>OY757021.1:63115300-63715300 GCA_963580285.1 Lucinisca nassula | reverse complement strand
TACTTAACCTCAGATCAAACAAACAAGTGTTATGGCACTTGCTTGATGAAAATTAGTGGCAAGGCATAATGAATTGCTTAAATTTTTCTAATGGCATACTGCACTTGTTTTTTTTTTTTTTTTTTTTTTTGATTTGAGGTTTAACATCCCCATCAACATTGTAAAGGTCATTGTTGGAGATGTTGCTTCTAGTTTTGTGGGACTTTTACAAGACATTGAGATGAAATGACATCTCAGGCCCTGTCGCCCAATGAAACCAATATTTTATATGTATGACGGGCCCAACTCGCACCACTTTTTCCTGGTCAGGCTTAGAACCTCTAAGCAGTTTACCAGTACTCATGTGCCCTCTGTTTCAGCTCTGCGTGTAAGGATCATGAAGCCCAGTCTATTTCTTCAAGCCCCCATGTGTGGGGGCCAGTATACATTTTGATTGTTTTCATACAGCATGCCTTTTTTATCTAATTTGTATAATTTCTACATTTAGGCATGATATAGTGAAGCTGGAGACTAAAGATCGCTGCCATGAGGAAGGTACAGTACAATATTTGAGGAACCAAAGGAATTTTGTAAGAACCGTTTACTCGAAATTAGGAAAGCTTTGAGTGAGTTGACTTAAGATTACAGTTTGCCAATTAGACGTGTGCCATTAATTGGTGTAGTCTCAAATATGTTATGCTATCCAATTGATAGGAGTTGTTTAGATGATTCCATTTAAATGCCAGTTAAAGTTAATGGGGCTTGACCAGAAAATATGCAAAAGTAGGATTGGCTCAGCCGTTACATATTTTAGGTGAAGCTTTAGACCTATGCTATAAAATAAAAGTGAAGGCATTGATCTGGAATCGATACAATTGCCTCACACCTCCCATCATTGACAAGAAAGTGATGTTCCATGTATCACGTACTTGTAATTACAGGATTATACTAAATCGTTAAATACAGTTATAAAATCAGACTAAAGATTTTTAGCTCACCAGAGCCGAAGGCTGTGGCAGATCTTATAGGATAGGCAGTTGTCCGTCGTCTGCGTAGTATGTCTGGCATCAACATTTACAGACAACATCTCTGCTGAAGCCACTGGTCCGATTGAGATCAGATTGTATCTGTAGCATCCTTGGGTTGTAGGATTTAAAGTTTATGTTTTTATGAAATAAGTGTGGTTGCTATAGCAACTTTGAGTTTCCATAGACTTCTGATGGGGAAAATTGAAAAATTGTATTAACTGCAAAGCTTTTACAGATATTTTGACAAAACTTATGTTCCTCGTGTAGTCTAGCATGTGCCAACTGATTTTAGGCATACTGTTCCTTTTTAGCTCGCCTGTACTAAGTACATGGAGAGCTATTGTTGTCATCTCGGTCGTCTGCGTGCGCGTTTGCATTTGTATTTGTGTGATCCTTCCCGTCACACTTCTTAAAGTTATTCAAATGCTTAAAACTCAACAGCCACTCATATTTGGAACTTAAGTACCTGGGAGGGTCCTGACTGGTGATCAGGAGGACGCGGGTTCGACTCCCGCCGGGGTCGGCAACATTCTTTCGTGGAGATTGATCATGAAATCTTTTCTACGGACATTCTCTCCCTTCCGCTGATTCAAGAAGGGCAGTTGTCAGTTTCTGGCGAAAGAATGTGCACTGTACTGGTTAACCGCTTACGTATAAGCCTGCCCAGGAAAGTGTTGATAGGTAAACTGACCGGCTCAAAAATGACCTAAATAGTGTTGACTGGGCCGTAAAACTCCATTACAAACAAACAAACCTGGGAGGGTTTTCTGATGTTTAAAGAGAACCGACCGCTGGGTTTATGCCCCTGAGTGGGCCTAGGGGTCAAAATCTAGAACACCAATGTAATTCTGTGTTAAAGTTTTTGAAATGCTTATATCTCAACAGTCACTCATCACAAAATATTCATACTTACAACTTGGATACCTGGGAGTGTCTTCTGAGATTCCAAGACAACACACCCCTGTGTTCATGCCTGGAAATGGGGATGGGGTGGGGCTAGGGGTCAAAATCTAGGACACCTTTGTAATTTGTTGTATACGTTTCCATTATGCTAACAAGTTTTAGACACAATTGGTTATACATCAACCAATCAAGTGACATTGGTTCACGTGTAAAAGGACGAGGGGGATGATGACCTACATTTCACAGTCCAGTGATTTTGCCTTATACCTTGAAGACTATTTGTAGGAGAAATGTCATACCTTGGATATTAGTTCCATGTGACTCCATGATTGACCTCAAAATATATCTAGGCCACTGTGACCTATATATTTAATGGTTCAGCGATTTTGCCTATTATCTCGAATACTATTTGATGTAGAAATGTCATACCTGGGTTATTAGTTCCAAGTGACCTGCTGATTTACCTCAAAATATATCTACATCAGTGTGACCTATATGTCATGGTTCAGTGATTTTGCCTATTATCTTGAATACTATCTGATGGAGAAATGTCATACCTGGATTATTAGTTCCATGTGACCCGATAATTGACCGCAAAATATATCTAGGTCATGGTGACCTACATTTCATGGTCTAGTGATTTTGCCTATTACTTTTAATATTATTTGATGGATAAATGTCAAACCTGGGTTATTAGTTCCATATGATCCCATTATTGACCGCAAAATATATCTAGGTCAGTGTGACCTATATTTCATGGTTCAGTGATTTTGCCTATTATCTTGAATACTTTTTGATGGAGAAATGTCATACCTGGATTATTAGTTCCATGTGACCCGATAATTGACCGCAAAATATATCAAGGTCAGTGTGACCTATATTTCATGGTTCAGTGATTTTGTCTATTATCTTGAATACAATTTGATGGAGAAATGTCAAGCTTGGATTATTTATTCCACGTGACCCCATGATTGAGCTTGAATTATATCTAGGTAAGTGTGACCTGTATTTCATGGTTCAGTGATTTTGCCTATTATCTTGAATACGATTTGATCGAGAAATGTCTCACCTGGATTATTAGTTCCATGTGACCAGATGATTGACTTAGAAATATATGTAGGTCATTGTGAGCTATTTTCATGGTTCAATGATTTTGCCTTATATTCAGACACAATTTAATTCTGATATGTAATATCTGGAATTATGTTCCATGTGTCCCAGTTATTGATCTCAGAATATATCTAGGTGAGTGTGACCTATATTTCATGGTTCAGCAATTTTACCTTATATCTTGAAGGCGCGAAACAGGCGAGCTATGCTGTCATGTAACAGCTCTTGTTAGTTTTTGCCAAACCAAAATGCCAAAAAGAATAACTAAAAAAATCATCTCCCCAGAAACTATATGCTCTATGAGGCTGAGGCTCAATGGACATATTCACCATATTTTCCCTTACATGTTTAGTGTTTTTCTTTTGTTTTTATTTTTCATGAAATTCTGCTCATTATCTTGGTTGCTATGGCATCTTAGAGGTTACATAGCCTTATAATGGTGAAAATAGAAAAATGGTAGTTACTACCAAGTCTTGCAGATATTTTGACAAAACTTTCATATTAATATCCTTTATGCTGTCATCTATCTGATTTTAGGCCTAATGATCACTTTTATTTGTTGCTTGGCTGCCATGGAAACCGAAATGCCAGAAAAATACTTAAAAAAACAACATCTTCTCAGAAACCATATGGGACTGAGACTTTATGGAAATATTCACAAAATTTGCCATATCATGTTTAATATATTTTATGAAATTCGGCACTTTAGTTTGGTTGTTATGTCAACTTAGAAGTTCAATAGACTTGTAATGTGGAAAATTGAAAACTGGTACTGATTGCCAAAATATAAGTGAAGGCAATGATCAGGAATAGATGCAATCAATCCACAGCTCCCATCAGAGACACCAAAGGGAAAGAAACACAAACATGAAACAACAGACCCTAATGGAAACATCAACTCAGAAAGCCAAAACGGACAGTTAATTTCTCACAAAATGGCCAACTGGCTATCCAAAACACAATAATATACGCGACACAAACACTTGAGACAAACCATAACAAAAATAAACTGCGACAGAGGAACCACCTTGGAACGGTCAGTAAAATGAACCCCGCTCCGATGGTGGGGGGGGGGGGGTGCTTGAATCAATTTTTCATGGCAACAATCCTCGCGAATACTTCCGTCGCTATTTGGACAAATACTTTGTTCAGTCCGCATGAAGGCTTTCTAACTCATCAGTGCAACATCCCATACCTATATTGTTAATACGTGAAAGTACATCAAGTACATGCTTTTGATGAAAAGTCATGCTTGCATGGCCCCCGGGATGTGGCCAGTTTGGACCCCAGGGACATGATTGGCACAATTTATGTAGGGGACCACTTGCCATTGCTACATGCTTAATATATATGCTCTGCGCCTAGTGGTTTCAGAGAAGAAGAATTTTTAAGCTTTTTTCCATTATAAGTTTATGAGGGCTAAGGGGCCCGGGGAGTGGCCAGTTTAGACCCCAGAGGCATGAATGGCACAATTTATGTAGGGGACCACTTGACATTGCTACATGCTTCATATGTAAGCTCTGGGCCTAGTGGTTTCAGAGAAGTTTTTCCCAATGTAAGTCTATAGGAGCTATATGTTGCCATGCCAACAAGAGTTTCCATCTGATCTGCCCCAAAACATAATGCATCTTTTCCCCCAACCTGATAATGCCTCTCATGAAATTAAATCATGATTGGCCAACTGGCTTTAAAGATATACTTAGTTGAACATGTGAAAGGACGACGGACGACTGATACATGTACGTATCACTCATACAGGGACAGATTCATTTATTACCATGGATCTTATACTATTACCAAAGGACTTAAACAGCTTCCACCATGACTCTTATAGCTATTACCATTAATCATACTGGTATTACTATGACTAATACAGCAATCACCACGACTCCTAAATTGACCATTGACTCCTAAAGTTATCACCATGACTCATACAGCTGCCATGATTCATACAGCTGTCCCTATGACGTATAAAGCTGCCACAAGACCAATACAGATGTCACAATGACTCTTAAAGCTGCTGTCATAATTCAAAGGTTGCTGCTATCGCTATGTCTACACTACATCTGTCACCATGACTCCTTCATCGGCCACTCTGGCTCATATCACCATGTCTCGTGCATATGTCACTATGGTTCATAAAGATATCACCATGGCTCATAGAGCTATCATCATGCCGCCTTAAGCTGTCACCATAGCTAATAAACTATCATCCTGATCCACACAGCTTTCATCCTGACTCACACAGCAATAAGCATGGCTCATATAGCTTTCCCCATAGGTCATGCAACTATCACTATGACTATCCCTAAGAATCACATAGCCCAGAAAATCCTGTACACTACTACAACCGGCCCCGATAGCTCAGTTGGTAGAGTGTCCGCTCCGGGGAACGGGAGGTCACGGGTTCGATCCCGGGCCGCGACATACCAAAGTCGTTAAAATGGTACTAGCTGCTCCTCGCTTGGCACTCAGATTTACGGGGTAGAGCTAGGACTGGTCGACCCAGTGTCAGGATAATGTGACTGGGTGTGGTATCATGTAATGTGTCTGGGACATGATACTTCAGTGAGGCAGCACTATAAAAAGTGAGCATTGAGCTCCCTGTCGCAACCAGACACCGTCGTGATATGACTGAAAAATTGTTGAAAGCGACGTTAAACCCGAATTCACACACACACACTACGATTTTCGGTTCCGTGTTGTAGTCCTTGCTTCCAAAGGATTATCCCTTATATATGCTATTTTACCTTCACCACAGCTGGTGTTAAGGGAATATGTGGCGGCCGTAAAACGTCTCCCTGGCCTTCATCATTGTGTGGGTTATATTTTCTAGTCCTTTTGGATCATGGATTCCACTGCGAAAGTTTGAGAATATTTGAGGGTCACTGGCTAGGCCTAATTGCGGAAACTAGCTAGTCTGTCCCAGAAAGACTTGTACACTACGTTGCTATCACTATGTCAACCGCAGCTACCTTCATGACTCATACAGCTTTCATCATGATTCAGTTAGCTGTCATCATGACTCATGGAACTGTCACCATGAGTCAAACAGCTGTCATCATGACACATACAGCTATCCCCACGAATCCTATAGCTATCTCGGATACGCCTGTATTACCTTGGCCCATACAGCAATCACCATAACTTATACAGCTATCAGCACGACTAATACAGCTACCACAACTACTCATGCAGCTGTCAAGATAAATCATCGAGCTCTCACTATAACTCACACAGCTATCACACAGCTTTCACCATGAATCATATTTTAGAATAATTACTCTTATAGCTATCACCATTTGTTATACAGCTATCACCATGATTCGTACTGCTGTAATTATGTGTCATACAGCTGTCCCCATGATTCATATACCGTAGCTACCATCATGAATCATATAACTACTCTTACAGCTGTCATCTTGGCTTATACAGATATCAGAGTGACCCATGCAACTGTCAACAAGGCCATTAAACTGTAAAAATTGACTTATACAGCTATTACTATGACCAGTTAGTGTACTACATATATCTAACAATCTTCAAGCCAAATATTCATGTTGGAGAGGTACAGATAAACACCTCGTTTTTCATCACTATAAGAATATAAAAATATGCAAATATATATATAAATATATATGACTATATTGTGATGAATGTTACAAGTTTTAAAATGTCTGCAAAATGTACAGATCTGTCCATGTTCATTAAAGAAGTTGGAGGGGCATATTGCTTCTGCTTCGTTCGTCCGTCTGTCTGTCCGTTTTGATGCGTAACATATCCTAAGAACCGCGTATGCTAGCGTTTTGAAATTTTATATATGGATTCCTCGTGGACAATTAGGTGACGCGATTTTTTTTCTCATCCCCTTTCGAGAGTTATTGCCACTTGATTTTTTTGTGGGGGGTGGATAAAATCTTGTCAGCAAAATATCTCAAAATTCATTGGAGCTAGAACATTGAAAGTTAGTGAATAGATTTGTGGTGATGAGTTATGACCCTTTGTCACTTTGGGTATTTGTACATTGTACCTCTGTATGTTTTGTGATACAAAGCATAACTTAAGAATTGCGTGTGCTAGGGTTTTGAAATTTCATATATGATCTTATCCGGAGAATGCCCTTTTCAGGAGTTATTGCCCTTTGAATTTTTTTATAAAATCTTGTCAGCAAAATATCTCAAAGACTATAAGAGCTAGAGCCTTGAAAGTTGGTAAATAGATTGGTTATGATGAGTAGATGACCGGATGAACTTTTGATTAAATTCCGAAAAATACTTCATGAGTTACGGCCTTTTGTCACTTTGGGTATTTGTACATTGTATGTTTTGTGATGCATGACATAACTTAAGAATCATGTGGCAGTGTAGTGGATAGAGTGCTGGACTACTAATCAGATTGTCGATTATGAATCAGAGGGTTCAAATGTTCAAGAGTTCAAATGCCGGTGGAGGAATGGAAATTTGTTCTCTTTTGTTCTTATTTTCGTTTTTCTTCATATATACACATTAACAGTTATCATCTCCCTCGCACAGTGAGTGAGTGTTTGGGTTTTACGTCTCACCAACAGCTTAGGTCATACGGGGACGGGACCTCGGTTTAAAGACTCATCCGAAAGCCCGGGATCGATCCAATCTCTGTCCCTCGCACAACCAAATTAGAAGTGGCGGCAATGATCAGGAATCGATACAATCAACCCACAGCTCCCATCAGAGACACCAAAGGGAAAGGAACACAAACATGCAACAACAGATCCCGATAGAAACATCAATAGCGGAAAGCCAAAAGGACAGTTACTTTCCCTCAACATGGGCAATAGGCTATCCAAAATAAAATAATATAAGCGGCACAAACACCCAAAGACAAACCATAACAAAAATAAACCGCGACAGAAGAACCGCCTTGGAACGGTCAGCGGAAACGAATTCCACTGGTGGGGGGATTTAATCGATTTTACGTGGCAACAATCCTCGCCCTTACTCCCGTCGCGATTAAGACATAATTTGTTCAGTCCGCAAGAAGACCTCCTAACTTATCAGTGCAACATATCCGTGAACACAAAAATCAAACAACCACAGAGATGAAACAACGGTGAGGACTCACAGCAAGAAACCACTGAAATGCTGGAGCAAAAGAAAACCAACAGTTAGATTCTGATGGCCAAGTTGTTATGGAATGGGGATATTGCATTTATACATGCATGCACGAGTGTGTGTGTGTGTGTGTGTGTGTGTGTGTGTGTGTGTGTGTGTGTGTGTGTGTGTGTGCATGCATTTGTGTGCATGTATGCATGCATGTGTGAGTGCATGCATGCATGTATGTGTGCATGCAAGTCTACATTAGTGTGTGTGCATGCTTGCATGAGTGTGTGTGCATGCATGTGTGCTTGCATGCATGCTTGCGTGTTTGCACACGCATATGCATTCATGTATGTATGTGTGCATGCATGATGGCATACATGTGTGTGTGCGCATGCAAACGTATGTGTATGTGCATGCATGCATGTGTGTGAGTGTGCATGCATATGTGCATGTCTGCATGTGTACATGTGTGCATGTTTGCATGACTCGCATCCCTCTAAAAATGTCCATAAGTATCTGTCAATCTTTTATATTTAAATTGCGATGAACTTTTCCTTGTGTTTCAGAATCAACATGGAGGGGAAGAACAACAGTTACAGACGCTAAAAGCAGGAAGAAGTGAAATGAATTATAAATAAAAGTTAAATAAAATACTGTCTGCCAACAAAATTCAGTTGTTTTCTTGCTTACTATCAGTTTTTGTTTTGTGTGTGTGTGTTTTTTTTTTTTTTTTTTTTTTTTGACATGCCTGCTTTTAACATGGCACGACTTAGGGACCTATTTTTCTGTCCATTTGTTTGTTCACCCACCAGCCATCAAAATAGATGTGAAGGCAATGATCAGGAATCGATAAATAAAACCACAGCTCCCACTATCTAGAGACACCAAAGGGAACGAAACACAAACATGAAACAACTAGACCCTAATTGAAATATCAATTAACACAGAATGGCCAATTGGCTATCCAAAATAAAACAATATAAGCGGCACAAATACTCCAAGACAAGCCAAAAAAAAAAATAAAATAAACCGCGACAGAAGAACCGCCTTGGAACGGTCAGCGAAACGAATTCCACTGGGGGTTTAAACTATGTTTTGTACAAATAATTTTGCAGTGGAACTTTCTTATAGAATTGGGACATAGCGAGTTCACAGGACTCATAAGAAAAAAAATGTAAATAGATCACCAATATGCTGATAACCAGTGCAAGTATAGTGCGCATTCAGCTTTTAGAAACGGACAAGCAGAAGAGGGCGAAATACCATAGAATATAGTCCGTGATCATTCTCACTCGCAAGAAACATCCTCAGTCTAGAGAAGCTTGCGCATTCAATTGAGCCACTGGGATACTTTATGGACACAAAGCTGCTGTTGAAATAAATTATGCCTATACTGTTAAAACAAATTAACAAGTCCGGGAAATACATACCCATTTAGACCCCACTTCATACATATGAAAGTAGGGGTTGGCAAGGGTATTCATTTTTACCATATTCTTACCCACAGCATAGACGTATATACTCATTAAAATTGCCTCGAACAGTCTGTTCTAATGAGCACTAACAATCTAAATTTGAACCAGAAATAGGAAAAGTGCCACAAACTTCAATAGATGAAGAACAACTGACAGAAAGCAGTGTAAGATGTGTGTGTTATAATGGGTCCCATTGACAGAAGTACTGAATTGAAGAGCTTATACATTTTCCAATGTTTTACAATGTCATTAACATGCTGATTAAAGCATTAAAAATAACATTGATGAAATTATTCGGAAATGTAAGCAGAGAAACGTTTGTTAAATGCATTGCCAAAATATTCGCACAATAAAATGACGTCTGTAAACGTGTTAGAAATGTTAATAAAATCGTACTGAAGGCAATGATCAGGAATCGATACAATTACGGCTTACAGCTTATAAGAAATAAGCCTTCCCAGGATAATGTGGTGCGAGACGAACCGTTTTTAGTTCACCTGAGCCAAAGGCTCAGGGTGAGCTATTGTGATCATTCACCGTCCGTCCGTTTTCAATTTCTTTAAACATCATCTCCTCCTTAACCACTGAACAGATTCTGACCAAACTTGGCAGAAAAGATCCATATGTGGTCCTCTCTCAAAGTTGTTCAAAGAATTCAATTCCATGCTGAACTCTGGTTGCCATGGCAACGAAAAGGGGAAAATAAGAAAATTTATATTGATATTTGGTATGAAGCTTCATCTAGTGGACCTATACCAAGATTGTTCAAATTATAGCACTGGGGCCAAAATGCCTTCATGCCTTGGCCCACTGTTTTTACATAGGCTTATATAAGGAAAACCTTTAAAAATCTTCTTATCTGAAATCCAAAAGCCGCGTCTTTGATATTTGGTATGAAGCTTCATCTAGTGGACCTCTTCCAAGATTGTTCAAATTATAGCCCTGTGGCCAAAAATGGCCCCGCCTCGGGGCACACTTGTTTTATAAAGGCTGATATAGGGAAAACATATAATATAAAAATCTTCTTGTCTGAAACCAGAAGGCCCAGGTACTGAACCTCTACCAAGATTGTTCAAATTATAGCCCAGGGGCCAAAAACGCCCCCCCCCCCCCCCCCCCGCGCCAGGGCCCACTGGTTTTATATAGGATGATATAGGGAAAACATATAAAATCTTTTTGTCTGAATACAGAAGGCCGAGGTCTTTGATATTTGGTATGAAGCTTCATCTAGTGAACCTCTGCCAAGATTGTTCAAATTATAGCCCTGGGGCCAAAAACGCCCCCGCACCGGGGCCCACTCGTTTCACATAGGCTTATATAGGGAAAACATATAAAAATCTTCTTGTCTGAAACTTGAAGGTCCAGGTCTTTGATATTTAGTATGAAGCTTCATCTAGTGAACCTCTACCAAAAATTGTTCAAGTTATAGCCCTGTGGCCAAAAACGCCCCCCGCGCCGGGGCCCACTGGTTTTACATATGATTATATAGGGAAAATTTTAAAAATCTTCTTCTCTGAAATCAGAAGGCCCAGGTCTTTGATATTTGGTATGAAGCTCCATCTAGTGGACCTCTACCTAGATTGTTCAAATTATAGCCCTGGGGCCAAAAACGACCCTGCCCCGTAGCCAACTGGTTTTACATAGGCTTATATAGGGAAAACCTTTAAAAAATCTTCTTCTCTGAAACCAGAAGGCCCAGGTCTTTGATATTTGGTATGAAGCTTCATCAAATGGACCTATACCAAGATTGTTCAAATTATAGCCCTGGGGCAAATAATGCCCCTGCGCCGAGACCCAATTGTTTTACCTGGGCTTATAAGGGAAAACCTTTAAAAATCTTCTTGTCTGAAACCAGAAGGCCCAGGTCTTTGATATTTGGTATGAAGCTTCATCTAGTGAATCTCTACCAAGATTGTTCAAATTAATACCCTGGGGTCAATCATGCCCCCATTCCGGGGCCCACTGGCTTTACATAGGCTAATATTGGGAAAACATATAAAAATCTTCTTCTGTGAAACCAGCTGGTCCAGGTCTTTGATATTTAGTATGAAGCTTCATCTAGTAAACCTCTACCACGATTGTTCAAATTATAGCCCTGGGGCTAAAAATGCCCCCGCGCTGGTGTTCACTGGTTTTACATAAGCTTATATTGGGAAAATCTTTAAAAGTCTTATTGTCTGAGACCAGAAAGCTCAGGTCTTTTGATACTTGATATGAAGCGTCATTTAGTGGACCTCTTCCAAGATTGTTCAAATTATAGCCCTGTGGCCAAAAATGCTCCCGCGCCGGGGCCCACTGGTTTTACATAGGCTAATAGAGGGAAAACCTTTAAAAATCTTCTCGTTTGAAACCAGAAGGCCCAGGTCTTTGAAATTTGGTTTGAAGCTTCATCTAATGGACCTCTACCATGATCGTTCCAATCATAGCATGGGGGCCAAAAATGGCCCCGCCCTTGGGTCCGCTGGTTTTACATAGACTTATACAGAGAAAACTTTTGAATAATCTTATTGTCCAAAACCAGAAGGCCATGCCTTTTATATTCGATGTTTAGCTTCATTCAGTGGACCTCTGCTTAGGTTGTTCAAATTATAGACCTGGGTCCAAAAAAAATTGCACCGCCCTGGGACCTACATGTTAATCTCTTAGCTCATGTGAGCGATATAGGACCATCATGGTCCTCTTCGTTAAACCCTTGCGGTTTCTTTGGGTGGTAGGCCTTGAGATGTCAGTTTATCTCGGTGTCGGGTAAAAGTCCCTCAAAATCTAAAGCAACCTCCAAATATCCAAAATGGTATTGCATGGGAAGTAAAAACTATTGACAAACAAATCTTAGCTATCACGACAGTTAATATGGCTGTCATCTTAGTAGCACAGCTATCATCAGAGGAAGAACGACTGTCAACTGGGTCATATATGTCTACACGGGTAAGTTTCACAGCTATCACCACAGGTGATGAGGCTGTTACCTTATACGAATGTCACCACAGGTTGAATTGCCAGGTAGAATGGCTATCACAACTGATGCCGCACACACCTTTTACCATTAATATTTTGGCTTGTATGGCTTTGAACTTATTCTCACAGATATCACCACAGGTAATATGGCGATCACCTAAGTTTCACTGCGATCACCACAGGTAGTATGGCTAACTCTTCAGTTTTACAACTGTCACCACGGGTTGTTAATCAATGACCTCTGTCTCACAAAAGTCACAATAAGTAGTATGGTTAAAGGAGTTTAACAACTATCAACAAAGTCAACATTGGTATCACCCGAATTTTTCAGCTACCACCACAACACCGCAGTTAATATGGCTATCACCTCAGTTTCACAGCTGTCACCACATATATTATAGCAATCACTTCAGTTTCACCGCTGTCACTATAGGTATTATGATTATCACCTTAGTTTCACAGCTATCACCACAATATGGCTAAGACCCGACATTCTCAGCTTTCCTTCACAGCAGGTAATATGGCTATCACCAGAATATTCACATATATCACCAAAGGTTATTTCACTATCACCTCAGGTTTACATCTGTCACCATAGGTAATAATTATAGCAATCAACTATGCTTCACAATTGTCACAACAGGCAGTATGATTATCGGACGAGTTTCAAAGCTATCACTGCAGGTAACATGGCTATCACCTCAGTTTGACAGCTGTCACCACAGTTTATATTGTTTTCAACAGAGTTTCACAGCTATCACCTTAGGTAATATGGCTATCACCTCCGTTTCATAGCGGTCATCTCAGGAAATATGGCTGTCGCCTGAGCTTCACAACAAGAAATATGACTATCACCTGATTTTCACAGCTATCATCGCAGGTAATACGGTTCTTGCCTGTATTTTACAGCAATCGCCTCTGTTTCATAGCTATTACTAAATTGAGTATGGATATCACCTGAGTTTCTCAGCTGTCACCACAGGTAGTAAGGCTATCATCTGAGCAGGTAATGTGGCTTTAACAGCTACCACCACAGGTAATATGGCTGCCACCTCAGTTTAATATCTTTCACCTCAGGCAATATGGCTGTCACCTGTATTTCACAAGAAGTAGTATGACTATCATCTGATTTTTACACATCCCATTATAGGTAATATACATATCACCTCGGTTTAGCAGCTGTCACCACAGGTAATGCAGCACTCACCTCTATCACCGCAGGTTATATATGGCCACACCTGAATAACAGTTGCCACTATATATAATATGGCTATCACCTCAGTTTCACAGCTGTCAGTCCAGGTAATAAAACAGAAGTGAAGGCAATGATCAGGAATCGATACAAATAACCCACAGCTCCCATCAGAGACACCAAAGAGAAAGAAACACAAACATGTAACAACAGACCCCAATGGAAACATCAACAGCGGAAAGCCAAAAGGACAGATACTTTCCCACAAAATGGCCAATAGGCTATCCAAAATAAAATAATATGAGCGACGCAAACACCCAAAACAAATCATAACAAAAATAAACCGCGACAGAAGAACCGTATTGGAAAGGTCAGTGGAAACGAATTTCACTTGGGTGTGTGTGTGTGTGTGGGGGGGGGGCTTAAATCGATTTTACGTGGTCACAATACTCGCCTTTCCGTCGCGATGTAGACAAATAATTTGTTCAGTCCGCATGAAGGCCTCCTAACTCATCAGTGCAACATCTCTGTGAACACAAAAGCTCAAACAACCATAGAGATGAAACAACGGTGAGGACTCGAAAGCAATAAACCAATGAAATGCCGGAGCAAAAGAAAACCAACAGTTAGAATCCGGGGTAAGGCTTTCAAATTAGTCTTATAGATATCGCCACGGGTAATATGGCTATCTCCTGAGTTTCCAGTTTTACAGCTGTCAATACATGTGATGTGACTTTATGCGGACTTTAACAATTATTTGTCTAAACCATAAAAGAACCAAGGACGAGGACTGAGGCCATGTAAAATCGATTTAAGCCCCTGAGTTGAATACTTTTTGCTGACCATTCCAAGGCGGTTCTTGTGTTGTGGTTTATTATTGTTACAGTGCGTCTTTGCATGTATGTATTGCTTATGTCTTTTTATTTTCGATCGCTGTTTGGCCATTTTTGTGTGAAAGTAAAAGTCCTTTTGGCTATCCGCTTGTGGTGTTTTCATTAGGATTTAGTTATTTCAATTTCGAATTATTTCCCATTGTTGTCTCTGTTAGGAGATTAGGGGTAATTGAATCCATTCCTGATCACTGTCTTCACCTCTAGTTTTAAACCCTGTTTCACAGCTATCACCAAAGGTGGTATGACAAACACCTCAGTTTCACAACTGTCACCTCAGGTTATTAAGCAATGACCTCCGTTTCACAAATGTCAGAACAGGTAGTTTGGTTATCACCAGAGTTTCACAGCTTTCAGCAGGTAATATCGCCATTACCTCAGTTTCTTAGGTATCATCACATCACCACAGGTAATATGGCTATCACATCAATTTCACAGCTGTCATAACATAATATATAGCAATCATTTTACCATGTATGGTAGTATGGCTGTCACCTTAGTTTCACAGCTATCACCACAAGTAATATGGTATCATCTTAATATCTTAGCTTTCCTTCACAGCAGGTAGTATGGTTATCACCTGACTTTTACATCTATCACCAAAGATCATATCGCTATCACCTCAGACTGACAGCTGTCACCACAAGTAATACAGCAATCCACTATGTTTCACACTTGTCACAACAGGTAGAATGGTTTATCACCTGAGTTTCAGAGCTATCACTACAGGTAACATGGCTGTCACCTTAGTTTGACAGCTGTAACCACAGGTTATATTGCTGTCAACTGAGTTTCACAGCTATTACCAGAGCTAATATGGATATCACCTCCATTTCACAGCTGTCACCACAGGAAGTATAGCTATCATCTGAGCTTCCCACACACATAATCACCTGAATTTCAGAGCTATCATTACAGATAATACGGCTGTTATCTTGGTTGACAGCTGTCACAACATGTTATACAACAATCACCTCTGTTTCACAACAGTCACTAAAACTCGTACGGTTAACGCCATGTTTTCCCAGCTGTCACCACAGGTAGTAATGCTATCACATGAGTTCACAGGTTTTTGTTTTCATTGATTGCAGTTTAATGGCCCAGTCAACACTATGTACTTTTTGAGCCTGTCAGTTTACCTATCCACACGTTTCCTGGGCTGTCTTGTACATAAGTGGTTGACCAGTACAGTGTACATTCTTTCGCCAGAAACTTACAACTGCCCTTCTTGAATCAGCGGAAGGGAAAGAATGATGATAGAAACGAAAAAATACTGCCAACCCCGGCAAGTATTGAATCCGCGTACTTCTGATTACCAGTGAGACGCATCACCGCCGGTAATATGGCTATAAACTCAGTTTTACAGCTACCACCACAGTTAATATGGCTGTCACCTCAGTTTCGCAATTTACACCTCAGGTCATATGGTTATCACCTGAGTTTCACAAGAAGCAGTATGACTATCATCTGTAATATGCCTGTCACCTCGGTTTGACAGCTGCCACAGGTAATTCAGCAATCAAGTCTGTTTCACAGCTATTCCCATAGCTTGTTTGGCTATCCCCTTAGCTTGACAGCTATCACTACAGGCTATATGGCCATCACCTGAGTAGTATGGTAATCACCAGAGTTTAACAGCCATCGCCAAAGATAATATCGCCATCACCTCAGTTTTACAGCTGTCACCATATATTATATAGCAATCGTTTAACTATAGGTAGTATGGCTATCATTTTAGTTTCACAGCTATCACAACAAGTAATATGGCTATCACCTGACTTTCTCAGCTTTCCTTCACAAAAGTTAGATTGCTATCACCTTAGTTTGACAGTCGTTACCACAGATAATATAACAGTCAACTATGATACATAATTGTCAAACAGTTAGTATGGTTATCACCCGAGTTTCAGATGTATTCCTACAGGTAACAACGATATCCCCTCAGGTTATATTGCTATCATCTGGGTTCCATAGTTATAAATGTATGTAATATGGCTATCACCTCCATTTCACAGCTGTCACCTCAGGAAATATGGCTATCACTTGAGCTTCACAACAAGAAATATGACTATGACTTGGATTTCACAGCTATAATCACAAGTAAAACGGTTATGACATCGGCTGACAGCTGTCACAAGAGGTAATGCAGAAATAACATCTGTTTTACAACTGTCGCTACAACTAGTATGGTTATCACCTGGCTTCATTGCTATCACAGATGGTAATGTGGCTATAACCTCAATTTTACAGCTACCACCACAGGTAATATGGCTGTCACCTCAGCTTCACATATTTCGCCTGAGTTTCACTATGCTTAGTATAACTATCATCTGAATTCCACAACTATCATTATAGGTAATATGCCTATCGCTTCGGCTTGTCACCACCGGTAGTAAAGCTGTCACCTCTGTTTCACAGCTGTTTGCAGAGTTAGTATGGCTATCCCTTTAGTTTCACAGTTATCGCCACAGTTAATATGGCCATTACTTGAGTAATAGTTGCCCAAATATGTAATAAAGCTATCAACTAAGTTTCACAGTCTATCACCTGAATTTCACAACTATCTCCAAAGGTATTATGGCTATCACCTTAATTTGACAGCTGTCACCACAGTTTTTCACCTACATTTTATAGCTATCACCACAGGTAATATGGCTATCACCACGGGTAGCTTGGCTATCATCGCATATCTGCGAATTTGTTGTGAGTTGTTTAGTGTTTTCTAATGGTCTGATCACCCCCTGTGGGGAAAAGAGGGCTGATTGTTTCGTTTCATAAACACTCGTATTTTTTCTTGTTTTGTGTATGTTTCCTCTTCCTGTCGTGAGTGGTCTGTGTCTTGTGACTGTGGCGCTCCCTAGGTCTTTCTTTTAAATTTCACAGCTGTCGCTAAAGATAGTATTTAGCACCCAATTTCGTAAAATCATTCTTCGATATAAAAAGATTGGGTACAACATGGATATTATACGACAGACTGCATGCATGGTAGTTAACCCAATCACGGTTGGCAACTTTGCTTCCCTCTTTAATGGCACGCCGGTGGATCAGGACTCAGATTCTATGACGGTTCCAACGTAAAGGCTTATTGAGAGTTAGAGAGATCTAATTCAAGGAAATGTTGGTTGGTGCCTGATGCTCTGTCTCTGGTCGGGCCCATCGAAGTATAATTGTTGGTTTTCTTTTGCTCCAGCATTTCAGTGGTTTCTTGCTGTCTAGTCCTCACCGTTGTCTCACCTCTGTGTTTCTTTGATTATTTGTGTTCACGGAGATGTTGCACTGATTAGTTAGGAGGCTTTCATGCGGACTGAACAAATTATTTGTCTAAATCGCGACGGAAGTAAGGGCGAGGATTGTGGCCACGTAAAATCGATTTAAGCCCCCAGTGGAAATCTTTCCACTGACCGTTCAAAGGCGGTTCTTCTGTGGCGATTTATTTATGTTGTTGTTTGTTACTTACTGTGTGTATCACTTGTGTCTTTTTATTTTGGATGCCCATATGGCCATTTTGTGGGAAAGTAACTGTCCTTATGGCCTTTGTTTAGGTTTCCATTATGGTATGGTCGCTTAATGTTTGTGTTTCTTTCCCTTTGGTGTCTTTGATGGGTGGAGTAAGTTAATTGTATCGATTCCTGATCTTTGTTTTACTTCTACTTTGCTGTCACCCCAGTTTCACACACAAAACCTATCATCTCAGTTTTCACAACTGTCGTAAAAGAAAGGTAATACAGTAAACACCTCTTATTTACAGCTGTCACCAGAGGTAGTCACAGCTATCACCACAGGTAATATGGCTGCCACCTGAGGTGCACAGCTGTCATCACAGGTTATATAACAATCACCTCAGTTTCACAGCTGGCAATATAGGTAGTATGGCTATCACATGATTTTCACAGCAATCAAATCAGGTAACATGGCTGTCGCCTTAGTTTTACAGCTTCTACCACAGATTACATCATTTTTAGCTGAGTTTCTCAGCTTTCTTAATTGATAGTTTGATATTCACAGGTAATATGGCTATCACATTACTTTCTCAGCTGTCACCAAAGATGGTATACATATGACATCAGACTTACAGCTGTTACTATAAGATATATAGCTATCATCTGTGTTTCACATCTGTCGTCCATAGGTAATATAGCAATCACCTGTGTTTCATCATTGTCACCAGAGGTAGTATGGCTATTACTTGAGTTTCACAGCTATCACTTCAGCATCACACTTATTACCACAGGTAGTATGGCTATAGCCTCAGTTTCACAGACGTCACCACAGGTAATCTTGCTATAATCTGACATTTACAGTTGTCACCTCGGGTGATATGCTATCACCTCGTATTCACAGCTATCACCACAGGAAAACAGCTCTCACCACATGTAGTATAGCATTCACCTGTGTTTCAAAATTGTCACCACCTGCAGAATGGTTATCACCTGGGTTTCACAGCTACCACCACAGGGAATAAAGCTATCACATTAGTTTCACAGCTGGATTTTACATCAGAGTTACAGCTGTCACCACAGAAATATGTCTATCACCTCAGTTTCACAGCTATCGCCAGAGACAGAATAGAAATCACCTGTGTTTCACATTTTTCACCAGAGGTAGTATGGCTATCACTTGAGTTTCACAGCTATCACCTCAGCATTACATTTATCACCAAATGTAGAATGGCTATCGCATCGTTTCACGGCTTTCAACATTGGTAATATGACTACAATCGGAGTTTTAATTTATCACCGCAGGTAAGATGCTATCACCTCGGTGTCACAGCTATCACCATAG
The DNA here is from genome assembly GCA_963580285.1 of Lucinisca nassula. Taxonomy (NCBI): domain Eukaryota; kingdom Metazoa; phylum Mollusca; class Bivalvia; order Lucinida; family Lucinidae; genus Lucinisca; species Lucinisca nassula. The sequence goes on along the minus strand of OY757021.1, from coordinate 63,695,908 downwards.
GAAGTTTAGCTATCACATCAGTTTCACAGCTGTCATCAATGTTATATAGCAGTGTCCTTTGTATCTCCATTATCGCAACAGGTAGAATGTCCATCAACTGAGTGAGTGGGTGTTTGAGTTATACATCCCACCAAAGCTAAGGTCATACGGAGACGAGACCTCGGTTTAAGACACATCCGAAAGTCTGGAGAAGCCCGGGATCGATCCTGCGATCCCTGGTTTACAAGGCGATTATCGTAACCACTACACCACGGAGGCTTCTATCCATCACCCGAGTCTCACAGCTAACAGCACATATGACATGACAATCACTTCACTTTCAAATCTGTTAGCACGATAAATAAATAATCCTCAGATAATAAGGCTATAACGTGAGTTTCTCATCTATAACCACAGGTAGTATAGCTATCACATCCGTTTTATAGATATCACCACGGGTAATATGGCTATCCCCTAAGATTTTAAAGTGGTCACCACAGATTATGTAGCAGTAATATTAGTTTCACAGCTGTCACCATAGGTGGTATGGCTATCACATGGGTTTCGCAGCAAACAAAACAGGTAAAACAGGTAAAATGGCTTTCACATTAGTTTCGCAGCTATCACCATAGCTAATATGGCTATCGTATGGCTTTCAGAGCTTTCCCTACTGGTAGTATGGCTATCTCCTCGGTTTCACAGCGGTCTCCACAGGTGTTATGGCCATCGTGTGAATTTCACAGCGTTCACCACAGATTATATAGCGTGAGTTAAACAGCAATCATAACAGGTTATATTGTTTCTCCTCAGTTTAGCTGTCACCACAAATAATATGGTTATCACCTGGGTTATATACTATAGGAAATATGGCTATGACATTAGTTTCACATTCGTAATCACAGGAAGTGCGGATATCACATCAGACTTGCAGTTGTCGCAACAGGTCTTTTGGCTTTCACCCCAGTCTAACAGCTTTCAACACAGGAAGTATAGATACACCTTACTTTTACAGCCTTTCACCAAAGGGCATACGACTATCACCTCATTTTCACAGCTGTCCCAACAGGTTATATAGCAAACATCTCTGTTTCACAACTATCACCTGAATTTCTCAGCTATCACCAAAGGTTATATCGCTATCACCTCAGTTTCACAGCTGGCGGTTAAACATTAAAATTGATCTTTAGTTTAACGCTGCAGCATATATCCAAGCGAAAGTTACCTGACGTCCCTTCTGACGTTTTGAAAACGTTTATAAAACACAACTGTTAGCTGGGTATCACCACAGTTGCACAGCTGTCACCTCAAAAAAGAAGTGAAGGCAATCACCAGGAATCGATACAATTATCTCACACCCCCCATCCAAGACACCAAAGAGAAAGAAACATAATCATAAAACATTCACCACAATGAAAACGCCACAATCGGAAAGACCAAAGGACAATTACTTTCCCACAAAATAACTGTCCAAAATAAAAAGATACTGTAACAATGATAAACCACAACAGGAGAATCTCCTTGGAACGGTCAGTATTTTTACTGGAGGGTGAAATCGAGTCTAACTGTTGCTTTTCTTTTTGCTGTCGAGTCATCAGCGTTGTTTCATCTCTGTGCTTGTTTGATTATTTGTGTTTACGGAGATGTTGCACTGATGAGTTAGGAGGCCTTCATGCGGACTGAACAAATTATTTGTCTAAATCGCGACGGAAGTAATGGCGAGGAGTGTAGCCACGTAAAATTGATTTAAGCCCCCTAAATGGAATTCGTTTCCGCTGACCGTTCCAAGGCGGATCTTCTGTCGCGGTTTATTTTTGCTATGGTTTGTCTTTGGGTGTTTGTGCCGCTTATGTTATTTATTTTGGATAGCCTATTGGCCATTTTGTGGGAAAGTAACTGTCGTTTTGGCTTTCCGCTGTTGGTGTTTCCATTAGGGTCTGTTGTTTCATGTTTGTTAATCCATCCCTTCAGTGTCTCTGATGGGAGCTGTGGGTTGATTGTGTCGATTCCTGATCATTGCCTCCACTTCTATTTTACATGGCTATCGAATGTTTCACAGCTGTTTTTTTTTTTTTCATGAATTATGGTTATCAACACAGTTTACCAATTATCACCACAGGTTATATGCCTATGTACAGTTTAACAGCTATAACCACATACTATGTGGATGCCACTACAATTTCGCTGCTATTGATTGGTTGTGTTGGGGTTTAACGACATGTCAACCCTTGTGGGTCACTTTGTCCCAGAAAAAAGGAGAAAAGAGAAAGAAGAAGTAGAGGAGATGAATGAGAGTGGGCAGAGACAGCGCTAAATAAATGAAAGTGAAGAAATAGAAGAAATACCAGCGTTACCTTCTATCCTTCTATCCTTAACTGCTGCTAGGCCAGCAAGCCTTGCCTAACTGTAAGCCAATATCACTTGGCGCCCAGTTGATGCAACACCTTTGCCTCACCCACCCCCCCCCCCCCCCCTATTTTGCAGCTATATGTAATCTGTCAAGACAAGTTATGTGGCCACTACTACTGAAACATAACTATAACAACAGGTTATGTGACTAACACTTACTTCACAGCTGCCACCACAAGATATTTGGCTATAACACGACATGTTTACTTTACTATCACTACTATGTCCAGCGGTCACCTTAAGAGATATGGCTATTATAACAGTTTCAAGGCAGTCACATCGGGAATATGAAATTAACTCGATTACAAAACTGTTACCACATAGTTTAAGGTTATCATTACAGCTTTACAGCACAATCTCAGGTTCAAAATACCATAATTTCTAATCTGTCACTACATGTTATATTACTATCACTGCAGTTTCTCATATGCAACCACATTTTATATGACTTTCGCAACATATTCACTGCTATCACCATACACTAAATATCTATTACCACAGCTTCATAAGTGTCTCCACATAGTGTAGTGGTTTTGCTCCTCGTCTCATAAACCAGGGATCGCAGCTTATAAACGTGTCGCCACCGTTTCTGTCATCGAAATATCAACATAGGCTATATAGCTATTTACACAGTTTCAGCGCTGTCGCCGCTGGTTATTTTGATAATCAACACAGTTTCCATGACTATCACCACAGGTCACATGTGTAATATTACTTTCACAACAGTTTCACGGCTATAAACATAGGTAATAAATAACGACACTCTAACAGCGCTCACGACAGATTACATGGCTATTATAGCAGCTCACAGTTATCCCCGAAGCTATATTGCTATCACAACAGTTTTGCTCTTTCACCACCCGTTATATGGTTATCAAGCCAATATCACAGCTAAAATCACACGGTTATTTAGATTTAAACACAGTCTCATACGTGGCTTTCGCCACAGTATAACAACTATCACCACATGTTTATTAGGTTTCAGCACCCTTTTACAGCAGCTGTCACCATGGGGTTATTTAAATTTCATTACACTTGCACCTTTACCATAGGTTGCGTCGCTATAACCACAAATTCGAAGCTATGACCACAGGTTATATGGATTTCAGCAGAGCTTCACAGCTGCCACCAAAGGTTATGTGGCTATCAGCGCAGTTTTACAGCTATCACCACATGTAATTTAGATTTTAGCACAGTTTCACAGCTATCATCACAGTTTCACAGTTATCACCGCAAAATATATAGATTTGTTTGTGTTTCTTTCCCTTAGGTGTCTCTAATGGGAGCTGTGTGTTAATTGTATCGATTCCTGGTCAATGCCTTCACTTCTATAAAGTACATTTACATGGATGTCGCAATCCATAAGTTTATTTGACTATCACCACAGTTTCATAGCTGTCGACGTAGGTTACGTTGGTATCACCACAGTGTTACATCTATCACTACATATTATTTAGATTTCATCATAGTTTGACAGCTGTCACCATTGGTTATGTGATAATCCCTGCAGTTCCACGGTTCATTAAGGTTTTAGCACAGTTCCAAAGCTGACATCACAGGTTACATGGCCATCATCACAGTTTCACAGATATAACCACAGAATTTAAAGATTTCAGCACAGTTTCACAGCTGACACCAAATGCTTTTATAGATTTCAGCACAGTTTCAGAGCTGTTACCAAAGGTAACGCAATAATCAGCACAGAGCAAAGCTTTCCTCACACCTTGTTGAGTTTTTAGCTCAGATTCATAGCTGTCATCACACGTTACGTGGGTGTCATCACCGTTTAACAGCTATGACTACAGATTATATAGGTTTTAGCAGCACAGATTATATAGGTTTTAGCAGCACAATTTCACAGCTGTCACCACCGGTCACACCAATTCCACAGCTTTCCCCACAGATTATATAGATTTCAGCAGTTTCATAGCTGTCACGTGTGAACAGGTAATGTGTATATCGCCAAAGCTTCACAGCTATTACCACGGGTTATTTATAAATTTTAGCGCAGTTCATAGCTGTCACTGCACGTTACGTGGCTATCACCACAGTTTAACAGCTATCACCATAGGTTATCTCGATTTCAGCACAGTTTAACCTCATCATCACAGGTTATTTGGATTTCCGAACAGCTTCACGGTAGTCACCACAGTTACGTGGCTATCGCGGCAGTTTTACAGCTTTCACCACATGTAATTTATATTTCAGCACAGTTTCACAGCTCCCACCACAAATAATATTGATTTCAGCACACTTTCACAGCTGTCACCACTCGCAAAGGTTATTTGTCTATAACAATAGTTTCACAGCTGTTGTCGCCATAGATTACATGACTTTTACGACAGGGTCACAGCTATCACCACAGGTAAATTATATTTCAGCACAGATTCACAGATGTAATCACCTCACAGTTTAACAGCTCCCATCATAGATAATATAGATTTCAGTACACTTTCACAGCTTTCACAACTCTCAAAGTTTATTTGGCTATAACTATAGTTTCACAACTGTTGTCGCCACATATTATATGTTTTTTTTTTTTTGCGACAGTGTCACAGCTATCACCACAGTGAAGAGCTTATTAGAGGAGAGCACCAAACCCCTCTATTAAATACATACGGACAGTTGTTTCCGTGGATTTGTATCTGCTTGTTTAAAAGGCAGCCAGTTAACAGTTTCTGCCAAGGGCCATAAGTGTCAGATGCTGAAACCACAAAGTGTTTTATTACCCAGTAATCTGGAGTTTATATCACAGCCAGTGAATCAGACAATGTATTTGAAATGTATTGATGATCAGTTTATATAAAAGTGCTTTAGTGTTATGCAATTAATGGTCAGTTCTTCATTTATATATATATGTGTTTTGTTTTGTTTTTCAAGGAATGAATCGTATTTTATTAAATGGACTGGCGGTAAGATTTTACCTGATGCGACTTCAGTTTGAAGTAAACATTGATATAGATAAGAGGGTATTTGATTATACGATTAAAGGATAATTAATTAAAGGATACTTTTCTCCATACTTGGATATTCATTATAATCGCGAAGGCGATTCTAAAGAGTGCAGGGGAAACAAGGACAGTTATCCCTTTCAACAAATACTCAATGGAAAAAGGAAAATGTCCTTTGTAGGGACAATGTTCCAGATAAGGCCGGTTGCTTTAGTTAATTTTCAAAATGTTTTTACTCCTTACTCCTTTTTTGTTGCTGTATTTTTGGGCCAAGACATTTCAGCTTTTCCTTTAATTTTGACGACATCCTTAGCTATCAACAAGAATAAAGACTGTGTAAATTCAAGAAAGCATAGCCCATCTGCATCTCGGTTTCAAATGATAAAGCTCGTTAACAGAAATATGACTTCTGACATTAAAGTCTCACCACACTGTAATCATAACTAAAGATCATATTTGAACTTTTCTGTTTGAACCTAACCAATCAGATCAGTTTTCCGGAAATGGCAGGCTGAAGAGTTAACAGCTCTAGTATTATGTACCACTTGCCACATGCTATTTAGATTTCTGCATAGTTTCACAGCTGTCACCACAGGCAACATAATAATCACTGCAGTTTCACAGCTGTCACCACAGGTTTAGTTTCAAGCATAGTTCCATAGCTGTCATCACAGGGTACGTGGTCATCACCACATGTTCACAGCTATCACCACTTTTTTTGGAGATTACAGCACAGTTTCACAACTGTCATCGCAGATTACGTGGCTATCACACCACATGCAGAGCTATAACCACAGTTTCCCATTTATCACCACAGGTTATCTAGATTTCAGTACAGTTTCACAGCTCTAACGCCAGGTTATTTAGCACAGATCACAGCTGTCACCACTGATAACGTGACCATCGCCAGTTCCACAGTTTTTATTACAATATTTCAGAATCCTGATGCGATAATTGGTCGAAACTAGAAAGTTTGGCCAAAACATGTACTTTCCATGCTTTTCAGTTCTGTTGTTTTGCTCTTCCAAATGATAAACCTTTCATAGAACATATTTGATGTGGCTATAGCAGGCGTTAATGGAGTGTGTGGCGGTCGTAAAATGTCCCCCCGCCTTTCGTCATAATGTAGTTTATATTTTCTTGTCATTCGGGATCATTGGTTTATAGTGGAATTTTGAAAATATTTCAGGGCCACTGATGAGGCCTTATTGGCCGAAACTAGCTGCTCTGGCCAAGTAACCTTTTGCGCTTCATTCTTTTCGGATTTGTTGTTTATTCCTTGCTTTCAAAGGATAACTCTTTTATAGAACATATTTCACAGTAGGTTATTTTGAATTCAACAGTTTCACAGCCGTCACCATAGGCTACGTGACTAGCACCACAGTTTCACAGCTATCACCACAGGTTATTTATAATTCAGCATCGTTTCATAGCTGCCACCATATGTCAAATTGCCATCATCGATGTTTCACAGATATCACCACAGGTTATTTAGTCTTCAGTATAGTTTTATAGCTGTCACAACAGAAAACTCGCAGTCACAACAGGCAACTCGGCATCACAAGAGTTTCACAGCTTTCACAATAAGTTATTTTCATTCCAGCACAGTTTCACAATAAATAACATAGTTGTCATCACAGTTTCACAGTTGTCACCATAAATTATACAGATTTCAGTAGATTTTCACAGCTGTCACACAGATACTTGGCTCTCACCAAACTTTCGCAGGTATCACCATAGGTTATTCCGATTTCATCACAGTTTCACATCTGTCACCACAGGTTATGTGGTTATCACCACAGTTTCGCAGGTATAACCCCAGGTTATTCAGAATTCAGCACAATTTCACATCTGTTACCACAGGTTATGTGGTCCAGCTGTCACCACATATTACGTGGCTATCGCACCAGCTGTAGTGCTATAACCACAATTACCCATCTATCACCACAGGTTATTTAAATTTCTGTAGAGTTTCACAACCCTTGCGCCAGGTTATTTAGCACAGATCACAGCTGTCACCAGGGGTTACGTGACCATCGCCAGTATCACAGTTGTTATATAATATTTCTGAGTCCTGATATGATAATTGGCCGAAACTAGAAAGTTTAGCCAACACGTGTACACTCTATGCTTTTCAGTTCTAATGTGACTATAGCTGGCGTTAAGGGAATGTGTGGCGGCCGTAAATTGTCTCCCCGCCTTTCGTCATAATGTAGTTTATATTTTCTTGTCCTTCGGGATCATTGGTTTCTTGTGGAATTTTGAAAATAAATTCAGGCCTTATTGACAAAAACTAGCTGCTCTGGCACAGTAAACGTTTGTACTCAACCCTTTTCGGATCTATTATTAATTCCTTGCTACCAAAGGATAACTCTTATAGAACATACTATTTTGAATTCAGCAGTTTCACAGCTGTCAGGGTACGTGACTATCACCACAGTTTCACAATTATCACCACTGGTAATTTAAAGTTTAGCGCTGTTTCACAGCTGTCACCATAGAGTAAATAGCCATCATCGCTGTTTCATAGATATCACCACAGGTCATTTAGTTTTCAGTATAGTTTTATAGCTGTCACGAAAGACAAATCGGCATCACAACAGGTAACTCGGCATCACCACAGTTTCACAGCTTTCTCAATATGTTATTTTGATTTCAGCACAGTTTCACAGCTTCACAACAAATAACATAGCTGTCACCACAGTTTCACAGCATCGTTTCATAGCTGCCACCATAGGTCAAATTGCCATCACCGATGTTTCACAGATATCACCACAGGTTATTTAGTCTTCAGTATAGTTTTATAGCTGTCACAACAGAAAACTCGCAGTCACAACAGGCAACTCGGCATCACAAGAGTTTCACAGCTTTCACAATAAGTTATTTTAATTCCAGCACAGTTTCACAATAAATAACATAGTTGTCATCACAGTTTCACAGCTGTCACCATAAATTATACATATTTCAGTAGATTTTCACAGCTGTCACACAGATACTTGGCTATCACCAAACTTTCGCAGGTATCGCCACAGGTTATTCCGATTTCATCACAGTTTGATCTGTCACCACAGGTTATGTGGTTATCACCAGAGTTTGCCATCAATTACTACAGGCTTTTAGATTTCAGTGCAGTTTCACAGCTGTCGCCAAGGTTATTTAGATTTTAGCACAGGTCACAGCTGTCACCACTGGTTGCCTGGCCATCGCAACAGTTTCACTGTTTGTTTTACTATATAAGGATCATGATGAGGCTCATTGGACGAAACTAGTTAGTTTTGCCCAAGAAAACTTGTACACTCCATGCTTTCAGCTCTGTTGTATATTCCTTGCTTCCAAATGATAAGCCTTTCACAGAACATATTTGCTGTGACTATAGCTGGCGTTAATGGAGTGTGTGGCGGCCGTAAACTGTCTCCCCGCCTTTCGTCACAATGTAGTTTATATTTTCTTGTCCTTCGGGATCATTGATGGAATTTTGAAAATATTTCAGGGCCACTGATGAGACCTATTTGGCCGAAACTAGCTACTCTGGCCCAGAAAACTTGTGCACTCCATGCTTTACGGATCTGTTGTTTATTCCTTGCTTCCAAAGGATAACTCTTTTATGGAACATATTTCACAGTAAGTTATTTTGAATTCAGCAGTTTCACTGCTGTCACCACAGGCTATGTAACTAGCACCGCTTTTTCACAGCTATCATCACAGGTTATTTATAATTCAGCATCGCTTCATAGCTGTCACCATAGGTTAAATGGCCATCATCGCTGTTTCACATATATCACCCCAGGTCATTTAGTTTTCAGTATAGTTTTTCTGATTCTGATTTAATTTCTAAATTCAATATTGGACTTAAATCTCTTCTGCAACAAGGTCTATCGGAACCCGAATTTTATGGTGACTTAGTATATAAATTCAGAAAAATATATAACCGCAATGACTTCAGCACCCAATTTCGTAAAATCATTCTTCGATATAAAAAGATTGGGTACAACATGGATATTATACGACAGACTGCATGCATGGTAGTTAACCCAATCACGGTTGGCAACTTTGCTTCCCTCTTTAATTGCACGCCGGTGAGTCAGGCCTCAGATTCTATGACGGCTCCAACGTAAAGGCTTATTGAAAATTAGAGAGATAATGTCGGTTGGTGCCTGATGCTCTGTCTCTGGTCGGGCTCATCGGAGTCTAACTGTTGGTTTTCTTTTGCTCCAGCATTTCAGTGGTTTCTTGCTGTCGAGTCCTCATTGTTGTCTCACCTCTGTGGTTCTTTGATTTTTGTGTTCACGGAGATATTACACTGATGAGTTAGGAGGCCTTCTTGCGGACTGAACAAGGCATTTCCCGGCAGCCAAAGACTCCCTTAACGCCAGCTATAGTCACAGCAAATATGTTCTATGAAAGGTTTATCATTTGTAAGCAAGGAATATACAACAGAGCCTAAATGCATGGAATGTACAAGTCCGTAGTGATTGATGGCAAACTGTGGAGATGGCCACTTAACCTGTGGTGACAGCTGTGAAACTGTGCTGGAATCGGAATAACCTGTGGTGATACCTGCGAAAGTTTGGTGATAACCAAGTATCTGTGTGACAGCTGTAGAAATGTACTGAAATCTGTATAATTTGTGGTGACAGCTCTGAAACAGTGTTGGAAGCTATGTTATCTGATGTGAAGCTGTAAAACTGTGTTGAAATCAAAATAACATATTGAGAAAGCTGTGAGACTGTGGTGATGCCGATTTACCTGTTGTGATACCGAGTTGTCTGTTGTGACAGCTATAAAACTATACTGAAAACTAAATGACCTGTGGTGATATCTGTGAAACAGCGATGATGGCCATTTAATCTATGGTGACAGCTATGAAGCGATGCTGAATTATAAATAGCCTGTGGTCATGTTTACGGCCGCCACACACCCCATTAACGACAGCTATAGTCACAGCAAATATATTCTATGAAAGGCTTATCATTTGGAAGCAGGGAATATACAACAGAGCCTAAAAGTATGGAATGTACAAGTCCGTGGTGATTGATGGCAAACTGTTGGGATAGCCACTTAACCTGTGGTGACAGCTGTGAAACTGTGCTGAAATCTGAATAACCTGTGGTGATACCTGCCAAAGTTTGGTGATGGCCAAGTATCTGTGTGACAGCTGTGAAAATGTACTGAAATCTGTATTATTTGTGGTGACAGCTGTGAAACTGTGGTGACAGCTATGTTATCTGATGTGAAGCTGTAAAACTGTGTTGACAGCTATGTTATCTGTTGTGAAGCTGTAAAACTGTGCTGAAATCTGTATACTTTGTGGTGATAGCTGTGAAACTACGTTGACAGCTATGTTATCTGTTGTGAAGCTGTAAAACTGTGCTGAAATCAAACTAACACATTGAGAAAGCTCTGATGCCGTGTTTCCTGTTGTGATGCTGAGTTGTCTGTTGTGACAGCTACAAAACTATACTGAAAACTAAATAACCTGTGGTGATATCTGTGAAACAGCGGTGATGGCCATTTAACCTATGGTGGCAGCTGTGAAATGAGGCAGAATTATGAATATCTGTGGTGATAGCTATGATAGTGGGTGTTAGTTACGTAGCTTGTGGTGACAGCTGTGAAACTGCTGAATTCAAATAGCCTACTGTGAAATATGTTCTATAAAGGAATTATCCTTTGGAAGCAAGACATAAACAACAGATCAGAAAAGCATGGAGTGCACAAGTTTTCTGGACCAGAGCAGCTGGTTTCGGCCAATTCAGCCTCATCATTGGCCCTGAAATATTTTAAAAATTCCACAATAAACCAATGATCCCGAAGGACAAGAAATTATAGACATTTTACGGCAGCGAAAGACTTTAACCTGTGGTGACAGCTGTGAAACTGTGCTGAAATCGGAATAACCTGTGGTGATACCTGCCAAAGTTTGGTGATAACCAAGTATCTGTGTGACAGCTGTGGAAATGTACTGAAATCTGTATAATTTGTGGTGACAGCTATGAAACTGTGGTGGAAGCTATGTTATCTGATGTGAAGCTGTAAAACTGTGTTGAAATCAAAATAACATATTGAGAAAGCTGCGAAACTGTGGTGATGCCGATTTACCTGTTGTGATGCCGAGTTGTCTGTTGTGACAGCTATAAAACTATACTGAAAACTAAATGACCTGGGGTGATATCTGTGAAACAGCGATGATGGCCATTTAAACTATGGTGACAGCTATGAATTGATGCTGAATTATAAATAACCTGTGATGATAGCTTTGAAACAGTGGTGCTAGTCACGTAGCCTGTGGTGACAGCAGTGAAACTGCTGGATTCAAAATAACTTACTTTGAAATATGTTCCATGAAAGAGTTATCGTTTGGAAGCAAGGAATAAAGAACAGATCCGTAAAGCATGGAGTGCACAAGTTTTCTGGGCCAGAGCAGCTAGTTTCGGCCAAATAGGTCTCATCAGTGGCCCTGAAATATTTTCAAAATTCCAGCAATGATCCCGAAGGACAAGAAAATTTAAACTACATTGAGACGAAAGGCGGGGAGACAGTTTACGGCCGCCACACACTCCATTAACGCCAGCTATAGTCACAGCAAATACGTTCTATGAAAGGCTTATCATTTGGAAGCAGGGAATATTCAACAGAGCCTAAAAGCATGGAATGTACAAGTCCGTGGTGATCGATGGCAAATTTTGGGGATAGCCACTTAACCTGTGGTGACAGCTGTGAAACTGTGCTGAAATCTGAATAACCTGTGGTGATACCTGCCAAAGCTTGTTGATGGCCAAGTATCTGTGTGACAGCTGTGTAAATGTAGTGAAATCTGCATAAAATTGTGGTGACAACTGTGAAACTGTGGTGACAGCTATGTTATCTGATGTGAAGCTGTAAAACTGTGTTGACAGCTATGTTATCTGTTGTGAAGCAGTAAAACTGTGCTGAAATCTGTATAATTTGTGGTGATAGCTGTGAAACTATGTTGACAGCTATGTTATCTGTTGTGAAGCTGTAAAACTGTGCTGAAATCAAAATAACACATTGAGAAAGCTCTGATGCCGAGTTTCCTGTTGTGATGCTGAGTTGTCTGTTGTGATAGCTATAAAACTATACTCAAAACTAAATAACCTGTGGTGATATCTGTGAAACAGCGGTGATGGCCATTTAACCTATGATGGCAGCTGTGAAATGAGGCAGAATTATGAATATCTGTGGTGATAGCTATGATAGTGGGTGTTAGTTACGTAGCTTGAGGTGACAGCTGTGAAACTGCTGAATTCAAATAGCCTACTGTGAAATATGTTCTATAAAGGAGTTATCCTTTGGAAGCAAGGCATAAACAACAGATCAGAAAAGCATGGAGTGCACAAGTTTTCTGGACCAGAGCAGCTGGTTTTGGCCAATTCAGCCTCATCATTGACTCTGAAATATTTTGTAAACTCCAAAATAAACCAATGATCGCGAAGGACAAGACATTATTGACAACATAATGACGAAAGGCGAAGAGACATTTGACGGCAGCCAAAGACTCCCTTAACGCCAGCTATATTCACATCAGATATGTTCTATGAAAGGTTTATCGTTTGTAAGCAATGAATATACAACAGAGCCTAAAAGCATGGCATGTACAAGTCCGTCGTGTTTGATGGCAAACTGTGGTGATAGCCACTTAACCTGTGGTGACAGCTGTGAAACTGTGCTGAAATCTGAATATACTGTGGAAATACCTGCCAAAGTTTGGTGATAGCCAAGTATCTGTGTGACAGCTGTGAAAATGTACTGAAATCTGTATAATTTGTGGTGACAGCTGTGAAACTATGTTGACAGCTATGTTATCTGTTGTAAAACTGTGCTGAAATCAAAATAACACATCGAGAAAGCTGTGATACCGAGTTTCCTGTTGTGATGCTGAGTTGCCTGTTGTGACAGCTATAAAACTATACTGAAAACTAAATAACCTGTGGTGATATCTGTGAAACAGCGGTGATGGCCATTCAACCTATGGTGACAGCTGTGAAATGAGGCAGAGTTATGTATACCTGTGGTGACAGCTATGATAGTGGGTGTTAGTTACGTAGCTTGTGGTGACAGCTGTGAAATTGCTGAATTCAAATAGCCTACTGTGAAATATATTCTATAAAGCAGTTATCCTTTGGAAGCAAGGCATAAACAACAGATCAGAAAAGCATGGAGTGAACAAGTTTTCTGGACCAGAGCAGCTGGTTTCGGCCAATTCAGCCTCATCATTGGCCCTGAAATATTTTAAAAATTCCACAATAAACCAATGATCCCGAAGGACAAGAAATTATAGACAACATTATGACGAAAGGCGGAGAGGCATTTCCCGGCAGCCAAAGACTCCCTTGCTGAATTCAAAATAACTTACTGTGAAATATGTTCCATAAAAGAGTTATCCTTTGGAAGCAAGGAATAAACACTAATCCGTAAAGCATGGAATGCACAAGTTTTCTGGACCAGCACAGCTAGTTTCGGGCAAATAGGTCTCATCAGTTGCACTGAAATATTTTAAAAATTCCACCAATGATCCCGAAGGACAAGAAAATAGAAACTACATTTTTACGAAAGGCGGGGAGAAAGTGTACGGCCGCCACACACACCATTAACGCCAGCTATAGTCACAGCAAATATGCTCTATGAAAGGCTTATCATTTGGAAGCAAGGAATATACAACAGAGCTGAAAGCATGGAATGTACAGGTCCGTGGTGATTGATGGCACACTGTGGGGATAGCCACTTAACCTGTGGTGACAGCTGTGAAACTGTGCTGAAATCTGAATGACCTGTGGTGATACCTGCCAAAGTTTGGTGATAGCCAAGTATCTGTGTGACAGCTGTGAAAATGTACTGAAAGCTGTATACTTTGTGGAGACAGCTGTGAAACTGTGGTGGAAGCTATGTTATCTGATGTGAAGCTGTAAAACTGTGTTGAAATCAAAATAACATATTGAGAAAGCTGTGAAACTGTGGTGATGCCGATTTACCTGTTGTGATGCCGAGTTGTCTGCTGTGACAGCTATAAAAAGTAGAAGTAAAACAAAGATCAGGAATTGATACAATTAACTTACTCCACCCATAAAAGACACCAAAGGGAAAGAAATACAAACATTAAGCGACCAGACCATAATGGAAACCTAAACAAAGGAAGGCCATAAGGACAGTTACTTTCCCACAAAATGGCCATATGGCCATCCAAAAATAAAAAGACACAAGTGATACACACAGTAAGTAACAAACAGCAACAAAAATAAATCGCCACAGAAGAGCCGCCTTGGAACGGTCAGTGGAAGATTTTCCACTGGGGGGCTTAAATCGATTTTACGTGGCCACAATCCTCGCCCTTACTTCCGTCGCGATTTAGACAAATAATTTGTTCAGTCCGCATGAAGGCCTCCTAACTCATCAGTGTAATATCTCCGTGAACACAAAAATCAAAGAACCACAGAGGTGAGACAACAATGAGGACTCGACAGCAAGAAACCACTGAAATGCTGGAGCAAAAGAAAACCAACAGTTAGACTCCGATGAGCCCGACCAGAGACAGAGCATCAGGCACCAACCGACATTATCTCTCTAATTTTCAATAAGCCTTTACGTTGGAGCCGTCATAGAATCTGAGGCCTGACTCACCGGCGTGCAATTAAAGAGGGAAGCAAAGTTGCCAACCGTGATTGGGTTAACTACCATGCATGCAGTCTGTCGTATAATATCCATGTTGTACCCAATCTTTTTATATCGAAGAATGATTTTAGAAATTGGGTGCTGAAGTCATTGCGGTTATATATTTTTCTGAATTTATATACTAAGTCACCATAAAATTCGGGTTCCGATAGACCTTGTTGCAGAAGAGATTTAAGTCCAATATTGAATTTAGAAATTAAATCAGAATGGCGTCTATAAAATTTTGAAAAGGCTTTGCGTAGTTTATGATACCGATAACCCTGATTAAGAAGTTTAGCCGTTAATAATTTATTACGAGTGTTGAAGTCAGTTTCACAGCTGTCACCCCAGATTATTTAGATTCTAGCACAGGTCAAAACTGTCACCACTGGTCGCCTGGCCATCGCAACTGTTTCACATTTTTTTTTTTTTTTTTTTTTTGTTTTTTTGTACTATTTCAGGGTCATGATGAGGGTCATTGGACGAAACAAGTGAGTTTGGCCAAGGAATACATGTATACTTTATGCATTTCATAGAACATATTTGATGTGACTATAGCTGGCATTAAGGGAGTGTGTGGCGGCCGTAAAATGTATCCCCGCCTTTCGTCATAGGTAGTTTATATGTTCTTCTCCTTCGGGATCATTGGTTTATTGTGGAATTTTGAAATTATTTCAGGGCCACTGATGAGGCCTAATTGGCCGAAACTAGCTGTTCTGGGCCAGAAAACTTGTGCACTCCATGCTTTTAGGATCTGTTGTTTATTCCTTGCTTCCAAAGGATAACTCTTTTATAGAACATATTTCCGGTTGGTGTTTTTGAATTCAGCAGTTCCGCAGCTGCCACCACATGCTACGTGACTAGCACCACAGTTTCACAGCTTTCACCACAGGTTATTTATAATTCTGCATCGTTTAATAGCTGTCACCATAGATTAAATTGCCATCACCGCTGTTTGACAGATATCACCATAGGTTATTTAGTCTTCAGTATAGTTTTATAACTGTCACAACGGAAAACTCGCAATCACAACAGATAACTCGGCATCACCACAGGTTTACAGCTTTTTTTTTTATTTCAGCACAGTTTCACCGCTTCACAACAGATAACATAGCTGTCACCACAGTTTCACAGCTGTCACCACAGATTAAAGATTTCAGCACTTTTTCACAGCTGTAACACAGATACTTGACTCTCACCAAACTTTGGCAGGTATCACCACAGGTTAATCAGATTTCAGCACAATTTCACAGCTGTAACCGAAGATTATGTGGCTATGACCACCGTCTTATAGCTACCACCACAGGTTATTTATAATTCAGCACCGTTTCACAGCTGTCCAAATGTCCATCACCGCTGTTACACAGATTATCACCGCAGGTTATAGTGTCAACTCGGCATCACAACAGGTAACTCAGCATCACCACAGTTTATCAGCTTTTCCATATGTTCTGTTGATTTCAGCACAATTTCACATTTCGTGTTGTGAAGCTCTAGTGATAGCCATTTTTCCTGAGGTGACAGTGTGAAATGGAGGTGATAGCCATATTACATACATTAATGGCTATGGGACTCAAGTGATAGCAATACAACCTGAGGTGATATCGTTGTTACCTGTAGGGACAGCTCTGAAACTCGGGTGATAACCATTCTAACTGTTGTGACAATTATTAATCATAGTTGACTGCTGTATTACCCGTGGTGACGACTGTCAAACTTAGGTGATAGCGATCTTACTTTTGTGAAGGAAAGCTGAGAAAGTCGGGTGATAGCCATATTACTTGCTGTGATAGCTGAAAACTAAAATGATAGCCATACTACCTATAGTGACAGCGGTGAAACTGAAATTATTGCTATATAATATGTGTCGACAGCTGTGAAACTAAAGTGAAAGCCATATAACCTGTGGTGATGTGATGAAAGCTAAGAAATTGAGGTGATGGCGATATTACCTTTGGCGATGGCTGTTAAACTCTGGCGATAACCATACTACCTGGGGTTATAGCCATATTACCTGTGATGACAGCTGTGAAACTTGAAAAATCACGTGATAGCCATATTACTTGTGGTGATATCTGTGAGACTTATTTGAAAGCCTTACCACCTACGGCGACATTTGTGAAACTGAAACGATAGCCATAATACCGTAGTGGTAACTGCTACTCAGGTAATGACCATATAGCCTCTGGGAATAGCTGTCAAGCTAAGGGGATAGCCAAACAAGCTATGGGAATAGCTGTGAAACAGACTTGACTGCTGTATTACCTGTGGTGGCAGCTGTCCAACTGAGGTGACAGGCATATAACCTGTAATGCTAGCTGTGCAATTCAGATGATAGTCATACTGCTTCTTGTGAAACTCAGGTGATAGCCATATTACCTGAGGTGTAAGATGCGAAACTGAGGTGACAGCCTTATATTATAAACCTGTGGTGGTAGCTGCAAAACGGAGGTTATAGCCATATTACCGGCGGTGATGCGTCTGACTGGCGATCAGAAGTAAGCGGGTTCGATACTTGCCGGGGTTGGCAGTATTCTTTCGTGGAGATTGATTATGAAATCTTTTCTACGGTCATTCTTTCCAGGAAAATTCTGGATAGGTAACCTGACTGCCTAAAAATTGACAAAATAGTGTTGATTTGGCCATTAAACTCCAATGCAAACAAAAAACTGTTAACTCCTGTGATAGCATTAATTACTACCTGTTGTGACAGCGGGGAAAATCAGGTGTTAACCATCCTAATTGAAGTGACAGTTGTGAAACAGAGGTGATTGTTGTATCACCTGTTGTGACAGATGTCAACCGAGATGATAGCCGTATTGCCTGTAACGATAGCTCTGAAATTCAGGTGATACTTATTTTTTGTGGGAAGCTCAGATGCTAGTCATAGTTCCTGTCGTAAAAGCTGTGAAATGGAGGTAATATCCATATTACCTCTGATGATAGCTGTGAAACTCAGTTGGCAGCAATATAACCTGTGGTTACATCTGTCAAACTGAGGTGACAGCCATGTTACCTGTAGTGATAGCTGTGAAACTCAGGTGATAACCATTCTACCTGTTGTGTCAAGTGTGAAACACAGTGGATTGCTATATTACCTTTGGTGATAGCTATCAGTCTGATGTGATAGCGATACGGCCAGGTGATAACCATACTACCTGCGATAACCACACTACCTGTTCTGAGATTTGTGAAACGGAGGTCATTGCTTAATAATCTGTGGTGACAGCCGAAAAACTGAGGTGTTTGTCATACCACCTTTGGTGATAGCTGTGAAATTTGGTTTAAAAATAGAGGTGAAGGCAATGATCAGGAACGAATACAATTACCCAAAATCTCCTAACAGAGACACCAATGGGAAAGAAATACGAACATAAAATAGCTAAACCCTAATGAAAACACAACAAGCGGATAGCCAAAATCACAAATAGTTTCACACAAAATGGCCAAACAGCTGTAGAAAATAAAAAACATAAGCAATACATACATGCGAAGACGCAATATAACAAAAATAAACCACAACAGAAGAACCGCCTTGGAACGGTCAGCAAAAGTCTTCCACTCGGGGGCTTAAATCGATTGTACATGGCGTTGGTTCTTTTATGGTTTAGACAAATAATCGTTTAAGTCCGCATTAGGTCACATCACATGTGATGACAGCTATGAAACTGGAAACTCAGGTGATGGCCATATTACCTGTGGTGATATCTGTAAGACTAATCTGAAAGCCTTACTACCTGGGGTGACAGCTGTGAAACTGCGGTGATAGCCATATTATATATAGTGGTAACTGTTATTCAGGTGGCGGCCATATATAGCCTGCGGTGATAGAGGTGACTGCTGCACTACCTGTGGTGACAGCTGCCAAACCGAGGTGATATGTATATTACCGTTAATGACAGGTGTAAAATTCAGGTGATAGTCCTACTGCTTCTTGTGTAATACAGGTGACAGCCATATTACCCGAGGTGAAAGATATGAAACTGAGATGACAGCCATATTACCCGTGGTGGCAGCTGTTAAAGCCATATTACCTGCTCAGGTCTAATAGCCTTACTACCTGTGTTGACAGCTGGGAAACTCAGGTGATATCCATACTCAATTTAGTGACAGCTATGAACAGAGGCGATTGCTATATTACCTTTGTTGACAGCTGTAAAACACAGGCGATAACCGTATTACCTGCGATGATAGCTGTGAAAATCAGGTGATAGTCATATTTCTTGTTGTGAAGCTCAGGCGATAGCCATATTTCCTGAGATGACAGCTATGAAACGGAGGTGATAGCCATATTACCTATGGTGATAGCTGTGAACTCTGGTGAAAACAATATGAACTGTGGTGACAGCTGTTAAACTTAGGTGATAGCCATGTTACCTGCAGTGATAGCTTTGAAATTCGTCCGATAACCATACTTCATGTTGTGAAAAGGTGAAACATAATTGATTGCTATAATTATTACCTATGGTGACAGCTGTAAACTGATGTGATAGCGAAATAACCTTTGGCGATATATATGAATATTCTGGTGATAGCCATACTACCTGCTGTGAAGGAAAGCTGAGAAAGTCAGGTGTTAGTCATATTACTTGTGGTGATAGCTGTGAAACTAAGGTGATAATCATAATACCTCTAGTGACAGCGGTGAAACTAAAGTTATTGCTATAATATACAAGGTGACATTGTGGAACTGAGGTGATAGCCATATTACCTGCCGTGTTGTGGTGATTCCTGAAAAACTCGGGTGATAGCGATATTGACTTTGTTGATAGTTGTGAAACTCTAGGAACCATACTACCCATTGCGACTTTTGTGAGACAGAGGCCATTGATCAATAACATGTGGTGACATTTGTAAAACTGAAGAGTTAGCCATATAACCTGTGGTGATAGCAGTGAAACTTGGGTTCCAGTCATATCACCTGTGGTGATAGCTGTGAAACTCAGTTGATAGCCATATTTCATGCGGTGATATCTGTGAGAATAAGTTCAAAGCCATACAAGCCAAAAAATTAATGGTAAAAGCTGTGTACGGCATCAGTTGTGATAGCCATTCTACCTGGCCATTCAACCTGTGGTGACAGCCGTATAACTCAGGGAACAGCCTCATTACCTGTGGTGATAGCTGTGAAACTCACCCGTGTAGACATACATGTATATGACTCAGTTGACAGTCATTCTTGTTGTGATGATAGCTGTGCGCTAAGATCATAGCCATATTAACTGTGGCAATAGCTGAGATTTGTTTGTCTTTGGTTTTTACGTCCAAGGCAACACCATTTAGGAGATTTAGGGGTTGCTTTCTGTTTTGAGGGATTTTTACCTGACACTGAGATAAACTGACATCTAAAGGCCTACCGCCCAAAGAAACCGCAAGGGTTTAAAAGACGGTCCGTCTCGCACCACTTTTCCTGGAAAGAACTGAATAAATTATTTGTCTAAATCGCGACGGAAGTAAGGGCGAGGATTGTGGCCACGTAAAATCGATTTAAGCCCCCCGGTGGAAATCTTCCACTGACCGTTCCAAGGCGGCTCTTCTGTGGCGATTTATTTATGTTGTTGTTTGTTGCTTGCTGTGTGTATCACTTGTGTCTTTTAATTTTGGATGGCCATATGGCCATTTTGTGGGAAAGTAACTGTCCTTATGACCTTCCTTTGTTTAGGTTTCCACTATGGTCTGGTCGCTTAATGTTTGTATTTCTTTCCCTTTGGTGTCTTTTTTGAATGGAGTAAGTTAATTGTATCAATTCCTGATCTTTGTTTTACTTCTACTTTTTAGATCTTCTAAGCGGTAAGCCGTAATTGCATCGATTCCTGATCATTGCCTTCAGTTCGATTCCATTAACGTTTCTAACACGTTTACAGACGTCATTTTATTGTGCGAATATTTCGGCAATGTTCCAAAAACGTCATTTATCAAGGGCGTTTCTTGCCTGATGCCTCCAGTTGACCTGTCTCACGAGCTACGTCGGTCGGTGTGTGCTGGGAGGGGGATTTGCTGTGTTTGCCGGATCTTGTCCATCATCCGTTTCGGTTTCAGAACTTTGGGGTTGAGACACACTGATGAAGATTAAATATCAGAAAGGCCTCTGTGTCACTAAATTAGGTATAATTACGCCTTAATTATCAAACGTTTCTCTGCTTACATTTGCGAATGATTTCATCAATGTTATTATACCCGCTTTTTCAAAGAAAAATCGGGTATATTGTTTTCGTACCAGAGTTGAGTGAGCGTCTGTCCGTCCGTCTGTCTGTCCGTCCGTCACGTTTCTTGTAAATGGATCTCCTCTGCAACCACTGAAGTTACACTTTCGAAACTTTGCATGTGGATAGTTCATGGTATGTAGATGGCAGTGGGTTACTTTTTGTGACCTTGAACCCAACGTGGCCCCAAGGTCAAAAGTCAGAAAGTAGGACATTATCATATCTTCTAAACTGTTGGGATTGCACTTCCGAAACTTGATTATTGGATAGCCCTTGGAATGTAGAACATATTGGAATACTTTTCGTGTGACCTTGACCCCAACATGACCCCTGGGTCAAAGGTCAAAAAGTAGGACTTTATCATATCTTCTAACGTGTTGGGATTGCACTGCCGAAAATTGATTATTGGATAGCCCTTGGAAGTAGAACATATTGGAATACTTTTCGTGAGAACTTGACGACAACATGGACCCAGGGTCAAAGGTAAAAAAATATGACATTGCCATATCTTTAGTGTTATTCACAGAAAAATCGGGTATTTGCGATGGTATACCATCGACTGCGCCATCTAGTTTTGATGCTTTAATCACAATTTTAATGACATTATAAAACATTGGAAAATGCATTAGCTCTTCAATTCAGTACTTCTGTCAATGGGGCTCATTGTGAAAACACACACATCTTACACTGCTTTCTGTCAATTTTTCTCAATCTATGGAAGTTTGTGACACTTTTCTTACTTCTGGTTCAAATTTAGATAAATGGTGTTCATTATAACAGACTCTTCGAAGCAGTTAGGAAAAAAAAAACGACCAGTGGGTCACGTATACCCCAGGCCAGCGCCACCCTCTAATATAGCTTTTGAGCGGCTATGTAATATGAATGAAGAAGTCAAGAAGCTATAAGAATCTATATATGTGCTTGTAAGAGCTAAACCAAACATAAAAATTCTAAATGGACCACCGAGTGAGGGCATCAAAGTTACTGAAGGGTTGGGGGCATCAATGTTACTGAAGCAGCAGGGTGGGATATGCATCAATAAAATCTTTGGACTGCTAAGCAAACTCGATGCAAGTATAAATTGGATTTGTCTTAGAGTTAAGAACATACAGGCATCTATAAACTTTGTCATAAAACTTTAAACAAATGTAAAATTTTCTAAGTCTGTGACCTTGAGATCACCTTGGGTGGGGGAAGGACAAACATAACGAAATCTTTGGACTGGTTTGCAACATTGATGCAAGTATCAACTGAATTTGTGTTAGAGTTTAGAACATACAGGCATCTATAAACTTTGTCATAAAACTTTGACCAAATATAATTTTTTAAGTCTTTGACCTTGACCTCAAGGTCACTGTGGGGCTAGGACATGCACCAATGATATCTTTAGACCAGTATGTAACTTCAGTATAAGTATCAACTAAATCTATCAAAGGGTTCAGAAGATATAATCTCTTAGAAACTTTGACGCAAAACTTTAACCACAATGTTAACGGACGGAAGAAGGATGGACGGACATCGGGCGGACAGATGGACGGACGGACGTTCTCACAAATGGATAGTTATGTGGCTATTTTTGGCAGGATCGATACTTAAGTGGCTACTTTTAGCCACAGAAAAGAAGTAATTTCGGTGTCTAGCGGAATAAATCCTATTGACTTACATTGATTCTGTCCATTTACATAGCCACCTAACTATCCATTTGTTGGTGCGGACAGACGGAAAGACGGACGGAAGAACGGCAGGACGAAAGCATTATACCCCGTAGCATACCTCGTATACCGGGGGTATAATGAGTACATAGTACGTCTATGCTGTGGATAAGATTATGGTAAAAATGTATGCCCTTACCAACCCTACTTTCATCTATATGAAGTGGGGTCTAAATGGGTATGCATTTCCCGGACTTGTTAGTTTGTTTTAACAGTATAGGCATAAATTATTTCAACAACAGCTTTGTGACCATAAAGTATCTCAGTGGCTCAGTTGAATGCGCAAGTTGCTAATGATCAGCTCGTGCGATTGATCCTCTCTAGGCTGAGGATGTTTCTTGCAAGTGATCTTGATCACGAACTATGTTCTATAGCATCTCGACCTCTTCTGCTTATCTAAGGACCGTTGTCAGTTTCTAAAAGACGAATGTGCACTATACTTGCACTGGTTATCAGCATATTGGTGATCTATTTACATTTTTCTAATGAGTCCTGTGAACTCGCTATGACCCAATCTATAAGTTCCACTGCAAAATTATTTGTACAAAACACAGTTTTCCTAAGTATTTCGAAATAATGGTGAGTCTTGGGACTTGCAAAATTTAATTTGTAAGTCCCTCGGAGAAATTATGAGTTGTTTGTTTGATTTGAGGTTTAACGTCCCCGTCAACACTGTAAAGATAATTTTGGAGACGTTGCTTCCAATTTTGTGGGTTTATTTGTCGATTCCTGATCATTGCCTTCACATCTATTTTGTGTGCTGGTGGATGAACAGACAAATGGACAGAACAAGAGCTCCGCAAGCGGGGCATTATACGCCCGTGGCAAATTCATATTTGGTAGACTGAAAACAGTATTTGCAGATAATTTGAAGGTGCCACAAAACAATACTTACAATTAGAAAATATGTAATGTAAAATCAATCTCAGAATAAGAGCCCATCTGAAAAAAAAAACTCAAAAGATGCTACTTCAAATAGAAACACCACTGGAGTCTCATCTTGATCTAAGCTGAGTTATCTGGAAACCAAGCTGTTTACTGAAAGACGGATGGACGGACACCAACACCATAACATTATGTGTTTTTTTTTTCTTCTCTTTTTTTAGAAAAGGCATATCTACCTCAAAATATCAGAAAAAAGGTACCTACAAACCCTGCCCAATGGCAGACAGACACCAGCCCATAACAAATTGAGACTTTTTTTTTTCTAAACAGCAGTATCTACCTCAGAATAAGTACCCCCAAATGAAAATGTTGTTTACAGAAATTTTCAAAGGGTCATAACTCTATTAATATTTGGTGGACGGTTAACCTCGAAAATTTACACACATCTTCAGACCACAGTCTTGCTATATACCAAGTGTACTTTACGCACATCTACATATCATGGTCTAACTACCTACCAAGTTTCAGCTTTATCGGATGAAAACTGTAGGAGTTATCTGGAAACGAAAATGTTTTAAAAACATTTCAAAGGGGCATAAATCTGATAATATTTGGATGACGGTAATTCTCGAAACTTTACGCACATCTACATATCATGGTCTTACTACCTACCAAGTTTAAGCTTGATCGGATGAAAACTGTAGGAGTGATCCAGAAACGAAAATGTTTACAAAAATTTCAAAGGGGCATAACTCTGTTAATATTTGGCGGACATTAATTCTCGAAACTTTACGCACATCGACACACCATGGTCTTACTACCCACCAAGTTTCAGCTTGATCGGATGAAAACTGTAGCAGGAGTTATCCGGAAACGAAAATGTTTACAAAATTTTCAAAGGGAAATTACTCTCTTAATATTTGGCGGACGATAATTCTCGAAACTTTACGCACATCTACACATCATGGTCTTACTACCTACCAAGTTTCAGCTTGATCAGATGAAAACTGTAGGATGAGTTATCCGGAAACGAAAATGTTTACAAAAATTTCAAAGGGGCATAACTCTGTTAATATTTGGCGGACGTTGATTCTCGAAACTTTACGCACATCTACACATCATGGTTTTACTAACTACCAAGTTTCAGCTTGATCGGATGAAAACTGTAGGAGGAGTTTTCCGGAAACGAAAATGTTTACAAAAATTTCAAAGGGGCATAACTGTTAATATTTGGCGGACGATAATTCTCGAAACTTTACGCACATCTACACATCATGGTCTTACTACCTACCAAGTTTCAGCTTGATCAGATGAAAACTGTAGGATGAGTTATCCGGAAACGAAAATGTTTACAAAAATTTCAAAGGGGCATAACTCTGTTAATATTTGGCGGACGTTGATTCTCGAAACTTTACGCACATCTACACATCATGGTTTTACTAACTACCAAGTTTCAGCTTGATCGGATGAAAACTGTAGGAGGAGTTTTCCGGAAACGAAAATGTTTACAAAAATTTCAAAGGGGCATAACTCTGTTAATATTTGGCGGACGTTGATTCTCGAAACTTTACGCACATCTACACATCATGGTTTTACTAACTACCAAGTTTCAGCTTGATCGGATGAAAACTGTAGGAGGAGTTTTCCGGAAACGAAAATGTTTACAAAAATTTCAAAGGGGCATAACTGTTAATATTAGGCGGACGATAATTCTCGAAACTTTACGCACATCTACACATCATGGTCTTACTACCTACCAAGTTTCAGCTTGATCAGATGAAAACTGTAGGATGAGTTATCCGGAAACGAAAATGTTTACAAAAATTTCAAAGGGGCATAACTCTGTTAATATTTGGCGGACGTTGATTCTCGAAACTTTATGCACATATACACACCATGGTCTTACTACCTACCAAGTTTCAACTTGATCGGATGAAAACTGTAGGAGGAGTTATCCGGAAACGAAAATGTTTACAAAAATTTCAAAGGGGCATAACTCTGTTAATATTTGGCGGACGTTGATTCTCGAAACTTTACGCACATCTACACATCATGGTCTTACTAACTACCAAGTTTCAGCTTGATCGGATGAAAACTGTAGGAGGAGTTTTCCGGAAACGAAAATGTTTACAAAAATTTCAAAGGAGCATAACTCTGTTAATATTTGGCGGACGTTGATTCTCGAAACTTTATGCACATCTACACATCATGGTCTTACTACCTACCAAGTTTCAACTTGATCGGATGAAAACTGTAGGAGGAGTTATCCGGAAACGAAAATGTTTACAAAAAATTCAAAGGGGCATAACTCTGTTAATATTTGGCGGACGTTGATTCTCGAAACTTAATGCACATCTACACATCATGGTCTTACTACCTACCAAGTTTCAACTTGATCGGATGAAAACTGTAGGAGGAGTTATCCGGAAACGAAAATGTTTACAAAAATTTCAAAGGGGCATAACTCTGTTAATATTTGGCGGACGTTGATTCTCGAAACTTTACGCACATCTACACATCATGGTCTTACTACCTACCAAGTTTCAGCTTGATCGGATGAAAACTGTAGGAGGAGTTATCCGGAAACGAAAAGTTTACGGACGGACGGACGGATGGACGCCGACCCCATAACATAATACGACCGTTTTTTTTTCAAAACGGGCGTATAAAAATAGGTCCCTAAGTCGTGCCATGTTAAAAGCAGGCATGACCAAAAAAAAACTGAAAGTAAGCAAGAAAACAACTGAATTTCGTTGCCAGACAATATTTCATTTATTTCTTAATTATAATTCATTTCAATGCTTCCAGCCTTTAGCGTCTTTTACTGTCCTTCTTCCCCTCGATGTTGATTCTGAAACACAAGGAAAATTCCATCACAATTTAAATATAAAATACACAGATACCAATGGTCATTTTTGGGAGGGATGCGAGTCATGCAAACCTGCACACATGCACATATGTATGCATGCACAAACACATGCACACAAACATGCATGCATGCACAAACACATATGCATGCACACACACGCTTGCATGCGCACACACAAATGCATGCATGCACTCTTGCATGCACACATACATACAGCATGTACATGAGTGTGCACACACGCAAGCATGCATACAAGCACACATGCATGCACACATACACTCATGCAAGCATGCATACACACACTCATGCAAGCATGCACACATACATGCATGTATGCACTCACATATGGAGGCACGCATACATGCACACATGCATGCATGCACACGCACACACAGGTATGCATGTATAAATGCAATATCCCCACCCCTAACAGCTTGGTTGTGCGAGGGAGATGATAACTGTTTATGTGTGTTTATGAAGAAAAAAAGAAAAGAAAAGAAAGAAAAAAAATCCATTCCTCCACCGGCGTTTGAACTCACGACCCTCTGATTCATAATCGACAATCTGATTCGTAGTCCAGCACTCTATCGACTCCACTGGCACACGTTTCTTACGCTATGCTATGCATCACAAAACATACAATGTACAAATACCCAAAGTGACAAAAGGTCATAACTCATGAATTATTTTTTCGGAATTTAGTCAAAAGTTCATCAGGTCATCTACTCATCAAAACCAATCTATTTACCAACTTTCAAGGCTCTAGCTCTTATAGTTTTTCAGATATTTTGCTGACAAGATTTTATAAAAAAAAATCAAAGGGTAATAACACTTGAAAATGGCATAATCCGGATAAGGAGAAAAAAACACGTGTCTGCTAATTTTACATGAGAAGATTATATATGAAATTTCAAAACCCTAGCATACACGGTTCTTAAGTTATGCTATGCATCACAAAATATACAGAGTTACAATGTACAAATGTCCAAAGTGACAACGGATCATAACTCATCACCACAAATCTATTCACCAACTTTCAAGGCTCTAGCTTCAATGGATTTTGAGATATTTTGCTGACAAAATTTTATCAAAATAAAAATCAAGGCAATAACTCTTGAAAGGGGCATAATCCGAATGAGAAAAAAATCGTGTCTTCTAATTTTCCATGAGGAATCCATATATTACATTTCAAAGCCATAGCATACATGGTTCTTAAGTTATGCTATGTATCACAAAGCATACTATGTACAAATACCCAAAGTAACAAAGGGTCATAACTCATGAAGTATTTTTCGGAATTTAGTCAAAAGTTAATGAAGTCATCTAACCATCACCACCAAATTATTCACAAATTTTCAAGGCTCTAACTCTTCTAGGTTTTGAGATATTCTGCTGAAAAGATTTTATCAAAAAGAAAAATTCAAACTCTTGATAGGGATGAGAAAATAATACGTGTCACCTAATTTTCTATGAGGTATCCATATATGAAATTTCAAAACCCTAGCATATAGGTTCTTAGGTTATGTTATGCATAAAAAGCGTAACGGACGGACGGACAGACGGACGAACGAAGCAGAATCAATATGTCCTTCCAACTTCTTTGAAGTTGGGGGCATAATGAACATGGACAGATCTATACATTTTACAGAAATTTTAAAATTTGTAACATTCATCACAATAGAGCTAAAGTTATACCTATATACTTGCATATTTTTATATTCTAAAAGTGACGAAAAAATACTATGTGTTTATCTATACCTCTCAAACATGCATATTTGGCTTGAAGATTGTTAGATACATATAGTACACTAGCTGGTCATAATAATGTAGAAGTGGAGGCAATGATCAGGAATCGATACCATTAACCTACAACTCCCATCAGAGACACCAAAGGGAAAGAAACGCAAACATGAAACAACAGACCCTAATGGAAACATCAATAGCGGATAGCCAAAAGGACAGTTACTTTCCCACAAAATAGCCAATAGGCTATCCAAAATAAAATGATATAAGCGACACAAACACCCAAAGACAAACCATAACGAAAATAAACCACGACAGAAGAACCGCCTTGAATAAGTAATGTTTACAGATTCATGGCCTTGTTGACAGTTGCATGGGCAATGCTGATATCTGTATGAGCCAAGATGGCAGCTATAAGAGTAGTTATATGATTCATGATGGTAGCGACGGTATATGAATCATGGGGACAGCTGTATGACACACAATTAAAGCAGTACGAATCATGGCGATAGCTGTATAACAAATGGTGACAGCTATAAGAGTAATTATAAGACTAAAATATGATTCATTGTGAAAGCTGTATGAGTCATGGTGATGGCTTTTTGAGTTATAGTGAGAGTTTGAAGATTAATCTTAACAGCTGCATGAGTATTTGTGGTAACTGCATGAGTCATGTTGACAGTTGTATGAGTCATGGTGATAGCTGTATGTGCAAAGGTAATACAGGCGTAATCGTGATAGCAATATGATTCGTGGGGATAGCTGAATGAGTCATGATGACAGCTAAATGAATCATGATGATAGTTGTATGAGTTATGAAGGCAGCTAAGGGTGACATCTTGATAGCCATTTGATACATGGTAATAACTGTATGATGTTCTATATAATGGGCAATCCTTTGGAAGCAAGGGCTCCAATACGGAACCGAAACCCGTAGTGTACAAGTTTTTTCTGGGACAGACTAGCTAGTTTCCACAATTAGGCCTAGCCAGTGACCCTCAACTATTCTCAAATTTTCGCAGTGGAATCAATGATCCAAAATGACTTGAAAATATAACCCACGCTATGATCAAGGGCAGGGAGACGTTTGACGGCCGCCACACATTCCCTAAATACAAGCTGTGGTGAAGTCATATATAATAATCCTTTGGAAGCAAGGACTACAATACGGAACAGAAAATCATAGTGTACAGGGTTATCTGGGCTATGTGATTCTTGTGATAGTCATTGTGACAACTGTATTGGTCTTGTGACAGCTTTATACGTCATAGGGACAGCTGTATGAATCATAGTGGCAGCTTTATGAGTCATGGTGATAACTTTAGGAGTCAATGTGCTAGCTGTGTGAGCTGTGGTGATGGCTGTATTAGTCATATTAATACCAGTATGAGTAATGGGAATAGCTATAGGAGTAATGTTGGAAGCTGTTTAAGTCCTGATAATAGCTACCAGAGCCATGACAATAAATGAATGTGTCCCTGTGGTAGTGATACATGCATGTACCAGTCGTAGTGATTGCTGTAGTCGTCGCGGTGGCAGCGGTTTAAGTCATGGTGACAGCTCTGTGTGTGTGTGTGCGTGCGTGCTGGGGCATGTTTCGTCCCACCAACAGCTAAGATCATATAGAAACGGGACCTCGGTTTAAAGATTTATCCGAAAGTCTGGAGAATAAAAAGCTGAAAGGTTGCCTTTGGAAATAAAGAACACATACAAGAACGAAAATCGGAGACTCGGTTTTATTGAGTCTCTTCATACACAGCAATATAGTTTGCAAGGCTGCATACGCCTCCTACCACCGGCTTAAGCGATATTCGATTTTCAAACGCAATGATCCCAGAGGCTAAGAAAATATAATCTGCACTATGATGAAGGACGAGGAGACTTTTTACGGCCGCCACACGGCACTTAACACCAGCTGCAGTGAGGTAAGTGTTGCCTTTGGAAACAAATCAAATAAAAGAACGAAAATCGGAGACTCGGTTTTATTGAGTACCTTCAGAAACAGCAATATAGTTTGCAAGGCGTATGATCCCAAAGGAAAAGGAAATATAATCTGCACTAAGAAAATATGATCTGCCCAAATCGAACCCAAGATACCTGGTTTCTAAGACGAGTAGCTTAACCGCTACACCCGCGGAGGCTTTAATGGTGGTGACAGCTGAATGAGTCATGGTGATAACATTGTAAGTCATGGGGCTAGCTGTATTAGTCATGGGGACAGTTGTGTGAGCAATGGTGAGAGCTATGCGAGTCATGCTGATAGCTGTATGCGTCATGATGACAGCTGTATGTATCATGGCGACCGCTGTGTGAGACATGATGACACCTGAAGTAGTCATGGTGACAGTTGTAGGAGTCGTGAGGACAGCAGCTGTGTGCATCATGTTGATATGGACAGCTGTATGACCAATGGTTACAGCTGCACGAATCATAGTGACAGTACATGAGATAAAATGGCTGATGAAAGTGTTATGGGTCTTGGTGATAGCTGTATTTGAAATTAAGATATCGTTATAGTCATGCTGGTAACTGTATAAATCATGGTGATGGTTGGAGAAGTCGTGGTGGTAGCTGCGTGAGTCACGGTTACAGCTGTATGAGTCATCTTAATAGCAGTATGAGTTATGGTAATAGCTACAAGAATCATGGTGATAGATGTATGCGTGACTGCAATAGCTGTATTAGTCTTTCCTTTGTTGATCTGAATAGAGGTTTACGAGGCTTGCTGTATTAGTCATGGTGATAGCTATATTGATCATGGTGATCACAAAATGAGTCATTGTGACAGCTGTTTGATTCATGCTGATAGCTGTATGAGGCGTGAAGACAGCTTTAGGCATACTCATGTTATTCAATCATGTTATTCAATGCATCAGGCACAGTGTAAGCTTTATGGTACCTGACGAAATATAAGCGATGCTTATAGCTGTATGAGCACGGAGTGATGGCTGTATGAGTAACGGAGATAGCTGCATGAACCAAGATGACAGTTGTATTCATAATGGTGATAGCTGTAGTGATAACGGTTAGAGCTGCATGAATTATGGTGACAGTTGTAAGCGTCACGGTGAAATCTGTTGTCATGGTGATAGCTGTGTAAGCCATGCTGACAGCCGTATGAGCCATTTTGAAAGGTGTATTAATTATATTGACAGCTGTAGTAGTCATACTGAAGACAGCATTTGCCATGATGACAGATGTGTGAGTCATGGTATGATTGATGTTAACAGCTGAATTGGAAATGGTGACAGCTGTATTGGTCATGGCAATAGCCTAAAAGTCAAGGTGACATCTAAATGTTTAATAGCGGTATATGTATGTGTCTTAGTGAAAGATTAAAAAGGCGTGCTGATAGATATCAGAGTCATGGTAAAAGCTGTATGAGTTACGGTAATAGCTGTATGTGTCGTGGTGGCAGCTGTATGAGTCATGTTGACAGCTGTATGAGTCATCGTGATGGCTGTATTAGTCATTATATGACTCGTCGTGGCAGCTGTATTAGTTATAGTGATCGCTGTATTAGACACGATAAAAGCTATATTAGTCTTGGTGAGAGGGATGCGAGCAATGGTGATAGCTGTATGAGTCATGGTGACAGCTATAAGTGTCATGGGTACCATTGTAAGAGTCATGGTGACACCTGAAGTAGTCATGGTGACAGTTGTAGGAGTCGTGAGGACAGCAGCTGTGTGCATCATGTTGATATGGACAGCTGTATGACCAATGGTAACAGCTGCACGAATCATAGTGACAGTACATGAGATAAAATGGCTGATGAAAGTGTTATGGGTCTTGGTGATAGCTGTATTTGAAATTAAGATATCGTTATAGTCATGCTGGTAACTGTATAAATCATGGTGATGGTTGGAGAAGTCGTGGTGGTAGCTGCGTGAGTCACGGTTACAGCTGTATGAGTCATCTTAATAGCAGTATGAGTTATGGTAATAGCTACAAGAATCATGGTGATAGATGTATGCGTGACTGCGATAGCTGTATTAGTCTTTCCTTTGTTGATCTGAATAGAGGTTTACGGGGCTTGCTGTATAAATCATGGTGATGGTTGGAGAAGTCGTGGTGGTAGCTGCGTGAGTCACGGTTACAGCTGTATGAGTCATCTTAATAGCAGTATGAGTTATGGTAATAGCTACAAGAATCATGGTGATAGATGTATGCGTGACTGCGATAGCTGTATTAGTCTTTCCTTTGTTGATCTGAATAGAGGTTTACGGGGCTTGCTGTATTAGTCATGGTGATAGCTATATTGATCATGGTGATCACAAAATGAGTCATTGTGACAGCTGTTTGATTCATGCTGATAGCTGTATGAGGCGTGAAGACAGCTTTAGGCATACTCATGTTATTCAATCATGTTATTCAATGCATCAGGCATAGTGTAAGCTTTATGGCACCTGACGAAATATAAGCGATGCTTATAGCTGTATGAGCACGGAGTGATGGCTGTATGAGTAACGGAGATAGCTGCATGAACCAAGATGACAGTTGTATTCATAATGGTGATAGCTGTAGTGATAACGGTTAGAGCTGCATGAATTATGGTGACAGTTGTAAGCGTCACGGTGAAATCTGTTGTCATGGTGATAGCTGTGTAAGCCATGCTGACAGCCGTATGAGCCATTTTGAAAGGTGTATTAATTATATTGACAGCTGTAGTAGTCATACTGAAGACAGCATTTGTCATGATGACAGATGTGTGAGTCATGGTATGATTGATGTTAACAGCTGAATTGGAAATGGTGACAGCTGTATTGGTCATGGCAATAGCTTAAAAGTCAAGGTGACATCTAAATGTTTAATAGCGGTATATGTATGTGTCTTAGTGAAAGATTAAAAAGGCGTGCTGATAGATATCAGAGTCATGGTAAAAGCTGTATGAGTTACGGTAATTGCTGTATGTGTCGTGGTGGCAGCTGTATGAGTCATGTTGACAGCTGTATGAGTCATCGTGATGGCTGTATTAGTCATTAAATGACTCGTCGTGGCAGCTGTATTAGTTATAGTGATCGCTGTATTAGACACGATAAAAGCTATATTAGTCTTGGTGAGAGGGATGCGAGCAATGGTGATAGCTGTATGAGTCATGGTGACAGCTATAAGTGTCATGGGTACCATTGTAAGAGTCATGGTGACACCTGAAGTAATCATGGTGACAGCTGTAGAAGTCGTAAAGAAAGCCGTGTGAGTCATGTTGAAAGGCTTATAAGCGATGTTGATTGCTACATGAACAATGGTTACAGCTGCATAATTTATGCTAATAGCTACAGGAGATATGACTGTTTAAAACGAAATAAGTTTTGATGGCAGCTATATATGAAATTAAGATATCCGAGTCATTTTGGGCACCGTATGATTCGTCTAGAAGTCGTGCTGATAGCTGTATGAGTCATGATAACAGCTGTATGTGTCATGGCGACCGCTGTATGAGACATGATGACATCTGAAGAAGTCATGGTGGCAGCTGTAGGAGTCATGAGGAAAGCTATGTGAGTCATATTGATATGGACAGCTGTATGAGCAATGGTTCATAGTGACAATACTGGAGATATGGCTGATGAAAGCGCTATGGGTCGTGGTGACAGTTGTATGTGAATTAAGATATCTGTATGAATCGTGGTGGTAGCTGTATGATTCATGGTGATAGTTATAGATGTCGTGGTGATAGTTGTGTGAGTCCTAGGGACAGCTGTATGAGTCATCTTAATACGAGGGTAGGCTGGGAAGTTCTGAGCCTGACAAAGAAGCAGGCATCGAACAGCCATGAAATTTTGTATTCATTAAATCCAAAGTAGAAGTAAAACAAAGATCAGGAATTGATACAATTAACTTACTCCATCCATAAAAGACACCAAAGGGAAAGAAATACAAACATTAAGCGACCAGACCATAATGGAAACCTAAACAAAGGAAGGCCATATGGACAGTTACTTTCCCACAAAATGGCCATATGGCCATCCAAAATTAAAAGACACAAGTGATACACACAGTAAGTAACAAACAACAACATAAATAAATCGCCACAGAAGAGCCGCCTTGGAACGGTCAGTGGAAGATTTCCACTGGGGGGCTTAAATCGATTTTACGTGGCCACAATCCTCGCCCTTACTTCCGTCGCGATTTAGACAAATAATTAGTTCAGTCCGCATGAAGGCCTCCTAACTCATCAGTGCAACATCTCCGTGAACACAGAAATCAAAGAACCACAGAGGTGAGACAACGGTGAGGACTCGACAGCAAGAAACCACTGAAATGCTGGAGCAAAAGAAAACCAACAGTTAGACTCCGATGAGCCCGACCAGAGACAGAGCATCAGGCACCAACCAACATTATCTCTTTAATTTTCAATAAGCCTTTACGTTGGAGCCGTCATAGAATCTGAGGCCTGACCCACCGGCGTGCAATTAAAGAGGGAAGCAAAGTTGCCAACCGTGATTGGGTTAACTACCATGCATGCAGTCTGTCGTATAATATCCATGTTGTACCCAATCTTTTTATATCGAAGAATGATTTTACGAAATTGGGTGCTGAAGTCATTGCGGTTATATATTTTTCTGAATTTATATACTAAGTCACCATAAAATTCGGGTTCCGATAGACCTTGTTGCAGAAGAGATTTAAGTCCAATATTCAATTTTGAAATTAAATCAGAATGGCGTCTATAAAATTTTGAAAAGGCTTTGCGTAGTTTATGGTACCGATAACCCTGATTAAGGAGTTTAGCCGTTAATAATTTATTACGAGTGTTGAAGTCAGTTACATGACTACACACTCTAGCAAATCGAATTAATTGCGAAATATAAACGCCAAACCTTTATTTCTTGATTTGACTCAAATGAGTTCAAGTTTACCTGCAATAACGTAGAAATTCTAGACTTTGAAAATTGATACTAACACGTTTTTGAGAAAATGGACAAAATCTGGCATCGTGGTGTCATCAAGTACCTCCATAAAAAGGGGTTAGCTCCTAAGGACATTCATACCAATATGGTTGCTACATTAGGGAATGATGCTCCTTCGTATGCAACCGTAAAAAGGTGGGCAGGAAATTTTAAGATGGGCAAGGACAGCCTTGAAGATGATGACCGGTGTGGACGACCCACGACGGCAACAACTGAGGAAACCATCAGCCAAGAGCATACGGCCGTGATGGATGACAGGCGTTTAACTGTGAATCAGTAAGCTAACACTGTTGGCATCTCCCGTGAACGAGTAGAGAACATTCTACACAGTGAGTTAGGAATGTCGAAGGTTTCCGCCACATGGGTGCCACGGCTTTTGACGCCTGACCAGACTGAACCTGTCACAAGCCAACTTGGCTATTTTTGAAGCAGACCAAGATGGTTTTCTTGACCGTTTTGTCACTCGGGATGAGTGTTGGGTTCATCACTTTGAGTCAAAGACCAAAAGACAATCCATGCAATGGAAGCACCCTGGCTCACCCCCTCCAAAGAAGGCAAAGGTCGTCTCCTCTGCAGGGAAGGTGATGACATCAGTGTTCTGGGATGCCAAGCGTATAATATTCATAGATTACATTCAAAAGGGCAGACCAATTAATGGGGAGTATTATGCAGATCTGCTAAATTAAATGCGAAAAGCAATTAAGGCTAAACGACCCGGAAAATTGACAAAAGGGGTCTTGTTCCATCAGGACAATGCGCCTGCTCAGAAATCGGTTGTCGCAATGGCTGCTGTGCATGACTGTGGCTTCACACTTGTCGATCACCCTCCGCATTCACCTGATCTAGCTCCATCAGATTATTTCCTGTTTCCAAACATGAAAACGCACTTGGCTGGGCAGGACTATCGGTCAGACGAGGAGGTGATAGCTACTGTGGAGGAGTTTTTCAGGGGCCAAGATGAGACCTTCTATACCA
This sequence comes from Lucinisca nassula, assembly GCA_963580285.1. Classification (NCBI taxonomy): domain Eukaryota; kingdom Metazoa; phylum Mollusca; class Bivalvia; order Lucinida; family Lucinidae; genus Lucinisca; species Lucinisca nassula. Next base: position 63,659,605 of record OY757021.1, on the reverse strand, counting down.
CTAGGATCCAAGGACTCCAGCATCGCTGGAGGAAGTGTGTGGACAGGAAGGGAGACTATGTTGAAAAATAAGGCACTTTCAGCATGGACAAACCATTGGATCTTGGTCAGGCTCAGAACTTTTTAGCCTACCCTCGTAGCTGTATGAGTTACGGTAATAGCTAAAACCCTCATGGTGATAGCTGTATGAGTGATTGAGATAGCTGTATTGGTTTTTTGTTTGTTTGTTTGAATAGAGGTTTAACGTCCCCGCCAACACTATTTAGGTCATTTTCGAGACGTTGCTTTCAATTTTGTGGGCCTTTACCCGACATTGAGATGAAATGAAATCGCATGCCCTGCCGCCCTATGAAACCAAAAGGTTTATATGCATGATCGGTCCGACCCGCACCACTTTGCCTGAACAGGCTTAGACCTGTGCTGTATACTAGTACTCGAGTGCGGTCGGTTTCAGCTATGCGTGGAAGCACTTTGCATACCGATTTATTTCTCCAAGTCCCGATGGGCTGGAGCTTGCTGTATTGGTGATGGTGATAGCTATATGGCTCATGGTGGTCACTGAATGAGTGATTGTGACAGCTGTTCGAGTCATCCTGATAGCTGTATGAGGCATGAAGACAGCTTTAGACGTAGTCATCTGGTTCATTGTTACAGCTGTATTAGACATAGTGTTTGCAGTATGAACCCTGTCGACAGCAATATGTGCGAAGCTTTAAGCTGTATGAGCACAGAGTGATGGCTGTATGAGTCACGGAGATAGCTGTACGAGCTGTGGTGACAGCTGTATTCGTCATGGTGATAGCTGTCGGGATCACGATTAGAGCTGCATGAATTTCGGTGACAGTTGTAAGAGTCTCTGTGAAAGCTGTAAGCATTGGCGATAGCTGTATAAGCCATACTGACGGTCGTATAAGCCATTTTTAAAGATGCATTAGTCATATTGATAGCTGTAGTAGTTATACTGACAACAGCAGTAGTCATGATGATAGATTAGTGAGTCATGGTGACAGCTGTATGAGTAGTGTTAACAGCTGTATTGGTCATGGTTACAGTCGCATAGGTCATGACGATAGCTATAAAAGTCAAGGTAACACCTGAATGGGTAAAGGTGGTAGCTATATGTGTCTTGGTGAAAGCTTTAAAAGTCGTGCTGATAGATATCCGAGTCATGGTAATAGCTGCATGAGTTATGGTAATAGCTGTTTGTGTCGTGTTGACATCTGTATGAGTTATCGTGATGGCTGTATTAGTCATGATATGGGTCGTCGTGGCAGCTGTATTAGTTATTGTGATCGCTGTATTAGACATGATGAAAGCTATATAAGTCCTAGTGGAAGGGATGCGAGTCATGGTGGTAGCTCTATGAGTCATGGTGACAAGGTGTCATGGTTATCTTCGTAAGATTCATGCTCACACCTGAAGTAGTGATTGTGAGAGCTATTGAAGTCGTAAAGAAAGCTGTGTGAGTCATGTTGACAGCCTTATAGGTGATGGTGACAGCTGTATGAACAATGGTTAGAGCTGTAAAATCCATGCTGATAGTTATAGGAGATATGACTGTTGAAAAAGGAATAAGTCTTGGTGGCAGCTGTATATGAAATTAAGATATCCAAGACATTGTGGGCGCTGTATGATTCATGGTGATGGCTATAGAAGTCGTGGTGATAACTGTATGAGTTATAGTGACAGTTGTGTGAGTGTCCTAATTGCTGTATGAGTCATTGCAATAGCTACAGAAGACATAGTGTATGAGAGACTTTGTGACAGCTGTATGGGTCATTGTGATAGCTGTACGAGCTTTGGAGACAGCTGAAGGTGTCAAGTGAAGGCTCAATGACCAATGGCGGCAGCTATATGAGTCATGCATATAGCTGTATGAGACATACTTATGGCTGTAAGAGTCACGGAGACAGATGTATGTGCAAGGGTGACAGCTGCTTTCGTCACGGTGATAGCTGTAGGAATCACGCTTAGAGATACATGAATCATGATGACAGTTATATGAGCCATTGTGATAGCTTTGGGATTCATGGTGAATTCGGTAGGAATGAAGGTATTAACTGTGCGAGTCATCTTGATAATTCTATTATTTATAAATGAAATACTGAATGCAATATCAGTGGTATCACACACTGCAAAGCATACATGGCATACACTATATATATGAAATAATAGCATAGTAAATCAGTGACATGTGTATGTGCAACCAATTAGCACAGAAAGACTATTTAAACTACAATGGGCCAAAGTAGCACAAAGTTGTAAATATTATATGTAAATATTACCACAGTTATTTCTAACATTTCAATTAAAATAGTACTGTTGCTCTTCTGGGACATTTATATGTTACAAACATATACTGAGAGGCAAAAGTAAGTATACAGGTTACTGAACGCTGATTTGCGTCCCAATGTCTCCCTCTCTACATACATATGTGGCATCATAAATAAGAACAACCACTTCTGCGTGATTTGCAGCAGTTTCCGTTAAAATTGATTAAAGGATAATGAAATTTCGTCACTTGAAATGGACAGGGGGCTCTCATCCAATATTTTGTCTTGAGTAGTTTCCCTTTAAACATGTGTTTCGAATAAGTGTTATTCAATAAATGATTTTTTTCTGCAACAGATTCAAAGAAGGGGAACTGATTGGCAAGAATATATCCCATATTTAAATTAAACACAAGGTAAAATGCAACATTTTTTGTCAAAGAAAATGTCATTTTCGCCTTTTACGTTCTTCCTTTGATTAAATGCTTTATGTTACTTTGGGATTTGTTTGTACTGGTGATTAACTTTTCTTTGAGTAATTTTCGAGGCATCACTATGGAGTAAGTATAAAAATGCCGAGGAAAACAAAAATTATGTGAAAGTTTCAAATGAATATCTTAAACGATTTGAAAAAAAAGACTCATTTCATTCACTATGATTTTAATTGAAAGGAAGATAACCCGGAACAGGCAGAAATTACAATTGAGTTGAAGCTGTTTGTTTGGGTTTGATGGCAAAGTAATGATGGCGTCTTATTGATGAACGTTCGTACATGACTTGTGCGATGCGCATAAGTTTGAATGTCATGTACAACACGAGATTTTGTTGGAAATATTGATTATCAATTAAGGGCAATAACTCCATCATGGATGACTGCAACAGGAAAAGAATTGGACTTCGACAAACTTAGACGTTTGGGAAAAACGGACATAGGCATATTTTATGACAGACAGCAATATAAGACCCGGTATTCCAAATCAAAAATTGTTTACTTTTTATTGCCTCTGAGTATATTTAAAATAATACCTATATGAATCCTAGTGATTTATTAGTCATCGTCATACATGTATGAGTCATACTGACAGCTGTTGCAGTCATGGTGACAGTTGTAGTAGTCATGGTGGCAGCTGTAGTAGTCATGATGATAGCTGTGTGAGTCATGATGACAGGTGTAAAAGTGATATTAACAGCTATATTGGTCATGATGACAGCTGTATAGGTCATGGCGGTAGTTATAGGTGTCATGTTAACAGCTGTACAAGTCATGACAGTAGCAATAAGAGCCTTGGTAAAAGCTACAGAAGTCGTGCTGATAGATATAGGCGTCATGGTGACAGATGTATGGTTATAGCTATGTAGGTCATGGTAACAACTGCATGAGTCAGCTGTATGAGCCATCATGATAGCTGTATAAGTAATGTTATGAGTCTTCGTTAGAGCTGTATTAGTCGATGTGATAGCTGTATTAGTCACGGTTATAGCTATATGATAAGTAATTGTGAAAGCTTTATGAGTCATTGTGTCAACTGTATAAGCCATGGTACCAGCTGAATGCATCATCGTGACAGCCGTATGAGCTAAGATGACTGTTGTTTGATTTACGGTGTTGTATAATTCATGGTAGTAGTCATTAGCTTCATGGGTTTTGCTGACAACTGTTTGAGGCGTCGTCACAGCTGTAGGAGCCATGCCGTCTGCAACTCGTGACAACATGATGCGTCATGGTTACAGAAGTACGAGTCATCGTGACAGCTGTATTGGTCAGCGTGACAGTTGTGTGAGTCATAGCATGGGTAAACGAGTCAAAATGACAGGGAGTGATATGTGATAGAGTCATGATGACAGGTGTATGAGTCATAATGATAGTTGTGTGTGCTAGTGATAGCCGTATGAGACATCATGACATGTGTATGGGGCGAGGTGATACCTGTATATTTCACGGTGACAGCTAAATCAGTCATGGTGATAGCTGTATGCATCATGGTAGTGGTAGTCATGGTCATGGCTGTATATGAGTCGTGATTTGTGACAGATGTATTAGCCATCATGTCATGCAGCTGTATGAATCATCGCGACAGCTGTTCGAGCCATGAAAAATACCGATAGCTGTATGAAGCATGTTGATATCTGTATATGAGTCATGGTTAAAGCTGTACGGATCATAGTGACTGCTGTGTGTGCCATGTTAACTGTTCTATGAGTTATGGTGACAGCTGAAAGGCATCGTGATAGTCCTATGAGTCGTCGTGACAGGTATATGAACAATGGTTACAGTCGCATAATTCATGCTGAGAGCTATAGGATATACATGTATGACTGTTGCAAACGGAATATATCTTGGTGGCAGTTGTATTTGAAATTAAGATATCCGAGTCATTGTGGGCGCTGTATGATTCCTTGTGATAGCTGTAGATGTCGTCCTGATAGCTGTATGAATTATGGTGACAGCTGTGTGAGTGATCAAATTGCTGTATGAGTCAATGCAATAGCTACAGGATACATGGTGGTAGATGTTTGCTGTATTCATGGTGATAGCTGAATAGGCCATGGCAATCGCTGTATTAGTAATGGTGGCAGCAATATGAGTCGTGGTGATTGCTGAACCACAGAGACAGCTGGAAGAGCCATGATAATAGCTATATGAGTTATGCTGGCAGCACTATGATAGTGTTGTCAGCATACGTCATGGCGATAGCTGTTTTAGTGATGATGGCGGCTTAATCAGTCACGCTGGCAGCAGTTCGAGTCATGATGATAGTTGTATGAGTCATGGAGACAGTTGTATGAGCCATGGTTACAACTGTATTAGTCATATTTGCAGCTCTATGGGTCATTGCGACAGCTGTATGGACCTTGGAGACAGCTGTAGGTGTCACGGTGAATGCTCAATGACCCATGACGACAGCTATATGTATGAGTCATGCTTATAGCCGTACGAGACATACTGATGGTTGTATGAATCACGGAGACAGATGTATGTGCAGTGGTGACAGCTGCTTTCCTCAAGGTGATAGTTGTAGGAATCACGCTTAGAGATGCGTGAATCATGATGACAGTTATATGAGCCAATGTGATAGCTGTGAGATTCATTGTTAAAGCTGTAGGAACGGAGGTATTAGCTGTGTGAGTCATGTTGATAGTTTTATCATTTATCAATGAAATACTGATTTACGGTGTCATATAATTCATCTCTGTAGTTTTTTGATTTGTATGTTCTCGGAGATGTTACACTGATGAGTTAGGAAGCCTTCATGTGGACTAAACAAAATTAGTGTATACCGCGACAGAGGTAAGGGCGAGGATTATGGCCATGTAAAATCGGTTAAAGCCCCCTCCCCCCAGTGGAATTCTTTCCACTGTTCGTTCCAAGGCGGTTCTTCTGTGGCGGTTTATTTATGTTGTTGTTTGTTACTTACTGTGTGTATCACGTTTGTCTTTTTATTTTAGATGGCCATTTGGCCATTTTGTGGGAAAGTAACTGTCCTTATGGCCTTCCTTTGTTTAGGTTTCCACTTTTGTCTGGTCGCTTCATGTTTGTGTTTCTTTCCCTTTGTTGTCTTTGGTGGGTGGAGTAAGTTAATTGTATCGATTCCTGATCTTTGTTTTACTTCTACTTTACAATATCAGTGGTACCATACATTGCAAAGCATATACGACACACACAATATATATGAAAAATAACAGGACTCTTGCATTATCAGGGGTAGTCCTAGGAAGATAAATGAATAAGGGGTGCCAAATTACTATTTAATACAATTGGGAGATATCTATAATTTTACTCTAGGTATCTATATATCAAATTATAATTAACATTATTATCAATTGATATGTAATATATATTTCTTGATGTCGATAAATTTGTTTAATGATATTCATTATTCCTTTACATATAACGATATCTAAAATCCAATTATAGATACCATATAAAGGCTGGATAATAGATATCACAGATTTGAATAATGGATATCAAAAAATATATTATGGATATCAATAAATGTAATTATTGATATCCTGATATGTTCATCCATATTTGATATCTATATATTGAATAAAAGATATCTATAACTTGAATTATAGATATCCCTTAACTCATTATGGATAAAATGAAATAAATAATGCATATCTAATATTATTTATAGATATATAATAATATTTGTTGATATCCTATATTTTTATTACAGACATCTATATATCAATTTGTAGATATTTATAAATCAAATTATAGATATCTATAAATCAAATTATAGACATATATAATTAAAATTATTAATATTGGATATTTATTATTTATTTCATGATATCTATAATATGTAAAGGGTTATCAATAATTCCAATTGTAGATATCTTTTACTTGATATATAGATACCAAAGATTGAAGAGCATTTGAGGATAACAATATTTTCATTTATTGATGTCAATAATGTATTTTAAGATATCCATTATTGAAAATTGTGATATCCATAATTCAGCCTTTTAAATGATTTCTATAATTTGATTTTAGATATTTATATATGCAAAGAAATAATTGATATCGTAAAACAAATATATAAATATCAAGAAATATATATAACATATCTTGGATTTCATTTTATGATATCAAAAAATACAGATAATTATAGATATCAATAATGTTAATTGTACATATCTGTAATTTGTTTTAATGATATTTATAATTTGATTTATAGATATCTGTAATTAAATATAGGATATCAATAATTATTATTAACTATCTATAAATAATATTAGATATCTATTATTTATTTCATGATATTTGAAATATGTTTAAGGATATCGATAATTCAAATTATAGATATCTATTATTCTATATATAGATAGCAAATATAGAAGAACATTTTAGGATATCAAAAATATCATTTATTGATATCCATAAAATATTTTCTGACATTCATATCTAAAAATAATATTAGATATCTATTATATATTTTATGATATCTAAAATATGTTAAGACATATCTATAATTCAGTAATAGATATCTTTTATTTGATATATAGATATCAAATATTGAAGAACATTTAAGGATATCGATAATTACATTTATTGATATCCAAAATATATTTTCTGCTATCAATTACTGAAAATTGTGATATCTATAATTCAGCCTTTGAAATGATAACTATAATTGGATTTTTTTTTGGATATCTATATATGCAATGGAATAATTGATATCATAAAATAAATTTATAGATATCAAGAAATATATTTTACATATCATTGGTTACCTTTTTTATGATATCAAAAAATATCGATAATTACAGATATAAAAAATGTTACTCTTAGTTATCTATAATTTGACTAAAAGATATCTTGGTAGGTCAGTCAGATGCAGGTCTGACTGGTGATCAAAAGGACACGTGTTCAATTCCTGTTGGAGTCGGCAACATTCCTTCCTATCTTTTCTATTTTCATTTTCTCCCTTCTGCTGATTCAAGAAGGGCAGTTGTTAGTTTCTGTGAAAGAATGTGCACTGTATAAGTTAACCGCTAACGTATAAGCTTGCCCAGGAAAAGTGTGGATAAGTTAACTGACCGATTCAAAAATGTCCTAAATGGGGATGCCTGGGCCTTTAAACTCCAATACAAGCAAATAACTAAATCTTGAAATTCAATTAAATAGTAAAAAAGCACCTCATAAATGAAGGTAGGTAAGTATTTGTTGAAGGATACTTTGTTTGTCGCAAAGAGCTTATGAATGCAACGTTGCTACACAATGGCAAGCCATTTTACTATTTATTATGGAATGTAGATATCTTATTTATTATATAAGATATCTTATTTATTATATAAGATATCTCATATTAGGATAAAAGATATCTCATATAGGATATAAGATACCTTTTATCCTAAAGTAGATATCTTATATCCTAAATGATATATCTTATTTAATTCAGCAATGCAGATATCTGATATGATATATAAGTTATCTTATATCTTAAATAAGATATCTTATATAACATAGAAGATATCTTATATGTTAAATAAGATATCTGATTGTCTTAATTACTAAAACATATAAGATATCTTATATAACATATAAGATATCTAATATACTAAATAAGATATCTTATATAGCATATAAGATATCTTATTTATATTGGTATATAATATATCTTAATTGGTATATCAGATATCTTTTTCAACATATAAGATATCTTATAAAGCGTATAAGATATCTTATTTAACATATGATATATAAAGCTTATAAGATATCTTATTTAACATATGATATCTTATATACGTTTGATAAATAAGATATCTTAATCAACATATAAGACATCTACGTAAATTCGAAAGAAATAACAAATAATAGTCGCTCCCTCTCGTACCTATATGCACAAAAGACTGCTACACAGACAGAGAACTGGAGAAAATTGATTTTATAAATGCATTCTTGAAGTGTGTTTATAAATAAAACGGGTTTCCCAAACAGGTGCGATACATCTTTTTTTTTTTTTTTTTTTTCTTTTAAGGGAGAGAGAGAGAAAGAGAGAGAGAGGGGGAGAGAGAGATATATAGATAATAAATCCAGCTTGCTTTTGTTTGTATAATTTAATAATCCTCCCTTACAAAAATTCTTCAGATGGTAGAAGTCTTAATTGAACTTCAAACTCTGAGTTATGCCAAGCGCTGCTCGCTGCATGTATTTTGAAAAAAAAAAAAACAAAGCCTCTCACCAGACTGTGCATATATTCAGCATGGTTTCTGCCTCTACTTTTCGCATAATTCAATATTTATTTGTCCCTTTTATCCATTTTTACCAAATGGAATCATCCTCCTTATATATGGCAGGAGTCCATTTTGAATATTAGGTATGACAGGTTGTGTAATCTGAAAATTGTTGAACGTTTTGCAAATAGTGTAGGCCCTGCTCTGATCTGGGCCTGCACTGTTTGCAAGGGGTTCTGGCACAAAATGGGTAATGGAATGTTAGGCATAAATGGGGTAGTCATTTCCAGAAATGCTTTTGGCAGTTTGGGGTAGACTTCATTATGTTTTTTGGTAAAATATATTAGATATCTTATTTGTCAAATAAGATATCTTATATATTTAGGTAAATAAGATATCTTATATATTATATAAGATATCTTATATGTTGTATAAGATATCTAATATATCAAATAAGATATCTGATATAGGATTTAAGATATCTTATTCACTGGAATATATAAGATATCTGATATGCTAAATAAGATATCTAATATACCAAATAAGATATCTAATATAACATATAAGATATATTATATAATATATCAGATATCTTATGTATCATATAAGATATCCTATTTCCATCTTTAAATAATATATCTTGTATAATAAATAAGATCTTATATAATAAATAAGATATCTTATACAATATATAAGATATCTGATATGCTACAAAAGATATCTCATATGCTATATTAGCTATCTTATTTAGTATATAAGCTATCTTATACATTTTGTAAATAAGATATCTTATATCCTTTATTAGATATCTCATATCTTATATAAGATATCTAATATAATAAATAAGATATCTAATAAAGCATACACGATATCTTATATGACATATCAGATATCTTATATATAAAGATATCTTATATAATAAATAAGATATAAAGATGTCTCATATATTATATAAGATATCTTATATGCTATATAAGATATCTTATATAATAATTAAGATATCTAATATAATATATATCTCCTATGATAAATTAGATATCTACATTCCATAATAAATAGTAAAAAGGCTTGCCATACTTCCCAGTCACCACGGCAGCCCCCACCCATACGGGCTTGAAGAAATATATGGGCTGCATGATGCTTCCAGGCAGAGCTGAATCCGGCCCGCACACTAGTACTGGTAAACCGCTTAGAGGATCTAAGCCTGTCCAGGAACCGCAGTGCGAGGCGGACTGTCCATGCTAATATACCCTATTGGTTTCATTGGGTGACACGCCTTGAGATGTCATTTCATCTCAATGTCGACTAAAAGTCCAACAAAATTGAAAGCAACGTCTCCAAAATGACCTTTACAGTGTTGACTGGGACGTTAAACCTCAAATAAAACAAAAACCAGTCACCACGGAGCTTCCCAGTCACATTTGCCGCACTAGTACCATGACGAATTTATGGACAATTTTCTCTCCAGCGGACAATTCAATTGACAGAGGATGTATGAATACAAATTATGGCCCCAATTATACCATATGCAAGAATTAACATATGACACAATCTTATTCTAGTGTGTGAGGATTCTGGCAATTACTTATTACCCAAATATTCTCATGTGAACAAATTACTCGGTGTCAATAAAGGCCGTCAGTAAATCGAAAGTAGGAAATCAGGCCGGAAATGCAAAACGTGGAGCCAGCAGTCCAGTCGGCGCATGCGTATTGCATGGTGACTGGCATGGTTACTGATTCCAATAACCATCTCCGTATATACCTCATCTATCTGTCTATCTGCCAATACTTCTTAACCTCCAAAGAGGACTTTCAGAAGGGGTTCCAGTATACCAAGTACTGAAGGGGGTTAATTGAAATAAAAGATAAGTATAGCAGGTGTAATTAGTTTGTACAGTGCGAGGATAGTGTTAGTATAGTTAAAAGTAAAAACAGACGCCCGGGACTAGGGGGACACATGCACCACCCGGTACACAGCATCTCTAAACTGTGCCAGGGTGGGGAGCATAACTATTTGGCGGAGTAGAGCATTCCAATGAAAAATGGTTCTGGGAAAGAATAAAAATTTGTAGTAGTTTGTAGGGGTAGTGATGAGTCTGTATGCCAAAGGGTGGTTTTTGTCTAGAGTCCCTCCTGATTTGTGGAATGAGGTATTCTGTTGCAGGAATGGCAACAAGGTCATATGTGACCTTGTATAACATAGTGAGTCGGCTGTCTGTGCGTCTCTGATCTAATGGACGCCACTGAAGGTTGTTTAGCATATCGGTAACACTAGATGTTTAACTGAAGTCACGAGACTCATGATGGAATACTCATATTAGCAACATGTGTACTAAGGCAAATAGGTTTCCTGAGGTGGAATCTTCATCAGTGTCCTCAGGATGTGAAAGAGGCAGCATATAACGGCCTTGTTCACCCAATCTTGGAATATGGTAGTCGTATCTGGGACCCCAGTGGAGTGGTCCTTAACGATGAAATTGAGAAAGTTCAGAACAGAGCTGCTAGATTTGTAACAGGCAATTACTGCTTTGAAACTGGGAGCATGACTGGAATACTTGGAAAATTAAAATGGGAGTCTCTCAAGAAAAGGAGAAAAGACGGTAGGCTAATCCTTTTATACAAAGGTCTAAAGGGTGCTGCCAGCATCCCAACAGATGACCTTGTTCCCCCAGCTAGACACTGTAGAAATCACCATTCGATGGCGTTCCAGACCCTTACTGCAAGAACTGACAATGCCCTTCCCGATTCGATTATTTCGACAGCTGAAGGTGCTGATGATTGTGTAGCTAAATTTACCTCTTTGGTTAGAGCTAGGGACTAACTTCCCATATCACAGGTCCTGGTGTATGAATGTCATTTGACGTGTCACCAATAACAATTCTGATTCTGATTCTGAGAGACCCATCTGGCAGCTCTGCGCTGCACAGATTCTAATTTGTAAATGTCAGTGGCTGTGTGTGGTGACCAAACAGTGGAGGCATATTCCAGTTGTGGTCTAAGGAGTGTCTTGTAAGCTGTATAGTATAGTGTCTGGTTATGCCCTCTACACTCTTGATTAGGTCATGCAGTGCGGGACTAAGCTACGTCTTTATGTCTCCAGTCCAGTCATTTGAGTTCACAGGTCCTGGTATGGTATGTCACAGTAAAAATTCTAAATCTGATTCTATATTGAGCAACCCCACAGTAGCAGTATCTACTTGTTTGTGTTGAGGTTTTACGTTCCCATCAACACTATTAAGGTCATTTTGGAATTGCATTTGATATGGTGGGATTTTTACCCGACATTGAGATAAAATATTAGTAAGAAATATATTTACAGTGTGTAGCAGTATACTTGGTGAGTAGCATACTCGGCGAGTAGCAGTATGGAGCATACTAACTGTGAGTAGTGGTAAGGGGCATACTCATCGTCAGTGAGAATTTACGTGACATATATTCTTACAGGGAGAAGCAGTGTGCAGAATGCTAAGTATGTAGGTAGGTGTGTTGGGCATACTTGAGGAGTAGCATTGTGGAGTATATTCACAATGAGTAGCAATGTGGGTAATAGTGTTGTGTGTGTGTGTGTGTGTGTGTGTGTGTGTGTGTGTGTGTGTGTGTGTGTGTGTGTGTGTGTGTGTGTGTGTGTGTGTGTGTGTGTGTGTGTGTGTGTGTGTGTGTGCTCACGCATGCCAATTCCGCAGAGGAGTTCAAAGCCCGTAGAGTGATAGATAGATAGATAGATAGATAGATAGATAGATAGATAGATAGATAGATAGATAGATAGATAGATAGATAGATAGATGGATGGATGGATGGATGGATGAACGGACGGCTGGACGGACAGACAGACAGACAGACAGACAGACAGACAGACAGACAGAGAGAGAGAGAGAGAGAGAGAGAGAGAGAGAGAGAGAGAGAGAGAGAGAGAGAGAGAGAGAGAGAGAGAGAGATAGATAGATAGATAGATAGATAGATAGATAGATAGATAATGAATACAAGTGGCAGTGCGGAGTATACTCACAGTGTGTAGCAGAATGGCTTATACTCAGTAGGTAAATTCACAATAGGCAGTAGTGCGGATTACACTCGCAGTAAGTAGCAGTGTGAAGTATACCTACAGTGAGTTGCCATGAGGAGCATACTAAGTGAGTATACTCAAACAAAGTAGAAAAATTAATAAAACAGTGATTTGCAGTGTGCAATATATTTGAAAATTGGAAGGGTAGCACTATTGAGCGCGCAGTGAATGCCATGATACATAAAGTGCTTAGCAGTGAGAATGTACTTACAGTGAAAAGCAGTGTAGAGCCTACTCACAGTGAGCAGCAGTGTGAAGCATACTCATAGTGAGAAACAATTTGCCAAGTAGAGTGTACTCATTGAGTGTCAGTGTGGAGCTACTCATGTGAGCAGCAATGTGGAGCATACTCAGTTAGTATGGCGCATACTTGCAGTGATTAGCTATGTGGCACATACTTGCACATGCAGTGATATATCACATTACAGGAGGGTTGGTGGGGGTGGGGACCATTCCCGCACAAAATCAGTGTAGTCAGTAGTACATAGCAGTTAACCAGATCCTATGAAATGACATTCACACCACCTAAGGGTTATGACTGTTGCCGATTATTGATGTTACCTTCTGTTAACTAGACTGGTGTTTCCACTGTTTCTTCTTATGGCCCCCGTCCAAGCCTACCCAGGCAAAGTGGTACGAGTCGGACCGTCAAGCCATAGAAACCCTATCGGTTTCATTTTGCGACAGGGATTGAGATGTCATTTCATCTCAGTGTTGGGTAAAAGTCCCAGACAATTGGAAGCAACGCCTCCAAAATGACCCAAATAGTGTTGATGGGGCCATTAAACCCAAATCAAACAAATCCACTATATTTCTTGTGTTAACAATTAACCTTGTCTTGGTTGAAAACAGCATCTCTGTGATGTTCTCGTGATCAAGGTTTCTATTCTATGCAAACCATGTTTCAACCTACGGGAAGGAAGTGACCAGCACATTTGATTTAAGTATCCCCTTTCAAAGTACAGTGAAACTTGAAAGGCTCAAACATCTTTGAGACTACAGAAGTGTGTTTAAAGCAGAGGTAGTTCACACCACTGATGGTTAATCATATTTCCAGGTCAGGTCGATGCATGTTTTGTTTGTTTGTTTGATTTGAGGTTTAACGTCCCCGTCAACACTGTAAAGGTCATTTTGGAGACGTTGCTTCTAATTTTGTGGGACTTTTACCCGACATTGATATGAAATGACATCTCAGGCCATGTCGCCCAATGAAACCAATATGGTTTATTAGCATGGACGGTCCACCTCGCACCGCGGTTCCTGGACAGGCTTAGATCCTCTAAGCGGTTTACCAGTACTAGTGTGCGGACCGGATTCAGCTCTGCGTGGAAGCATCATGCAGCCCATATATTTCTTCAAGCCCCTATGGGAGGTCGATGCATGATGGTGGCGACTTCGAGATACCTTTCTGATCATAAATACAATAAAGGCATATGCTGTGTGTACCCATTAGAATAGTCCAATCGAGTATGTGTGAGTTTGATAGCATAAAAATCTAATTTGTTGTCAAAACGTTAACTGTGCCATCTTTAAGGAAATTAGCTAGACTACCAAAGCTCTGTGACAGAAGAGAGATACAACAAGAGCGCCGCAAGCGGGTGCCATGGACCTCTGTGTTTTTTTCGTATGCAACAAAGGCAGATAAATCAGTCATAAATGCATGGGCGTTATGAAACTTGGTCAGAATGTAGCTCTTGTGATTATACAGATGTGCATCAAGTTTCATGAGGCAGGGCCAATACATTTGTAAATATGGCCACGGTTGAAGTTTTCGAAGACTAAGTCAAAGTTCAAAGGTCAAGAAAAATAATATCAATGGGAAGCTGTATTATTGTGGTACAAAAATGAGAGACTAAATCATTTTATCATATGACGTCGTTGATAAGCAGTGGATAACGTCGTGTAATAAAAATTGTATGACCACACGTGTAATAACACTTTGGCGGGATTAAGTAACGTCATGACGACGTCCATGTCAACAATGCATTTTTCGTAGAAAAATTGTGAAATTACAAGGCGATAAAATCCAATTTAAAGAAGTCATATGATAAAGAGAATCTTACACTCGTGGTCATTTCATATGATATTTATGAAACTCGCCAAAGGCTCGTTTCATCAATATCATATGAAATGACCACTCGTGTAAGATCCTCTATTTCTTGAAACAGGTATTTTTTCGTTTGTCACTAAGGAAGATAAATCAGTCAAATTGCATGATAGAGTTATAGAACTTGGTAAGAATGTAGCTATTGTGATCATAAAGATCTGTGCCAAGTTTCATGGGGCTAGAGCAAATACTTTTGGAAATATAGCCAAGGTTTAAGTTTTTGGTTACATTATCGAAAAAATAGGTTAAGTTTTTCGGAACGACGGCGACGACACCGCAGATGCCAGTGATAACAATACGAGGGCGAGTCAATAAAACAAGAGGACCATGATGGTCCTGTATCGCTCACCGGAGTCTATTCATCATCTTGTTTTTTATCCATATTCACACATATTCAAGATTTTATAAAGGCAAGTTTCATGAAGCTTGAACCAAAAATGCAGTCTCAAGTATGATTTGACCAATTTTGTTTGTTTGATTTGAGGTTTATACTATTTAGGTCATTTTGGAGACGTTGCTTCCAATTTTGTGGGACTTTTACCCGACATTGAGATGAAAGGTCCGCCCCTTCATGTCTGACAGCATTTATATTTCTGCAGCCTGAAGGTTAATTTCAATCATTTCCAATCTGTAGCATGTTTATGGTGGGGAAATTATGAAATAAAAGTAGGTCGAGTGATGACAATGTTTTTTCTAAAAATAGCCAAAAGAACTTTGACCATGATCCAAACACCTGAAAGTCTGAATTGCTTGAGATACTGTATTATCATACACAATATTTATTTAAAGTTATAATAACCCCTAAAAGGCGGGAAAACCCTGAAGGGGTAGCCTGGCAAACAGCATAGGCCCAGATCAGACGTCGCAGAACGTGGCATCTGATCAGAGTCTGCACTGTTTGCTAACAGCATTTTCTGTCAAATAAAATACCCCTCCTGACCAATGTATTATAAAAAGAGGACAATTCTGAGCAAGTTTGATGATGATTGGACTAAAACTATGGCCTCTAGAGTGTTAACAAGGTTTTTCTTTAAACCTACTGACCTACTTTTTGACCCCACGTGACCAATAATCGAATTTGACCTAGATATTGTCAAGATGATCATTCTCAGCAAGTTTGATGATAATTAGACTAAAATTGCAGTCTCTAGAGTGTAAACAAGGTTTTTCTATGATTTGACCTACTTTTGACCCCACATGACCCATATTCGAATTAGACCTAGATATTGTAGAGATGATCATTCTGAGCAAGTTTGATGATGATTTGACCAAAACTGTGGCCTCTAGAGTGTTAACAAGGTTTTTCTACGATTTGACCTACTTTTTGACCCGACATGACACATATTCGAACTTGACCGAGAAATTGTCAGGATGATCATTTTGAGCAAGTTTGAGGATGATTGGACCAAAACTGTGGCCTCTAGAGTGTTAACAAGGTTTTTCTATGATTTGACCTACTGACCTATTTTTTTGCCGACATGACCCATAATCGAACTTGACCGAGATATTGACAGGGTGATCATTCTGAGCAAGTTTGAGGATGAATGGACCAAAAATGTGGCCTCTAGAGTGCTAACAAGGTTTTTCTGTGGTTTGACCTACTGACCTAGTTTTTGACCTGAAATGACCCATATTATAATTGACCGAGATATTGTCAGGATGATCATTCTGAGCAAGTTTGAGGATGAATGGACCAAAACTGTGGCCTCTAGAGTGTTATCAAGGTTTTTCTATGATCCGACCTACTGACCTACTTTTTGACCTGAAATGACCCATATTCAAACTTGACCGAGATATTGTCGGGATGAACATTCTGACCAAGTTTGAGGAAGATTGGACCAAAACCGTGGCCTCCAGAGTGTTAACAAGGTTTTTCTATGATTTGACCTACTGACCTACATTTTGATCCGACGTAACCCATATTCGAACTTGACCGAGATATTGTCAGGATGATCATTCTGAGCAAGTTTGAGGATGATTAGACCAAAACTGTGGCCGCTAGAGTGCTAACAAGCGTTTTCTGTGGTTTGACCTTCTTACCTACTTTTTGATTCCACATGACGCATATACGAACTTGACTAAGATATTATCAAGATGATCATCCTGAGCAAGTTTGAGGATGATTGGACCAAAATTGTGGCCTCTAGAGTGTTAACAAGGTTTTCCTTTGATTTGACCTGGTGACCTTTTTGACCCCACATGACCCATATTCGAACTTGACCGACATATTGTCATGATAATCATTCTGACCTGGTTTGATGATGATTGGATAAAAACTGTGGCCTCTAGAGTGTTGGCAAGGAAAGTTTACGCACGCACGACGAATGACGCACGACGACGCCGGACATCTCACAGTCACAAAAGCTCACCATGACCTTCGGTCAGGTGAGCTAAAAAAAACAGGCTACCCTATTTCTGAATGAGATCGATCTTTTTTTTTCGATCTAATTGCCCTCTAGAATGATACACTCGGACCAACGCTGTTCCAATGCAATCAGCCCAGAACTTAATCTGAATCGTTACTGGTGACACGTCAAATGACATTCATTCACCAGGACCTGTGAAAAAGGAAGTTGGCTCCTAGCTCTCGCCAAAGAAGTAAACTTAGCTACATTATCCTTAACATCTTCCGCACATGAAATTACCGAATTTGGAAGGGCATTCCAATATCTAATTGTCTGAGGGAAGATGGTTCCCTTGTAGATGTCAGTTTTTGCAGAGGGCACCTGAAATGGCAAAGAGTGATGTTTTCTGCCGCTCCTAAGTAGGGAGGGGGAGGAGGTGGGGGTGGATAAGGTCTTCTGTTGGAATGCCGGCAACACCCAAGAGTATAAGCCTACTATCTCTCCTCATTTTCATGAGAGACTCCCATCCTAAGTTTTTTTTTTTTCAGTATTTCAGTCATACTTCCAGTTTCAAAGCAGTAATTGCTCGTAACAAATCTAGCTGTCCCATTCTGAACCTTTTCAATCTCCTCCTGTCAGTTATGTATAAAGAAAACAGCAATGGACCCATGGCCAGAACAGTCCCTTGTGGCACACTAGACAGAACTGGAGCCCACCCTGAAGTTTCCCCATTAACAACAACTCGTTGTTTTCTGTGGCAAAGGAAGGACTCTATCCATTTTAGGGTATTTTCGCCAATGCCGTTTTTAGGGTATTTCCGCCAATGCCGTAACGATATAGATTGCTTTTTAGTAGTTCGTTATGGGGTGTGTCAAATGCTTTTTCAAAATCCAGGATAAATGCATCCACCTGTCCTCCATGGTCCCAGATTTTTACACAATCATTTTTTAATACTGTGGTCAGCTGAGTTTCACAACTGTGCTTTTTCACTAAAAGTTGGTGTTCATCCAAGTGGACCATAACAATTGCGCAAACAATATGCTCAAGCAACTGGACGCCAGATGCGAGCAAGAGCTCTATATCCCTTTTTAAAGAGTGAACAAAGGTTTGCAAGAAGCCATTCTTTTGGGACTTCACCAGTATCAAGAGATTGCTGAAACAGGTGTGAAAACACTGGACCCAATTCATTTGCCAATTCTTTAAGGACTATAGGATAAGGCTCATCAGGCTATAAAGTTTTTATACTGATTTAAGCCCTTGAGTAACTTTATAACTCCCTCCAATGAAACTACAATCTTATCCGTGAAAGGAGCCAATCCCTCAGTTAATGGAACTTCCTTGTACTCAGTTTTATTTAACAAATCATTCAACTGACCAATCAATTCTTCTGCCCGTTCAGGATCCAGCTCTGCAACACCACTGCCACCCCTTTTCTAATGGGCGGATATAGAAATCTATAGGTGCCTGGGGCTAAAAAGCCAGAAAGTCTTGCTAAGAGCCCACTTGAAGAAATAACATCTGAACTTGAAACTCTATCGAATGGTCAACCTCCAGCAAAGAGACCAAAACTTCAACAGAGTAGTTACAGTAGCTTTGGCATTTCAACACTAAAAACGTGCAATTGACCACTCAATATTTCAATCGACCAGTATTAATCACTCTGGGAGTATTATCCGGGGTGGTTTTAAACCGGTTAAAACCACCCCTGGTTTTGACCGCCCAACCTTTGTTGGGTGATCCTCTACTAAAATTGTTCAAATTGCTACGCTTTGATGAACAACATGGCAACCAGAGCTAAAAATAGAAAAACCTTTAAACGACCTTTTCTCCTGAAGTGGATAGATTCTGAAGTAATTTCACAGGAATGTTCCTTGGGTGATCCTCCATTAAAATTACTCAAACCATGCATTCTACTGGGATGAACAAGATGGCCACCAGAGCTAACAATAGAAAAACTTTCATACAACTTGTCCTGCTTAACCACCAGTGAATGGATTTCGAATTAATTTCACAGAAATGTTCCTTGGGTGACCTTCTTCCAAAATTGCTCAAACTATTCTGCTTGGATGAACAAGATGGCCGCCAGAGCTAAAAATATAAAAACCCACAATTGCTCAAACCCTCTACTCCACCATATAGTACCTACAATTTCATTTGTACAATATGGATCAGCTGAGCGATCAAAGGCCATCATGGCCTTCTTCTTCAAGAGTTGACCCCTATTGACATGGGAGACAAAATACTATTGAAGGAGTTGCCTCCTGTGAGGTCCATCCTGAAATATACCTATATTAACCCATTTAGTACCAGAAACCCCAAAACGGGTACCCTGGCAAACAGTGCAGGCACAGATCAGACGCCGCAGAATGCGGCGTCTGATCAGGGCCTCCACTGTTTGCTAAAAGTTTGGCCATTTTCCGAATAAATTTTGAATAAAACACAACCTGACATCCCTAAATTCTGAAGTAGACTCCTGCTGTATATAAAGAGGGAGTTTCCATTTGGTACGAAAAGGGTTAAACAGGACCCAGTTGTTCAGAACTTTAATGACATCAGGGCCCAGCTGTTCAAAGCTTCATTAGCTTAACACACTTGTTAACGGTCAAAATGTTAACTGTTCTGGAAAGCAGTATATCTAACACAATGAAATTTGTTAAAAAATGTGAGAATGTTTTGCAATTGCAGAAGCTGCTCACATATGTTTCTTCAAGAATATTAGGATCTTTATGCGCAACCATAACATTGATACCATTTAAGATATTTTCACGAAACTTCACAGATATGTAGAGCACTATGAGACGATGTGCTGAACATAAATACCTCAACTCTGATTTTTCTACTTTTGGAGTTGTTGCTCTTTAAACATTGAACATAGCCATTTCTATCATAGTTTCATATCTGCTCCATAGCTTCGATACCATTTGAGATATTTCTATGAAACTTAACAGATATGTAGAGCACCATGAGATGAACATACGAACTGTAACTCTGATTTTCCTACTTTTGGAGTTATTGCCCCTTGAACTTTGAGCATAGCTGTTGTTTTCAGTTATGTGTCCGCTCCATAACTCTCATACCATTTGGGGTATTTTCACAAAACTTCACAGATTTGTAGAGCACCCTGAGACGACGTGCAGAACATATGAACCATAACTCTGATTTCCTACTTTTGGAGTTATTGCCCCTTGAACATTGAACATAGCCATTTCTATCATGTAGTCTGTTTGAAGCACTATATCTCCTGAACCTAATAATTGATTCTGACCAAACTTGCATTGTTACATCACTGGGATGGGGGAAAACAACCATTAGGTTTTGATGACCTTGACCTTATTTTCAAGGGCACAGGCCCGTAAAAGCTGTCAATTTTTGTGCCAAAGATGTTGTGTCTGCACCCAATTTAATGAACACATCAATGCAATGTGGTCTAACTTGGTACAATATATCACTGCAACTGACTAAAGATTTGATTAAATTTTGAAGACCTTGACTTTATTTTAAAGGGAACAGGTCCCCAAAAACCGAAAATGAGAATTCTTCTGTGGCGGTTTATTTATGTTGTTGTTTGTTACTTACTGTGTGTATCACTTGTGTCTTTTTATTTTGGATGGCCATTTGGCCATTTTGTGGGAAAGTAACTGTTTCTATGGCCTTCCTTTGTTTAGGTTTCCATTATGGTCTGGTCGCTTCATGTTTGTGTTTCTTTCCCTTTGGTGTCTTTGATGGGTGGAGTAAGTTAATTGTATCGATTCCTGATCTTTGTTTTAATTACTTCTACTTTGTAATTCTGGTTTACTTTCTTTTGGAGCCATGACTCTTTGAAAATCGGAAAAAAGTCATCTCAGTCATGCTTGTCAATTTTATCCCCCCCCCCCCCCCCCCCCCACACACACACCACACCAAAAAAACCCACAAAACAACTGAACAGGAGAATTGTAATTCTGGTTTACTTTTTTGGAGCCATATGGCTCTTTGAACATTGAAAATAGTCATCTCAGTCATGTATTCCTGTCAACTTTATTAAGGGAAAGAGTAATGCATCCTTACTTAGAATTCCTTTCTGACTGTGATATGGCACTTGCTTGATATAATTGTAGTGGCAGGGGCATCATGCAGCGCTTACAGCTTTTATTACCATATTAAATGATCAGAGTTTTAATGATATGTTAACTAACAACATCACTGGTTTTTAACAACTGGTCCCAGTTAACATAAAATTAAACTTTGATAATTAATTATGGCATATATACTAATAGTTTTGCTAAAAATGACAGTACCTTTTGTAACTCTCATTTTTGCTGTTTGTGCCCCCCGCCCATCAGGGTTTGGAGAAACAGATTGGGCTGGATGGTGCCACACATAAGTACTGGTAAACCACTTAGGTCTAAGCTTGTCAAATCAAAGTGGTGCGAGTCGGACCGTCCATGCATATAAACTCTATATGTTTCATTAGGTGGCACTGCTTGAGCTGTCATTTCATCTCAATGTCGGGTAAAAGTCCCACAAAACCTAAATAGTGTTGACCTGGAAGTTACAACCAAACTAGAGCTGTCAGTGAAACTGACTAGGGCCCCGGCAGCACTATCAGAGGAGTAGGAAAAAAATTGTGGACGGACAGACGGACAGACAGACAGACAGACAGATGGACGGAAAGAGTGATTACTATAGGGCACCCACACTTTCAGTGCGGGGCCCTAATAAGATAGTTATGGAGGATAAAAAAATTTGTGGACTGACAGACGGACAGACAGACAGACAGACGGATGGACAGAGTGATTACTATAGAGCACCTACACTTTCAGTGCGGGGCCACATTATGGTTAACATTTCTGCCAAGTAATATTTAAATCCATCCAGGAATAATAACAAAGTTATTAATTGGACACTGGAAAGACCCTTTTTTGACCTTTAACCTCTAAGTATGACCTTGACCTTTGAGGTACAGACCTGAGTCTTGCGCGCAACACTCCATCACATTATGGTTAACATTTCTGCCATCCAGGAATAATAATAACAAAGTTATTAATTGGACACAGGAAAGACCCTTTTTTGACCTTTAACCTCTAAGTATGACCTTGACCTTTGAGGTACGGACCTGAGTCTTGCGCGCAACACTCCATCACATTATGGTTAACATTTCTGCCAAGTAATATTTAAATCCATCCAGGAATAAGAAAGTTATGGAGGATAAAAAATGGACGGGTCTCCCTAAGGGGTTTTTTTGGCCTCCTAACGATTTTGTTTATTTCTGGCTTATTGTTAGCATACATATGCCTAATTATTTGGAACATATGTGGTTTTGGTATTTAAGCAGTTTTTTCTGAGTTACAGGCTCTTTAAAGTGGGTGGGGTAACTCCACACAGTTTTGACATGTATTTTGTGTCTCATTTAAAGGTAGAAAAATAGTACCATACATGACACGTTATTATATAAAATGACAGGGGAAGGTCTAACTCTATGTTTTGTCACAAGTTTATTCACCAAAATTCACTTTTTGGGGGAAAAATATGGTTTAAGGAACCTTGGGTCATTTTTGAGATTTTTTAACAGTAAAGTTCTTTTTTTTTTCTTATATCTTCAGTATACATTAACCTATAGTGGTGAAACTCCTACCATGCAAGCATACTGATGAGGCAATATAACTCAAATGATCATTTGAGATGTTGACCTATATTTCACGGTTGAATGAACATTCTTATTTCATGTTTATAGGTTAGATTATTGTTTCCATCAGTTCAAGAGTTTAGATATTTCTGGCATTTGGATAAACAGGCGATGAGTTTAAACATATTTAAATTAAACGAAAAAAACAACAATAGAAATGTGTCCAAAGTAGACAGATGCCCCCGCCTGTTTGACTTTGCCGCATGACCCCTGGGAGACACACTAGCATCAGATATCTATGTTCAGGATGGGTATCTCAATATTTTCTAAGATATTTGGATTTTGATGATATGAAATGGGCAGGGCATGGGGCTGGAGCATTATTGTGTGTGTCATTGAATGCATCTGACCATAAACAACATCAAATAAAAAAGGTTGGAATCTGAACAGTTTTTGAGATACATATTTTTTTACATTTTTTTTGGTCCAATCAAATAGCCCCAGCCCAGACAGAATCAGTGACCATAAACATGCTAAACAGTTATGAGCTGCAGGAGAAATGCAGACATAAATGTGCACCTAAACGTGAACCTGGTTATGAACGTAATAATGTGTGACATAGTACGCACATACGAACATAACATCACATCGAAAAAATATATATGCCTCACTCACGTCTTCCTTTGGTATGCAGAGATATAAGAAAGATCTGCTTGAATAGCTTTAATAATCCCACTTCAAGAGCACAACTAAAAGAATGTGGTACACCTACGTGAAGACACAGGCATATACATTTGAAAATGGTTGTTCACAACTGTATTCTGACATGCTTTGCGCATACCGAATCAAATTAATCTACAGAAGAAAAGCTTTCATCGTCACCTGAACTTGAGCTGTTGCCTCTTTTTGAACAGCATCTGTTACACTGTTCATATACTGTGACTTCAACGATTTTTTACTGACTTTGGCTGATCGCCCCTGCCCATAGGGGCTTGAAGAAATATATGGGCTGCATGATGCTTTCACGCAGGGCTGAATCCGGCCCGCACACTAGTACTGGTAAACCACTTAGAGGATCTAAGCCTGTCCAGGAACCCTGGTGCGAGGCTAATGCTAATAAACCCTATTGGTTTCACTGGACGACAGGGCTTGAGATGTCATTTCATCACAATGTCTGGTAAAAGTCCCACAAAATTGGTAGCAACGTCTCCAAAATGACCTTTACAGTGTTGACGGGGACGTTAAACCTCAATTCAAACAAACAAACTGACTTTGGCTGATGGCCTTAAAACCGAGGTTCTTTAACACAGAATCGATATGAACACAGCAATCAAATACCTCGTCACCATTTTTTTCATTTGCACTGCCACCCTATTATGGACGCTAGTCCAGGGCCTTCCTTAATCCTTAGATTGTATTCCATGTCTCCCTCTCTATCTCTGTATTTCAGGTATTAGACAAGGAGACCCTTTATCTGCTTATATGTTTCCACTATTCATTAAAGATGTTACCTTAATTTGAAGATACATCTAATGATAATGCTGCTGTTGTACTTAACATGATACAATGAATGATGCTGCAATATAGGAAAACATTCTGGGCAATTGAATTGTTTGCTTGACTAACAAACTGACTGATCTATGATTATTTACAGGAACAGTAATATTGAGAGTAATGTTTAGTTCTCTCATTCTCTCTTTCTCTTTAGAATAATAATAAAAATAATAATAATAATAATAATAAAAAGAAGACAATAAGTAGAAGAATAACATTTTGTTCACAGTTAAAGTGTACTCCAGGTGTTCTGCAAGGTAAGGTGGGTGGTTAGTCTGCCAATGGCCGAATAAAAAAATGGAAGGCACTTTCAAATGTAATGCCAAACTCCCACATACCTTGCATTGGTGACTACGTCAGAATCGTATGTTCTTTGTTAAATGCATTTAGGCCTGTTCTTGTTAAGAATTCTGAATCTGATGAGGTTCTTGCAAAACGTATGCTACAACTTGCCAAGTTACCAAACAAACTTAAAGACAAGGTAGAGAAAAAGGGTTGGGACAGTCGTACAAAGGCTCCATGGAAAGCTATTGATGATGCCAACCTCGAAGACTTCCCACAATTAACGGAAGCAGAGCTGAGAGACATGACCATGGGCATATACCAATCAAAACAGGCCGATTCGTATACAGACGAACACACTACTGAAGCCGGTCAGTATGAGATAATGATTCACAAGGAGGAGGATGGAATTTTGAAAGCCCAAATAAAATCAAGGTAGTTGGCTGCTGTGCCCATATCGCTTCCGTGATGTGGTATCTAGGTTTTTACCGCCATCAGTCGAAGTCAGAGCGAGAACAGTCATTCAAGTCACAGTATATGAACAGTCTTACAGATGCTGCACAAAAAGACTGGGACAGCTCAAGTTCAGGCGACGATGAAAGCGATTCTTCAATAAATTAACTTGATTCAATAATTAAATATGTTGATTTTTTAGATTCCAACCTTTTTTATTTGCTGTTGTTTATGGTTAGACACATTCAATGACATATATCTTGAGACCCACACAATCATGCTCCAGCCCCCTGCCCTGCCAAGTTCATATCATCAACATCCAAAATATTGAGATACCCACCCATGAACATATATATCTGATGCTTATATGTATTCAATGCCACATACATGTACAATGTGTCCCGAGGGGTCATGCAGGCACATTAGCTAAGCCAAAAAGGCGGGGGCATCTGGGTACTTTTTACACATTTCTATTGTTTTTTCGTTTTATTTAAATATGTTTAAACCCATCGCCTGTTTATCCAAATGCCAGAACTATATAAACTCTTGAACTGATGGAAACAAAAATCTAACCCATTAACATGAAATAAGAATGTTCATTCAACTGTGAAATATAGGTCAACATCTCAAATGATCATTTGAGTTATATTACCTAATCAGTATGCTTGCATGGTAGGAGTTTCACCACTATAGGTTAATGTATACCGAAGATATAAGAAAAAAAAAAGAACTTAACTGTTAAAAAATCTCAAAAATGACCCAAGGTTCCTTAAACCATATTTTCCCCCAAAAAAAGAATTTTGGTGAATAAACATGTGACAAAACATAGAGTTAGACCTTCCCCTGTCATTTTATATAATAACGTGTCATGTATGTTACTATTTTTCTACCTTTAAATGAGACACAAAATACATGTCAAAACTGTGTGGAGTTACCCCACCCACTTTAAAGAGCCTGTAACTCAGAAAAAACTGCTTAAATACCAAAACCACATATGTTCCAAATAATTAGGCATATGTATGCTAACAATAAGCCAGAAATAAACAAAATCGTTAGGAGGCCAAAAAAAAACCCTTAGGGAGACCTGTCCTTTGTGGACGGACAGACGGACAGACAGACAGACAGTCGGACGGAGTGATTACTATAGGGCACCCACACTTTCAGTGCGGGGCCCTAAAAATATTTTTGCAGCAAAAAAAACGAGAGTATTAGATACCATTTAACCCATATTTGCCTAGTGGCCCTTTTTTGGGACAGTGGCAAACAGTGCAGACCAAGATCAGATGCCACGATCTGGGACTACACTGTTCGCTGAAAGTACATAATTGTTGCAAAACTTACTGCTAACAAGACAAAACCTGGCACCCCTTTTATTGGAGATGGAACATTCCAAACTTATTAGGAGGGACAGTCCATTGTCATATATGGGTTAACATCACTTACAAGCTCATTGAGCTAACAATGCATCGAACAAATGGGCCCTGATCAATCCGTCTTCGACACAACTTTGACAGCAGTTAACTGCTATATGTTGTACAAGTCCATTTGTCATATGAGCCCCGCCAAGCGAATTTTTGTCTTTGAGCATTCCGTCATGACAAATTTTAACTGCGCATGCCCAGCCATTCAGAGGGGCAAGGGATATGGCTTTCTGTCTGAAGGTTCCTCTTGATTCACTGCTTGTATGAGCGAGCAGCGAAGGTTCTGGCGAGACTGCGCGGATGCGCAGGCTCGCCTAAACCTTCGCTGCTCGCATAGGCGATAAGTACCAAAATCCCTTGATGGGGCCCATATAAGGGATGTCAGGCCTGCTTTTTTCTATTTTTCATGTAAAATTCTGTTAGCAAATATTGCAGGCCCTGATCTGATGCCGCACTTTGCGGCGTCTGATCTGGGCCTGCCCTGTTTGCAAGGCAGGTACTTCATACTCCGTGTCCTGAAATCTCATTTGGGCAACTGTGCATGTAAATCAGTGCTTTAAAATTTGATGCTTGCAAATGTTCTTATCTAAATTCATACTTATCCTACTTAACCCACTTATTCTCATTCTGTAAGAGTTCGATATTTACTTAGTAAAAATAGTTTACTTAACTTACTTAGCTTACCTGGGTAAGGGATATATTGCTTGTAAGTCCCCTTGTATGATAGGTACTTACTTCACCTAGTTAATTTAGAATTCTACTTAGTTTACTTATCCTACTTAACCCACTTATTCCCATTTGGTAAGAGTTAGATATTTACTTAGTTTACTTAACTTACTTAGCTTACCTGGGTAAGGGATAAGTTAGATATTTACTTAGTTTACTTAACTTACTTAGCTTACCTGGGTAAGGGATATATTGCTTGTATGGTAGGTACTTACTTCACCTAGTTAATTTAGAATTCTACTTAGTTTACTAATCCAACTTACCCTACTCCTCCTCATTTGTTAAGACTACCACACCTACTTAGCTTACTTATCTTAACTTACTTTGGCTCTCACTTAGGCAGTTGCTCCTGTTTCAAGTTATTTGAGTCTACTTAAGTTACTCATCGTACTTAGCTTATTTACGCTGACCATCACTGACAGTGTGACCTGTCTGTGGTAACTTAGGTCAATACACAGACAGCTATGACTACTTAGTTTACTTATTTGGCTTTGGAGTGCTTATACATGACGTATTATAATTGCCTGTTCTGTGATATTTTGGTTTATAACATCATTATAAGCTCAGGTCTCTCAAAATATTGAGTATCTTGACGTTTTGGTGGTTGGAACTGGAATTTTTACCTCAACTCAGTTTACTTATGCAACTTATCTGAAAGTGATGATAGGTAAGTAATCCAAGTAAAGTAAGTAAACTACCTCAAGACAGCTTATTTTGCTCATTTCTGGCCAAACATGATAAGTAATATAAGTAAACGACACAGAATGCATTGCTAGTGATTATAGAGGCTGAACTTAACCTCAGTTCAGCGTACTTACTTTACTTATCTGACAATGATGACTGATAAGTAATCTAAGTAAAGTAAGTAAATACTGCAAGACTGCTTAGTTCACTCATTCCTGGACAAAAATGGGATAAGTTGTGTAAGTAAACGACATAGAAGGCATTGATAGGGTTTTTTAGATGACTCAGACTATGAAGTATAAGCCGTTTGCAAAGATACCACTTTAGGGGTTTCCCTCCTACAATGGGTTAATCACAGTTACAGGTCTTAATTCTGTGAAAACAGAAAATCAGAACTACTGTCTTTATTAAACAAGCTTTATTCAAAAACAATATACAATCTCTGTATACTATACACAGGTAAAATCAACAACTTTACCCATTTCTAAAGAAATGTACATGTATAAGCAATTAGTTCTAATGTTTGTGTTAAGGGTTTTATGACTTAAATCAACAACTGTAAAATAATGGCAAAACAAGCTGGTTAATTAACATGAGTTTAATCAACAAAATGGAGACAAATGACGAACAAGAGCACAGCAAGCGTGTACCATCATTACGATAACACACCCGTGCGACATAGTGCATTTTTCACATCTCCAAAATGGCTACTTTTCTGAAGAAAATCAGGGATATATTTCTTATTTATACTGCAAACATAGGTTGTGGGTGCTCGCTAGAACCGCCTCATTGAGGCGGTTCTAACGAGTACCAACTACCTATGTCTTGGAGCAGAAATAAGACAAATAATGTATACCCCTGTAAACCCCAGTTTTCTCTATATAAAGTGGGGTTTAGGGGGGTCTTTATTTCACGGACTTGTTCACGTGATGGCTTGTCTTTTTTTTTTCTTATGTCACAAAGGGAGATAAATCAGTCAAATTGCATGAGAGAATTATGGAACTTGGTCAGAATGTAGCTCTTGTGATGATATATATATACAGATGTGTGTGAAGTTTCAAGAGGCTGGGCCAAATACTTTTTGTAAATATGCCAATGTTAAAGTTTCTTGTTAACTTTTTGAAAAATAGGTCAAAGTTCAAGGTTTCAAGTCAAAACAAAAAGTTTGTGATCGAAAGGCTCCCCAAAGAACACCCATGTGAATTTTGAAATCTGTATTGTTTGTGGTATAAAAATTAGAGACCAAATCATTTTCTTGAAACCTGTGTTTTTTTGTATGACACAAAGGGAGATATATCAGTCAAGTTGCATGATAGAGTTAAGGAACATGGTTAGAATGTAGCTGTTGTGGTCATACAGATCTGTATCAAGTTTCATGGGCCTAGGGCAAATATTTTTGGAAATATGGCCAAGGTTAAAGTTTTTGCTTATGTTTTCGAAAAATAGGTCAAAGTTCAAGGCCAAAGGTTAAAAAGCTTGGTACCAATGAAAAGCTCTTGTCCCAAGGAACAAACATGTGAAGTTTGAAGGCAGTATTGTTAGTGGTATTAAATTAAACGACAAAAATATCTTTTAAAAAGAACACAGAGAGAAAAGGGGAGAGAGACTGCATGGGTTATGGACACTTGGGTAGAATCTAACTCTTGTGATGGTGAGTGAGTATGTGTGTGAAGTTTCATAAAGCTAGGCCAAATACTTTTGGAAATATGATCAAGGTTAAAGTTTTGGGGTTAAATTTTCGAAAAAATAGGTCAAAGTTCAAAGGTCAAGGTCACAGGTCAAAACGTTTGGCATCAGTGGCAAGGTCTTGTCCTAAGGAACATCCATGTGAAGTTTGAAGGCTCTGTTATAAATAGTATTGAAATGAGAGGAAAAATATGTTTCAGAAAAGATTACGAAAAGGGGAGATAATTCAGCCAAAATCAACAATACAGTTATGGCCTTAGTCAGATTGTAGCTCTTGTAATGGTATATGAAGTTTCATGAGGTTATGTCAAATACTTACTTCAAATACTTAGTTATAGCCAAGGTTAAGCTTTTTCTGAATGCAAATGACGACGATGACAATGCAGATGCCGGAGTGATGACAATAGCTCGAAAGTTTTTCTTTGAAAAATCGACGAGCTAAAAAACCAGTAATAGAAACGTAACATCCCACAACAGAGTACTTGCCATTCATTCTGATCTCTGTATAGATCCTAAAACTTGAAGCAGATTACATTCAATTTTTAGACGTAATCTTATACAGGGTAATCTCATTTCTGACCTACTTTTGATTTTTTTCTATGGAAATCTATTGATACTGACCTACTTTTGATTTTTTTCTAAGGAAATCAATTGATATCATAACAAATAACGAATTTCTTGAATTTTTTAATATTTGGTTTAAGCTGAAAGAAGTGCTAATGCCTCAAAAAACATTTACACACTAGAATTTGTATACTCAATAACAATGCAAATAGTGACATTGTAGGACCTTAGATTCTGACAAACAAAATGTTTTGGTTTGTCCAGATAAAAGTCATTGATAATTTTTCTCACTTCTTCATAAAACGAGTTGTTTGTGAGCACTTTCCATGTGCATGTAATTTATAAATAATAATAACAATGATAATAAAAATAAATATTTCAAACAGAATTAAATTTTGTCCCAAGACCCCTGGTTTATTAGGAGAGCAGTTTATATAACCACTACAATCATGTTCAAGGAATTGAAGTTCAAAATTATTGCTCAGCAGAACAAGATGGCCAAGATGGCCCTGTATCGCTCACCTTTGGACTAGAAAATCTTTAGCGATGTTTAGAAATAAATAAACTGTGAAGAAAGGCAGGACATGTTTGTTAACCTTTACCCTGCTGTAGGCGACAAGCCCTATCTTTGCAAACAGTGTATATCCAGATCAGATGGCTTCTGAAGAAGCCATCTGATCAGGATCTACACAGTTTGACATTCAGTTTATGAATATGTAGAATTAAGCTGCATCAAGTAATCTGATTGGTTCAAAGTCAGAAATGAGTGTGGCTTAATTGAATATTCAGGAGGTTAAAGGTTAACCTGATTGATATAAATGGGATCATAGATCTAAAGGCTGTCAGTATAGTTCTACATGTAAGGCTATAATTTAAAAATCTTGGTAGAGGTCCACTAGATGAAGCTTAATACCAAATATTAAAGGCCTGGGCCTTCTGGTTTCAGATAAGAAGATTTTCCCTTTACAAGTCTATAGAAAACACGCAGGCCCCGGGGTGGGGCCATTTTTGGCCCCAAGGCTATAATTTGAACAATCTTGGTAGAGGTCCACTAGATGAAGCTTTATACCAAATATCAAAGGTTTCTGACAAGAAGATTTTAAAGGTTTTCCCTCTATATATAAGTCTATCTAAAACTTGGGCTCCGGGGCAGGGCCATTTTTGCCCCGAGACTAATTTGAACAATCTTTGTAGAAGTCCAATAGATGAAGCTTCATTCAAAATATCAAAGACCCGGGCCTTCTGGTTTCAGACAAGAAGATTTTTAAAAGTTTCCCCTATACAAGTCGATGTGAAACATGTGTGCCCTAGGGCAGGCCATTTTTGGCCCCCAAGGCTACAATTTGAACTATTTTGGCGGAGGTCTACTAGATGAAAATAAAGCTTCATACCTAATATCAAAGACCTGTGTCTTCTGGTTTCAGAAAAGAAGATACGTTTTCCCTATATATGTCTATGTAAAACATATGGACAATTTAAGGCTGTAATTTGAACAATCTTGGAAAAGGTTCACTAGATGAAGCTGCAGACCTGGTCCTTTTGGTTTCAGACAAGAAGGTACATGTAAGTCTACGTAAAACATGTAGGTACGTGGGCCCCGGGATGGGGGAGCCAGGCTGTAATTTGAACAACCTTTATAGAGGTCCGCTAGATGAATAAATATCAAAGACCTTGGGCCTTCTGGTTTCAGAGAAGAAGACTTTTTAAGTTTTCAGTTAAAACAAATCTATTTTTGGCTCCTGTGACATAGATGTGCAATGGACTGGAACCATCTGAACAACTTTGATAGAGGAACAACTAAGGATCATCCTTGTGAAGTTTGGTCCAAATCCAATAAAGTGGTTTAGGAGGAGATGTCGCTTGAAGAAATTTAGCATGCATGGACGCATGGCCGACGGACAAAATGTGATCACAAATGCTCACCTTGTCACTGCATGTCAGGTGAGCTAAAAAGATACAGAAATACATGTATAATAATATAGAAAAATACTGCAACGTTTTTATTTCAAAACAAAGTAAATCAACATTAAAAGAGAAACAGGCTGACACTGAAGATTACGACATGTACCACATGTCAAACCCAGATTATTTGAATCTGTTTAACAATCATTAATATAAAATACATGTATATACATGATTTACATTATGAGCAATGTATAAGAAAAAGTGTAATTAACATGCAGGGAAATCCCGATAGCTCGAACACTGATAGCTCATTTACCACGACTAACTCGTTCTGCAGCCCCTGGAGAATTCTTCTAAAAGGTACTGGGGCCAGTTGTTCAAAACTAACGATGTCGTTAGACAACATATCGTTAAAACTTTGATCATTTAATGTGGCAAATATGCTAATATTAATGCTGAAAAAATGTGAGCAGCTTTTGCAAATGCAAAAGCTGGTAACATTTTTTCAGCCAAAATAGTACTTGCTACAACAGTTAACAATATGACCACCAACAAGCTTGTTAAGCTTACCAGGCTTTGAATAACTGACCCCATATTTCCATATACCGTAAAAATCCTAAAAAATTGGACACCTTGAGGACTTGCTGTAATTCTCCTAAAATTTTAACAAATTTGTTTCATTATCCAACAGGTGCAGACGGAATGGCAAACTGTGCGAACCCTGCTCCAGCAGTCTGATCTGGGTCTGCATTGTTGACTTAGGCCTGTCTGTCCTAATATTTAGGACCATTATAGTATTTAGGGTAACTGAAGGTTTCTTTTTACAGATTTTACCTTGAAACGGTATGTTGTGTGTTCTCGTTAGAATCACTTCGAAGTAATTCTAATCTGATCACCCCCAAAATTTTATGCAGCCTTTCCCTCCCACCTGATGATCCTTAACATAAAATAACTAGAGGAAGCGACCAGTTGGTCACGTATACCCCTGCCAAGCACCACCCTCTGATATATCTTTCGAGCTTGTATGTAATATGAATGAAGAAATAGGCTTGTAAAAGCTAAACCAAACAAAAAATTCTAAATGGATCAAGGGAGTGACGGCATCAAAGTTACTGAAGGGGTGGGGGCATCAATGTTATTGAAGCAGCAGGGTGGGGTATGCATCAATTAAATCTTTGGACCAGTATGCAACATCGATGCAAGTATCAATTGAAATTGTCTTAGAGTTTAGAACACACAGGCATCTATAAACTTTGCCTTAAAACTTTAATCAAATGTAAAATTTCTAAGTCCGTGACCTTGAGGTCAAGGTCACCCTGGGTGGGGGAAGGGACATACATCACGAAATCTTTGGACAATGCAAGTATCAACTGACTAGAGTTTAGAACATACAGGAATCTATAAACTTTGTCATAAAACGGAAACCAAATGTAAAATTTCTAAGTCCATGGCCTTGAGGTCAAGGTCACCATGGGTGGGGGAAGGGACATACATCACAAAATCTTTGGACTGGTATGCAACATCGATGCAAGTATCAACTGAATTTGTCTTAGAGTTTATAACATACAGGCATCTATAAACTTTGTCATAAAACTTTAACCAAACGTAAAATTTCTAAGTCTGTGACCTTGACCTCAAGGTCACGGTGTGTGTGTGTGTGTGTGTGTGTGGGGGGGGGGGGGGGGGGGAGGACATGCATCAATGAAATCTTTAGACCAGTATGTAACTTCAGTGTAAGTATCAACTAAATCTATCAAGGGTTCAGAAGATACAATCTCTTTCAAACTTTGACGTAAAACTTTAACCAAAATGTTAACAGACAAACGGAAGGACGGGTGGATGGACGGAAGGAAAGATGGGCACACGAATGGAGGGATGGATGGATGGACGGATGGGTGGATGAACAAACCGCAGGACAAAAACTATATACCCCAATAGAATACTTTGTATGCCGGGGGTATAATTAGGATTGGCCATCTGGTATTAGAGATAGACTGCTCTGTCTCTGGTCGGGCCCATCGGTGTCTAACTGTTGGTTTTCTTTTGCTCCAGCATTTCAGTGGTTTCTTGCTGTCGAGTCCTCACCGTTGTTTCATCTCTGCGGTTGTTTGATTTTTTGTGTTCACAGAGATGTTGCACTGATGAGTTAGGAGGCCTTCATGCAGACTGAACATGTTATTTGTCTAAATCGCGACAGAAGGGCGAGGATTGTGGCCGCGTAAAATCTATATAAGAGTTGAATTCGTTTCACTGAACGTTCCAAGGCGGTTCTTCTGTCGTGGTTTATTTTTGTAAGGGTTTGCCTTTGAGTGTTTGTATCGCTTATATTTTTTCCATTAGGGTCTGTTGTTTCATGTTTGTGTTTCTTTCCCTTTGGTGGCTCTGATGGGAGCTGTGGGTTAATTGTATCGAGTCCTGATCATTGCCCTAATTTCTATTGTTCATTGAAATTGTGGACGGAGGACGATGGACACCAGAGCATTGGCATACAAATAGCTAACTTGAGTCTTTGGGGCAGGTGAGCTAAAAAGTATTGGTGCTAATTAACCCATTCTGTACCGGGAACCCCAAAACTGGTACCATGGCAAACAGTGCAGGCCCAGATCAGATGCCACAGACCTTATCAGGGCCTAAACTTTTTGCAAAAGTTCAGCCACTTTTCAAATAAATTTTTAAAATACATTCCAAAGACAACCCAACACCCCTAAATTCTGAAATGAACACTTACTATTTATAAGGTGGAAGATTCCATTTGGTACAAAAAGGTTAAAGCATGTATACCAATCACTGTGAATATGATACTATACCTCCTAAGGCTCTGGAATGCAGGACATAGCATATGTTAGCCCTTCTCTTGCTGAATATTCATTTTAGCCACACCCATCTCTGACTTGGAACCAATCAGATGACTTGATGTAATTTATTCCTGCAAATTCATAAACTGAATGTCA
This sequence comes from Lucinisca nassula, assembly GCA_963580285.1. Taxonomy (NCBI): domain Eukaryota; kingdom Metazoa; phylum Mollusca; class Bivalvia; order Lucinida; family Lucinidae; genus Lucinisca; species Lucinisca nassula. Next base: position 63,624,304 of record OY757021.1, on the reverse strand, counting down.
AACAGTGTAGATCCTGATCAGATGGAGCCATCTGATCTGGATCTACACTGTTTGCAAAGATAGGGGTTGTCATGAACAGCAAGATAAGGGTTATTTTATTTAGGATCACAGTAAACAATCAAACAATATAAAAACATAAGCATCTATGCCAGATAGAAATGTACAGAAAAATGAGGTAATGTGGTCAAAGATGTAATATGAACATGAATATAGTTATATAGCATATACTAATAAAAACAATAAAACACACAAATGCACAAGCTCAAGAAATACTTACTGTGAACTTTTTATAGATACTGGGAAAGCAGCCAGTATTCTACTTGATTTCAATACCTCCCAACCTGTTTATATACCCGAGCCCTTTGAAAATGCAACATTATATTTTAGAAAATATTTTTAAAATGGCAAAAAACCAAGATCATAATTGCTGATATGTGCTATCAACACAACTTAAAATCATTTGAGGTGGTCAGATTGATAAAATATGGGTTGACAACACATAATATCGAGGCACATGCACGGCAGGATATTTGCTTGTCTACATGGTCACTTCCACATGTACAACTGTTATCTTTCATTTAATCACTTGAGAAGTTGTCTACCGATCTGATTTTTGTTTACATGTGGATAAGTTTACAAAATTGAGCATGCCAAGGTTAAATAACGAAAATTGGAATCAGATTTTAGGCCTTCTGGAAGCTGGCATTTTACAGAAAGACATCGCACAATGCTTTAATGTCGACAGAACAACAATCATTGTCCCAACGACTAGGAATTTGGTGTTCGGTGCCGGCGTCCGTACCATGAACCAATACTTACACGAGGTCATAGTCAGCTTTGCAATAACTTTGCTCAAAACCCCCAAAGGCGTGCCAACTGGCATGATGTCGTCTTCAGTGATGAGTCAAGGGTCAATCTGTACCACAGTGATTGGCGAGTATGCGTTTATCAAGGTAACGGAGAAAGGTTTGCTGACAACTGTGTTAAGGAACCAGACAGATTTGGTGGCGGTGGCGTCATGGTCTGGTGTGCCATCAACTACAATTTTCGCTCACGCCTGCTGATAATACATGGTAATCTGAATGCTAGATGTTACATCCATGAGATTCTGAGGCCAGAGCTGGTTCCACTTATGCAATGTCAACGTAATCCCATGCTGTTCCAGCACAATAACGCCCACCTACATACATGGCAAGGTTGACGCAGGACTTTTTACGTCAAGAAGGCATCAATGTTCTTCATTGGCCATCAAAGTCACTGGAGCTTAACTGTATCGAACACCTTTTGGATGAATTGTTCGTGGACGTCAACACACATCGCAGACTGTGAGGCAGATTGTGAATGTTGCCAGCGCACAGGTGGACATACCCGATATTGACGTCACTGGAGATTTGACTGACCCCTGGTGTGTTTGTCAGTGTGGACTGATATTATAAAGTGGCAGCTCTAATGTGCTTGCGGCAGTCGAAAGCCATTAGATGAATTTAGTGTATGTTGAAATTTGTTCTTTGATAAAATTGGTGAGTTCAAAAATATTGATATTTACCCTATGATGTTGCGTTTTCAAAGTGCTCAAGTATATATGTATCACTAATTGGGTCCAAAGCCAAAGCTAAAGTTAAACAACTGTGTAAGATCCAAACAAAAATGGAAAGATGATAAAGAAAAATGCCCATTTTATCTATTTTGGATCCATCTTTAAACTGTGTTCTATCCAAAATTGTTTGAACTGAAATTTAATGTCCCTGTCAACACTGTTTTGGTCACTTTGTAGACATTGCTTCTAATTTTGTGGGACTTTTACCCAACATTCAGATGAAATTACATCGCAAGCCCTGCTGCCCAATGAAACCAATAGGGCTTATATGCATTGGATGGTCTGATTCATACCATTTGATCTGAGAAGGCTTAGTCCCTCTTAAGTGGTTTAGCAGATCTCATGTGCTGTTAGTTTCAGCTCAACGTGGAACCACAACATGCAGCCCAATCTATTTCTCCATGCCCCGATGGATGGGGGCCCTCCAAAATTGAGTTATAATGAACAGTATTATAAAGAGGTTGTGGTTACATAACTCCGACAATATTATAGCTAGAGTTACATAACTTGCCACAAAATTGTGTATTGCTGGTGTGACCTTATGTTTAAGGTTTGAAGTTGATGTGTTTGACCAATTTTTAATTATTAAGAAAAAACATGAAAAATGTGGATGGACGAACGGACAGGGTGATTACAAAAGGACACCCGCAAATATTTTGCAGGGCCCTAATCATAGTATGCGACTTTAGACTTGTTTCGGTCATTCAAACATAAGTCTCTTTTAATAAATTACACAGAGCAGCAATCATGACTAGCAAACAACATTTTCAAAGTATTTTTTTCCTTGTTCTTCAGACAGAATACGGTTTGGAATAACATGCAAATCATCTAGTGGTCAGACATTCACATGAACTATCTAGCCTTATATTCTCTGAAAAATAACGTAGGGGTCGGGTGAGGGCTGGGGAATTAGATTGTCTTCTGCTCTAGAATCTTCGTTGGTTTGTAAACTGGATACAATATTGATAACTGACAGACATAAACCCTTTTTGTACCAAATGGGAATCTTCCTCCTAATATAAAGCAGGAGTCCATTTCAAAATTTAGGGGTGTCAGGTTGTGTTTTCGTCAAAATTTATTTGGAAAAATAACTGAACTTTTAGCAAACAGTGGAGGCCCTGCACTATTTGCCAGGGTATCCGTTTTGGGGTTTCTGGTACTAAATGGGTCAATCCCTAAGATGCCAATCACAACAATTGTCAACTGCTAAATTTTTGGCTGGTTATTGCTGCGAACATTGTGGACCCAGATCATATAGGAGCAGTCTGATCAGAATCCACACTGTTGCCTGTATGCAACAAGAAAATCGTTGAAACCAAAGGATGCTCCCTGCAGATGAACAGCCATGGGAAGGTTATGTTAGTGAAAGATAAAATATGGTGGTCCTACACACTTTGAAGTGCGGAATGAAATCTGGGTGAACTGTCAAGTTGAGGTCACAATACATGTATGTATATGATTCTATGCAGATTTAACACATATTATCTCCAACAACCACCAAATACTCTCTCTAGTCTACATATATAACACAATGAGTTTTGGTTATACTACAGATACTTTAAATCTGTATTATCTTTAAGAATTCACAACTACGAAACTGGTACCATATTAAACTACTTTCTAGTCAAATTGACATCAATAGTGTTGGCGGGGATGTAAAACCTCAATTCAACACAAAAACAAAATCAGTAATTACACTGGTTGCCATCCTGTCAATAATTTCGACCAGACTGTCATTAAATTGATCAGAGCATGTTTGAATTCGGAGACTGATGACCTCACTTCAGAAACTCATAATGGAGAGTTAATTATCTTTGTTATTCTTCCAGGGACCAGGGTCCAGTATTTCAAAGCATCATTAGCTTAACGAGCTGGTTAGGGGTCAAACTGTTAACTGCTCTAGCAAGTACAATATTTTTCTTTCTACTGATACTGCAATCGGTCACATTTGGCCATTACTCGCAGGTGTATATTACATACACTCCAGTTTTTGTTTTTGCCTATACAGCATTCATGTAATTATGGTAGGGTTCTTTATCCTGCACAGGGGATGGTTCTCCCTGCACAGGGGGCCTCCAGTTAACGTCCCGATCTGAAGGACGGTGCGATTTATGACAGTCATCCCTGCAAATGATGCCAATGGAGCATGTTCGGACACCGAAATTTTATCGCCGCTGCCGGGGAACAAACCTGGAACCTCTAGCGTCAGAGGCAAGTGCACTAACCACTGAGTTTTCACGCTCCAAAACTATCAGCAAAAGTATTAGCATATTTGCCATATTAAATGACTGAAGTTAAATGATATGTTAACTACATGTAATGACATGGTTAGTTTAAAACAAATGGAGCTACAAGTATTTTCTTTTACAAAAGTTTGTGAAAAATTGGCATGTACAGAAACTGATGATGAGTACTGTTACTGTTGAGACATCACTATTAACCCTTTTTGTACCAAATGGAATCTTCCTCCTTATATATAGCAGGAGTTCATTTCAAAAATTGGGGGTGTCAGGTTGTGTTTTCATCAAAAATTATTTGGAAAATGACTGAACTTTTAGCAAACAGTGGAGGCCCTGATCAGACGCCGCATTCTGCGGCGTCTGATCTGGGCCTGCACTGTTTGCCAATTACCCCTTTTGGGGTTTCCGGTACAAAATGGGTCAATACAGAACTCAAATCTGAATATGTTATAAGGAGAAACTTAGCACCAGCAAGCATTAACTCTTTTTACAATCAAGCATGATCAATTCATAACAAATAAACAAAAACAAACTAGATGTTTATCAAAAGAATATAAATATAATGCAGAAAATGTATATCCCTATAAAAAAAATCAACTTACTTAAATTTGAAAACCATATTTTACCCATTGCATACAGGAAACCCCTAAAGCGGTACCTTGGCAAACAGTGTAGTCCCAGATCAGATGCCGCAGAACGCGGCGTCTGATTAAGGCCTACCTACACTATTTTCCGTCAAAAATAGAATAAAACGAAAAAATAGGCCTGACACCCCTTATATGACAAATGGACTTGTTCAACATCTAGCAATGGAAGAGTCCACTAGTATACAATGGGTTAATAGCATCATGGAAACGAAGCTATGAAATAAAATGCCAATAAAATCTCCCACTTTAAATCTAGGAAACATGGGGTTTTCAGAGTATGTTTTTTCCTTATTTCTGCTTAAAGTACTCATTATAATCATTCCAGTGGAATGCTTTAATGGCCACCCAAAGTCTATAATCACGGCATTTTAACCCATAAACACCAATCATACTACAAGATGGCCCCTGTCAATCAGGGCTTGAAGAAATAGACGGGCTGCATGATGCTTCCACGCAGAGCTGAAACCAACTGCACACGAGTCCTGGTAAAGCGCTTAGAGGCTCTAAGCCTGCCCAAGCAACGCAGGGGGAGTCGGACCGCCCATGCTTATAAACCCTATTTGTTTCATTGGGCGACAGGGCTTGAGATGTCATTTCATCTCAATGTCGGGTAAAAGTCCAGCAAAATTGGAAGCAACATATCCAAAATGACCTATTCAGTGTTGACAGGGACGTTAAACCTCAAATCAAACAATCAAACAAACAAGATGGCATTTACATTCTTTTTCTTATATTTTCACAGCAAACAAGGCTTGACATTTCATTTGAATCATCAGCTGTCCAGACAATTCACATGAAATGTAAAACCTTATTTTCTCTGTTATATAATAACAAACTATAATCATTATCTGCTTAGAATTTTCTTTGTCACTTTGAGGGTTAGGACAACTATCCAAATTATTTTTGTTTGAAAAATGCCCCTCTGGCAGCACTGCAAGATAACAGCATATGAGCTGTTCCATATGGTAAAAGAAGGTCTTCTGCTTCAACATTTATCCTGCTGGATAATTTAATTAGCCACACCCATTTATGACTATTAGCCAATCAGATTATATCACATCATGTTTTCAATCATATTCACAAACAATGACAAACAGTGTACATCCTGTGGCAAGTGAGCATGTAATACCATAATAAAGCTGCAAGCACTGCATGCTGCCCCGCCACTACAATTACATCAAGCAAGTACCATATCACAGTGAAACAAAACCTAATGGCAATTTTCGCCCATCCTAGTGATGTAACCATGCAAGTTTGGTCAGAATCAATCATTAAGTTCATGATATAGTGCTTCAAACAGACTACATGATAGAAATGGCTATGTTCAATGTTCAAGGGGCGATAACACCAAACGTAGGAAAATCAGAGTTAAGATTCATATGTTCTGCAAGTCATCTCAGGCTGCTCTACATATCTGCGAAGTTTTGTGGAAATATCTCAAATGGTATCAGATTAAGGGAGCCGACATGAAAATGATAGCAACAGCTTTATTCAAAGTCCAAAGGGCAATAACTCCAAAAGTAGGAAATTCAGAGTTATGGTGCATATGTTCTGCCGTCGTTATGTTGCATATGTTCTGCACGTCGTCTCATGGTGCTCTACATATCTGTAAAGTTTCACAGAAACTACAAAAGAAATGGCTATTTCAAATGTTCAAGGGGCAATAACTCCAAAAGTAGGATAATCAGAGTTATGTTTCATATGTTCTGCACATCATCTTATGATGCTCTACATCATACCTGTGATACCTCTCTCATCAGGAGGGAGACTCCCTCATTTTGATGCTGATTTTTGCACAATTTATGCTAAATTTTAGTAGTCTTTTTGCGTCTCCCTCATGTGAACTGAGAATTTCCCTATATATTCTTTACATCTCCCTCATTACAATGGCAGATCTCCCTCATACAGTTAAAAAAATATCACAGGTATGCTACATATCTGTGAAGTTTCATGGCAATATCTTAAATGGTATTGAAGTTATGGAGCGGACACAAAACTATGATAGAAATGCCTATGTTCAATGTTCAAAGGGCAACAATTCCAAAAGTAGGAAAATCAGAACGGTTTATGTGTTCTGCACGTCGTCTGATAGTGCTTTACATATCTGCGAAGTTTCGTGAAAATATCTCAAACAGTATCAGAGTTACGGAGCGGACACTGAACTAAGGGGCACTGACAGACAGACAGATGGACACTCAAAACTTCTGAGGGTATAACATAATACCCCACCATTTTGCCATTTTTTTAATGGCGGGGCATAATGGATGCCTTTAGGACTTGCTGTAGCAGTCTTGAAGGAGCCGTCTAATCTTGGTCTGCACTGTTTGCTCAGGCCTATCTGTCTGTAATACATAGGATCCTTACGGTAATTGTGATTTCCTATGTACAGTAAAACATCAATGACTCAAACACTGATGGTATGTTTACCATGGTTGAGCCAAACCTGAGGTTATAAAAGTTTTTTCTTGCTCAACTCACCTGAGCATGAAATTTGTCCTGCTTATAAATTTTAAAATGTCAACAATGGTTGGCATTTTTAAAATTTATAAGTAGGACAAACAACATTCTTTGCTGATCTGAGCAGACAAATTGCCTCTTTTGTATTTCAATAATTATGAGCATTTCACATGCTCAGTTGAGCTGAGCATGAAAAAGGTTTTATTACATCGGGGCCTGATCTTTTGTTTGTTTGAATTTAGGTTTTACGTCCCCATCAACACTATTCAGGTCATTTTGGAGACATTGCTTCCAATTTTGTGGGACTTTTACCCAACATTGAGATGAAATGACATTTCAAGCCCTACTGTCCAAACATACCAATAAGGTTAAAATGCCGACTGTCTGACTTGCACCACTTTGCCTGGGCAGGCTTAGACTTTCTAAGCCATTTACCAATATTCATCTGCGGTTGGTTTCAGCTCTGCGTGGACGCATCATGCAGCCCAATCTATTTCTTCAAGCCCTAAAGGGCTGGGGCCAAAACCTGATCTTGAGTCTCCTAGTGAATTCTTTCTCACAGATCCAGACTTAGGAATCATTTAGGAAGCTTTTCTTTTTATTTTGAAATAATGATAGACAAGCCTGAAGATCTGGTGTAAGACCTGCCATGCATGCAGCAAGCCAGCTACCTGGAAGGGGGCCCACTTATGTGGACGTTGCCCCTGTACCTGCACGTTAATAAAAAATCTGTTGATGATGATGATGATGATGATGATGATGTAGTGTGTTCTTGATGTAGTGTGTTCTCATCAGATTTGCCTCCATGAGGAATTTCTAAGGAACACATAAAATAAATATTTATTTTATAGGACATCAGAAAAATCTAAGTTACCGTAAAAATCAACAAAAAAATTGGATACAATGAGGACTTACTATAATTCTCATAAAATTTTAACAAATTTGTTTCAGACCCAGCAAGGAGTCCAAAAGGTGAGGACAGAATGGCAAACGGTGTAGACCCTGATCAGACTGCTCCTTCAGGAGCAGTCTGATCAGGGTCTATACCGTTTGCTTAGGCGTGTCTGTCCCAATACTTAGGATCATTACAGTATTCCCATTATGCTTCCTGGCCTGGATCTATAAGTAAATGAAAATGCATGTTGTGTATACTCATTAGAATCACCTCAATGTTGAGTACACACAACATAGATTCATTTTAACTGCCCCCGCCCATCAGGGCTTGGAGAAATAGATTGGGCTGCATGATGGTTCTAAACAGAGCTGAAACTGACCGTCCATGAGTACTGGTAAACCAATTAGAGGGTCTTAGCCTGCCCAGGCAAAGTGGTACAAGTTGCACCGTCCCTACATATAAACCATTTCTGTTTGTTTGGGCAGCAGGGCTTGAGATGTCGTTTTCATCTCAATGTCAGGTTAAAGTCCCATAAAATTGGAAGCAATGTCTCCAAAATGACCTAAATAGTGTTGAAGGGGACATAAAACCTCTCTTCAAACAAAACATTCATTTTAAGGAAAATTGAAAAGATATTCCTGTAATGGACTCTGGCTTGAGACCATGATTAATCGTCAGTGACTCAAAATATTCCTGTCTCAAAGGTGTTTGCGTCACTTAAAGTTCAGTTAACATATTTAGAAACACCTATTATCCTTCATATTCAAATCCGTGTATGGAAGCACAAACAGATCATCACCCTCTAATAAGTACAGTAAAATACCTATATTAAGACCACCTTTGGGACTGTTCAAAAGTGGTCTTTAAGACCACTTTTGAACAGTTCCAAAGGTGGTCTTTCACCAAAGGACAGTGTATGCAGAAAAGACAAAGAAAGAATAACTGCAACCTACTAAATAAGCTTCTAAACGCAAATTTAGTCTTAATTTTAGGTGGTCTTGATAGCGGAATTTTGCTGTACTACGCAAAAGTATGTTTTCGCTATGGCCAATCTACCATGACTGATCAGTATAAATATAAAGCATGTCTTAAACTAAGACAAAAATTTCTATAAATGATCTTTTCTCTCTGTGTGAGTAATCTCAGGTTGTCCGGGGACAAATCCAATCTCCGATAGTGCATCACTTATAGGACCATATACCATAGGATCCTCTATTGACGGTGGAATCTGGAAATAGAAATGATATGCATCAATATTAAATGCAGCTACAGCGAACTTCAGATGTGGAGGAGTACTGTATTATTATTTTTTTTTTTTTAGTTTTACGTCCCTTCCATGATTCTTTCACTTATATTGAGCCGATCGTGAATCAGATGTGGGCGAATACCAGAGTACCTGAAGAAAAACCACCTGACCTCCCAATGCAGAACTTGGCATCTCACATTTGACCCAAGCCAGGCTCTGACCACAGTGGTGAGAGACCTAATGATTAAGTGTCTGTGCTCTTATCCACTAGGCTACGGAAGCCCGTTGGAATACTGTATTTTTCCTAGCCACACTGTTTCTGGGCAGGCTTATATGTAAGCGGTTAACCAGTTCAGTGCACATTCTTTTGACAGAAATGACAACTGCCCTTCTGGAATCAACAAAAGGGAACCAACATTCGATAATATAAAACCAAACTTGTTATAACGACAACTTCAATGGAACAAATCCTTAGCTTAATTAAATTTGACAATTGATGGAAATATTCAAGAATGTAATAATTCAACCCTTATCTTGCTGAATATTCATTTAAGCCACACCCATTTCTGTCTATCAACCAATCAAATTGCTTGATGTAATTTATTGCTACAAATTCATAATCTGAATGCCAAACAGTGTAGATCCTGATCAGATGGCTTCTTCATCTGATCTGGATCTACACTGTTTGCAAAGATAGTAGTTGTCGTGAACAGCAAGATAAGGGTTAATACTCCAAGAAACAGATGTTGCGGATATTTACATGTATTAGAATAACCTTGGTGAGGGGATTCTAACAATTTGTTTCTTAGAAAAATGGGGAGGAGAGGCCTTTTACTACTCCGTAATGGGTTTCATTTTAACAGCAAATTCTTTTTATCATATGATGTTGCGTTTGAGAGTGTAATAACGCCATGTAATATTTTCGATAATCCACTAGGGGATTAAATATGTAAATAAGCTAGATACGTCCTGTAACGTTACATGTACGAGGTCCTTAACGACGTCGCGTATACTAATGGTGGAATATTGATATTGTTGTAAACAATCCTGAATATAATGCGTTTAAATGTCATATGATAAATAGAATCTTGCATTCGTGCTCATGTATTATTGAATTTATTAAACTCGTTGAGGAAAGGGATAAAATGCTCAGCAAAGCCTCGCATTTTATCCCTTTTCCTCAAGTCGTTTAATAAATCAATAAAACATGAACACTCATGTAAGATCCTCTATATAATGGCAAAAGGTAAGGGAACAAATACTGTCATTATAATGAGGGTCCTCCTGTTTTTTGCAAAACTTCATCACAAAAATATAATTTTTACTGTCATCCAGGCAAACTATATAAATAAAGTGCACGAAAAATAAAATGTTAAATAAAGTAAAATGAAAATTTTTGTTGGTGTTGTCCAAGAAAAAGAACCTAACATAAGGTTCTGTTGTCAATGGGCATTTCTATCCCTCGAGATAACTGTGCTGAGCAGAACCGAGGCTATGCCAAGATTCCGCTCAGCACAGTTATCTCGAGGGACGGAGCATGGTCATCCCTTGGTTTGGAAATGCCCATCTACAACAGAACCCCATATAAGATTTGTAGGAGTACAGAAGAGCAGATTTTTGTAATGAAGTATGGTGAAAATATTTTTCTGTCCAGAGTCAAAAACAGTATAAACTTATACTGAAACAAAAAGACCAAAACACATTTACAATTTATAAGAAACATAATTATACATCATTAATTTTATCCTCTGTTGTTTTAATCTTAAGTTTAACTGCTGCTTACGCAAGCAACCAAACTAGCTCTATACAATATATAAGAGACTTTTTGTCAGTCTTCCAAAGTAGCTATGTAGGTAAAGCTGGGCGTCAGCCAAATATAGAATGGGTATTTGATTCAAAAACAAAATGAATAAGGACATAGCAGAAAAGTACAAGTTGCCATATTAGATGCCTGAAATTTCTGATACAAAGAAAGTGTATTGAAATGCTCATATGATATCAATCAAATACTTAGAACATTTTTAAGCAAAAATTATGCATATTATAAAAATTGTTACACAAATTCTTTTCTTCCAACATCTACTTGTAAACTACTTGTGCACAAATTTGTGTAAAACTTGCACCATAAACAATATTAGTGACCTTTGAATAGGTTATACAATAAAAAAGTCAAATCACAAAAATACATCACGAAAACACGCCTATAAAATTTGACTCCCCTTGAACCCCATTTTTATATACTAAAACTGGGGTTTACAGGAGTAAACCTTCTTTTTCCAATGTCTGCTCTAAAATATAGATTGTTGGTACTCATTAGAACCACCTTGATGAGGTGATTCTAATGAGTACCCACAATCTATGTTTTGAGTAGAAATAAGAAAAACATCACAATTTTTCATCTTAAAATTTTCATTTTTAGGTGGTAAAGTTTACAATGTATTTGAATAGGCCTGTTTTCGTAATGACACCAAAAAATAATAGAAAGGTAGCTCATGAGAAAAGGGTTATTACCACAAAGGCAAACAGTAAAGACACAGGGGCCAGTTGTTCAAAACTTAATGACGTAAGTTCACATATCGTTAAATCTTTGATCATTTGATATGGCAAATATGCTAATATTTTTGCTGAAAAAATGTGAGCAGCTTTTGCTGTTCACATTTTCCAGCAAAAATACAAACGTTTTAAATATTGTACTTACTAGAACACTTAACAATATGACCACTAACGAGCTCGTTAAGATAATGATGCTTTGAACAACTGGCCCCAGGCAAGCCTGCACATGAGAGCAGCTTGTATAGCTAATGCAATCTGACATGAGACTGTTTACCTCTATTACCATAATTTCACACCCGACTGAATGCATATATTTATCTTTGCCGTTTTCCAAAAGGGTTGATATTGTTATTCAATGCATAGAGGTGGGTAAATGGGTCGCCATTCACGAGATGCCGAACATTCAAAACAGGTTTATGAAAACCAACCTGTTAGGCGATATCATTGACTAATTTATTCTTTGCATGGAGGTCAGTCTCATGACAAATTGCACCAGCTATAAGAGCCTTTGCATATACAGGCAGCACCATGCAAAAAGTTGTACCATAAAAATCCTTAAAACTTGGACACTTTGAACACCTGCTGCAACTCTCCTAAATTTTAAACAACTTTGTTCTCCGATCCAGAAATGAGTCCAAAAATTACAGATGGAATGATCCTGATCAGATTGGTCCTTCAGGAGCAGTCTGATCTTGATCTGCACTGTTTGCGAAGGCCTACCTGTCCCAATACATAGGATCACTACAGTAAGTTCATAAGTCTAGTCCAATCATTTAGCCGGACAAATGCATCTGAAGAACATGAATCAGACAATGTTAACTTTCTTGCTGAATATTCAGGTTAGCCACACTCATTTCTGACTTTGAACCAATCATATTACTTGATGTAATTTATTCCTACAAATTCATAAATTGAATGTCAAACAGTGTACATCCTGATCAGATGGCTTCTTCAGAAGCCATCTGATCTGGATCTACACTGTTTCCAAAGATAGGGGTTGTCGTTAACAGCAGGATAAGAGTTAGATCGCCTTTTTTCAGCTCCAGTACCGGGTGATTGGACCCAGATACAAAGCATGCTACTGAAACTCAGAAGTATAATACCGTACTTGCCCTAATTATTCTGCCACCAGAAAGTCAAACAAGTTTTGGCCATAGCAAACAGTGTAGAGCCAGATCAGATCTGATCAGAGTCAACACTGTTTGCCCCTAAGCAAAACTTAAGGCTTATCATATATGGCACCTACAAGGCTCCTTAACCCATTTTGTACCAGCCCCCGCCCATCGGGGCTTGAAGAAATATATGGGCTGCATGATGCTTCCACGCAAAGCTGAAACCGACCCGCACGTAAGTACTGGTAAACGGCTTAGAGGATCTAAGCCTATCCAGGCAAAATGGTGTGAGTCCATGCTTATAAACCATCTTGGTTTCATTTGGCGGCAGGGACTGAGATGTCATTTCATCTCAATGTCGGGTGAAAGTCCAACAAAATTGGAAGCAACGTCTCCAAAATGACCTATACAGTGTTGACGGGGACGTTAAACCTAAATTCAAACAAACAAACAAAACCCATTTTGTACCAGAAACCCAAAAACAGGTACCCCGGCAAACAGTGCAGGCCCAGATCAGATGCCGCAGAATGTGGCATCTGATCAGGGCCTTCAATCTCTGCAAAAACCTCAGCTATTTTTAAATAAATTGTGAAGATAACGCAACCTGTCACTGCAGACGTTTAAAATGGGCTCCTGTCTTTTAAAACAAGGAAGGTTCCGTTTGGTTCAAAATGGGTTAAAAAGTGACTGAATATTTTGGGTAAGTACTATATAAGCAAAACATAAGGTTAGTAACCATGCAAGTGAAAATGTGCAAAAAACCACAACAATCTTGATAAAGCATTATTAAAGAACCTGCAAGGGCAGGTTAGTTCTATTCTACACCTGTATCCATGACAACTACATCATGTGACTGTCATGTGACATACATCAACTTGTGGCATCCTTGGCATAGCCAATGGTCTGAAGAGCTGTTTTGATGGCTGGATAGACATTGGGGTCTTCTAATGTAACAGGAATCTAGAATATTTAACAAATAATTGTAGTGACTGAGCTTTGACATATATAATGAACAAGGTCAATTTGCAATCACTATACTCGAAACGGCTGGAAAGCATTTAAGTATTCATTTGTGGTGACTGAAATATCTCACAACATAGCTCTAGATAAAATGTCTTTTTCATCAGAAAAGTACTGTCAGATATATTTCTTATTTCTGCACAAAAACATATGTTGTGGGTACTCATTAGAAGCGCCTCAGCAATATAAATTGCCTCGGGCAGGCAATTCTAATGAGTACACACAACATACATTTATTTTATGGAAGATCAAAAAAATCCCTTCATTAATCCTCCGATAATGGCATTAAGATTAACCCTCGGTGGCTTGACTACCCCTGTCTCGAACAAAATTTCATGGTCTCAAAGGTGTTCGAACCATTGAAGATCTACTTTTATCATATGACGTCGCGTCTGAGAGTGTTATAACGCCATGTAATATTTTGGATAGTCCACTAGTGGATTAAATATGCAAATTAGCTAGATGCGTCCCATAACGTTACATGTACGACGTCCTTAACGATGTCGCGTCTACTAATGGCGGAATGTTGATATTTTTGTAAACACTCATGAATAAAATGCGTTTTAAATGTCATATGATAAATAGAATCTTGCATTCGTGCTCATGTATTATTGAAATTAATAAACTCGTTGAGGAAAAAGGATAAAATGCTCGGCACAGCCTCGCATTTTATCCCTTTTCCTCAACTTGTTTAATAAATTCAATAATACATGGGCACTCATGTAAGATCCTCAATATGTTGTCTGCTCATGTTAAAAAAAATACTTGAAAGTAGACATAAACCTCTTGAAAACACTTTTCAGCAAAACACAGTTTTGGCTATAACACTGTGTTGGATATCACAGAGCATAAAGATGGATCCCAGAAATGTATTGGTTATAAAGAAAAATGGTCATTTTTCTACAAAATCTATGCAAAATTGTATAGATCATATTGATGAATGGTCATTTTTCTATATAATCTATACAGTTTTGTTTGACTATAAATGATTTTTTAACCAACATGATTTCTACCTCGGACCCCAACAATAGTGTTATAAAGCGATTTTGGTGCATATCAATTTCTCCTTAAAGAAAAACCTAAAAAAGTTCAACTAGTTACCTTGAATGGTTTCCCGGCTGCTAATGCTGCAATAGTATTTCTTGCTATCTTTCCAGACCTTGTCTTAGGAAGTTTGGGAACCAGAACAGCCAATTTAAAGCTTGCCACAGGACCAACACCATGTCGCACATGTTTTATCACATCTTCCAATATCTCTTTGTCTGATACGCCCATGCCTAAATAGAAGTCAAACATCTCATTTTAAAGCTCTAGCTGCATGCAGGGTATCGTTTTTTCAGCATACAACAGTTTGAAATATTTTTCTTATTTTTTTTTTCAGAAAACAGGATTTGATATTTCATGAAAATTGTCTCCTACTGGAGATGACAAATCCTGTTTTCCGGGAAAACAAAAAAAAATATCAACAATTTGTTGTATGCTGAATAAGCCTAGAGAGTGGTAAAGGTTAAGGATCAACACTTCTCTTTGCATACAAGATAAGAATATATGACATTTGAACAGAGTATAGAAATTCTTATCTCATCCTGTTTACCTCATACAGTACTTGCAAGGCATGCTGGTAGACAGCGATGAGAAAACTGCAGCTGAAAATCTACATGTAATGAATTAAAACCACGATTCAATACAAATAGCTTTTTTTGTCTTTTCATTCTTTCTTGACTTCTGTGTTTTACCTTATCTTCATGAAACACTATTTTTTAGTGTGTAATATTACATCACACCTAGCAAGAGGCTATCTAGTTCACCAAAAGAAAAAATGGTTAAGATAATGAACAAGAGGGCCCAGAGGGCCCTAGTTCGCTCACCTGTGTGTCACTGTCTTGAGTACATTCTATTTTTAGCTCTTGTGGCCATCTTGTTCATCAGCAGAGTGATTTTAGCTTATTTGGTAGGGAGTAACCTGGGCAACATTCCTGGGAACTTTGAATCAAATTGGCCTTAGGGTTTAGGGGGAGTTTCCGTTTGAATTAAAATTTACAATATTTTTCTATTTTTACCTCCGGTGGCCATTTTGTTAATCCAAGTGGGATTGTTTTAGCCTTTTTGGTAGAGGATCATCTAAGCAACATTGTCACAAGGAACCTACATGCTAAATATGAAGGCTGTATCGCAAATGCTTTAAAAGTTATGACAAAGTAGGTCAAAGGTCAAGGTCATGGGTCAAAAGTTTTAAATGGCTGAGAAAACCTTGTCACAAGGAACATGCATGCCAAATATGAAGGCTATATCTCATATTGTTCAAAAGGTATGATAAAGTAGGTCACAGGTCAAGGTCACAGTTCAAATCTTTATGAGTGGGAAGCCCTTGTCAGAAGGAACCTACATGCCAAGTATGAAGGCTCTATCTCAAACAGTTCAAAAGTTATGACAAAATAACCTACTGATCTACTTTTTGATTTGACATGACCCATATTCGAACTTAACTGAGATATTGTCAGATGATCATTCTGAGCAAGTTTTATGATGATTTGACTGAAACTGTTGCCTCTTAGAATGTTCAAAACGTTTTTCTATGATTTGACCTGCTGACCTACTTTTTGACCTGACATGACCCATATTCAAACTTGACACAGATATTGTCAAGATGATCATTCTGAGCAAGTTTGATGATGATCGGACCAAAACTTGGGCCTCTAGTGTGTTCACAAGGTTTTTCAACAATCTGACCTACTGACCTACATATTGACCAGACATGAACAATATTCAAAATTAACCGAGATTTTGTCAAATGATCAGTTTGAGCAAGTTTGATGATGATCGGACCAAAACCGTAGCCGCCAGTGTGATCAGAGGTTTTATCTATGATTTGACCTACTGACCTACCTTTTGACCCAACATGACCCATATTTGAACCTGACTGAGATATTGTCAAGATGATCACTCTGGGCAAGTTTGATGATGATCGGACCTTAATTGTGGCCTCTAGTGTGTTCACAAGGTTTTTCTCTGATTTGACCTACTGACCTACTTTTTGACCCTATGTGACCCATATTTGAATTTGACCGAGAAATTGTCAAGATAATCATTCTGAGCAAGTTTCATGATGATCAGCCCAAAACTGTGGCCTCTAGTGTATTCACAAGGTTTTTCTATGATTTGACCTACTGACCTACTTTGTGACCAGACATAACCCATATTTGAACTTGACCGAGATATTGTCAAAATGATCATTCTGGGCAAGTCTGATGATGATCGGACCAAAACTGTGGCCTCTAGTGTGTTCACATGGTTTTTCTATGATTTGACCTACTGACCTACTTTTTGACCCGACATGACCCATATTCAAACTTGACAGAGATATTGTCAAGATGATCATTCTGGGCAAGTTTGATAATGATTGGACCAAAACTGCGGCCTCTAGTGTATTCACAAGGTTTTTCTATGATTTGACCTACTGACCTACTTTTTGACCTGGCATGACTCATATTCGAATGTGACCAAGATATTATCAAGATGATCATTCTGAGCAAGTTTGATGATGATTGGACATAAATTGTGGCCTCTAGTGTGTTCAGAAGGTTTTTCTATGATTTGACCTACTGACCTACTTTTTGACCTGACAACACCCATATTCGAACTTGACTGAGATATTGTCAAGATAATCATTCTGGGCATGTTTGATGATGATCGGACCAAAACTGTGGCCTCTCATGTCTTCACAAGGTTTTTTTTCTGATTTGACCTACTGACCTACTTTTTGACCCGACATGACCCATATTCGAACTTGACCGAGAATTTGTGGTAGTCCAAATTGTGTGCAAGTTTAGTTAAAATCAAATCATAAATGAAACATCTATTATGCAGACAAGACCAAAATAGGCCATTTTTGCCCTTTCAGGGGCCGTAACTCTGTAACACATGATGGGATATGGCTGGTTCAAGAAAGGAACCCAGATATCATGGTGGTACAAGTTGTGTGCAAGTCTGGTTAAAATCAAATCATAAATGAAGATGCTATCGTGCGGACAAGACCAAAATAGGCAATTTTTGCCGTATCAGGGGCCATAACTCCGTAACGCATGATGGGATATTGCTGGTTCAAGAAAGGAACCTAGATCTCATGGTGGTACAAGTTGTGTGCAAGTCTGGTTAAAATCAAATCATAAATGAAGATGCTATCGAGCGGACAAGACCAAAATAGGCAATTTCTGCCATTTCAGGGGCCGTAACTCCGTAACACATGATTGGATATGGCTGGTTCAAGAAAAGAACCTAGATCTCATGGTGGTACAAGTTGTGTGCAAGTCTGGTTAAAATCAAATCATAAATGAAGATGCTATCGTGCGGACAAGACCAAAATAGGCAATTTTTGCCATTTCAGGGGCCATAACTCCTTAACACATGATGGGATATGGCTGGTTCAAGAAAGGAACCCAGATCTCATGGTGGTACAAGTTGTGTGCAAGTCTGGTTAAAATCAAATCATAAATGAAGATGCTATCGTGCGGACAAGAAATTGTTTACGCACGGACGCACGGACGCACGCACGGACGGACGACGGACGACGGACAAAATGTGATCACAAAAGCTCACCTTGTCACTACGTGACAGGTGAGCTAATAAATCAATAAGACAAAGTTGTGCTATGCATAAAATGGGCTTAACAAGGGTATTCATTGCACAGAATTGTTAACGCCCCACCCATTGGGGCTTTGAGAAATAAAATGGGCTGCATGGTGCTTCCGCACAGAGCTGAAACCGACCGAACTTGATTACTGGTAAACCGCTTAGGTCTAAGCCTGCAAAGGAAAGTGATGCAAGTCGGACCGCTCCTTAAACCCTATCAGTTTTTATGGGCAGGGGGTTTCAGATGTCATGTCATCTTAATATCACATAAGAGTCCCACAAAATCGGAAGCAGCATCTCCAAAATGACCTAAATAGTGTTGTTGAGGATGTACAACCTCAACTCATACAAACACACAGAACTGTTAATGTGATGTGTTTACCAATAGCCAAGTTAAAGAATAAGTATACATGTATTATCTTATGGGACTGGTGGAAACCACCCTGAATAGTGCAGAGGTTTTAACCCTTATTCTAAAGATAAAAGATAAAGAAGCTTTATTTATTAGAATATTAGAAACAATTAACATAAGCTCTGTTGATTTTTTTTCTTTAACAAATACTTACCTGCCTTCATTTATCTTCCTAGGATTTCCCCTGATAATGCGAGCATCAGTTAAGGGAGTTCCTAGTACCATTTTTCACACCTTTGGTATGGCCGGGAATCGACCCCGCGACCTACCAATCCCAAAGTGGATGCTCTACCACTGAGCTAACCAGGCTGGTAAACACTGAGCTATTGGGGCCTACTGAACAGGACAACCACAACATTTTGAAAACAGTGTAGATCCAGATCAGATGGCTTCTTCTTCAGAAGCCATCTGATCAGAATCTACACTGTTTGTCATGCAGTTTGTGAATAAAATAATTACATTAAATTAAGTTATTTGATTGGTGGATAGTCAGAAAAGGGTGCGGCTAAATTAATTTATTCAGCAGGATGTGTCAAAAGCAGGATTTCATTGTGCTTACCATGTTTAGGGACACAGAGCCCTAGAGGGACCTCCCCCTTCACAGAATCAGGTACACCAATCACTGCTGCCTCTGCTATGTATGGACTTTCAATAATTGCCTGTAATATTAATAGCGTAACCGTTATCGGTATGATGATAAACATTCCTAACAACCCATGTCACAGTTATGTTCATATATTTTGCACTTTTCAATCATTCAAAATTAATGTTAATGGTGTTCGTTTTTTTTTTTGATTGATTGATTTGAGGTTTAACATCCCCATCAACACTGCAGAGGCCATTTTGGAGACATTACTTCCAATTTTGTGGGATTTTTACCCGACATTATAGATGAAGTGACATCTCAAGCCCTGTCGCCCAGTGAAACCAGCATGGATGTCTGACTCGCAACGCTTTGCCTTTGCAGGCTTAGATCATCTAAGCGGTTTACCAGTACTCTAGTGCGGGCAGTTTTAGCTCTGCGTGGCAGCATCATGTAGCCAATCTATTTCTTCAAGCCCCGATAGGCGGGGGCCGTATTGGTGTTTGTAACTGACAAAATGCTGCAATATGAGAAGTGTCCTAAGATATGAGCACTGCACAAAATATGTTGTCACAATGATAATGATCCAAAGTATTGGGACAGACAGGCCTAAGTAAACAGTGCAGACTCAGATCAGATTGTACGAGTCTGATCAGGGTCTACACCATTTGCCATTCCGTCTCCACTTTTAGACTCCTTGCTGGGTCACGAAACTAACTCGTTAAAATTTTGGAGAATTACAGCGAGTTCTCAAGGTGTCCAAAGTTTTAGGATTTCTTTGGTATGCATTTTCACATAAAAGAAATTTGCTGCACAAAATATGTTACCGTAATGATCCAAAGTATTGGGACATACAGGCCTAAGCAAACAGCGCAGAACCAGATCAGACTGCTCCTGAAGGAGCTGTCTGATCAGGTTCTACACGGTTTGCCATTCGGTCTCCACTTTTTGGACTCCTTGCTGGGTCATGAAACTAACCTGTTACAATTTTTGGAGAATTAGAGCAAGTCCTCAAGGTGTCTGAATTTTTTGGATTTCCATGTTATGCATTTTCACATAAAGAATTTCCCAACAATTCTGGCAATGGCTATGTCTTGCCTCAGAAATGGACAAGATGCTAGGATTGAAACATGTTTAAAGATCCTCAACCACATGGAAAATTGGACTACTCATTAGGAAAATGTGTCCGTGTGAAATAAGGGCGTCCAACATGGTGTCAGAAATGACAAAATTCAGTTAAAAACGATAACATATTTCTTACAAACATTGTGGGTGCTCCGTAGAACTGCCTCAATGAGGCAGTTCTAACGAGTACCCACAATCTATGTTTTTGAACACAAATAATGCAGATAATGTATGCCCCCGTAAACCCCAGATTTCTCTATTTAAAGCTGGGTTTAGAGGTGTCTTCGTTTCACGGCCCTGTTATCGTAATGTTATACAACATCAAAGCCAACACTGTGTCAGGCTTGCCCATTTCAGTCAGGTTGTTAATGATATTGACACACTATCTGTCATCTTTTCCTTTTCTTCTTGTATAATATTACTTGTATAGATATGATGTTCTTGATGTACCATCTTTTTTGGTTTTGGTTTTACGGCCCTTTTGAGATTATTTTACTCATATCAAGCCAATCGTTAATCAGTGGTGGGTAAAAACCGGAGTATCCAGAGAAAAACCACATGACCTTCCCTTGCAGGAGCCTTTTAGTCTGAATAAAATACATCAGGAAAACCCGCCTATATAATTCAAACCCCTTTGGACCCCACTTTTATATACTTAACCTGGGGTTTACAGTGGTAAACATTTTTTTTTCTTATTTCTGTTCTAAAATATAGATTGTGGGTACTCATAAGAACCGCCTCGATGAGGTGGTTCTAACAAGTAACAACAATCTATAGTTCGAGCAGAAATAAGAAAAATATCACAATTTTTCATCTTAAAATTTTTGTTTTTCTGGCGGTAAAACTTACAATGTATATGTATAGGCGTGTTTCTGTCATGCAACTAGTAAGTCTTATCTCACTCACCTCTTCTAAAGCTCCAGTTGACAACCTGTGGCCGGCAACATTAATGACATCATCAGTTCTTGACATCACAGCAACATATCCTTGTTTATCTCGGTAACCAGAGTCCATTGTGTCGTAATAGCCCTAGACAATGAAAGAAGATTTTTTGTTTTTGGTTTTAAGGCGCTTTCAAGATTATTTCACACATATCCAGCCGATCCTTAATCAGAGGTGGGTGAAACTTGGAGTACTGAGAGAAAAGCCACCTGACCTTCCATTGCAGAACTTGGCGTCTCACATGTGACCGGAGTCAGGCTCGAACCACAGCGGTGAGAGACCTAATGATTAAGTCTACTAGGCCACGGAGGCCCGTTATTCATCAGAGATACTTTAAAATAAACTGTACAGGAGACATAGTAATTCCATTTGTTCAACACCTCCTTATTATTAGTGGCCGAATGCTAATCTTGTAGCAAGTACACTTTCAAATATAGGGGTGTTTTGATAAAAAAAAAGTGTGTCAGACCATTTATCAGCAAAAATATTAGTGTATTTGCTTCATTAAATGATCAAAGTTTAACAAAACATTAATCAACTCCATTATTAGCTTTTTACAACTGGGCTCCGGTCTATTATGTCTTCTCCATTGTCCGGCATAAAAACGTGCCAATCAAAAGCATGTCACAAAATACATAAATAATGAGCATCAAAACATCTATAATACGTATGCATTACAAGCACATGGCACAAAAAAACTTAAGGGGAATGGGAACACCTTAAGGGGAGGTAACTCCTACAGAAGTATTTTTATCTCCCATGTCAATAGGGGTCAACTCTTAAAGGAAAGAATTTGCTCCTGAGGAGCAAATTCTTTCCTTTTAGAGTAGACCCCTTTTCAGTGGGACAGGGCTTACAGAAAAGCCAACAGGAAGTCCCGAAAGTTGTCTCCCTTTGAAAAATGGCAGAAAAATATGCCAGGTGTTCCCATTCCCCATAAACATTAAACAAATGTTCATGCATTACATTATTTTTAACTGGGTTTTGCACCCTTTCTTGGATACTTTTCACTTCCCTGTTATGGGAAAACCCTGGACCTGGCTGACCTTAATTTTTCTTGCTTATCTGGAAATCAAATTCCCACATGGCCACACTGGCTTAAATCCCTAGTGTTTCAGCTTCATGCAATTAGGGTGAATGGATATACATGACATATCAGCCGCCATTAATGCATGGGGAACAACTTTTGTACCTTCCTGGTTGTTTACTTGTAAATTAAACCCATCTTAAAAGCAGCCTAAGCTTCAGAGAAGGTAACTTCTGCAAAAGTATTTTTGCCTCCCATGTCAAAAGGGGTCAACTCTTAATGGAAAGAATTTTCTCCTGAGGAGCAAATACTTTCCTTTATGAGTAGACCCCCTTTTTCCATGGGACAAAGTTTATAGAAAGTAAACAGGAAGTTCCAAAAGTTGACTTCCTTTGGAAAAATGGCAGAAAAATCTGCCAGGTGTACCTATTCCGCTTAAAGGTATGACTTTGATGCTGAAGGGCAAATTCTTTCCTTTAGGAGGTGGCCCCTTATCAAAAAGAGAGACAAATTTTTTTTTAAAGAGTTGTCTGCCCTGGTGTATCCAATCCTCTTAGCTAACCGGCACAAAGGTCACTTGTGTTAAGTTCAAGTATGAAACAATGGCATCATAAAAAGCCTAACAATTCAGACACTTTGAGGACTTGAGGAAGTAAGGGCGAGAAATGCAGCTGCCTAAGATCGATTTAAGCCCCTCAGTGGAATTCTTTTCACTGACCGTTCCAAGGCGGTTCTTCTATCATGGTTTGTTTTTGTTATGGTTTATCTTTGAGTGTGAGTTTTGCTTATATATTTTTGTTTTGGATAGCCTGTTGGCCATTTTGTGGAAAACTAACTGTCCTTTTGGCTGTCTGCTATTGATGTTTCCATTAGGGTCTAGTTATTTCAAGTTTGTGTTTCTTTCCCTTTGGTGTCACTGCTGGGAGCTGTGGGTTAATTGTATCAATTCCTGATCATTGCATTCACTTCTATTTTGCTGTAGTTCTCCAAAAATTTAACAAATTTGTTTCACAATCCAGCAAGGAGTCCAAAAGATGCAGAAGGAATGGTAAACAGTGTAAACCCTGATCACACTGCTCTTTCAGCAGTCTGATCTGGGTTTGCTCTATTTGCTGACGGCCTGTCTACTCCGATATGTAGGATCATTAAGGTACCTTTCATTTCAGCCTTCTTTCCATTCTTACCTTTTCTAGATTAAAATAGGTGGATTCGAATCTGTAATCATTCTCCCATAATGTACTGAAACTCCCTGGGGGTAACGGTAATCTGAAATAAAAGAAGACCTTATTAAACCTACTTTAACCCATTTTGTACTAGAAACCCTGGCAAACAGTGCAGGCCCAGATCAGACGCCGCAGAAAGCGGCTTCTGACCAGGGCCTACACTATTTGCAAAAAGTTAAGATTTTTTTCCATATGAATTTTGAAGATAACACAACCTGTCATCCCTGAATTTCGAAATGGACTCCTGCCTTTCATAAGGAGGAAGATTCCATTTGCAGGGCGTCAAGTGATATTAGGAGGCAAAAATATAGGTAAGGTCCAGAAAAATAGGTATCTAGCGGCCAGAAATATAGGATATAATAGGTTGCCTACACTGAAGATAACAAGCCAGATTTGTATTTTTTCCACCACCACCACCTACCATCTCTCTCTTTTATTACTGATACAATATAGAAATATATAAGGTGGACAGGTGGTTATAACTAAGGAAAAAATCTTTAATCTTCTGGTTTCAGACAAGAAGATTTTTAAAGGTTTTCCCTATATACCCGGTAAGCCTATATAAAATATGTGGGCCCTGGGGCTGGGCATTTTTTTGGCCCGAGGGCTATTATTTGAACAAGCTTTGTACAGGTCCATTCGATGAGCTTCATACTAAATATCAAAGTCCTTGGCCTTCTGTTTCAGTCATCAAGATTCTAACAGGTTTTCCCTATATAAGGTTATGTAAAATCAATGGCCCCGGCGGGGAGGCATTTTTGGCTCCAGGGCTATAATTTGAACAATCTTGGTAGATGTCCACTAGATGAAGCTTCATACCAAAGACCTGGGCCTTCTGGTTTCAGACAAGAAGATTTTTTTTAAAGGTTTTCCCTATATTTATAGCCTAAGTAAAACCAGAAGGCACTGGTGAGGGGGCATTATTGGTCCCAGGGCAATAATTTGAACAATCTTGGTAGAGGTCCACTAGATGAAGCTTCGTAAAAATATCAAAGACCTGGGCCTTCTGGTTTCAGGCAAGAAGATTTCTTAAAGGTTTTCCCTATATAAGCCTATGTAAAACCAGTATGCCTTGGTGTGGGGGCATTTTTGGCCCCAGGGCTACAATTTGAACAATCTGGGTAAGAGGTCCACTAGATGAAGCTTAATACCAACTAGAGCTGCCGCCTAACGGGCGCCAATTATACCCCCGCTACCGACAAATTTTTACAAGTATTTGACCTTGAGGAAGGTCAACGTAAAGGTCAAGGTCAGGTTTGTGTATATCAATCTTAAGTACTAGTGGCAAGGTGTGTGGTGTGTGAATATTATAGAAATCGGTCAAAGAATAAGGAAGTTATGAGCAATGTTAAAGTTTTTTGTAACGGACCGACGACAGACGATTTGTAACGGACCGACGACAGACGACAGACGACAAGCTGACTCCTATATACCCCCTTCAAACTTCGTTTGCGGGGTATAAATATCAAAGACCTGGGCCTTCTGGTTTCAGACAAGATTTTTAAAGGTTTTCCTACATAAGCCAATGGTAAACCAGTAGGCCCTGGTGTGGGGGCATTATTCTGGCCCAGGGCTATAATTTGAGCAATCTTAGTAGAGGTCCACTAGCTGAAGCTTCATACCAAATATCAAAGACCTGGGCCTTCTGGTTTCAAACAAGAAATTTTTTAAAGGTTTTCTCTATATAAGCCAATTTAAAACCATTAAGCCCTGGTGCTGGGGCATTTTTGGCCCCAGGGCTATAATTTGAACAATCTTGGTAGAGGTCCACTAGATGAAGCTTCATACCTGGGCGTTTTGGTTTCAGACAAGAAGATTTTTAAAGGTTTCATACCAAATATCAAAGACCTGGGCCTTGGGGTTTCAGAGAAGAAGATTTTTAAAGATTTTCCCTGTATAAGCCTATGTAAAACCAAAGGGCCCGAGGCGGGGGCATTTTTGGCCCCAGGGCTATAATTTGAACAATCTTGTTAGAAGTCAACTAGATGAAGTTTCATACCAAATATCAAAGGCCTGGGCCTTCTGGTTTCATACAAGAAGATGTTTTGACGATTTTCTCTTATTTTCCCTTTTTTGTTGAAATGGCAACCAGAGTTCTGCATGGCATTAAATTCTGAGAGGACCGCCCAAGGATTATTTGTTAAAATCTGTTTAGTGGTTTAGGAGATATTGTTTAAAGAAATTGTGAACGGACGAACAGATGGACAGACGACGACGGATGGTGAGTGATCACAATAATTCACTCTAAACCTTTGGCTCAGGTGAGCTAAAAATAGAAGAACTTCCACAAGTTAAGCTCTCCAAAAGCTGGGCTGGACTGGGTCACTACACCTGAAGGGAATACAAATTCCTAAAAGAAAACAGCCTATTAAGCTCAAATACTATAGAAAACATCTACTGTCAAATATTTTTTTACAAACTTTGTATTCTTTGCTTACCCAAAATTCCAAATTATAGGTATTTATAGGTATTTTGGTAAAATATAGCATTTTATAGGTTATTATAGGTAATGGTTTGAAATATAGGAAAATATAGGTAAATATAGGTAACTTGACACCCTGCATTTGGTACAAAAAGGGTTAAGGAGCTTGTAACAGTGAAATTATAGGATGTTGCTGATCAAGTTTGTCAGAATTCAAATGGCACGAGTCACAAGATAGTGTTCCGCCAAGACTCACAGTTGGACATCCTATTTTTGGGTCATCTGTAAGTAGTGTTGGCCCCCAACCATCGGGGCTTGGGGAAATAGACTGGGCTGCATGATGCTTTCTCATGAGTACTGGTAAACCGCTTAGGTCTGAAACTGCCCAGGCAAAGTGGTGTGTGTCGGACCCAATACATAGGGCTGTTATGCATTTTTGCATTTAGTGTGCAACTGGCATTCAAACTATGGTTTGAACGCACCCAATATTGAAAACCCAGTTTGAAGGTTCGAAAAATTATTGTGTAGTTTTGTTTTGAAACCGTGAAACTTCAAACCAGGGTTTCAAGTTCTAACCGTGGTTTGAATATTGTGCAATTGGCTTTCCATACCTACTGACATGGTAGACAAAAAAATAGGACCCTCGTAACACTGCATTTGTTCCCAAACATTTTACCATTACAGCGAAATGGTCGCAATAAAAAATTCCAATAAGGAGTAGTATAAAGTATTTATGAAGGCAGGTAAGTATTTGTTAGAGGATACTTTGTTTGTCGCAATAAAAGCTCTACAGAGCTTATGTTATTTGTTTCGAATATGCGACGTTAAATAAAGCTTCTTTATCTTTATAATATGTAATTTAGGATTTTTTCCTTTAATGAAACAAATGTAGTTTATATTTTTAGAATCATCTCACCAAGGTGATTCTAACCAATATCCACAACATTTGTTTCTTGGACTATACAACAATTACAACATTCTTGAAGATCTCCATTAATCTTTTTCATCTTCAGTTAAAGATTAGATCCATTGAAATTGTTGTTATACCTAGTTTTGTCGTTACATTGAATGTCGACATAAAGAGGGTTGACTTATATTCAAAAGCTATACATCCACATACAGTCAAACTTCAATGGCTAGAACATCTTTCAGAACATGAAAATTTGTTGGAGACTGAGAGTTACTCATATCAAAAGACCTGAAAGGCACAATGGAAAGAATTTAGGTATATCTTTTAGATGTTTTACAAATTAAAGGTGCTGTCTCTTTCAGGCAATTCTTATTTCTAATGAGCACATACCCTTTCTAGATAAAATTAATAAAAATAAATCCCTTAAGGGAATGGGAACACCTTCATGGGAAGGCAACTCTTGCAAAAGTATTTTTGTCTCCCATGTCGATAGGGGTCAACTCTTAAAGGAAAGAATTTGCTCTGGAGGAGCAAATTCTTTCCTTTAAGAGAAGACCCCTTTTTCAGTGGGCCAGGGCTTATAGAAAAGCAAACGGGAAGTCCCGAAAGTTGTCTCCCTTTGAAAAATGGCGGAAAAATCAGCCAGGTGTTCCCATTCCCCTTAATTATCCTAAACATATGGATATCTGGAGCCATGGGAATAATTCTCAAGGACTCAAGAGGGAGTTAAAGGGGAATGGGAACACCTGGCAGATTTTGCCACCATTTTTCAATGGGAGACAACTTTCGCAACTTCCTGTTTGCTTTTCTGTATGCTCTGTCCCACTGAAAACGGGATCAACTCTTCAAGGAAAGAATTTGCTCCTCAGGAGCAAATTCTTTCCTTTAAGAGTTGACCCCTATTGACATGGGAGACAAAAATACTTTTGCAAGAGTTGCCTCCCCTGAAGGTGTATCCATTCCCTTTAATTAGCCATGGTCATTGTGTTATATGAGTTTGAGTCTCTGAAATTTCACTGTATATCTATATTTAGGAAGAGAACGGGCCTCCATGGCCTTGTGGATAAGAGTGCTGGCTCTAAATCATCAGGTCTCTCACCGCTGTGCTTCGAGCCTGGCTCGGGTCACATGTGAGACGCCAAAAATCTGCAATGGAAGGTCAGGTGAATTTTCTCCGGGTTCTCCGGTTTTCGCCCACCTCAGATTAAGGATCGCCTCGATATGAGTGAAATAATCTTGAAATGGCAGTAAAACCAAAACCAAAACAAAAAACAAATATTTAGGGAGTGGAAGAAACCATCTCCATCATGTCCAGTACTTACTTTACAACTATCTGTCCCAATTCCAGATCTTTTGCCTCTTCCTTCTGTTTATTCAAGACCTTCACTGAAATATGTACAATGAAATTCAGCCATTAACAGTCTATTCCACGACCGTAAACCATCCGAACTTTAAAACTGTACTTTTGGATGGATTTACCATCCATAATAAATGGATGGAATTACCATCCATAATAAATGGATGGAATTTCCATCCAACAAAAAATGCCACATTGGATGGTTTATCCCTCCATGTGCTTTCGATCCGAGACTGTCGAGTTGTGAAATGGAACGAAAAACCGTCCATCTTGCTTGGACGAAAAACCGTCCAACTATCACATCTTGCTTCGAATCTCAAATTTTTCCAAGACGGTCGGCTCGACGGTCGCAGGGTTGTCGGTATATTTTGGTCCTAAAATCACTATAGAATTATGGACTGACATATGTTCTACCTTTCTACCAAGTGCCAACATTGAGAAAATTCATCTAACAACTTTATTTTGTCATTTTCTTACCATCAGTGTCGAGTGTGTTCATGTTGGCATCCATGTTTGTTCATGGGAAACCCCCACAAAACTATCACGTGACTCGTGCTGTATGACGCAAAAGTGTTATTAATATTTTTCTGGAATCCCCGGTCGGAAAAAAATACCGAAAAGTCAACCGAACATGCCGAAATCACCGAGAAAAGTGTAATGATTGAGCGAAGACGGTTTTGGACGGCTTTTCCTTCCAAAACATGTGGAAGGTTTACGGTCGTGGAATAGACTGATTAAGAACACTGAAAATTAAGACTAGTACTGCTTTAAAAAGCTTATTTAGAAGATTGCAGTTACAGTTGAACCTGCGGGGGCGACCACCTGTCTTAAGCGATTTCCTGTCTTGAACGACCGTCATGCAATCCTCCCGAGCGATTTTCAATGTTAAATTACCTGTCCTGAGCGCCCACCTGCCCAACGCGACCAACGACCGCTTAAAACTTGTCCAAATTGTAAAATTTCCCTGCCTTGTGCGACCAAATAAGTTTACTGTGACACCGAAAGATCAACCGGTGCGCCAGTACAAATAATTACCTCTCTTCATATTGTCTTTGGAAACCAAAATTATGACACTGATTATGACAAGTGCGTGGATTAAAATTAATTGTTTGCCAATTATAATCGATACATGCGCTGATTGACGCTAATTGGATTGTTTGGTCATAATGCGTGACGCGACTTAGCGTTTGAATAGGCGCGAAAATATACCGAACGAATTACGGCCGTCTCGGAAAACTATCATTCCGACTTGTATCGGCGGCTTGGTAAACTGCCACCATGACTTGTATCGGCGTCACGGCAAACTACTATCACGAGTTGAACATATTTGTGTAGTCTAGTTTTAATTGTTTCATCTTTAAACACCTTATTTCCAAAATCTTTTGAATTCATAGTTTTCACATTATCAAACATTTAAATTAATATTCATTTTTTTTTTATTCATTTTAAAATAACCTTTTAGAAGCAACACTTTTCTGTAGATAAATGCATATATTTCAACAATGATCTCATAAATTGCATAGTGTGATTTAAAAAAAAAGAAAAAAAAAAACATCTTGATTTATCCTCCCTGCCTTAAGAGACCACCTGTCTTGAGAGACCACTTTTTGTTTTTCCCAAAGGTGGTCTCTCAAGACAGGTTTGACTGTATTCTTTATTAGTGTTTTCTGCATGCAATGTCCTCTGGGCAGAGACCACCTTTTGGACTGTTCAAAAGTGGTCTGAAAGACCACTTTTAAACAGTCCCAAAAGTGGTTTTAATTTAGGAATTTTTCTGAACATATAAACATCTTTATAATAGTGTTCCTTTTAACACAGCCATTCTGCTGATTCAAGAAGGGCAGCTGTCAGTCTCTGGCAAAAGACTACACTGTACTGGTTAACTACTTCTGTACATTTATTAGTACCGTATGTATAGGAAAACGGTTAGGTAAACTGACCGGCTTAATATGACCAAAGTAGTGTTGACTTGGTCATAAGACTCCAAACAAACAAATAATAACACAGTTTGGATATGTCACAGTTTAAAGGTGACTCACCTTATATTATATACAAAAATAGCCACTATGTAATATTATATATACATTTTTCGACTCACCGTGAGTTGGAAAATGTATAGATTACATAGTGGTCATTTTTGTATATAATACAATGTATATACATTTTTGTTTCAATATAACTGTGTTGTTTGGCTAACTTAGTTTCTGCATTTGACCACAGCACCAGCCTCTGGGCCCAGTTGTTCAAAACTAATGACATCCTAAACTAACCCATTGTATGCTAGTGGACTCTTCCATTGCTGTATGTTGGACAAGTCCATTTGTCATATAAGGGGTGTCAGGCCTATTTTTTCGGGTTTTTTTTTTTTCTATTTTTGATGGAAAATTCTGTTGGCAAATAGTGCAGACCCTGATCAGTTTGTTTGTTTGATTTGAGGTTTAACGTCCCCGTCAACATTGTAAAGGCCATTTTGGAGACATTGCTTCCAATTTTGTGGGACTTTTAACCGACATTGAGATGAAATGACATCGCAAGTCCTGTCGCCCAATGAAATTAGCATGGACGGACCGCCTCGCACCGTGGTTCCTGGACAGGCTTAGATCCTCTAAGCGGTTTACCAGTACTAGTGTGCGGGCTGGATTCAGCTCTGCGTGGAAGCACCATGCAGCCCATATATTTCTTCAAGCCCCTATGGGCGGGGGTCAAAGACCCTGATCAGATGCCACATTTGGCCTACACTGTTTGCCAAGGTACCCCTTTGGGGGTTTCCCGCATACAATGGGTTAACATAACGGTAAAACTTAAATCATTATATATGGCATAAATACTAACATTTTTGCTGAAAAAAAGCTGAAAACTTACCATTCCAGCCTGGAACAGGCTTTCCTGTGACACCCGGGGTGGGGTTGAGATTCATACCAAGACCTACACAACTAGCTGTTATAGCCCAAGAAGTCTCTGTGGAAACAGTAAAAAGATATTCAGACAAATACACCACAACCTCGTTATAACACGGTTCATTATAACACAGTTTCGGATATAACACGGTTTCAAGATGGATCCCCAGCCCCCGCCCATAGGGGCTTGAAGAAATATATGGGCTGCATGATGCTTCCACGCAGAGCTGAATCCGGCCCGCACACTAGTACTGGTAAACCGCTTAGAGGATCTAAGCCTGTCCAGGAACCGCGGTGCGAGACGGACCGTCCATGCCAATAAACCCTATTGGTTTCATTGGGCGACAGGGCTTGAGATGTCATTTCATCTCAATGTTGGGTAAAAGTCCCACAAAATTGGAAGCAGCGTCTCCAAAATGACCTTAACAGTGTTGACAGGGACGTTAAACCTCAAATCAAACAAAACAAAATCAAGATGGATCCCAAAAATGCATAGATTATATAGAAAAATGACCATAAATGGTCATTTTTCTATATATAGTAGAACTTCAATGGCTCGAACACCGATGGCTCGTTTACCCTGGCTGACTCGAACCCGTTCTGGCGTCCCTTTGGAATTCCTCTTCATAAGAAATAGTGCGGGATAATTGAGGAGATGTTCGACTTTTATCTTGCCTATGTATGCTGTGTGTACTCATTAGAATTGCCTCAATGAGGCGATTCTAATGAGTACACACAGCATACATTTTTTATTATAGAACATTAGAAGGATATCCCAAAATTACCCCTTATGCCTCCTGTCAGTAACCTTCAGTGGCTCGAACTACCCCTGTCTCAAACAGATTTTACGGGTCCCAAAGGTGTTCGAGCCATTGAAGTTCGACTGTAATCTATACATTTTTGTTTGGATATAACACAGTTGTTTAACTAAGATGGTTTCTGCTTTGGACCCCAATAATAGTGCTATAAAGGGTTGTGGTGTATTCAGACAAAGTATCCTCAATATGTTTTTGAGCAGAAAGGAGAAAAATAATGTATTCCCCATAAAAGTTAATTTTCTGCATTTAATACAAACCACATCTCCAGTAGACTGCCTTCCAACTTATAGACAATTTTTGAAAACATCTCTTGCAAAGATCCTAACAAAAACTTTCACCATTCCCAAAACACAAATAGATCATATGCACTGGCACCCAGCTTTGTCAAACACCACTTTGGTATCACAGAAACAGCAATTCGATTGTAGTATTGTTGTAAAATTTCCAGAACTTCCATTATTTTGGTTTGGCAAAGATGTTTAGCAAAGCCAAGCTGTCCAGGACGATCTATACCTTCACCAACTGCACATGGTAACAAAAACAGCATGTAATTGTTTTACATGCTCAAGCTCATATATTCAGGCTACAACACTTTCAGAATGCGTCTGGAAACCCTGTTATTGCCAAAGTTGTGCTATTTTGAGCATTGTTATAAACAGAGTTTATTCATTCTCCTATTTTAACCCTTTGTATACAAGTGGAATCTTCCATTGCTATATGTTGGACAAGTCCATTTGTCGTATAAGGGGTGTCAGGCCTATTTTTTTTTGTTTTTATTCTACTTTTGACAGAAAATTCTGCTACCAAATAGTGCAGGCCCTGATCAGACGCCGCGTTCTGCGGCGTCTGATCTGGGCCTGCACTGTTTGCCAAGGTTTCCAGCATGCAATGAGTTAAATATGGGATTTATAAACCGAGGAAGGTAAAGAAATAAGTGCGAAATGGGATTTATAAATCGAGGGAGGTAAAACAAAGCCACTAAAGAAATGAGTGCAAATCACTCGTTTATCGGATTTGAATTACCCTCCGAGGTTTATAAATTCCAGATTTAAGGTAGGAGAAGTGAATAAACTGTATATTACATGCAGTTTTGATATACTTTTGGGATCATTATGCATCTGAATTTTGGTACAACAGTCAACTGACTCTTAACTGCTCATGTTAAGCAGTTTCATTCAGCATAGTGATACAAAAGCTGACTGAAACAAAAACTGGATGGGCGCATGTTGGAAATGCTTTCTGCAGTACAGACTAAAATCAGAAGAAACAAACTGTCTCAGTGACCAAAAAAAAAAACAACTAAAAATGTGAGATGACAGTAAACAAAACATAACTCTTATACAATAGTGATGTCCAAGTAATCTTTGTTTCGACATTGTATCCAAAATCAACGTAAGGCATTCTGAATGTTTGTTGTTATCTTCTCAAACGCCATTGAGATGACGTCAAGACAAACATTGATGCAAACATAGGTTGTGGATGCTCGTTGCCTCATTGAGGCGGTTTTAACGAGTACCAACAACCTATGTCGTGGAGTAGAAATAAGAACAATAACGTGCACCCCCAAAACTCCAGTTTTCTCTATATAAAGTAGGTTTTAGGGGGGTATAAATTTTACAGATGTGTTCACGTGATGAAAAGCAGTATCTTGAATCTTGTACAAAAAGTAGTTCCAGCTATAGAGATTTATTTTCCCAGTTAAGAGGAATATTTCTTCTTAGAAAAAAAGGAAAATACCGAGTTTATGTCGAGTAGAAATCATGATATTTCTCTGCTATGCATGTAATATAGAGGCTTATGTGTACTTGTATCTAATTTTTATTCTGAAAATACCTGTTTGCCACCAGTTGTCGAGCACTGGGCTATCAAACACTTTCTTTGTCCATTCCATTGTCTCTTTATCACAATGTTCTCCAGCAACAAACATTGCTCGGAAACCATGCATAGGCATAAACTTCTTCCCATACTGCCCCTCTGGATCCTGTTTATGATGCAAATACTGAGCTATAATCCAAGCCTGAGGTTATAATACTTTTTTTGTGGTCAACTTGAGCATCACATTTGTCTTGCTCATAAATTTTAAAATACAATTAAGGGGAATGGGAACGCCTGGCATATTTTTCCACCATTTTTCAAAGGGAGACAACTTTTACGACTTTCTGTTCGCTTTTCTATAAGCGCAGTCCCGCAAAAAAGGGGTCTACTCTTAAAGGAAAGAATTTGCTCCTCAGGAGCAAATTCTTTCCTTTAAGAGTTGACCCCTATTGACATGGGAGACAAAAACATTTTTGCAGAAGTTGCCTCCCCTGAAGGTGTACCAATTCCCCTTAAGTGTTGGTCTTTTAAAAGTTATGGCCAGGACAAACAACATAATAAAATTTTGCTGATTAGAGCATAAAGAATGCCTGATTTGTTTGTATTTTAAACTTTACCATCATCTAGGCTAATTCAGCAGGTGGCAAACTGATGATAATTTTCTTATTTGCCCTTGAAAACTGAAAATCAGCGAGGCGATTCTAACCAATGTCCACAGCATTTGTTTCTTGGAGTAATTGAGAGGAAATGGCCCTTAATTATCTATTATACGAGGACTGTTCAAATATGAATGCAAGTAGAACATTTTCACATGCACTAATGCGAAAATCACCTGGAAATAAATATCACAGCGTAGAAAAACATTTTACCTATACATTGATACCAAACCTGTTAAAATCCGTCCACTTTAGCCATGTATATCGTTCGATAAACACTGTCTACTCTTGTTTACTAATACAAAACATGGTTGGAAGAAGGTCAGAGTACGCCTTTGAAATACGGTCCTATATTAAGAATCATATTCTTGGTATATGGTGCAAAGACATTTTTTGTGAAATATGTTCGGTTTATGGGCATAATGAAATGTCTTTTCCGACAGTTTTTCATTGGTGTAAGAAATTCAGCTGTGGGCTAGGCTCAACAGAAGATGCACCACATGATCGTCGGCCGAAAAGAGCAACATCTGCCAAGATGGTTGCTAGAGTGAAAGAAATAGTTGCTACCGATGCACGATACACCACTAGGCAAATAGCTAGTATGGTTGGCATCTCATTAGGAGCAGCTCATACAATTCTGAAACGGGATTTGAAAAAAAGAAAGATCTGTGCATCTGTTGACAGATGAGCAGAAAAAGACACGCGTTCAGTGCGCCAAGAAGTTGCTTAAAAAGTTTCCAAATTAAAATGCTCTGTCTTTCGCTAATGTCGTCACAGGTGACGAGACATGGGTCCACTTTTTTAGCCAAAACGAAAGATTCAGAACAAAATATGGACAACAAAGTATTGCAAAAGACTATGCATTGCAAAGCAGACCATGAGCGTCAAGAAGGTAATGGATACCATATTCTTTTCAAATCAGGGCCCTGCTATTCAGGTTGCTGTGCCTAAAGGCAAATCTGTAAATGCGAAGTTTTACAAGAATAAAGTTCTTCGAAAATTGAAGAAATATTTCAAAGAACGAAGACCCGCAACTGGTCTGGCCAATGTCAGATTGCTACATGACAATGCCTCATCGCACAAGGCGTTCATTGTGAAAGACTATCTGAAGCAGGAAAAGGTTGTTGAACTCCCTCACCCCCTGTATTCCCCTGACCTTGCCCCGTGTGACTTTTTTTTGTTCCCGCGGCTGAAAAAATACCTTTCTGGTCGAAAATTTGTACAACGCAAACACCTCGGTTCTGCAATATTCCAGTGCCTTCATAGTATACCTCGAAATGACTACCAAAATGCATTCAATGATTGGATCAGAAGACTGGAAGTTTGTATATCTGTTAAAGAGGAATACTTTGAGGGGACAAAATAAATTTTTCATCGAAATCTATCACGGAATCATTTTTATGTGCTTAGTTGCATTCATATTTGAACAGTCCTCGTACTACATATACACCTTATAGAGGATCTTACATGAGTGTTCATGTATTATTGAATTAATTAAACGAGTTGGGGAAAAGGGATAAAATGCGAGGCTGTGCCGAGCATTTTATCACTTTCCTCCACCAGTTTGATAAATTCAATAACGCATGAGCACAAATGTAAGTTTCTATTTATCATATGACATTTAAAACGCATTTTATTCCCGATTGTTTTACAAAAATGTCAATTTTCTGCCATTTGTAAACACAACCTAGTACATGTAACGTTACGGGGCATATCTAACTAATTTGCATATTTAATCCACTAGTGGATTATCAAATTTATTACACGGCATTATTACATTCTCAGAGGCGACGTCATATGATAAAACGATGAAGTGTTAGGCAACAAATACTTTCATTAAAACAAGGGTCTTCTGAATCCA
The DNA here is from genome assembly GCA_963580285.1 of Lucinisca nassula. Classification (NCBI taxonomy): domain Eukaryota; kingdom Metazoa; phylum Mollusca; class Bivalvia; order Lucinida; family Lucinidae; genus Lucinisca; species Lucinisca nassula. The sequence goes on along the minus strand of OY757021.1, from coordinate 63,587,860 downwards.
TATAACCTACCTCTCTTCTTATGGCTCTAAGGGCAGTTGGGGCCACAAACAATGCTACAACGTTGTGTTCCTTGATGATTCTGAAGTATATACCAGGATCTGGGGTCCCCACAGGTTTACCCTACAATAAGACACAACCCTAAATAAAACTGTAGAATTTAAACAAGTTTTACAGCAAATGAAATAAATATAGCAAATGAAATAAATATGTTTATAGAATATCATTTTGTGAACTATAAATGTGTCTAAAGTACATGGATTCCCCTACTTTGTGCCTTGCCTTACTTTACAAATTGGCCCTAGGCTTGGGAAATTAACCGAAGTTTGAGTTCAGTGGACAAGCAGAGGAAAACAGCAAACATTAGCTATCTGAATTTTAAAGCATACAGAAGAGATGACAACTTCCAAACAAGAGGGCCCAATGGTCCTATATCGCTCACCTGTGTACCAGAAAATCATTAGTGTAGGAGACCACTTGACATTGCTACATACTAAATATCTAAGCTCAGGCAAAGCGGTGTCCATGCTTATAAACCCTACTGGTTTCATTGGGCGACAGGGCTTGAGATGTAATTTCATCTCAATGTCTGGTAAAAGTCCCACAAAAATTGGAAGAGACATCTCCAAAATGACCTATACAGTGTTGAGGGGGATGTAAAACCTCAAATCAAACAAAATCTGTGCCTTATGGTTTTGGAGAAAAAGATTTTTTTCAAGTTTTTTCCAGTATAAGTCTATAGAAGCTAATGAGCCCTGGGGCTTGGCCAATTTTGACCCAAAGGGCACGGTTGGCAGGATTTATGTAGGCGACCATTTTGTGTTGCTATATACTAAATATCTAAGGTCTGTACTTCATGGTTTCAAAGAAAATGTTTGAAGCTTTTTTCCATGATAAGTTTGTTGGAGTTAAGGGGCCACAGGATTTGGACCCCAGGGGCATGATTGGCAGGATTCGTGTAGGTGACCACTCGACATTGCTACATGCTAAATACCTAAGCTCTGGAACTTATGGTTTCAGAGAAGAAGATTTTTGAAGATTTTTTTCCCCATTTTAAGTTGTTTTATTTCTTTTTTTTTTTTTTTTTTATTATAAGGGCCCGAAGGAGATTTTTGAAGTTTCTCCAATTGTAAGTCTATGGAAGCTTAAGAACCCTGGGGTGGGGCCAATTTGGATCCCAGGGGCATAACTGGCAGGATTTATGTAGGTGGCCACTTGACGTTGCTACATACTAAAAATCTAAGCTCTTGGCCTTATGGTTTCATAGAAGAAGATTTTTTAAGTTTTTTTTTTCCATTATAAGTCTATTGGAGGTGATGAGCTTGGGCGTGGCTAATTTTGACCCCAGGGGCAGGGTTAGCAGGATTTATGTAGCTGGCTATTTTATGTTGCTAGATACAAAATATCTAAGTTCTGTGCTTCACAGTTTCTGAGAAGAAGATTTTTGAAGCTTTTTTCCTTTATGAGTCTATGGGAGCTAAGGGGCCCGGGGCGTGGCCCATTTGGACCCCAGGGGCATGATTAGCAGGAAATATGTAGGTGACCACTTGCCGTTGCTACATGCTAAATATATAAGCTCTGGGCCCTGTGGTTTCAGAGAAGAAGATTTTTGATTTTTTTTTTCCATTATGAGTCTAAGGGAGCTAAGGGGGTCCCAGGGTGTGGCCCATTTGGACCCCAGGGGCATGATTGACTGGATTTATGTAGGTGACCACTTGTCATTGCTACATGGTAAATATCTAAGCTCTGGGCCCTGTGGTTTCAGAGAAGAAATTTTTTCCATTATGAGTCTATAGGAGCTAAAGGGCCCCGGGGCGTGGCCCTTTTGGACCCCAGGGGCACGATTGGCAGGAATTATGTAGGTGACCACTTGCCGTTGCTACCTGCTAAATATCTAAGCTCTGGGCACTGTGGTTTCAGAGAAGAAGATTTTTTAAGCTTTTTTCCATTATGAGTCTATGGGACCAAAGGGCACGGGGCATGGCCCGTTTGGACCCTAGGGACATGATTGGCAGGATTTATGTAGGTGACCACTTGCCGTTGCTACATGCCAAATACCTCAGCTCTGGGCCCTGTGGTTTCAGAGAAGAAGATTTTTGAAGCTTTTTTCCATTATGAGTCTATAGGAGCTAAAGGGCCCCGGGCGTGGCCGTTTGGACCCGAGGGGCATGATTAGCAGGAATTATGTAGGTGACCACTTGCCGTTGCTACATGCTAAATATCTAAGCTCTGGGCCCTGTGGTTTCAGAGAAGAAGATTTTTGAAGCTTTTTTCCATTATGAGTCTATGGGAGCTAAGGGGCCCAGGGGCGTGGCCCATTTGGTCACCACGGGCATGATTGGCAGGATTTATGTAGGTGACCACTTGCCATTGCTACATGCTAAATATCTAAGCTCTGGTCCCTGTGGTTTCAGAGAAGAAGATTTTTGAAGATTTTTTTTCCCATTATAAGTCTATAGGAGCTAAGGGGCCCCGGGGCGTGGCCCTTTTAGACCCCAGGGGCATGATTGGCAGGAATTATGTAGGTGACCACTTGCCGTTGCTACGTGCTAAATATCTAAGCTCTGGGCACTGTGGTTTCAGAGAAGAAGATTTTTGAAGCTTTTTTCCATTATTGGTCTATGGGAGCAAAGGGGCCCCGGCGCGTGGCCCATTTGGAACCCATGGGCATGATTGGCAGGAATTATGTAGGTGACCAATTGCCGTTGCTACATGCTAAATATCTTAACTCTGGGCCCTGTGGTTTCAGAGAAGAAGATTTTTGAAGCTTTTTCCATTATGAGTCCACAGGAGCTAAGGGGCCCCGGGGCGTGGCCCATTTGGATCCTAGGGGCATGATTGGCAGGATTCATGTAGGTGACCACTTGCCATTACTACATGCCAAATACCTCAGCACTGGGCCATGTGGTTTCAGAGAAGAAGATTTTTGAAGCTTTTTTTCTATTATGAGTCTATAGGAGCTAAAGGGCCCCGGGGCGTGGCCCGTTTGGACCCCAGGGGCATGATTGGCAGGAATTATGTAGGTTACCACTTGCCGTTGCTACATGCCAAATATCTAAGCTCTGGGCCCTTTGGTTTCAGAGAAGAAGATTTTCGAAGCTTTTTTTCCATTGTGAGTCTATAGGAGCTAAAGGGCCCCGGGGCGTGGCCCGTTTGGACCCCAGGGGCATGATTGGCAGGAATTATGTAGGTGACCACTGGCCGTTAATACATGCTTAATATCTTAGCTCTGGGCCCTGTGGTTTCAGAGAAGAAGATATTTTAATTTTTTCCCATTGTAAGTCTATGGGAGCTATATGTTGCCATGGCAACCAGAATTCCAATCTGATCAGCCCAAAAACCTTATGCAGCCTTTCCCCCTACCTGATGATGCTTCTCATGAAATTTGATCAAGATTGACCTTGGGGTATTAGAGATATACTTATTTGAAATTGTTTACGGACGCACGCACGGACGGACGCACGCACGACGGACAAAAAGTGATCACAAAAGCTCACCTTGTCACTACATGACAGGTGAGCTAAAAACATGCTGGCTACATCACTTGCCTATGAGATCAGTACAAAACACTATACATTTTATTTACAATTTGGAAGGTTGTGTATCACAGTAAAATTGCTTTAAGTAGCTATTCATCAACATAAATACACATATATTGGGTGTATAACAGTAATATTAGCCCTTATCTTGCTGTTCACGACAACCCCCATCTTTGCAAACAGTGTAGATCCAGATCAGATGGCTTCTGAAGAAGAAGCCATCTGATCAGGATCTACACTGTTTGGCATTTAGTTTATGAATTTGCAGCAATAAATTACATCAAGCAATTTGATTGGTTGATAGACAGAAATGTGTGTGGCTTAAATGAATAGTCAGCAAGATAATGGTTAGCTATGAGTAGCTATTTATCAATGTAAGCATACATATATCACACAATGCAATTATGCTAACCATGCAATAAAAGATGAGAGTAAGTTTATTACTTCATGTACTACTAAAAACATTGTTCATGTACTGATTGGCGCTTGCTTTACATTAAGGTAACAGTACTACCCCATACTATGATGTTATTAATCAAGTATATTCGTATTGGTCCAGTTACAGGTCCCAGGTCTGCTGTATTGGCCCCCAGGCCTTGAACCCTTCTTAATGTTCGGCAGAGGGCCAATACAGCTGACCAAGGACCTGAAACTGGGCCAATACAAATTACTTGATTAATGACAATTTTATTATACTTTTTGCATTAAATGTAAAGGTCAACATGCTTTGTGGGTAACTAATGGCTGCACTTCCTTGTTAAACCCTACATCTATGTCTATGCCCATGGGCGTAGGCAATAAATAGGTCCTAGGTCAGCTGTAATGGCCCTTGGCCTTCAGCCTTGGGCCAGTACAGCAGAACTCGGACCTTTAACTGGGCCAATACGAAATTATTTGATTAATAACATCATATTATTAATTGATTATCCTGTATTACACCAGGTCAACCCAATATATAAAACTCATAAATCATGTTTTTAATAGCGTCAATTAATAAAATTGTCATTAATCAAGTAATTTCGTATTGACCGAGTTACAGGTCCTTGGTCAGCTGTATTGGCCTCGGCCTTCGGCCTCGTGCCAATACAGCAGACCTTGGACCTGTAACTCGGCCAATACGAAATTACTTGATTAATAACATTATAATATGAGCACAGTGCACTTTGAGTTTTAGACATTTCATTTTAACTCTTATCATGCTGTTCACGACAACCAATATCTTTGGAAACATCTGATCTGGATCTACACTGTTTGACATTCAGTTTATGAATTTGTAGGAATAAATTACATCAAGTAATCTGATTGGTTCAAAATCAGAGATGGGTTTGGCTAGAATGAATATTCAGCAAGAGAAGGGTTAATGATGAAGCAAAGTCCTAGAAAGTCCTTCTATTAAGCACATGGCCGGGAGCGACCAAGTGCCCTTATAACAAGATGTCTGAAGTTGGCATAAGGAGCATATATAATTAACCCTTATCTTGCTGAATATTCATTTAAGCCACACCCATTTCTGTCTATCAACCAATCAAATTACTTGATGTAATTTATTGCTACAAATTCATAAACTGAATGCCAAACAGTGTAGATCCTGATCAGATGGCTTCTTCAGAAGCCATCTGATCTGGACCTACACTGTTTCCAAAGATAGGGGTTGTCGTGAACAGCAAGATAAGGGTTAACCCTCATCCTGATGTTCACAACAACCCTACCTTTGCAGACAGTGTAGATCCTAAGCCATCTGATCAGGATCTACACTGTCATGCAATTTGTGAATTGAATAAATATATCATATTAAGTAATTTGACTGGTTGATAATCAGCAATACGGCCCCCACCCATCAGGGCTTGAAGAAATAGATGGGCTGCATGATGCTTCCACGCAGAGCTGAATCTGACCGCACACTAGTACTGGTAAACCGCTTAGAGGATCAAAGACTGCTCACGCAAAGCAGTGTGTGTCAGACCGCCCATGCTAATAAACCGTATTGGTTTCATTGGGCGACAGGGCTTGAGATGTCATTTTATCTCAATGTTGGGTAAAAGTCCCACAAAATTGGAAGCAACCGTCTCCAAAATGACCTTTACAGTGTTGATGGGGACGTTAAACCTTAAATCAAACAAACCAACAAATAATCAGCAATAGGTGTGGCTTAATTAATTTATGCAGCAGGATAAGGGTTAAACACAAGTCAACAATTTGTCCCTCTTTATTACAACTAGAAATGTGTCCAGACGACACAGATGCCCCTGCCAAGGGCCCCGCCTCACCCCAAAAATCCATGTTGCAACAAAATTTTCTAAGTGTGTGACCTTGTCATCAGGAACATTTGTGAGAAGTTATATTGAAATTGGTGTAAAAATGTAAGCGCTAGAGCAATGACAAAGTTTTTCTAAAAATAGCTACAGTGACCGTGACCTTGAAAGTCGAACTCGCTCGAGGTATTGTCATAAGGAACATTTGTGTGAAGTTATATAGAAATCAGTGAAGAAATGTTGTCCCTAGAGCGATGACGAGTTTTTCTAAAAATAGCCAGTGACCTTGAGCTTGAAAGTGGAACTTGCTAGAGATATTGTCATAAGGAACATTTGTGTGAAGTAATATTGAAATTGGTGAAGAAATGTAAGCGCTAGAGCGATGACAAAGTTTTTCTAAAAATAGCCACAGTGACCTTAACCTTGGAAGTGGAACTCGCTAGAGATATTGTCATAAGGAACATTTGTGTGAAGTTATATTGAAATAGGTGAAGAAATGTAAGCGCAAAAGCGATGACAAAATTTTCTAAACATAGCCACAGTGACCTTCACCTTGAGGCCATGACCTTGAAAGTTGAAATTGCTCGAGCTATTTTTATAAGGAACATTTGTGTGAAGTTATATTGAAATTGGTGAAGAAATGTAGGCGCTAGAGCGATGACAAAGTAGTTTTTCTAAAAATAGCCACAGTGACCTTGTCCTTCAGGTCATGGCCTTGAAAGATGAACTCGCTTGAGATATTGTCATAAGGAACATTTGTGTGAAGTTATATTGAAATCAGTGAAGAAATGTAGGCACTAGAGTGATGACAAAGTTTTTCTTAAAATAGCCACAGTGACCTTGACCTTGAAGCCATGACCTTGCAAGTCAAGCTCGCTCGAGATATTGTCATAAGGAACATTTGTGTGAAGTTATATTGAAATCAGTGAAGAAATATAGACGCTAGAGCTATGTTGTGCGAGGGGATAATTAAAAATTTTTAAGTCTGTGACCTTGACCTTGAGCTCATGGGCATGGGTAGGGGGTATCGCTGAATAAAATGGACAGGTATCTAACATCATACCAATTATCAACTCAATCCATCACACCATTTGGAAAATATCAACTCTTAAACTAGAGCTGCCGCCTAACGGGCGCCAATTATACCCCCGCATGCGTTGTCAGACAAATTTTTACAAGTATTTGACCTTGAGGAAGGTCAACATAAAGGTCAAGGTCAGGTTTGTGTATATCAATCTTAAGTACTAGTGGAAAGGTGTGTGGTGTGTGAATATTAAAGAAATCGGTCAAAGAATAAGGAAGTTATGAGCAATGTTAAAGTTTTTTGTAACGGACCGACGACAGACGACAAGCTGACTCCTATATACCCCCTTCAAACTTCGTTTGCGGGGGTATAAATATCTAATTAAAAATTTCTAAGTCTGTGACCTTGACCTTGAAGCCATAGGCATGAGTGGGGGTATTGTCAAATAAACATTTGGACCTGTATCTATCATCATAGCATACATAAGCCAAATCCATAATATAGTTTGGAAAATTTGAGCTCTTTAAAATCTTTCACATTAAAATTGTCTAAGTCTGTGAGTGAGTGAGTGAGTGTTTGAGTTTTACGTCCCACCAACAGCTAAGGTCATACGGAGAAGGGACCTCGGTTTAAAGACTCATCCGAAAGTCTGGAGAAGCCCGGGATCGATCCTGCGATCCCTGGTTCACAAGGCGAGTAGAGTAACCACTGCACCACGGAGGCTTCTAACTCTAAGTCTGTGACCTTGACCTTGAGGTCATAGGCATGGGCTGGTGTATTGCTGAATAAAACACTGTACCTATATCTATCATCATATGAACCAAAGCCATCATAAAAGTTCAGGTTCTACCAGGTACAAATACCTTAACTGGAGTCTTTAACATGGAAAATTTCTAAGTACATGACCTTGACCTTGAAGCCATGGGCATGGGTGGGGGCATCGCTGAATAAAACTTTGGACCTATATCTATAATCATACCAAATACGAACCAATTCCATCAAATGGTTTGGAAAATATGAGTTCTAAAATGTTCAAGTCTACCTGTTACAAAAACCTTAACCTGAGTCTTTAACATTGAAAATTTCTAAGTCTGTGACCTTGACCTTAAGGTCACAGGCATGGGTGGGGGTATTGCTTAATAAAACTTTGGACCTATATCTATCATCCTACCAAAGATGAACCAGTTCCATCAAATGGTTAGGAAAATATGAGTTCAAAAAGTTCAGCCTCTACCTGTTACAAAAACTTTAACCTTAGGTTACAGGATCACGTACGTACGTACGTACACACACACCTACAGAGGGACGTACACATGTACGCACGTATGAATATACAGAAAACCGAAAAACTATATGCCCCCGGCATCATATGATGCGGGGCCATAAAATGTATAATAATTAATATGTTAGTGCGAAATGTAAGCACAATTTCAAGTATTGGGGCCAGTTTTCAAAAGTAACAACTATGTTAGCAAATGTACCATTAAACTTTAATCATTTACTATGGGAAATATGCTAATATTTTTGCTGAAAAAATGTGAGCAGCTTTTGCATATACAAAAGCTGCTCCCATTTTTTGTCAGCAAAAATACCACTGCATTAGGTATTTTGCTTACCAGGACAGTTAACAGTTTAACCCAGAATGAGCTTATTAAGCTAATGATACTTTGAACAACTGGGGCCAGATGTTCAAGGGCCAGATGTTCAAAGCATAGTTAGCTTAACGAGCTCGTTAGTGGTCATATTGTTAACTGTTCTATGAAGATTAATATTTAAATTTTTGGTATTTTTGCTGAAAAAATGTGAGCAGCTTTTGCAAATGCAAAAGCTGCTCACATTTTTTCAGCAAAAATATTAGCACATTTACCATAGTAAATGATCAAAGTTATTACAATATGTTAACTAACAATGTCGTTAGTTCTGAACAACTAGCCCCTGGGCTCTGGTGTGTGCTTATTATAGAATGTGTGATAATAACGGCAAATATGGTATTTTCATTCTTAAATAATTATTCAAAATGGGAACAAAGAAAACAAAAATATTTCCAGCAGAAACTTTAAAAAAGAAAGCCCAAACTCACCTCAAAAACAATGGTTGTATTGCAATTCAGTAATGGTGCATATGCTATGTAGGAATGTCCCACAATCCACCCAAGGTCAGAGGCTGACCACCACACCTAAAAGCAGGAAAACTTCAAAATAATTATAAAGTTCTTTATAGCACTGTTCATTATAACATGGTTACATGAAACATAGATTAAATAGAGGAGCTTAAATGAGTGCTCATGTATTATTGAAATTATTACACGAGTTGAGGAACAGGGATAAAATGCGAGGCTTTGCCTAGCATTTTATCCCTTTTCCTCAATGAGTTTAATAAATTTAGTAATGCATGAGCAGGAATGCAAGATTCTATATATCGTATGACATTTAAAATACATTTTATTCAAGATTGTTTTATATAAATGTCATTGTTCTGCCATAAGTAAACGAGACGTCTTTAAGGACGTCGTACATGTAACATTACGGGACGTATCTAATTTGAATATTTAATCCACTAGTGGATTATCAAATTTATTACATTACGTTATCACATGGGAACACCTTCAGGGGAGGCAACTCCTGCAAATGTATTTTTGTCCCCCATGTCAATAGGGGTCAACTCTTCAAGGAAAGAATTTGCTCCTGAGGAGCAAATTCTTTCCTTTAAGAGTAGACGCCTTTTTCCGTTAGAAAGAGCTGAAAGAAAAGTGAAAAGTAAGTCCCGAAATTTATTTGTCTCCCTTTGAAAAATTGGTGGAAAAATCTGCCAGGTGTTCCCATACCCCTTAAGGAAACAGGCTAGACCCCAGTTTTTCAAGGAAGACAACTCTCATGGGTTCCTGTTTTTTTTTCTCATAGTCAACTGAATCCCTCCAAAAAGGTATGTAGAGAGAATTTGTTCCTCAGCAACCCCAGGCTTCTTACAAAGTGTGTGAGCACTCTATCTACTGAGCTTTGGAGCCACATGGCCTTCCTATTACATACAGGGAAAACTGTGGTTTGAAAGGACATACAAAGTTTTTTTCTTCAACTGATGCATGTTTGTTTGTTTGTTTGAATTGAGGTTTAACGTCCCCGTCAACACTGTAAAGGTCATTTTGGAGACGTTGCTTCCAATTTTGTGAGACTTTTACCCGACATTGAGATGAAATGACATCTCAAGCCCTGTCGCCCAATGAAACCAATATGGTTTATAAGCATGGACGGTCCGCCTCGCACCACGGTTCCTGGACAGGCTTAGATCCTCTAAGCGGTTTACCAGTACTAGTGTGCGGGCCGGATTCAGCTCTGCGTGGAAGCATCATGCAGCCCATATATTTCTTCAAGCCCCTATGGGCGGGGGCGTCAACTGATGCATGAAAACCGATTATTGGTACTCATAAGAACTGCATTATTCAGGCTGGCAGTTCTAACAAGCACCCACAATTCAGGTTTTGAGCAGAAATATGGACAGTATTACAAGATGTACAAATTTTCACCTGAAAATTGCCTTTCATACACCCATTGAATCCAGCTATACTTCTTAGGTGTGTTTGTTTTCCTAATGGTGGCTAGTGTATAAGAATCTTCAAAGCCTCAAAAATGGTGGCTAATTATTATGAAAATATGCCTATTCAAATATTATGAAAATTTTACCACCAGAAAAGAAACTTTTCAGATAAAAAATCTGATATTTTTCATATATCTGCTCAAAACATAGATTGTGTGTAATTGTTAGAACTGCCTCGAGGCAGTTATAAAGAGTACCCATACTCTATGATTTTGAGCAGAAATATGAAAAATAATGTAAACCTCTGTAAACTCCAGTTTTACTGCATAAAATGGGGGTTTAAGGGGTCAAAATAATATAGGCATGTTTTCTAGATGGTATAAGAATCTTCTTGGCCCCAGATAAGGATGATTAGTAATTGACTATCCCGTATTGTTGGCGGCAATCCATATTAACAATGAGGTCAAAAATCAATAAACATGTTCTTTAATGGTGTCAATTAATAAAAATTGTCATTAATCAAGTAATTTGGTATTGTCCCAGTTACAGGTCCTTGGTCAGCTGTATTGGCCTCGGCCTTCGGCCTCGTGCCAATACAGCAGACCTTGGACCTGTAACTAGGCCAATATGAAATTACTTGATTGATAACATTATAGCACAGAGGATAATTTGGGGATTATTGTTCTTGTTTCTCATTTCAAACGTTATGTTGTCGGTACTTGATAGAATCACCTTCAGGTGATTCTAACAAGTACCCACAACATACTTTTCTCACAAGAAATAATGAAAATTATCCCCAAATTATCCTCGTTTCACCTCAATATCTGGAGCTATGATCTTAAATGGCCATAAGGTGGCGACTGAAAAAAAAAGCAAGAGATGTCATTAGACAGCATAGCTTGACCAGAAAAGTGGACTTGCGGTCATGGACATGGGTTGGGGTATCGCTATAAAAACCTTTGGACCTATATCTATTATCATACCAAATATAAACCAAATCCATCGCATGGTTTGGAAAAATATGAGCTCTTTAATTTAAAAATTCAACACACAATTTCTAAGTCTGTCACCTTGACCTTGAGATCATGGGCTTAGGTGGAGAAACTGTTGAATAAAACTTTGGATCTATATATACCATTGTATGAAATATGGTCCAAATCTATCATATGGTTTGGAAAAGAGGAGTTCTTAAAAATTTAACATTAAAAATTCTAAGTCATCACCTGACCTCTAGGCCAAAGGCATGGGCGGGGGTATTGCTGAACAAACTACCATCATACCAAATATGAATCAAACTCGTCTTATGGTTTTGAATATTAGAGCTCTTATATTATAAACTTTTACATAAAAATTTCTAAGTCTGTGACCTTCAGGTATTGCTGAATAAAACTTTGGATCCATATCTACCATTAAACCAAATATGAACCACATCCATCATACTGGAAGGTGTCAGGTCTTAACAACTTCTACAAAAATGTGGACGCCGATGCCAATTTCAACACCAACACTGAGGCCAATGCCAATGCTGGAGGTGGTGCAACAGATCTTCCTGGACTTCACACAAGCATAAAAAACGTTACCTCTTGTGGTTTAATACCATAGATGTTCCACATACTCCATTTGAGCACCACAGCATGACCACCACTGGGACGTACAACAGCCTACAATTGAAAATATCTATAAATGAAATTAACCCTTTTTGTACCAAATGGAATCTTCCTCCTCACATATAGCAGGAGTCCATTCCAAAATTTAGGGGTGTCAGGCTGTGTTTTCTTCAAAATTTATTAGGAAAATGGCTGAACTTTTTGCAAACAGTGTAGGCCCTGATCAGATGCCACGTTCTGCGGCGTCTGATCTGGGCCTGCACTGTTTGCCAGGGTACCCGTTTTGGGGTTTCTGGTGCACAATGGGTTAATGTAGCCCAGGGCTAGCTTTTCAGTACTAATAACATCTTAGTAACAAATCGTTAAAACTTTGATCGTTTAAAATGGGAAATGTACTAACATTCTTGCAGAAAAAAAGGTGAGCAGTTTTGCAAATGCAAAATTGACCGACTACAATATGTCAAGTAAATTCATTGGCTGACAGTCAGAAATGGGTGTGGCTAAATTAATTTATTCAGCAGGATAAGGGTTAACAATTTCCTAAGTGAGGTTCTGTAGCTGAATTGACCATTTTTGAATTTGGATAAGTCCATTGTTCTTAACATTACGAAAACAAGCCTATACAAATACATTGTAACCTTTATCGCCGAAAAAATGAAAATTTTAAGATGAAAAATTGTGGTGTTTTTCTTATTTCCACTCAAAATATAGATTGTGGGTACTCGTTAGAACTGCCTCATCGAGGCGGGTCTAACGAGTACCCACAATCTATATTTTAGAGCAGAAATAGGACAAATAAGGTTTACCCCTGTAAACCCCAGTTTTACATAAAAGTGGGGTTCAAGGGGGTCAAAATTATATAGGAATGTTTTCTTGATGATATACGAGGACTGTTCAAATATGAATGCAACTAAGCACATAAAAATGATTCTGTGATAGAATTCGATGAAAAATTTATTTTGTCACCTCAAAGTATTCCCCTTTAACAGATATACAAACTTTCAGTCTTCTGATCCAATCACTGAATGCATTTTGGTATTCTTTTCGAGGTATACTATAAAGGCACTGGAATATTGCAGAACCGAGGTGTTTGCGCTGTACAAATTTTCGACCAGAAAGGTATTTTTTTCAGCCGCGGGAACAAAAAAGTCACACGGGGCAAGGTCAGGGGAATACGGGGGTTGAGGGAGTTCAACAACCTTTTCCTGCTTCAGATAGTCTTGCACAATGAACGCCTTGTGCGATGACGCATTGTCATGTAGCAATCTGACATTGGCCAAACCAGTTGCCGGTCTTCGTTCTTTGAAATATTTCTTCAATTTTCGAAGAACTTTATTCTTGTAAAACTTCGCATTTACAGATTTGCCTTTAGGCACAGCAACCTGAATAGCAGGGCCCTGATTTGAAAAGAATATGGCATACATTACCTTCTTGAAGCTCATGGTCTGCTTTGCAATGCATGGTCTTTTGCAATACTTTGTTGCCCATATTTTGTTCTGAATCTTTCGTTTTGGCTCAAAAAAGTGAACACGTCTCATCACCTGTGACGACATTAGCAAAAGACCGTGCATTGTAATTTTGAAAATTTTTAAGCAACTTCTTGGCGCACTGAACGCGTGTCTTTTTCTGTTCATCTGTCAACAGATGGGGAATCCATCTAGCACAGATCTTTCTCATTTTCAAATCCCGTTTCAGAATTGTATGAGCTGCTCCTAATGAGATGCCAACCATACTAGCTATTTGCCTAGTGGTGTATCATGCATCGGTAGCAACTATTTCTTTCACTCTAGCAACCATCTTGGCAGATGTTGCTCTTTTCGGCCGACGATCATGTGGTGCATCTTCTGTTGAGCCTAGCCCACAGCTGAATTTCTTAAAGTAACGAAAAACTGTCGGAAAAGACATTTCAATATGCCCATAAACCGAACATATTTCATCGAAAATGTCTTTGCACCGTATACCAAGAATACAACGATTCTTAATATAGGACCGTATTTCAACGGCATACTTTGACCTACTTCCAACCATGTTTTGTATTAGTATACAAGAGTAGACAGTGTTTATCGAACGATATACATGGCTAAAGTGGACGGATTTTAACAGGTTTATCTCAATGTATAGGTAAAATGTTTTTCTACGCTGTGATATTTATTTCCAGGTGATTTTCGCATTAGTGCAAGAGAAAACGTTCTACTTGAATTCATATTTGAACAGTCCTCGTACAGGGATTTTAGTCACTGGTAAACAGATTTTAGTCATCAGTAAACAGTGTAGATCCAAATGTGATCCATTTCATCAGGATTTACACTGTTTGTATGGTACCTGTGTCAGTCCACATTTACGTCATGTTAAGCTGGCCAGTTTACCTCACTATGCTTTTCCTGGTCAAGCTTATACATAAGCCGTTAACTAGTATAGTGCACATTCTTTCAACAGCATCTGACATCTGCCCTTCTTGAGTCAAGGCAAAAGACAGAATGACCCTAAAAATATTTCAGAATCAATCTCTACGAATGAATGTTGTTAACCTTCTGATCACCAGTCAGACACACATTGGACTGAGCCACCGAGAAGGTTCAGCCACCAAGGGGGGCCCTTTTACAAGGGATGCAAAACATTTTTTACAGGTAATGGTCTCCCCTCGAAGTGTATACATGGCCCCAAGATAAGCAGGGGTATCAAAATATTATTTTTCTTATTTCTGCACGAAAACATATGTTGTGAGTAGTCACTAGAAGCGCCTCTGTGAGGCGCTTCTACTGAGTACCCACAACATATATTTTTGTGCAGAAATAAGAAAAATATCAGTACTTTTCGGATGAAAAAATGTGCCTTATCTGGAGCTATGGACTCTACATTTCAGGGGTCAGTTGTTCAAAGCATCGTTAGCTTAACGAGCTCGTTAGTGGTCATATTGTTAACTGTTCTAACAAGTTTAATATTTAAAATTTTGGTATTTTTGCTGAAAAAAATGTGAGCAGCTTTTGCATTTGCAAAAGCTGCTCACATTATTTCAGCAAAAATATTAGCATATTTGCCATAATAAATAATCAAAATTTTAACGATATGTTAACTAACGAAGTCGTCAGTTTTGAACAACTGGCCCCAGTTCTTTACTAACATTTAAAACTTCAAATGACTTTGCAAAATGGCATAAAAGCTGACTAACCTTAGGGAGACCTGTGGTTCCAGAGGTATACAGAATATACAATGGATCAGTAGCAGAGACCGGGACACAGTCTGTTAACCTGGAATGTGACAGCTCAAAGTTGTAATCCAGATCACGATTCTTCTGTAGAGGTGCAAACTCAAACTGAAATATACAATCAAACATGAGACAATACAAATAATAATTTTCGATCTTCTACACAATAAAAGTATGCTGTGTGAACTCATCAGAACAAGTCGATTCTAATAAGTAAAATTTAATACAACATATCTTTCCAATATAAAACTAGAAAAATCTCCCTATATATTGAATTTTTTATGACTACTCCAAAGGCAGTTAGATAAACATTTTTATAGTGACTTTCGTAAAACTATTGCTCCCTATATTATCCTTAATATGTAGATATCTGGTGCTGTTGAAAGTATTCTCTAGGGATTGTAGGGTGATTTACTTTTTTGAGAAGAATAACAAAAATATTTCATTGAGTGTGTTGAAAATATCAGAATTTTCATGAGTGCAAAGCACATGTGAAAATTCTGATGTTTTCAACACACAAGAAATTTTGGGGGGGTATTTAAAGAAAAAAAGTAAATATCCTCTATATACTCACCCTAGAGAATATATATCCTATATATTTTCACCCTGTGAATATATCATTTTTATTTGTTTCAGATATGCATTGATTTCACTGCTAAAAAGAAAAATTATTAGCCCAAGTATACAAGTCATCTCTGTTTGAGTCACTGAATTTCACTGTAAGTGGCTGTGTACATGTAATTAATATCTCATATGTAATCTCAATGTTTCGTTCAAAATATGAGGAAAATTGCCTTAAATGCATCAATGTCTGAAAATACAGTTGTCTCTTGTTATCTCAAACACTGATACCTCAAATTATTGCTTAGGTTGAACTATATTTTGGGAAGGAATGTTTTAGTTTTGCTATATGTTCCTTAGATTTAAACTATTTTAATATCAAACCACTTAAATCAAAATTCCAGACGATTGGTGTTTGAGATGAGAGTTGACTGTGCATGTATGAACATAGTATGAAAAACATTTAGATCGATCACAATACTTTTACATACACCAAAACCTCTTTATAACACTAATAATGGTATCCAAAGCAGAAACCCTGTATAATAGTTAAACAACCGTGTTATATCCAAAAAATGTTTAGATTATATAGAAAAATGACCATTTATGGTCATTTTTTCTATATAATCTATACATTTTTGGGATCCATCGTGAAGCTGTGTCATATCCAAACCGTGTTATAATGGGGTAGTGGTGTATATGTTTATCACTGTTTCTTACCCCAGGTCTGTTGTAAATTATACACTTATGTGGTCTAAATGAGATCATCTGGAGAGCCCCATCTAGTAAGGGCTTATACTTCACGATCCTTCCTGGCTCAACACCACAGTTGGCACTCACTATTATTTTTGGCTGAAAGAAATAATTAACAACTTTTTTAATTTTTCAAAGAAAACCAGGCTTGACATTTCATGTGAATTGCCTGCTTAGTAGACAATTCACATGAAATGTAAAGCCTGATTTTCACTAAAAATGAGAATAAAAGATTAAAATGGCTGCTAAAAAAAATAATGAAGAACTATTCATATCTCCAGATAACACGCTTTTTTCATCAGAAAAGTACTGATATTTTTCTTATTTCTGCATAAAAACATATGTTGTGGGTACTCATTACTTCTAATGAATACCCACTATCACGAAAACACGCCTATATAATTTTGACCTCCATAAACCCCACTTTATATAGAAAAACTGGGGTTTTGAGGGGTATATATTTTTCTTATTTCTACTCAAAAACATAGAGTTTGGGTACTCGTTAGAACTGCCTCGCTGAGGCAGTTCTAACGAGTCCCCAAAGTCTATGTTTTGAGCAGAAATGTGAAAAATATCAGAATTTTTTTAACCGACAACTTTCCTTTTTTGGTGGTAAAATTTTCAATATACATATTTGAATAGGCATGTTACCATAATGATGTATGTTTTTGATCGAACGAAGGAATGTTACCCAATAATGTGTGTTTTAATGAAGAAATAGCAACTTTAATGTTAAGTCAGTCTCGATAGCGCAGTGGTTAACGCGTTCGACTTATGATCGAGAGGTTGTGCGTTCGAATCCGGCCATCAGTATCAATGTGTGTCCTTGGACAAGACAGGTTATGACAATGCCCCACTCCACCCAGGTGTAAATGGGTAGCAGTGGTGTAAAAGCCACTGCCTCTCTCTTGCGCGTGCGTGAAAACACCCGGAATGAGTGTTCGAGACCAATTCAATAAGCTTGAAGTTTTCATCGCAATCAAACTGAAATAAATTAGTATAAACTAACCTTTAATGTTTAAATGACACTTTTATGTTTTAATGAAGAATGGCAAGACAATTATGGCATGTTTTTATGAAGAAATAAAAAGACATTTATGCTGTGATGAAAAAATGACAAGGCAATTGTAATTTAATGAAGAACTGATAAGACATCTATTTTACTGAAAATAAATAGCAATACATAATGTTTTAATAAATAAGAAGGCACTTACATTTTAACAAAGATGTGCTTAAATTAAAATATGGCAAGCCATTTATGTTTTAAGGGGAATGGATACACCTTCAGGGGAGGCAACACCTGCAAAAGTATTTCTGTCTCCCATGTCGAAAGGGGCCAACTCTTAAAAGAAAGAATTTGCACCTAAGGAGCAAATTCATTCCTTTAAGAGTAGACCCCTCTTTCAGTGGGACAAGGCTTATAGAAAAGTGAACAGGAAGTCCCAATAGTTGTCTCCCTTTAAAAAATGGCAGAAAAATCCGCCAGGTGCTCCCATTCCCCTTAATTAAGCCTATGTTTGGAGTAAAAATTAGCAAAATGTCAGCAATTTTCATCAGAAATATTACCATTGTGTAGAAATGAAAGAATGGTCTATGTCACATGGATGTGTTATCATAATGTCTGTGTTTCCACTGAGCAGATATGTTCAAAGACACAGTTCTGCTTGATATGACCCAGAGAAACTAACAAACCTTCCAAACTGATGGAAACCAAATCTCTATATTTAAACTACCGTATTTACAGTATCTATTCTAACAGACAGTCCTGAACAAACAGTGTAGACCCAGATGAGATGCCAATGAATCTGGCATCTCATCATAATCAGTGTGTACACCTGAGCAAACAGTGTAAACTCCATTGAGACAATGCAGAATGTGATGTCTCATCAGTGTCTACACTGTCTGCCTTTCATCCAGTCTTTTTTAGAAATATCATGCATCGGGTAATAAATTGTACTGTTTGCCAGTTTTAAAACGAGTATGGTAAGGAGGCTATATGTAGGATAAAAACTATATATCCAATCTTGCCTAAAGCACTGTAACAACAAACCTTTGCATGGTCAATTCTTGTAGACAGTTCCCTTGAAGCAAACCCACCAAACACTAGGGAGTGTATGGCTCCAAGTCTAGCAGATGCAAGCATTGCAACAATGGCCTCTGGAATCATTGGCATGTAGATGAGAACACGATCTCCTTTACGAACCCCATGCTTCTGAAGAACCCCAGCAAACAAAGACACCTGAAAAGAATAGCGGAATGTCATACTTAAAGAAAAAACAAGAGGACCATGATGGTCCTATATCGCTCACCTGAGCTAACAGATTCAAAGTTTCAGGAAGTTCCAATCTTTACCTGAGGATTTATGCTGATGCCAAGGTCAAAAACAGGTATTTTCAGGAGTCAATGGGATGTAACTCTATGAGAGATAGGCAGACATCACCAGTTTTCAAACTCATCTGAACTTTCATTCCCAACCCACTTACATGCAAGTTACAGAAAGATACAATCAAAACTAAAGGACTTATGGTGATGACAAGGTACAAAATAGGCATTTTTAGAAAGAAGGGGACTTAACTCTATAAGTAATGTGCAAACAATGTTAGTTTGCAAACACATTCAAGCTTTTATCCCTAACTTACTTATATGTAAGTTTCAGGAAGATCCAAGCAAAACTTAGAGACTTATGATGATTACAATGTCAACTAGACAAAGTTTTTCTAAAAATAGCCACAGTGACCCTGACCTTGACCTCAGGATCCTGTAAGTCGAACTTGCTTGAGATATTATCATTCCCAACATTTGTGCGAACTTATATTAAAATCTATCAATAAATGTAGGCACTAGAGGGGTGTAAAGCGTTTTCTAGAAATAGCCACAGTGACCTTGAGCCGAGAACCCTGAAAGTTAGACTCGCTCGAGATATTGTCATAAGGAACATTCGTGTGAAGTTATTTTTGAAATCGGTGAAGAAATGTAGAAGCTAGAGCAATGACAAAGTTTTTCTAAAAATAGCCAAAGTGACATTGACCTTGAGGCCAAGACCTTGAAAGTTGAACTCACTCAAGATATTGTCATAAGGAACATTTGTGTGAAGTTCTATTAAAATCAGTAAAGAAATGTAGGCCCTAGAGTGATGACAAAGTTTTTCTATAAATAGCCACAGTGACCTTGACCTTGAGGCCATGACCTTTAAAGTCGAACTTGCTCCAGATATTGTCATATTAGGAACATTTGTGTGAAGTTATATTGAAATCGGTCAACAAATGTTGGCCTAAGAGCGATGACAGAGTTTATCTAAAAATAGCCACAGTGACCTTGAGGCCATTACCTTGAAAGACTAACTCGCTCTACATATTGTCCTAAGGAACATTTGTGTGAAGGTATATTGTAATCGGTCAAGAAATGTAGGTGCTAGAGTGATGACAATGTTTTTTTGAAAATAGCCACAGTGGCCTTGACCTTGAGGCCACGACCTTGAAAGTCAAAGTCGCTCAAGGTATTGTCATAAGGATCATTTGTGTGAAGTTATATTGAAATTAGTCAAGAAATGTAGGAGCTAGAGCGATGACAAAGTTTTTCTAAAAATAGCCACAGTAACCTTGACCTTGAGGCCATGACCTTGAAAGATGAATTTGCTCTAGATAGTGTCCTAAGGAACATTTGTGTGAAGGTATATTGAAATCAGTCAAGAAATGTAGGTGCTAGAGTGATGACAAAGTTTTTCTAAAAATAGCCACGGTGGCCTTGACCTTGAAACCACGACCTTGAAAGTCAAAGTCGCTCGAGATATTGTCAAAAGGAATGTTTGTGTGAAGTTATATTGAAATCAGTTAAGAAATGTACTATAGGCGCTAGAGCGATGAGAAACGTACATGTGGTGATGACAAGGTCAAAGATAGGTATTTTCTGCAATCAAGGGGGGCATAACTCTCTGAAATATAGGCTGCCCTCACCAATTTTTGAACTAAGCCCTTACTTACTTAAATGAAAGTTTCAAAAAGTTCCTCTGAAAACTGAAGGGGCTAGGGTGATGAAAAGGTCAAAAATAGGCATTTTCAGTAATAAAGGGGACATAACTCTATGGCAGACAGGCCAACCTCACCAGTTTTTGAACTCATCCGAGCTTTTATCCCTGACTTACTGGTGTGTTTCAAGAAGGTCCGATCAAAACTGAAGCGGCTACAGTGATGACAAGGTCAAAAACTAGAGAAAGCGACCAGTGGGTCACGTATAAACCCCGGCCAGCGTCACCCTCTGATATATCTTTCGAGCTTGTATGTAATATGAATGAAGTCAAGAAGCTATAAGAATCTATAAATGTGCTTGTAAAAGCTAAACCAAACATAAAATTTCTAAATGGACCAAGGGAGTGAGGGCATCAAATAGAACATACAGGCATCTATAAACTTTGACATAAAACTTTAACCAAATGTAAAATCTTGAGGTCAAGGTCACTGTGGGTGGGGGAAGGGACATGCATCATGAAATCATTTATCAAACATGAAGAGAATCTAACATGTGGTTACAGAGATATCAGGCATGAAAAAGGTTTAACACAAAACTTTGACGTAAAAGTAGATAAACAGACAGACAGACAGCCCACCCAGGGGCTTGACCCAGAGGCTTAGATATTCCATATGAAAGGTATAATGCTATAGAGATATCCTTTACCAAACATGAAGAGAATCTAACATGTGGTTACAGAGATATCATCAATGAAAAAGGTTTAACGCAAAACTTTGACGTAAAGGTTGACGAACGACCGAACGTACGAACGAATGAACGAACATACAAACGAACCAACGAACGGACAGAAAGACGAAAACTATATACCCCCTGACATACTTCGTATGCCGGGGGTATAATAAGCATTTTCAGCAAAGTAGGGGACATAACTCCCTGTGTAATTGACCCACATTGCTAGTTTTCGAACTCATTCTAGCTTTTAACACTGACTTAATTGTATATAAGTTTCTCAAAAATCCAATCAAAACTGAAGGGGCTATGGTGATGTCAAGGTCAAAATAGGCATTTTTAGCAATCAAGGGGATTTAACTCTATAATTAATGGGCCAACATTGCCAGTTTTAGAACTCATCCAAGCTTTCATCCCCAGTCAACTTATATATAAGTTTCAGAAAGATCCGATCAAAACTGAAGGTGCTACAGTGATGACAAACATTTTCCCATTGAAAGTCTATGGGACCTTGTGGTTGCCATAGCAACCAAAGTTTTCATTCTATTTCGACAACAAGAGGACCAAGCTAGCTTGGTCCTGTATCGCTCACCTGAGCTAACAGATTCAAAGTAGTGCCAACCTTTACTGAAAGCTTTATGGGAGGACATGGTGATGACAGGGTAAGCATTTTCTGAAAATCAAGTAGAATTTAACTCATAAACAGGCTGACCTCACCGGTTTTCAAACTCATTCAAGCTTTTATTCCTGACTTGCTAAGAAGATCCGATCTAAACTGAAGTGGCTATGGTGATGACAAGTTCAAAAACAAGAGTTTTCAAACTCCTCCAAGCTTTCTGCCTGACTTCCTTGTTTGTAAGTTTCATGAAGATCCGTTCAAAACTAAAGGGGCAGCAGTGATAACAATGTCGAAAATAGGCATTTTCAGCAATCAAAGGCACGTCACTCTATGATAAATGTGCCGACTTGGCCGGTATTCGAACTCTCCTGAGGTTTTATTCCCAGCCACCTTACATGTAAGTTTCAGAAAGATCCGATCAGACTTGGCCAGTATTCAAACTCATCCAAGATTTTATTCCCAGCCACCTCACGTATAAGTTTCAGAAAGATCCGATCAAAACTGAAGGGGTTACGGTGATGACAAGGTCAAAATTTGGCATTTTTAGCAATCAAAGGGATGTTACTCTAAAATAAATGAGCCGACTTGGCCAGTTTTCGAACTCATCCGAGGTTTCATCCCCAGCCACCTTACATATAAGTTTCAGAAAAATCCGATCAAAACTGAAGGGGCTACGGTAATGACAAGGTCAAAAATCAACATTTTCAGCCATCAAAGGGACAGAACTCTACGATAAATGGGCTGACTTGGCCTGTTTTCGAACTCATCCAAGATTTTATCCCCAGCCACCTTACATATAAGTTTCAGAAAGATCTGATCAAAACTGAAGGGGCTATGATGATGACAAGGTCAAAAATCGTCATTTTCAGCAATCAAAGGGACGTAAATCAATGATAAATTGGCCAACTTGGCCGGTATTCAAACTCATCCTAGGTTTTATCTCCACTCACCTTACATATAGGTTTCAGAAAGATTCGATCAAAACTGAAGGGGCTACGGTGATGACAAGGTAAAAAATCGACATTTTCAGCCATCAAAGGGACATAACTATATAGTTAATGGGGCAACTTGGCCGGTTTTCGAACTCATCCGAGGTTTTATCCCCAGCCACCTTACATATAAGTTTCAGAAAGATCCGATCAAAACTGAAGGGGCTACCGTGTTGACAAGGTCAAAAATCAACATTTTCAGCAATCAAAAGGAACTAACTCTATGATAAATAGGCCACCTTTGCCGGTATGCGAACTCATCCGAGGCTTTATCCCCAGCCACCTTGCATATAAGTTTCAGAAAGATCCGATCAAAACTCAAAGGGCTACGGTGATGACAAGATCAAAAATCGGCATTTTCAGCAATCAAAGGGACGTTACTCTGTGATAAATAGACCAACTTGGCTGGTTTACGATCTCATCCGAGATTTTATCCCCAGCCACTTTACATATGTTTCAGAAAGATTCGATCAAAACTGAAAGGGCTACAGTGATGACAAGGTCAAAAATCAGCATTTTCAGCAATCAAAGGGACGTTACTCTACGATAAAAGGGCCGACTTGGTCGGTTTTCGAACTCATCCGAGATTTTATCCACAGCCACCTTACATATAAGTTTCAGAAAGATTCGATCAAAACTGTAGGGGCTACGGTGATGACAAGGTCAAAAATCGGCATTTTCAGCAATCAAAGGGACGTAACTCTATGATAAACCAGCGGACTAGGCCGGTTTTCGAACTCATCTGAGGTTTTATCCCCAGCCACATTACATACAAGTTTCAGAAAGATCAGCAATGCCCCACCTGAAGCATGCTTCAGATAAGGACACGGAACTCTTCGGTAAAAAGAAAGAAAGAACGGTTATCTTTCCCGCCATATTTCTCATTTGGTGGAGGTGAAAGCTTCTGTTTTTTATCGTTAAAATTTGATCATTTTTAAACATTTTTGAAAACATAATGTGTCTGATTTGTTTATCGACAATCATCAGAAATAAAAGGAAATATACAGAACAATAATATAAAGTATGTCTTTGTCAGTGGTTTGAGACTGATTTAAAATATTTCTTGTGCACATTTGGTAAGGTCATATAGCAGAATACCAATGATTGAGGTCAGCCTGCAGGTTACAGAGATATAGCAAGTCAAAAGTGTGATCAGATGCACGACAGAGGGACTACCATCCTGTAAGCTCCCCAAGAATTCCACCACAGGCTATGTCGCACCTGTATAAACTTGGCCAAATGTTAACAGTTTGACAAGAAGAGGGACAAACGAATGGAAAACTGGACTCCTACATTGCACCATGCTAAAAGTAGGCACAAAAAAAAAAATGCACAACTGTAGGATTTTGTTTTGTTTGTTGAATTGGGGTTTAAAGCCCCTGTCAACACTATTTAGGTCATTTTGGAGATGTTGCTTCCAACATTGTGGGACTTTTACCTGACAATGAGATGAAATGACATCTCAAGCCCTGCCACCCAATGAAACCAGAAGGCTTATATGCATTGGACGATCTGACTCACACCACTTTGCCTGGGCCAGGCTTAGTCTTTCTTAGCTGTTTACCAGTACTCGTGTGTGGTCAGATTCAGCTCTGCGTGGAAGCATCATACAGCCCAATCTATTTCTCCAAGCCCCGATGGTTTCATTGGGCGACAGGGCTTGAGATGTCACTTCATTTCAATGTCGGGTAAAAGTCCCACAAAATTGGAAGCAATGTCTCCAAAATGACCTTTACAGTGTTGACGGGGACATTAAACCTCAAATCAAACAAACAAAATCTTGCTGATCACGACAACCCCTATCTTTGCAAATAGTGTAGATCCAGATCAGAATGATGGCTTCTGAAGAAGCCACCTGATCAGAATCTACACTGTTTGACATTCAGTTTATGAATTTGCAGGAATAAATTACATCAAGTAATCTGATTGGTTGATAGATAGAAATAGGTGTGGTTAAATGAATATTCAGCAAGAGAAGGGTTAATGTGAAGCTCAACCTGGAGCTATGTAAGCTGTTTACCTTTGTAGGAGATTGCTACGAACAACAGTAATAACTAGAGCTGTCAGAGGATCTGACTATAGCCCCGCTTCAGCGCTGTCAGAGAAGAAAGTTATTTAAGCTGCAGAGAAAACAGTTATGAACAAGAAATAACTGTTGAAAATTTTACATTATCTGGAAAAACTCTAAGAGTTGTGAGCCCTTGTCCCTCATTTCAATGAGCATGATACATTACCAGAATGTCCATGTTTATACTAAATTTCATCTTCCATTTTTCAATGTTCAAAGGGTAATAACGCCTAAAGTAGGCAAATCAGAGTCAGGGTTCCTGCGCTCTGCACATTGTCTCATGGTGCTTTACACTTGTGTGAAGTGTCATGAAAATATCTCAAATGGTTTGTGAGTTATGGAGCCGACACAGTCAAAATTGCCTTTTTAAATGTTCAAAGGGCAATAACTCCTAAAGTAGGCAAACCAGAGTTATGGTTCCTGCACTCTGCACATCATCTCAAGGTGCTCTTCATTTATTTGAAGTTTCATGAAAATATCAGAAACGGTTATGGAGCGGACATAGTTAAAATTGCCATTTTTTAATATTCAAAAGTCTATAACTGAAAAAGTAGACAATCCAGAGTTTGGGTTCCTGCGCTCTGCACACGTAATATGGTGCTTTACATTTGTGTGAAGTTTCATAAAATTATCTCAAACGGTTTTTGAGTTATCGAGCAAAGACTGCTAAAATTGATATTTTTCAATATTCAAAGGGAAATAACTCAAAAATTAGGCAATCCAGAGTTATGGTTCCTGCACTCTGCACACCATCTCATGGTGTTTAATGTTTGTGTGAAGTTTCATGAAAATATGTGAATGGGTTTTAAAGTTATGGAGCGGACACGAAAATTGTTAACAGACACAGACAGACACACAGACAGACACACAGAAAATACGAAAACCAGAGTTATGGTTCTTGCGCTCTGCACATTGTCTCATAGTGCTTAACATTTGTGTGAAGTTTCATGAAATTATTTCAAACGGTTTTCGAGTTATGAAGCGGACACTGTTAAAATTGCCATTTTTCAATGTTCAAAGGGCAATAACTCCAAAAATAAGCAATGCAGAGTTATGGTTCCTGCGCACTGCACATCGTCTCATAGTGCTTAACATTTGTGTGAAGTTTCCTAAAAATATCTCAAACGGTTTTCGAGTTATGAAGCAGACACAATTAAAATTGCCATTTTTCAATGTTCAAAGGGCAATAACTCCAAAAGTAGGCAATCCACAGTTATAATTCCTTCGCTCTGCACATTGTCTTATGGTGTTTAACATTTGTGTGAAGTTTCATGAAAATATGTTAAGCAGATACAAAGTTATGGAGCCAACACAAATTAACGGAATCACGGAATTACGGAAAATGTTCAAAGGGCAATAACTCCAAAAGTAGGCAATCCACAGTTATAATTCCTTCGCTCTGCACATTGTCTTATGGTGTTTAACATTTGTGTGAAGTTTCATGAAAATATGTTAAGCAGATACAAAGTTATGGAGCCAACACAAATTAACGGAATCACGGAATGACAGAAGGACATGGCAAATCCAATATAGCCCCACTTTTTCAAAGCGGGGCTATAATAAACAGTGAGGGTAAAGGAAGTAAAGATATTAACCCTTTTTGTACCAAATGGAATCTTCCACCTTATATATACAGCAGGAGTCCATTTAAGCATTTAGGGGTGTCAGGTTGTGTTTTCTTCAAAATCTATTTGGAAAATGGCTTAACTTTTTGCAAACAGTGTAGGCCCTGATCAGACACCGTGTTTTGCGACGTCTGATCTGGGTCTGCACTGTTTGCAGTGGTACCCGTTTAGGGGTTTCCAGTCTGAAATGGGTTAACCCTTATCCCACTGAACAATTAATTTAGCCACACCCAGTTCGGTATTTGAACCAATCAGATTACTGGATGTAATCTATCACTACAAATTCACAAACTGAATGTCAAACAGTGAAGCTCCTG
The DNA here is from genome assembly GCA_963580285.1 of Lucinisca nassula. Classification (NCBI taxonomy): domain Eukaryota; kingdom Metazoa; phylum Mollusca; class Bivalvia; order Lucinida; family Lucinidae; genus Lucinisca; species Lucinisca nassula. Next base: position 63,561,077 of record OY757021.1, on the reverse strand, counting down.
ATCAGATGGCTTCTTCAGAAGCCACCAGATCTGGATCTATGCCGTTTGCGAAAATAGGGGTTGTCCTGAACAGGGGAATAACGGTTAAGTACATGCACATGGTTTGTGTACACAGTACATGTATACAAGTACATCATACTTATAAATAAAATGTGCTCGTGTCCCTAGTGACAACTATGTTTGTCCAGCCATTCTCTAAATAAATGAGTGAGAAAAACAACCAGAGACCCCTGAATTAAACACTGGACATTGTAGATTTATAACGGGATAAAATATGAGAGAGAAACAGCTAAGTACTGAACAGTCATTTGCCAGGCAGTAATTATGCACAATATCAAGGAAATCTGTGTGTGAGCAGGACCCGATGGAAATTTACTATAGGCTTGAACTACCCCTTTAGGAATATACTCTGCTATATATAAGGCAGAAGATTCCATTTAGTACAAAATGTGTTAATACTTGTCAGAGGGCCCATATTTTGGGCTTAAGTGGAATGAGAACACCTGGCAGATTTTTCTGCCATTTTTCAAAGCAAGACAACTTTTGTGACTTCTTGTTCGCTTTTCTATAAACCCTGCCCCACAGAAAAAGGGGTCTCCCATTATTTTGAAGGAGTTGCCTCCCCTGAAGGTATACCCATTCCCCCTTAACTATGGCTGCCAATACCTCCTCTAGAAGATCCCTATAGGAAATCTTCCGAATGGTCTTCGTAACAGGACTGTCGTGTATAATAGCAATCTGTCCTCCATTGCCCTCAACAACATGACGATCTACAGCATTGTAACAGGTGTTGAGTTCTCCTCCTACAAACCTGAAATTGAGAGGATGTGTATATGTATATAAAAAGGTAAATATTCTTTCTTAATATCAATGATGGCAATCAGGCTGGCAATCAGGCTGTGTCTCTGACTTGTGTTCTGTGTAAATTGCTGGAACATATAGTCTGCTCAAACATCATGGCCCACTTGGACGAGCATAAACTTTTGTCAGACAGGCAACATGCATTTAGGAAAAGGCACAGTTGTGAAACTCAGCTAAGCACAGTAATTAATGACTGGGCAAAAATCTTGGACAAAGGGGGACAGGTGGACACATTTATTCTGGACTTCGAGAAGGCTTTTGACACCCCTTCTCATGAACTACTTAAATCTAAGTTATTTGGTTATGGAATTGGGGGAAAGACCCTCAAATGGATAGATTCCTTTCTTTGCTACAGAAAACAGCGGGTTGTTGTTAATGGTGAATCTTCGGAGTGGGCCACAGTTCTGTCTGGAGTCCCGCAAGGGACCGTTCTTGGTCCACTTTTGTTCTCCCTGTACATCAATGATATTTCCACTGACATTGACTCAGAAATAAGACTGTTTGCAGATGACTGTGTTTGTTACCGGGAAATTAGAGATACAGATGACTCATTGAAACTTCAGGCTGACATAGATAGATTAGGATGTTGGGCATGTAAATGGGGCATGAGATTTCAGCCAGTTAAATGCAATATTATGCAGATAACTAGGAAGAGATCTAATAAAGTTGAGGCTTCTTACACCTTAGAGGGAACGGTCCTCGAGAATGTGGACTCCATTAAATACCTTGGAGTGACAATCTCACACAACTTGAGATGGAATACCGGTACTCATATTAGCAACATGTGCACTAAGGCAAATAGAATGCTTGGTTTCCTGAGGCGAAATCTTCATCAGTGCCCTCAGGATGTAAAAGAGGCAGCATATAAAGGTCTTGTTCGCCCAATCTTGGAATATGGTAGTTGTATCTGGGACCCCAGTGGAGTGGTCCTTAGCGATGAAATTGAGAAAGTTCAGAATAAAGCTGCTAGATTTGTAACAGGCAATTACTGCTTTGAAACTGGGAGCATGACTGGAATACTTGGAAAATTGAAATGGGAGTCTCTCAAGATAAAAGCACGCTAACACTGCATGATACCCCACCACTGCAAGATAATATGGTTATAGCCTTGCCCATAATAGTGGTACTTTTAAGTGTTATAGTTATCTGTAAAACTTCACTAAGGCATTCAATATAGTAAAGGAACTACATACATGTATATCAAAAGGGCAGATAATACAATAACCAGAAAAGCAGAGTGACTGTCCTTGGCAATAATATGTGTCCTTTAGTGTTTTAAAATTTGAAGAAAATCCATGAAAAGATTCTTAAGTTATTGATCGCAAACTCCAAAAAAAAATTGTGATAAATTAATCAAGTTATCGGTCGGAAATGGTGTGGATGGACGGACGAACGGACAGACACCGGAGGGTATATTATAATACCCCAGAACTATCGTGTGATGGGGTATAACAAAAAGAAGAAAAGAAAAAAAAGTCATTCCCGATATAAACATGTAGGCACAATTTGGAAAAAAATTGTGAAAAATTAATCAAGTTATCTGTCGGAAATGGTGGGGATGGATGGACGGACAGACGGACGGACTGACAGACAGACACCGGAGGGTATATTATAATATCCCAGCACTATCGTGTAATGGGGTATAACAAAAAGAAGAAAAAAAAAAAGGAATGAAAAACAAAAAATGAGAAAAAAAAACGAAAAAAAAAAAAAAAAATTCATTGCAAAAAAAAAGAAAAGAAAAATAAACGGAAAAAAAAGAAAAGAAAAAACGAGAAAAAAAGGAAAAAAAAGAAGAAAATTCCATTCCTCCACGGGGGTTTGAACTCACGCCCCTCAGATTCATAGCACAAATTAATCCAGTTATTGGTCGGAAATGGTGGGGACGGACGGATGGACGGACAGACACCGGAGGGTATATTGTAATATCCCAGCACTATCGTGTGATGGGGTATAACAAAAAGAAGAAAAGGGTGAAAAAAAAAGGGAAAAAAAAGGAATGAAAAACCAAAAATGAGGAAAATTAAAAAAAATAAAAAAAAAATAAATAAATTCATTGCCAAAATGAAAAAGAAAGAAAAAGAAAAAAGAACACACACAAAAAAAAAAAAAAAAATTCCATTCCTCGACGGAGATTTGAACTCACGCCCCTCAGATTCATAGTCAACAATAGGATTTGTAGTCCAGCACTCTAACCACTACACTGGCAGTGATAATCAATATATTTCATAAATTAAAGGAATAAATGCGCAGAAACTATTTAATGGGAATTGTTAACGACCAATTTTTCGTTAAATGTTAACGCATTTTGTGTATTCACAACACAAAACCTGCTTATTATGGTCGTTTATACATCAGTGCAGTTTCATCCAAATATTCCATATAGTAAAGGAATAAGTCCCCAAAAACCATTTAATCGGAATTTTTAACGACCATAATTCCGTTAAATGTTAATGTATTTTGCCCATTTACAATCCCAAACCACTCATACCCAATGCCAATGTGTATACAAAATTTGAAGAAAATCCGTGAAAAAATGTTCAAGTTATTGATCGGAAACGCCCCAAAACCCCTTATTTTGAACTAAAAAGGGCCATAACTCTGTCAAATGTTAACGGATTTTGCCCATTAACAATCCCATACCACTCATTCCCGATATAAACATGTATGCAAAATTTGAAAAAAAATTCGTTAAAAATTACTCAAGTTATCGATCGGAAATGGTGCGGACGGAAGGACGGACGGACATACGGACGGACAGACACCGGAGGGTATATCATAATACCCCGCCACTATCGTGTGGTGGGGTATAAAAAGGAGAAAAGACAGTAGGCTAATCCTTTTATACAAAGGTCTAAAGGGTGCTGCCAGCATTCCAACAGATGTCTGATGACCTTGATCCCCCAGCTAGACACTGTAGAAATCACCATTTGTTGGCGTTTCAGACCCTTAGCGCAAGAACTGACATTTATAAAGAGTCGTTCTTCCCCAGAACCATTAGAGATTGGAATGCCCTTCCCGATTCGATTATTTCGACAGCTGAAGGTGCTGATGATTGTGTAGCTAAATTTACCTCTTTGGTTAGAGCTAGGGACTAACTTCCCACATCACAGGTCCTGGTGTATGAATGTCATTTGACGTGTCACCAGTAACAATTCTGATTCTGATCAATGATGGCAATCAGGCTGGCAAACTGATTTCCACAAATATTTTCAAATATTTTCTACCATTTTTTTTACGAAGATTTACTACTTAACTCTACCTAACATCCATACTTGCACCCACTTTTACTACTTGTGCACTCATCATAGATCAAAAGATACCCCTACTAACGGAACAATCATCTATCAATTGTTATGCAAATGAATCAAGACAACTTGAAAGCAATGTCACAATGCGGAAGCATCAAATTACCGAAAAATCCTTAAAGTTTGGATGTAGACTTTAGGAATATCTTTAGGCAACAAAACGTGTGATAAAATGTCAGAAGAGACTGGTTCTATATCATTTATATATTATGATTTTATAATACTTCAAAAATACAAAGTATCAAAGATAATTTAATTTAGCAAAGAAGAAATGTGTTTAATTATACGCTAGATATTTGAAAATCTCATTGACACTTTACAGAAACACACATATTTTGCCAACCAGAAAAAGGAGGTACTATACTAGGGGAGGTATCTGCTCATGTGCAGTGAAATGTTAAAAAATAAAGTCACATACCAAAAACATTGTAGATATACATGTGTTTAAGCAATATCTATCCATCTATTAATTACTCACAGGTGTACATTACATACACTTCAGATTTGCAGGACAAAAACCTAAGTTTACAGTAATCACCAGCTGATCATGTAATTAGGGCAGGGACCTTAACCTGCACAGGTGTCAGGGGAGGATTCTATCTGCAGAGGAGGTCTTGATTTAATATCCCAATCTGAAGGATGTTGCACTTTGTGGCAATAACATAATCAGAGGTATTTTATCATTTGGGCTACTTTATCTGTTTACAAGGAAGTGTTCCAAGATTTTTTTTTTTTTTTTTTTTTTCATTTTAATGATGTACCAGACAAAGTAACACACAGCAATGAAATTATGTCTACAATGTAACTTGACTGCACCATACCATCTGGTGAATGGTGGTTTAGAATTGTCTAAAACCCTTGTCCATTTCTTTTCCCACACAATATTCTCTGCCTGTTCAGCCCAGAAATCCTCTGGGTGCTCAATCGAGCGCTGGAAAACTTTTTTGTAGTCTTCATATCGTAAATCAAGACTCTGCCGCGGTAGCTGCATACAACAACTACATAGTCGCCATCTATTTACCGCCGATCGATGGAAGTGTCGAGATGTTAAACGTTTAAAATTCTGTGATAGTTTTGCAACTGTTCTAGCACCCTCCATATTTTGACAGCTGAAGCTGGCGTCCTGCAAAGTAATATGCATTGGGAACCAGTCTTTGCGCCGAACATTTGGTCCAACTAAAAACAGAAAGAAGCCCTTGTCATACAAAACTTAGTGATTTTGTTTTAAGCGATTTTCTGGGACTTTAACCTGACAAGGAGCGTGATAGCTCAGTGGTTAGTGCACTTGCCTCTGATGCTAGAGGTCCGGGTTCGATCCCCGGCAGCGGCGATAAAATTTCGGTGTCCGAACACGCTCCATTAGCATCATTTGCAGGGATGAATGTCATAAAGTGCACCGTCCTTCGGATCTGGACGTTAACTGGAGGCCCCCTGTGCAGGGAGAACCATCCCCTGTGCAGGTTAAAGTACATGATTACTGTGTAGGCTGTCATCCTGCAAACCTGGAGTGCATGTAACGTACACCTGCGGTAATGGTCAAATGTGACCGACGCAGTATCAGTAGACAGACAGACAGACAGACAGACAATGAGATGTTAAGTACCCAAGTTCGGTCGGTTTCAGCTCTGCCCGGATCAAGCACCATGTATCCCAATCTATTTATCAACGCCCGATGGGCGGAGGCGATTGACTGATTGATTGCGTGAGTTGCGCTTCACTTACTCATCACGAAAAACGCCTATATAATTTTGTCCCCCCCCCCCCCTCGAACCCCACTTTTATACAGTAAAACTGGGGTTTGCATGAGTAAACCTTATTTTTCTTATTTCTGCTCTAAAATATAGATTGTGGGTGCTCGTTATAGTAATCTATATTTTGAGCAGAAATAAGAAAAATTTCCCAATTTTTCATCTTAATTTTTTCCGGCGGTAAAGTTTGCAATGTATTGGAATAGGCGTGTTTTCGTAATGTGTTTGGTTGACTGGTTGGTTTGATTGCATCTGTACGGTCCCAAACCACTAAAATGGTGTACTAAAGAATGTTTTTCTTTCATTTTCTTTCTTTCTTCTTCCTTTTATCTCCTGTCATTTACTCGCCACATTCTTTTTTTTCTTCTGAAGTTTATGCTGGTATAAATGTGTGAGGACAGCCCCAAGAAACAAATCTTACAGTCCAGGTGTTTGTTCTTAGCGGCTTCAATTATTTTCCGTGTGTTCCAGGTGTTTGATTTTCAAATAGCCACCACAAATGTTTAAACTTAAAAGCTTTATGCACATTTATGAAAGCTGATAATTGCATTACTCTTGTTAGTACAGTACGTACTCCTGAACTGACGCTATCTATCTATCTATCTATCTATCTATCTATCTATCTGTCTGTCTATCTATCTATCTTCTTATACTGAGTCGGTCATATTTGCCATTGGGTTGGTTGGTTGGGTGGCTAAATTTAGAATTTAGCTGAAAAAAGAGAGGCACTGGATGCGTCCTTAAAACTATTTACAATCTGCATAACAGAGGTATCCTAAAACGCATACCTCTGAGTCTCAATCTTACACTGTACGGGCCTTGAAAGACACAGGTGTCTACAGGCAATATTAGGAGATAAGGCATTCCAGTCTTTTCACTGACCTTCCTAGGCAGTTCTTCTGTCGCGGTTTATTTTTGTTATGGTTTGTCTTTGAGTGTATTTTTTGTTTCGGATAGCAAATTGGCCATTTTGTGGGAAAGTACTTGTCCTTTTGGCTTTCCGCTATTGATGTTCCCATTAGGGTCTGGTTGTTTCATGTTTGTGTTTCTTTCACTTTGGTATCTCTGATAGGAACTGTGGGTTAATTGTATCGATTCCTGATCATTGCCTTCACTTCTATTTTGTTAATCCGTTTTCTGATTATGCATCACAAAAAACCCGCCTATGTAAAGTAGAAGTAAAACAAAGATCCGGAATCGATACAATTAACTTACTCCACCCATCAAAGACACCAAAGGGAAAGAAACACAAACATGAAGCGACCAGACCATAATGGAAACCCAAACAAAGGATGGCCACAAGGACAGTTACTTTCCCACAAAATGACCAAATGGCCAACCAAAACAAAAAGACAATAGCGACACACACAGTGAGTAGTAACAAACAACAACATAAATAAATCGCCACAAAAAAAAAACCGCCTTGGAAAGATCAGTGGAAAGAATTCCACTGGGGGGGGGGGGGGGGGGGCTTAAATCGATTCTACGTGGCCACAATCCTCGCCCTTACTTCCGTCGCGATTAAGACAAATAATTTGTTCAGTCCGTATGAAGGCCTCCTAACTCATCACTGCAACATCTCCGTGAACACAAATAATCAAAGAACCACAGAGGTGAGACAACGGTGAGGACTCGACAGCAGAAAACCACTGAAATGCTGGAGCAAAAGAAAACCAACAGTTAGACTCCGATGGGCCCGACCAGAGACAGAGCATCAGGCACCAACCAACATTACCTTGAATTAGATCTCTCTAATTCTCAATAAGCCTTTACGTTGGAACCGTCATAGAATCTGAGACCTGACTCCCTTAAACCCAACTTTGATATATATTACGAGGGTATTACGTCATTTTTCTTATTATTGCTCAGAGACATAGTTCTAACGTGCACCCACAGTCTATGTTTTGAGCAGACTTATGAAAAAATATCAGAATTTCTTATCAGAAAATTTTAAATGTATAATTTTCAATGTATTTAAATAGACGTGTTTTCGTAATGGTAGTGTTTTTACTGGGGTGTATGGAGTTATTAAAATGATGTCCTGCAGCTGTGCAATTTTGAGTCAAGACCATGATGACTTATTGCCCTTATATTCTGGCCTTTGATCTCGGCTTATTCATCGTCCTATACACCATAATCCTATTATTGACAGGTTGTTAATTATTAGGCTGTTAAAGACACATTTTTTCCTTATATAAAAAGGGGTGGCATGTCTAATGATCTCCAATTAACATTTTCTTCGGACCATAGTGCACATCAAAATCTTATCTTATCTAAGTGATTGATATGTTTAATAGGGGGCTCAATAAGAGTTCTTGAGTGAAAGTATGATTTACTGAGATTGTTTCCAACAAAAATATTGTTTCAAATTACTTCTTTTTTATTTTAAAATAAAGTAAAGAAAAACGCTGGTATCCATTGTTTCCTTTACTCCAGAGTGCAAAGAAGTAAACAACAAGAGGCTCAATGAGCCTAACCGCTCACCTGAGGAATATTTTAGTTAGCTGTTTGACTCATGGTCTTTGAGCATAATTTTTTTTGAAGTTCTTCCTAATGGAACACGGCATTGTCAATTTGGACCCTAGGGGCAGGTTTGGCAGGATTAATGTAGGGGACCAATTGACATTGCTACATGCTTAATATGTAAGCTCTGGGCCTAGTGGTTTCAAAGATGATTTTTGAAGTTTGTTTTTTCCATTATAAGTCTAAGGGGGCTAAGGGGCCCCGGGGCGTGGCCAGTTTAGACCCCAGGGGCATGATTGGCACAATTTATGTAGAGGACCACTTGACATTGCTACATGCTTAATATGTAAGCTCTGGGCCTAGTGGTTTCAGAGAAGAAAATTTTTTAAGGTTTGTCCCATTGTAAGTCTATGGGAGCTATATGTTGCCATGGCAACACCAGTTTCAATCTGAACTACCCCAAAACACACTGCATCTTCTCCCTCAATCGGATAATGCTTCTCATGAAATTTAATCATGATTGGCCAAGTGGCTTTAAAGATATACTTATTTGAAAATGTGAACGGACGCCGGACCATTGGCATACCAATACCTCACATGAGCCTTCGGCTCAAGTGAGCTAACAATACTAGCTGTTTCAGAAAAGAAGATTTTTTAAGCTTTTTTTTCCATTATAAGTCTATGGGGGCTAAGGGGCCCAAGGGTGTGGTCAGTTTAGATCCCAGGGGCATGATTGGCACAATTTATATAGGGGACCACTTGACATTGCTACATGCTTAATATGTAAGCTCTGGGCCTAGTGGTTTCAGAGAAGAAGATTTTTTAAGCTTTTTTCCATTATAAGTCTATGGGGGCTAAGGGGCCCCGGGGCGTGGCCAGTTTAGACCCCAGGGGCATGATTGGCACAATTTATGTAGAGGACCACTTGACATTGCTACATGCTTAATATGTAAGCTCTGTGCCTAGCAGTTTCAGAGAAGAAGATTTTTTAAGCTTTTATTTCCATTATAAGTCTATGGGGGTTAAGAAACCCCGGGCGTGGCCAGTTTAGACCCCAGGGGCATGATTGGCACAATTTATGTAGGGGACCACTTGACATTGCTACATGCTTCATATGTAAGCTCACGGCCTATTGGTTTCAGAGAAGAAGATTTTTTTAGCACTTTTCCATTAAAAGTCTATGGGGGCTAAGGGGCCCCGGGGCGTGGCCAGTTTAGACCCCAGGGGCTTGATTGGCACAATTTATGTAGAGGACCACTTTACATTGCTACATGCTTAAAATGTAAGCTCTGTGCCTAGCGGTTTCAGAGAAGAAGATTTTTTAAGCTTTTTTTCCATTATAAGACTATGGGGGCTTAGGGGCCCAAGGGCGTGGCCAGTTTAGACCCCAGGGGCATGATTGGCACAATTTATGTAGGGGACCACTTGACATTGCTACATGCTTAATATGTAAGCACTGGGCCTAGTGGTTTCAGAGAAGAATATTTTTTAAGCTTTTTTTTTTTCCCATTATAAGTCTATTTGAGCTAAGGGGCCCCGGGCGTGGCCAGTTTAGACCCCAGGGGCATAATTGGCACAATTTATGTAGGAGACCACTTGACATTGCTACATGCTTCATATGTAAGCACTGGGCCTAGTGGTTTCAGAGAAGAAGATTTTCTAAGCTTTTTTTCCATTATAAGTCTATTGGAGCTAAGGGGCCCCGGGGCGTGGCCCGTTTAGACCCCAGGGGCATGATTGGCACAATTTATGTAGAGGACCACTTGACATTGCTACATGATTAATATGTAAGCTCTGTGCCCAGCGGTTTCAGAGAAGAAGATTTTTTAAACCTTTATTTCCATTATAAGTCTATGGCGGTTAAGGGACCCCGGGGCGTGGCCAGTTTAGACCCCAGGGCCATGATTGGCACAATTTATGTAGGGGACCACTTGACATTGCTGCATGCTTCATATGTAAGCTCACGGCCTAATGGTTTCAGAGAAGAAGATTTTTTTAGCTTTTTTCCATTATAAGTCTATGGGGGCTAAGGGGCCCCGGGGCGTAGCCAGTTTAGACCCCAGGGGCATGATTGGCACAATTTATGTAGAGGACCACTTGACATTGCTACATGCTTAATATGTAAGCTCTGTGCCCAGCGATTTCAGAGAAGAAGATTTTTTAAACCTTTATTTCCATTATAAGTCTATGGCAGTTAAGGGACCCCGGGGCGTGGCCAGTTTAGACCCCAGGGGCATGATTGGCACAATTTATGTAGGGGATCACTTGACATTGCTACATGCTTCATATGTAAGCTCATGGCCTAGTGGTTTCAGAGAAGAAGTTTTTTTTTCCATTATAAGTCTATGGGGGCTAAGGGGCCTCGGGGCGTGGCCAGTTTAGACCCCAGGGGCATGATTGGCACAATTTATGTAGAGGACCACTTGACATTGCTACATACTTAATATGTTAGCTCTGTGCCTAGCGGAAAGCCCCCGCCTATAGCGGCTTGAAGAAATATATGGGCTGCATGATGCTTCCACGCAGAGCTGAATCCGGCCCGCACACTAGTACTGGTAAACCGCTTAGAGGATCTAAGCCTGTCCAGGAACCGCGGTGCGAGGCGGACCGTCCATGCTAATAAACCCTATTGGTTTCAATGGGCGACAGGGCTTGAGAAGTCATTTCATCTCAATGTCGGGTAAAAGTCCCACAAAATTGGAAGCAACGTCTCCAAAATGACCTTTACAGTGTTGACGGGGACGTTAAACCTCAAATCAAACAAACAAAAACTGTGCCTAGCGGTTTCAGAGAAGAAGATTTTTTAAGCTTTTATTTCTATGGGGGGTTAAGGGACCCCGGGGCGTGGCCAGTTTTGACCCTAGGGGCATGATTGGCACAATTTATGTAGGGGACCACTTGACATTGCTACATGCTTCATATGTAAGCTCTGGGCCTATTGGTTTCAGAGAAGAAGATTTTTTAAGATTTTCCCATTGTAAGTCTATGGGAGCTTTATATTGCCATGGCAACAAGAGTTTCCATCTGATCTGCCCCAAAACATAATGCATCTTTTCCCCCAACCTGATAATGCTTCTCATGAAATTTAATCATGATTGGCCAACTGGCTTAAAAGATATACTCAGTTGAAAATGTGAACGGACAACGGACGACGACGACGGACGCCGGATCATTGGCATACTAATACCTCACATGAGCCTTCGGCTCAGGTGAGCTAAAAAAGGTAAATGAATTGACTAACCTCAACATTTAATTAATCAATTAACCTTTATTTATGTATTTATTTTGGTTGAAAGTATATGGCACACAAATCATGTCTAAAATATTAGCATTTTATAGTTTCAGTCAAGATGGAACTATCAAATGTTCCTTGTTTGTGACAGAATCATCAGAAAAGAGAGAGAGAGAGAGAGAGAAAAGAGAGAAATATTTAAGTGTGCTACAATAAATTCATTACGGGGAAATACATCACATTAACAGGCCTATAAATTTTTCACCCCTTAAACCCTACTTTTATACAGTAGAACTGGAGTTTAGAGGGGTATACATTATTTTTTCTTATTTCTGCTCATAAACATATATTGTGTGTCCTCGCTAGAACCGTCTCATGGAGACAGTTCTAACGAGCAGTCACACTATAAAAACAAATTGTGTGTACTCGTAAGAACCGCTTCACCGAGGTGGTTTTAATGTGTACCCACAATATATGTTTTGAGCAGAGATAGAAAAGATATCTGGATTTTATCTGAAAAAAAAAAAAAAACATTTTTGGTGGAAAAAATTACCAATATATTTGAATTTGCATTTTCAGTAATGATTATAAATAATGTCTACTAAATATAAAATCGGAAAAAGTGCTGTTGTTTCTTCCATGCAAATCAAAATAAGGACTTAGGTGTAAATGAGTAGATGTCATTTGTCAAAGTCATATCCCTAGGTAATTTATTGCCCTCTCTTGGTCCCCTACCTGTATGACAGCCAGAATACCCCAAGTGTATTTTATCTCAACACTAGATTCTTTAATAAACGGTCATTATGGTGTTATGTAATCGAAAAATGTGTCTTTAACGACACGCGCATCGATTAATTGAACATGCGTATCGATTAATCTAATTATAGTTAGGTTAATTGACACGCGTGTCATTAATTTGATTACTGACATAATCCCTGTTTGAGCAATTTTCTTACTGCAAACAGAATTTGATAAATAAACTTATCATATGACGTCGTCGATAAGCAGTGGATAACGCCGTGTAATAAAAATCGTATGACCACACGTGTAATAACACTTTGGCGGGATTAAGTAACGTCATGACGACGTCCATGTCAACAATGCATTTTTTTGTGGCAAAATTGTCAAATTCAAAGGCGATATAATCCAATTTAAAGTGGTCATATAATAAACAGAATCTTACACTTGTGGTCATTTCATATGGAATTTATGAAACTCGCCGAAGGCTCGTTTCATAAATATCATATGAAATGACCACTCGTGTAAGATCCTCTATATCTTTGGGAAAGTTAAACCTTTTGTACGTTGAAGAGATATTTAGTTTCTATGTTCAACTTTCAAAAATGAAATAATATAAAATTGAAGCTTTTCTTGGATCAGCAGACAAATTATTTCATATTCACTTTCCATCAGCATCATCATCACCATTATTTTCATCACCATCATTCATATTACGATTCCCATCGATTCCATAGTTAAAATGTATATTTTATTAACACTGATGATTATCATTATTATTCTCCTTTTATGCCCCCGCCCATCGGGCCTTGGAGAAGTAGATTAGGTCCACGCAGAGCTGAAACCGACTGCGCACATGAGTACTGGTAAACCGCTTTTTAAGTTCCTAACAGTTATGTATACTATTAGTTTTTTTATAACAGTGTCTATAAATCAAAGCACTGAAGGTAGTGGGAAAAATTGATTATGCGTTATATTTACGTCAGTAGGGTCTATCAAGCAGTTGTCTAGATATTTTGTTGACAAGGTCACAGAGTGTTGAAAAAGGACTTATGCCAGATTCGACGAAGAGAAAAAAAGGAAGAAAAAAAAAGATAAACGTGTCTGCTTATTTTTCATGGCTATACCCGGTCCCCGCCCATCGGGGCTTGAAGAAAAAGATGGGCTGCATGATGCTTCCACGCAGAGCTGAAATTGAGCGCAACACGAGTACTGGTAAACTGGTTAGAGTATCAGCCCAGGCAAAGCGGTGAGAGTCCATGCTTATAAGCCCTTTTGGTTTCATTGGGCAACAGGACTTGAGATGTCATTTCATCTCAATGTCGGGTTCAAGTCCCACAAAATTGGAAGCGACGTCTCCAAAATGACGTATACTGTGTTGGCGGGGACGTTAAACTTCAAATCAAACCAAAAATGGCTATACCATAAAATTCAAAATTAGCTCAGTACATTCTGTGCTTTCCCATCTACTAACATTCTTACAGACAAGATCTCCAAGCGGCCACATGACGTTTAAGCCACGTCGCACCAACATCGCGTTGAACCGACTTTGCACATATATACGTTGTGTGGCCCCTGGGAGCTCTGGTGAATAAAAGGAAAATAACTAGAGGAAAAAAGTTCTCTTTTTAAACCATTTAATTTCGACATTAATAAAATAGAAGTGAAGGCAGTGATCAGGAATCGATACAATTAACAAACACCTCCCATCAGAGGCACCAAAGGGAAAGAAACACAAACATTAAATAACTAGACCCTAATGGAAACATCCATAGCGGAAAGCCAAAAGGACATTTACTTTCCAACAAAATGGCCAATTGGATATCCAAAACCAAAAAAAAAAATATATATATATATATATATATATATATAAGCAATACACACACTCAAAGACACACCATAACAAAATAAACCGCGGCAGAAGAACCACCTTAAGCTTGGAACGGTCAGTGAGAAAAAAATACTGGTGAGCTTAAATCGACTTTACGCGGCCGCAATCCTCGCCCTTGATTCCATCGCGATTTAACCCTGATAAGAAGCCGCATTTAGCGAACTCGTCCCTTGAGGCCCGTCGTGAGCAGTCCTCCTTAGATATACTCTGGTATAGTGTCTCCGGATAAAGATAAATACTTGACCCCTGTGCCAGCTTCAGCTCAAACAAGGACATCAAAAGTAAATAGCACACAATATCGAAGGTACCTGGTCTATAGTGATGCACTAAAGCATTCTTTTTCCCCCAGAACTATTCCTCAGTGGAATAGTCTTCCCTCGTCTGCCGTAGATGATCAGGAATCGATACAATTAACCCCCAGCTCCCATCAGAGACATCAAAGCGAAAGAAACACAAACATGAAACAACAGACCCTAATGGAAACATCAACAGCGGAAAGCCAAAAGGACAGTTCTTTCCCACAAAATGGCCAACTGGCTATCCAAAACAAAATAATACAATGATGGACCTAATCCGCTCACCTGAGTTACGATGTACTAATACTGTTGTTTATAGGTTTTTTCTATATTTAGCTCTGACAGCCAATTTGTACAGAGGAGCAGAATCACTCAAGCACTTTTGGTAGAAGGGATCACTCAAGGAATTTTTTTGTCGAAGTTATTTTAAAACTGAGACATTGGAGATGTTCTTTAATGATTTTTTGGTCTTTACCTCTGCAGTCATATGTTCAGCAGAGCAAACCCATTTCAGCAATTTAAGCAATCATCAGTGCATGGTTGATTGTTTTGAGTATAATAACATGTCAACCCTTGCGGGCCATTTTGTGTGATCTCCCAGAGAAAGGGAGTAAGTGACTGATAGTGGAGAAAGACAAAAACGAATGGAAGTGTTAAAACAGAAGAAATAACAACACTCCCTCTACCCTTACCTGCTGCAAGGACAGCGGACCTCGTCCTACAGTAAACCAATATCAGTTGGGCGCCCCAGTGACGCAAAATTCACATCAACCCAACCCCCACTCAATTATCAGTACAATAAAACTACTTTGAGGTGGGATGTTTCACTGGAACAGACATAAGATGAGCCATCCCGTTTAATCAAGTTTTGGTACAAAAATTAAAGAGAAGCATTTGCGAATTGAAATGTTAAATTCCCTTCCTCAAACATGTCAATTGTCAGTGGATACCCTCCTATTCGGTGATAGTTCACTTTCTTCTGACACAAACATCACAATTTTTTTAACGGTACAGAAATACATTAAAGATACAAAACGTTTTTAAACCACGTCGCGTCTTAATAAATGACTCATCATAGCATACTCTTACCGAATGGAAGCCTATGACTGATTCTGGCATACCAACTTGGTCTACATGTCCGGTGATCTGCATAAAGGGAAATTTTTCAACAACGTACTTATGAACTCAGACGCATCGCTATGGGAAGAACCAGCACAATTTATGTTTCATCTGATGCCCCTTACTCCCACAATCTGTCCCTGTTCAAAACTGTTTTACTTTTGTTTTCATTCTACGCTCCAACTGAGATATGTATTCTCTTTTTCCCACTTTTTCTCTTTTTCATAGCACACGTTTTACTACATGTATTAACGTTGCGGAAATAAGTTTAAATGTATGAACGTGTAGGCTTGTATAGGTGTTGTATGACAAATTGTGTATATCTTAACATATTTATGTACAGCCTACGCACGAACCTACCACGATT
Source organism: Lucinisca nassula (assembly GCA_963580285.1). Classification (NCBI taxonomy): domain Eukaryota; kingdom Metazoa; phylum Mollusca; class Bivalvia; order Lucinida; family Lucinidae; genus Lucinisca; species Lucinisca nassula. Next base: position 63,545,054 of record OY757021.1, on the reverse strand, counting down.
GTGCAATCTAAAAATAACCCTCCATTTGGAAAGGAACTTTATAAGCTCTAAGCTTTCGTTCTCATCCTATGAAGTATTATTGTATGTATATATGTATTGCATGTCACTGAAATTGTGAAATAAATATGTTTAAACTAAAGAGAAGCATTTCTGTGAATTGGGTTTGAAATTGCGTCTCTATTGTTGGCTCTGCTGGTCATTTTGTTCAGTGGAACACAACCATTTCAACAGTCTTGGTACATGATTACCCAAGGAGCATTCCTGTGAAATTATCTTGAAATCTGACAATTAGCCTTGGAGGAGATGTCGTTTAAAGATTTTTTCTATTTTTAGCTCTGGCGGCCAGTTTGTTCAGCCGAGTGGAACCATTTTAGCAATCCTGGTAGAGGGTCACCCAAGGAACATTCCTGTGAAATTATTTTGAAATCGTACCATTAGCCTAGGAGAATATGTCGATTAAAGGTTTTTCTATTTTTAGCGCAGGTGGCCATTTTGTTCAGTGGAGCAGAAGCACTTGAGGTTCATCCAAGGAACATTCCAGTGAAATTATTTTGAAATCTGACCATTAACCTAGGAGGAGATGTCGTTTAAATTTTTTTTTTCTTGTTTTTTTTTTTTTTTTTTTTTTTTTTAGCTCTGGTGAACATTTAGTTCAGCAGAGCGGAACCATTTTAGTAATTTTGGTAGAGGGTCACCTAATAAATATTCCCGTGGTATTATTTTGAAATCGGACCGTTAGTCTAGGAGGAGATGTCGTTTAAAGATTTTTCGAAGTATTGTCTATTTTTATTTTTTATTTTTTTTTTGCTCTGGTGGCCATTTTGTTCAGCAGAGCAGAACTTTTTAGCAACTTTGGTAGAGGATCATCCAAGGGACATTCCTGTGAAATTATTTTGAAATCGGATCATTAGCATAGGAGGAGATGTCGTTTAAAGTTTTTTTTTTTCTATTTTAAGCCCTGGCGGCCAATTTGTTCAGCGGAGTGAAACCTTTTTTAGCAATTTTGGTAGAGGGTCACCTAATAAATATTCCCGTGAAACTGTTTTGAAATCGGACCATTAGCCTAGGAGGAGATGTCGTTTAAAGTTTTTTTTCTATTTTCAGCTCTGGTGGCCATTTTGTTAAGCGGAGCCGAAGCATTTTAGCAATTTTGATAGAGGTTCACTCAAGGACTCAAGGAATATTAATTCCTTTGAAATTATTTTGAAATCGGACCATTGGCCCAGGAGGAGATGTCGATTAAAGGTTTTTCTATTTTTTTTTCTATTTTTAGCCCTGGTGGCCATTTTGTTAAGCGGAGCCTAAGCATTTTAGCAATTGTGATAGAGGTTCACTCAAGGACTCAAGAAATATTAATTCCTGTGAAATTATTTTGAAATCGGACCATTGGCCTAGGAGGAGATGTCGCTTTTTTCTAAGTTTTTTTTTTCTATTTTTAGCTCTTGTGGCCATTTTGTTCAGCAGAGCAGAACTATTTTAGCAATTTTGGTAGTGGGTCATCCAAGGAACATTCCTGTGAAATTATTTTGAAATCAGGACATTCGCCTAGGAAGAAAAGTCGTTTAAATGTTGTTGTTTTTTTTTCTATTTTTTAGTTAAGCGGAGCCGAACCATTTTAGCAATTTTGATAAAGTTTTTTTTTCTTCTATTTTTAGCTCTTGTGGCCAGTTTGTTTAGCGGCCAGCAAATAAAATATTCGTTAGTTATATTTAACGATGGCTTAACGAAGATATTAACGAAGAGATAACGAAGACGTAACGATTACGAAATGCCATTTCAAATATAAAGTCGTTAGTCCTTCGTTAGCTAGTCCTTACCGAAGTTTCGTTAGTTAAAGTAACAAAAACACCGCGTCTGTGTAGAAAACGTGTAGAAAGAAAACACTCCAGCGATCAGCGGTAAACAGAGCGAAAAGAAGCTGAAAAGGTCCCACTGTTTCAGAAAAAGTGGCAGTAAAGAGTCTAGACGACCATAATTTGCTGTTTTGTCGCACGTAAATGCTTCTTAAGCTTGTTTGCATATAATGTACCCAGAAATACTTGAAATGCTCATGTAATTTTATATGTATTTGGTTGATACGTGAATTTTGTATCAATATTGGCTCAGCTCTGCATGTTTGCTTTGATGTTTAACGTACCCGTCAACACTGTAAAGATCTATTTGGAGACGTTGCTTCCCCTTGTATGGGACTTTTACCTGACACAGAGATGAAATTACTTATCATGCCCTGTCGTCCATAAAACCAATACGGTGCATATGCATGGACGGTCCGACTCGCACTTCTTTTCCCATGGCAGTATTAAAACCTCTAGGCAGTTCGTGGTCAGTTTCAACAAGTCCATGAATATAAACCCTATTAGTTTCATTGGAAGCAGGGCTTTAAATGTCACTTTATCTCAATGTCGGGTAAAATTCTACACAAGTGGAAGCAACGTCTCCAAAATGACCTTTAAAGTGTTGACGGGGACTTTAAATATCAAATCAAATAAAATGTCTGGAATTCAACTAATTTTAGGGACAGAACTCACATCCGCCACAGACCTATCTTTGCGAAAATCGGTGTTGATTAGATAATCCCTTGTCGACGTCCTTCATGCCGAATTACATCATCGTCATTCCACTCATCATTTTCATGGTCACCATCAGCATCGTCAGCATGATGATGGTCGTCATCATCACCTCCATCATCATCATATAGCAAAGGTATGTTTCTCCGCATACATTTGTTGTGCAGTATTCCCGTTGATACGATAATATTCACGTTCCCGTTGATACGATAATATTCACGTTCCCGTTGATACGATATTCACGTTCCCGTTGATACGATAATATTCACGTTACGATTACGGGAAAAGGTCAAACATCCGCAAGTTTTGTGAAGGCACAGGAACCTCATTTTCAAAATTCCACATGTTCGTTCAATGACGCAACGTGTCCTTTTATGAGAAACATTGTAGCGACTTTCAGATGTTTTTTTTTTATCAGATACAGGTGTAAGAAGCCATGGCTTCAAAGGGTATATACACTGTCACCCAATAGCCATGCATTTTATATTTGATCCGTCTCGAAGATGTCACGACTGTTCATCAAAATGTACGCATCGTGCGTGCTTCCGGGCCATCTCAAGTGTATAAATAATGATGCCCGCCTTGCCAGGTGATACGATTACCTGTCAGCTAACACAGACAAGAATTATAAGCCTCCGTGGTGTAGTCGTTACGCTACTCGCCTTGTAAACCAGAGGTTGCAGGATCGATTCCGGGCTTCTCCAGACTTTCGGATGAGTCTTTAAACCGAGGTCCCGTCTCCGTATGACCTTAGCTGTTGGTGGGACGTAAAACTCAAACACTCACTCACAGACAAAAAGCTCCCTGGTGCGTGGTATCTCAAGGCAATGCAAATTTGTAGAGACGTTTGTAATGCATTATTCCGCCGAAAAGGATGGTTTAAGTCATTATGGAGAAGCCGGCATAATTCAAAGATGCCATCAAAACTGTACTTCAGCTTCAGCAACTCCTCGTATCGCATGTAATCAAAAGGATTAAGCCGGTCTCACAAGGGACGTAATATGGCCTGGCGTCGACGCCGATGTCTCGCAAGAAAAAGAGCGATTTCTGCGAAAACCAGTGCTTCAGCTGAAGTGCACGACCCGCCGGATGCTTTTAGCTTTATGAGTGTTACCATATATGGGTATGGCGGCCATTTTGGTCATGTGACCTGGACCTAAAACGGTTCCCCCAATTAATGCGCCTTCTTGTAAGGAGCAAAAACATATCTTATTCTCTAGTACTGTATTCTGAATCGTTTGCAGGATAAAATGCATTTTCACTTTTCCAATACAAAAGCATGTGTGTCAAAGTTTGACCTAGGCACAAAAAAGGTCAAGGTCAACCCAGGGTCACCATTTTAGCAATTTATGATGGGCCTACGTCCCAGATGCTATTTATCAAGTTTCGTGGAAATCTGCCCAGTGGTTCTGGAGAAGACTATGTTTGAAGGGTTTTTACCATATATGGCTTGGTGGCCATTTTGGTCATGTGGCCTGGACCCCATGAGCAAATTTTGGTTTCCCCCATCCCATAGAGGCTCCATATGAAATTTGATTTGACTTCAATCGGCCCAACGGTTTCCGAGGAGAAGCAGTTCGAAAATGTTCACATTTTTCGCCTCGCCTCGGCTATACTAAATGGAATGTAATATTTCTCAAGTTCATTGGTTAGATCTCATTGATATCTATCAGTATGCCAAAAATTGTTTAAATATTCCAAGCGGTTGAGTCACTATCACCAATTTTTCACAAACGGGTTACTGACGGACAAACAGACAGACCATATATGGCTTTGCAGCCATTTTTGTCATGTGACCTGGACCCCATGAGCAAATTTTGGTTCCCCCCATCCCATAGAGGCTCCATATGAAATTTGACTTTAATCGGCCCAACGGTTTCCGAGGAGAAGCAGTTCGAAAATTTTCACATTTTTCGCCTCGGCGAGGCTATACTAAATGGAATGTAATATTTCGCAAGTTCATTGGTTAGATCTCATTGACATCTATCAGTATGCCAAAAATTGTTTTAATATTCCAAGCGGTTAAGTCACTATCACCAATTTTCACAAACGGGTTACGGACGGACAGACAGACTGACAGAATGACCGAATGACAGAATGACACGGTGATTTTAGGGCACTCTTAGAAAATCAACCAACTTCAGTCGGTCGCTTTTTCTGCCGGTCGTGCAATGGAATAACATAGACTATATGTTGATTATAATTCGAACTCCCGCGCCCACCCTTCGGGGCTTGAAGAAGTATATGAGCTGCATGATGCTTTCACGCAGAGCTGAATCAGGCCACACACGAGTACTGTGGTCAACGGCTTGAAGGATCTAAGCCTGCCCAGGTAAAGCTGGGTGAGTCGGACCGTCCATGCTTATAAACCGTATTGGTTTAATTGGACGACAGGGCTTGCGATGTCATTTCATCTTAATGTCGGGTAAAAGTCCGACAGTATTGGCGGGGACGTTGAACCTCAAAAAAAAAAAAAAAAAAAAAAAAAAGAAAGAAAAGAAAATAAAGAAAGAAATAGTTCGAACTCAAACTATTTTAGTAAACGCCTTTGGTGGTCGTAGAAAGTCTCCTTGTCATTTATGATAGAGTGGACTGCATTTTCCAGTCCTTCACTGCGATATCTTGGAAAATCTGGGGGTCACTGATGAGGCCGAACCAGTGCTTCAGCTGAAGTGCAAGACCCGCCGGATGCTTTTAGCTTTATGAGTGTTTACCATATATGGGCATGGCGGCCATTTTGGTCATGTGACCTGGACCTAAAACGGTTCCCCCAATAAATGCGCCTTATCGTAAGGAGCAAAAATATATCTTATACTTTAGTACTATATTCTGAATTGTTTGCAGGATAAAATGCATTCTCACTTTTCTAATACAAAAGCATATGTGTCAAAGTTTGACCTAGGCACAAAGAAGTTCAAGGTCAACCCAGGGTCACCATTATAGCAATTTATGATTGGCCTACGTCCCAGATGCTATTTATCAAGTTTCGTGGAAATCTGCCCAGTGGTTCTGGAGAAGACTATTCTTGAAGGGGTTTTACCATATATGGCTTGGCGGCCATTTTGGTCATGTGACCTGGACCCCATGAGCAAATTTTGGTTTCCCCCATCCCATAGACGCTCTATATGAAATTTGACTTCAATCGGCCCAACGGTTTCCGAGGAGAAGCAGTTCGAAAATTTTCACATTTTTCGCCTCGGCGAGGCTATACTAGATGGAATGTAATAATTCGCAAGTTCATTGGTTAGATCTCATTGATATCTATCAGTATGCCAAAAATTGTTTAAATATTCCAACAAAAGCATATGTGTCAAAGTTTGACCTAGGCACAAAGAAGGTCAAGATCAACCCAGGGTCACCATTTTAGCAATTTATGATGGGCCTACGTCCCAGATGCTATTTATCAAGTTTCGTGGAAATCTGCCCAGTGGTTCTGGAGAAGACTATTTTTGAAGGGTTTTTACCATATATGGCTTGGCGGCCATTTTGGTCATGTGACCTGGACCTCATGAGCAAATTTTGGTTTCCCCCATCCCATAGAGGCTCCATATGAAATGTGACTTCAATCGGCCCAACGGTTTCCGAGGAGAAGCAGTTCGAAAATTTTAACTTTTTCGCCTCGGCGAGGCTATACTAAATGGAGTGTAATATTTCGCAAGTTCATTGGTTAGATCTCATTAATATCTATCAGTATGCCAAAAATTGTTTAAATATTCCAAGCGGTTAAGTCACTATCACCAATTTTCACAAACCGGGTTACGGACGGACAGACAGACATACCATATATGGCTTAGCGGCCATTTTGGTCATGTGACCTGGACCTCATGAGCAAATTTTGGTTTCCCCTATCCCATAGAGGCTCCATATGAAATTTGACTTCAATCGGCCCAACGGTTTCCGAGAAGAAGCAGTTCGAAAATTTTCACATTTTTCGCCTCGGCGAGGCAATACTAAATGGAATGTAATATTTCGCAAGTTCATTTGTTAGATCTCATTGATATCTATCAGTATGCCAAAAATTGTTTAAATATTGCAAGCGGTTAAGTCACTATCACCAATTTTCACAAACGGGTTACTGACGGACAGACTGACAGAATGACCGAATGACAGAATGACACGGTGATTATAGGGCACTCTCAGAAATCAACCGACTTCAGTCGGTCGCTTTTTCTGCGGGTCGTGCAATTGGCCGAAACTAGGAACAGTGATTATCGATGCTCGAGCTCATGTCGCCATCTATCACACCCTGAGAAACGCATCACTCTCAAAACGTTGAATTTCAATATTTGGCCGTGATTTTACCAAAAATGAAAAAGCCCTGGGAACGAAATAATCAATAGTTTCAATATTTGACCATGACCTTAATTGATAATAAATCAAGTTTATATTTTTACCCCTCTTCTTCTATTTAATTAGAATTATCAGACTGAGTAACAGAAATTTATTGTTACAATCATTCATTTATTTATTTTTATTTATTCTTTTATTTTATTTGTTTATTTATCATCATACTCGCAATGTCATAGACTTTCCAAATATCTATCTGAGCTAACCATTTTCTTCCCAGATAGATACTCGGAAATTCCTATTTAACGAATGCCTTACGACGACCCTAGAGTCGTCGTTAAATTCTGTCGCATTAACGAAAAATTTGTTAACTGTTCGTTATTAACGATGGGTACTTTGAAATCAAATTTTAGCTAACGAAGGCTTAACGAAGACTTAACGAATGACACAATGCTAACGAAGCTTATTTGAACTGGCCCCTGGCCAGAACTATTTTAGCAATTTTGGTAAAGGTCATCCAAGGAACATTCCTATGAAATTATTTTGAAATCGGACCATTAGCTAGGAGGAGATGTCGTTTAAAGGTTTTTGTATTTTTAGCTCTGGCGACGATTTTGTTGCGGAGCAAAACTATTTTAGCAATTTCGGTAGAGGATCACCAAAGGAATATTCTAGTGAAATTATGTTGAAATCGGACCATTAGCTTAGGAGGAGATGTCTTTTAAATGTTTTTTTATTATTATTATTATTATTATTATTATTATTTATTTTTAGCTCTGGCGGCCATTATGTTCAGCGGAGCCGAACCATTTAAGCAATTTTGGTAGAGAGTCACCCAAGGAATATTCCTGTGAAATTATTTTGAAATCGAACCATTAGCCTAGAACGAGATGTCGTTTAAAGGTTTTTCTAAGGTTTTTCTATTTTTAGCTCCTGTGAAATTATTTTGAAATCGGAACAGAAGTCATTTAAGTTTTTTCTCTATTTTTAGCTCTGGCGGCCATTTTATTCAGCAGAACAGAACTATTTTAGCAATTTTGTTAGAGGGTCATCTAAGGAACATTCCTGTGAAATTATTTTGAAATCGGACCATTGGCGTAGGAGGAGATGTCGTTTAAATGTTTTTTTGTTGTTGTTTTTATTAGCTCTGGAGGTCATTTTGTTCAGCGGAGCGGAACCATATTATCAAATTTGGTAGAGGGTCACCCAAGGAATATTCCTATGAAATTATTTTGAAATCGGACCATTAGCCTAGGAGGTGATGTCTTTTAAAGGTTTTACTAAGGTTTTTTTATTCTATTTTAAGCTCTGGTGGCCATTTTGTCCATCGGAGCAGAACTATTTTAGCAATTTTGAGTAGAAGCTCATCCAAGGAACATTTCTGTGAAATTATTTTGAAATCGGATCATTAGCCTAGGAGGAGATGTCGTTTAAAGGTATTTCTATTTTTAGCTCTGGTGGCCATTTTGTTCTGCAGAGCGGAACCAATTTAGCAATTTTGGTAGAGGGTCACCCAAGGAATATTCCTGTGAAATTATATTAAAATTGGCGCTGTGGTTTCGGAGGAGATGTCATTTGAAGAATTTTTTGACGGACAGACAGACTGATGGACGACGGACACAAAGCGATCACAATAGCTCACCTTGAGCACTCAAATACAAACCATTACAAAGAAGAGCCTTGGAACGGTCAGTGAAACGAATTCCAAGTCCGTAGAGAAGTTCAAAGCCAGTACATACTCCTGGGTTTTAGTAACCCGAAAATCCAGGTATGGAAATTTTAGTCTCTCCAGAACAACAGCTCTGTTTATTTTCATTTGTCAAAATGAACTTCAATAAATCTCAGGTTCACACTGATAAGCCTCACTGATTGCCTAAGCATATGGCAACAAAAAAAAACATTTTTGCAAACAGTGCAGGCCCAGATCAGACGCCGCAAAACGCGGCGTCTGATCAGGGCCTGCGCTGTTTGCTAATTGTCCGTTCTGGGGTTTCTGGTACAAAATGAACAGATGTGTATACCTTTACTAGGATAAACATTTCAGTCTGGTACTGCACTGTCTAATTTTAAACCTCTAGCATGCTTGGCTGTAAAATTCTCTGAATAAATCAGAATTAATTACAACTTCATGCCATTATTTCTATACCAGCAAGGCAACAGCTGTCAAATATTTGATAAATTGGTATGCTCAGTCTGAGCAACTATTTGGGAGTTATACGCAGGAGTATACAGTGTATATTGGGACTCAGAGGTATGCGTTTTAGTATACCTCTGTTAATCAGATTGTAAATAGTTTTAAGGAGTCACCCAGTGTCCTCTTTGTTTTGAGCTACATTTTAAATTTAGCCACCCACCCAACTGAGGTAATGGCCAAATGTGACCGACTCAGTATATGAAGATAGATATGTAGATAGATAGATAGATAGATAGATAGATAGATAGATAGATAGATAGATAGATAGATAGATAGATAGATAGATAGATTCGTCTTAACAAAGACGAATAAAAACACGTTTATTCCAGCCAGTACAGTATTGATACTTACGGATCCTAAAAATAGTTAGAGCTACTTATAAATGCTAAATGTTCCAATACTGGGACATTCGGAAACAGTTATGACTCTGATTAGATGCCACAAAATGTAGCGTCTGATCAGAGTCTCCACTATTTGCATAAATTACGGAATTTGATTTAAAAGTAACAGCATATAGAATAAATGTTGTAATTAGAGCTCTGGTAAGCGATTGAATTACTGTGTTCGATGGCGGTCAGTAAAGGGTTGTTCAGTCACAGAGAAGCGTACTTACGCTATTTAAAATAGAAGTGAAGGCAATGGTCAGGAATCGATACAATTAAACCACAGCTCCTAATCAGAGACATCAAAGGGAAAGAAACGCAAGCATGAACCAACAGACCCTAATGGAAACATCAACAGCGGAAAGCCAAAAGGACAGTTACTTTCCCACAAAATGGTGAACTGGCTATCCAAAACAAAATTATATAAGCGATACAAACTCTCAAAGACAAACCATAACAAAAATAAACCGCGACAGAAGAACGGCCTTGGAACGGTCAGTGATACGAATTCCACTGGGGGGGGGGGGGGGGGGGGGGGGGGGGGAGGGTTGGCTTAAATCGATTTTACGTGGCCACAATCTTCGCCCTTACTTTAAGATTAAGACAAGCCTCGTGATGCCGGACAGTGATCCTCGAGGTGGAAATACATTGTACCTATGCAAACCTTGCAGATCCAGATAATAGAAGAGACGGCAATGGAATCGATACAATTAACCCACAGTTCCAATTAGAGACGTCAAAGGGAAAGAAGCACAAACATGAAACAACTAGACCCTAATGGAAATATCAATAGCCGAAAGCCAAAAGGACTGTTACTTTTCCACAACATGGCCAACTGGCTATCCAAAACAAAATAATATAAGCGAAAATACACTCAAAGACACACCATAACAAAAATAAACCGCGACAGAAGAACCGCCTTGGAACGGTCAGTAAAAACAATTCCACTGGGGGATGGGGGGGGGGGGGGTGCCTTAAATCGATTTTACGTGGCCACAATCTTCGCCCTTACTTCCGTCGCGATTTAGACAAGCCTCGTGATGTCGGACAGTGATCCTCGGGACGCACTTTTTTCCATCCACCCTCACACCCATGTAAAATTCTTATGTTCTGCGCCAATTTATTTGTAAAAGTTAATAAGCATGTTGCGTTTTTCGAACTTTTCCTAAGTTCAATGCTCATCCCAGTACTGTCATGTTGGGTCTTAAAGATTATTTTTATTATGCCCTCGCCATTCGAAGAATGGTGGAAGGGTATATAGCGTTGCCACTGTCCGTCCGTTCGTTCTTTTGTTCGTCCGTTCGTTCGTCCGTCCGAAACTTAAACGCAGTCACAAACTTTCTTATGTCTGGATGGATTTTAAATTTGCTTTGTATAAATATTAACCATCATAACACGATGTGTCACGTGCAAAACCCAGGTCCGTACCTTAAAGGTCAAGGTCATACTTAGAGGTCAAAGATCAAAAAGGGTCCGAAACGTAAACATGGTCAATTACTTTCTTTTTTCTGGATGGATTTTGAAATTACTTGGCAGAAATGTTAACCATCAAAAGACGATGAGTCGTGCATAAAACACATATCCACACCTCCACGGTCAAGGTCGTACTTCAACGGTTAAAATAAGTGTCCAAAATTTTCTTATTTCTGAATGGATTTTTGAATTACTAGGCAGAACTGTTAGCCATCATGAGACAATCTGCCTCACACAAAACCAAGGTCCTTACCTCCAAGGTCAAGGTCATACTTAGAGGTCAAAGATTAAGAAAAGGGTCCAAATCTTAAACACAGCCAATAACTTATGTCTGGATGGATTTCAAATTTGCTTTGTATAAATGTTAACCACCATGAGACGATGTGTCACTTGCAAAACCCAGGTCCGTACCTCAATGTCAATGTCGAACTTAGAGGTCAAAGGTCAAGAAAGGGTCCGAAACTTAAACATGTTCAATTACTTTCTTATTTCTGGATGGATTTTGAAATTAGTTGGCAAAAAATGTTAACCTTCATGAGACGATCTGTCGTGCCCAAGACCCAGGTTGTTACCTCCAAGGCCAATTTCATACTTAGACGTAAAAGGTAAAATGTATTTTTCTTGTGTCCGGTTATTCATTACTTGGTATAAATGTTACCCATCATGAGTAAGTGTGTCACACGCAAGACCGGTAGGTACATCCATCGACAAGCTCATACATAGGTCAACTGTAAAGGGAAGTGTTTTTTTTTTTTTTTTTTTCTTTTGTTTTTGTTTTCTTGTGTGCGCTCAATATCTTTGTTGTTCATGGATGGATTTTTCAGGCGGGGGCATACGTGTCCTATGGACGCATTTCTAGTTTATTGTCTACGCCCATGGGGCGTAGACATTATAGACATATGGTTTGACATGGAAGTACAGTCATTAGTTACCCACAATGTAGGTTGACCTTTATTTTTTATGCAACACCAAGTATAAGCTTTCAAAAACGCGGTGCATAACAAGTAAATGCTTTCACAAAAAAATAAATCCAAGGGCAGAGCTCTGGCACAGAATTACTATCATATTTGTACAAGCCCATATTTGCTGTCATATTTGTACAAATATACATCTACAAACTCTCGGCTACGACGGACCACTGCCTATGCTATAAGCTCCCCAGGAGCCTTCGGCTCTAGTGAGCTAAAAAAAATTGCCTCGCCGTTAGCAAAATGTTTAGGTTAATCTTCAATTAGTCTTCTTTAAAATGTAGGAAATCTGTCTACTTAACGGCTCCATCAGTATTCAAGCATTCCGTTTGATGAGATGTTAAGAGAATATTGAAGCTGCACATGTCCCTTTTTAAAGATGAAAATATACGTTTGACAAAATTACAGCATTGGCAACTTTTACATTCTATACATAACGGCAGGATTCTGGGGGCAGACTGGCAATAAGGAAATTGCCAAAGACAATTGTTTTAAACACATTGCACGACCCGCTGAAAAAGCGACCGACTGAAGACGGTTGATTTTCTAAGAGTGCCCTAAAATCACCGTGTCATTCTGTCAGTCTGTCTGTCCGTCCGTAACCCGTTTGTGAAAATTGGTGATAGTGACTTAACCGATTGGAATATTTAAATAATGTTTTTGCTACTGATAGATATCAATGAGATCTAACCAATGAACTTGCCAAATATTACATTCCATTTAGTATAGCCTCGCCGAGGCGAAAAAAGTGAAAATTTTCGAACTGCTTCTCCTCGGAAACCGTTGGGCCGATTGAAGTCAAATTTCAAATGGAGCCTCTATGGGATGGGTAAAACCAAAATTTGCTCATGGGGTCCTGGTTACATGACCAAAATTGCCGCCAAGCCATATATGGTAAAAACCCTTCAAAAATAGTCTTCTCCAGAACCAATGGGCAGATTTCCACTAGGACACAAACTTTGACACATATGCTTTTGTATTGGAAAAGTAAGAATGCATTTTATCCTGCAAACGATTCAGAATACAGTACTAAAGTATAAGATATAGTTTTGCCCCTTACGATAAGGCGCATTTATTGGGGGAACCGTTTTAGGTCCAGGTCACATGACCAAAATGGCCGCCATACCCATATATCAGAATCAGATCAGAATCAGAATTGTTACTGGTGACACGTCAGATGACATTCATACACCACTCCCTGTGATGTGGGAAGTTAGTCCCTAACTCTAACCAAAGAGGTAAATTTAGCTACACAATCATCGGCACCTTCAGCTGTCAAAATAATCGAATCGGGGAGGGCATTCCAATCTCTAATGGTTCTTGGGAAGAACGACTCTTTATAAATGTCAGTTCTTGCATCTGTTGGAATGCTGGCAGCACCCTTTAGACCTTTGTATAAAAGGATTAGCCTACTGTCTTTTCTCCTTTTCTTGAGAGACTCCCATTTTAATTTTCCAAGTATTCCAGTCATGCTCCCAGTTTCAAAGCAGTAATTGCCTGTTACAAATCTAGCAGCTCTATTCTGAACTTTCTCAATTTCATCGTTAAGGACGACTCCACTAGGGTCCCAGATACAACTACCATATTCCAAGATTGGGCGAACAAGACCTTTATATGCTGCCTCTTTTACATCCTGAGGGCACTGATGAAGATTTCTCCTCAGGAAACCAAGCGTTCTATTTGCCTTAGTACACATGTTGCTAATATGAGTATTCCATCTCAAGTTGTGTGAGATTGTCACTCCAAGGTATTTAATGGAGTCCACATTCTCGAGGACCGTTCCCTCTAAGGTGTAAGAAGCCTCAACTTTATTAGATCTCTTCCTAGTTATGTGCATAATATTGCATTTAACTGGCTGAAATTTCATGCCCCATTTACGTGCCCAACATCCTAATCTATCTATGTCAGCCTGAAGTTTCAATGAGTCATCTGTATCTCTAATTTCCCGGTAACAAACACAGTCATCTGCGAACAGTCTTATTTCTGAGTCATTGTCAGTGGAAATATCATTGATGTACAGGGAGAACAAAAGTGGACCAAGAACGGTCCCTTGCGGGACTCCAGACAAATCTGGAGCCCACTCCGAAGATTCACCATTAACAACAACCCGCTGTTTTCTGTAGCAAAGAAAGGAATCTATCCATTTGAGGGTCTTTCCCCCAATTCCATAACCAAATAACTTAGATTTAAGTAGTTCATGAGGAGGGGTGTCAAAAGCCTTCTCGAAGTCCAGAATAAATGTGTCCACCTGGCCCCCTTTGTCCAAGATTTTTGCCCAGTCATTAATAACTGTGCTTAGCTGAGTTTCACAACTTCAGAGTCTGATATATGGTAACACTCATAAAGCTAAAAGCATCCGGCGGGTCGTGCACTTCGGCTGATCATGAACCAATGGTTACAACTCTAAACATTCACAGTTAATTTGTCCTAAGCGTAGACCTAGCTTTTTGTAAAATATATACTTGTTAATTGTATGAATCGTTGGTTTGGTCTAGGACCGAAAGTGCGTTGACATAGAAACACTTGATACAAGTATCAACTTTAATAAAAATAGTAGTCGCAGATACTATTGACTAGGCGGAGCTATCGTTTGCATCTGCCTTTGGAATGTTCTATTAACAAAAAGGTAAACCAAGTCACCCGATTGTGTGAAATCAAGGTTGTGGCGAATTTGGCCATTTGGTCCGCTTGCAGAAAGCATTCGAAAGGCACTCTATCGGATCTTCTGGTGGACACAGCGAATTTGACATATATTGACAACACCTGAATAGATAGATAGATAGATAGATAGATAGATAGATATTTTATTATCCTCCAATAGTGGAGAGCACAAACACATAGATTATACAATATACAGAACGACCACAGAAATAATAGCAAAACAAACAGACACATGAAGAGTGACAGAGAGAGAGAGAGAAAGAAAAACAGTATAACTAAAATACACAAAAACATATACATTTGCACTGAAATGATGTTTCTCATGGTTTGTTAAGCCCCCGGTTAAGCCACATTCTCTTCAGCGGTCAAGCGACGTATCAACGTCGATGCACCGTCAGACCCCCGGGTTATTATCATGTCACTTAAAGAGTAATCTTAATGTCATAAACGTTATCCCACCCTAATACTTTAAGCGTCATTAGAAAAATTTTCATTGAGTCGATCCTGTCGCTTTCAGCATAAAGCAAGTTGCAACATCCTGACAAAAGAGAGTTTACTTGATCTGACGAAGATAGTGAAATGAATTCGATGTAAAAGTCAAAACCAAAACGTGCTATAAGCTTGCGCCACAGTACATTTCTAAATCCATTGTTCTTCGGGCAAAATAACAAAATATGATCCGTTGGTGAATGTGACTTTTCACCACATTTATGACACATTGAAAACCATTTTCCACAGAACATTAACCCAATCAGCCGAACAGCCAAATGTACGTACTTTTTGTAACGAGGGCACTCTCTACAAAATATCCAAAATACATGCGGATATAATGGTATATTCGCATGTACCTTGAATATTCGAGAAATGGATTCAGATGCTGTAATTCTCGTAAGCAATTCATCCCTATACAGTGCATTGATTTTCTCTCGTACTATTTTTTTCCAAGGAAATTTGTTCGGAAAAGAACCAGTTTGCATATATTCATCTAAAATGTGGGTAATTGAATATTTATTCAAAATCCGATATATATCGGGTAAAAACCCAAGCTTTTTAGCCGGACTCTCATTAAAATGAACTAGCCTATGAATGAAGATGTCTTTTACCCTGTGAGCTCCGGGTAACCGACAAAGCTGGCCTAGAAAGACAAGTTTCTTGTAGTCTATTTCAGATTCAATTGGATTCAGCCCAATTAGTGCAAGTGTTACATCAGTACTGGTGGACTTAGGTAGACCCTGCATGAACTTTATACAAAAACGATGAGCACGCTCCAGGGATATTATGTGACTAGGGTTTAAGTTCGACCACATTTCGCATCCATATAAAGCTTTAGGCAAGACAACAGAGTTATAAATACGTTTGGATGTAAGAGGATTCAATCCATCTTGATGGATGCCGCTATTGACAAGACTCAGGAATGTGCTCCTTATTTTGTTGCAAGCATCCTTAACATTCTTATCAATCGACATATGCTTATCGCAGATAACACCTAGATGTTTATATTCGACCCCTTCTTCAATTGTCGAATTACCAAATTTCCAAAGCCTATTGGCTCGCAAAAATGCGTTGTTCAGCTCGTTGAAAACTACAACAAGGCACTTAATTATGCCATACTCAAATCGCCATTTGTTCGCATAATTGAGACATATTGCAAGCATGTTTTGTAGCCCGTGTTTCGAGAATGAACCAACTAGCATATCATCTGCGACTGTTGGAGAACCACAGCAAGTGCCATATACAAAGAACCCTAGACCGGTTCTTTCCAATTCATATATTAGCTCATTTATGAAAAGCAAGTATAGGAAGGGTGAAAGAACGCCGCCCTGACGCGTACCCTGACATACGTGAAACCAGTCCGATTTAAAACCACGACCCCTTACACAACTGTGCATATCTGTATACATGTTTATGATCAGCTTACAAAGTACGTTATTGATTCCAGTCTGATAAAGTTTGTAAAACAGCCCAGCATGCCACACACAATCAAATGCTTTCTTTACATCTAGAAAGCAGACATAAACCTTGCTACCATTTTCTTTTGCATAAAAAATTGACTCTCGAAACAAAAAGGAAGTCATCAGACAGCCAATATTCTTTTGGAACCCTCCCTGCAAAACATGAATTGGGGGAGTTAAATTATCAAAGAGCTGAATTCTGGTAAGTACAATTCTCTCCAGTAATTTCAGAAGCACAGACGACAAGGTAATTGCCCTGTAACTATCGGGGCTGTCCTTCCTTTTATTTCCTCCCTTATATAAGGTTATAATTACCCCTTTTTTCATTTCAATGGGAACGTAAGAAAGTTTGATCATAGCGGAGAACAATTTTGCCAAAGTTTCGTATAAGTGGTTACCACCAAACATTAAATGCTCATAACAGATCCCATCTTCCCCGCATGCTTTACCTTTATGTGCTAATCGAATAGCAGAATCAACCTCCTCGCTAGTTATAATAATGTCGTCATGAACTGAAGCTTGATTTAATGTTTGTAAGGAATTAAGAACAGTGTCCTTGAAGCTGTCATCAAAGTTCGGAGATTCTAAAGGAGTGTATAGGACAGAAAAATACTTCGCCCATTCACATGTAATATCCCTTTCATTAAAAACGTTTCTACCACCAAAATTTATGTTCGACCCAGCTGAGTTACATGAACGTTTTCTGCGACTATTAACATGATGCCAAAACATTTGGTGATCCACTTCTGCAAGTCGATCGATCTCGTCAAATTGACTTTTCATGAAAGCTTCTGACGCTTGCCTATGCATGCGTCTGAAGTGACTCTTAGAAGCCTTGTACAAGGAATAAACATCATAATTACTGCCCCTCGGCTTACCAGCATCCACCCAACTTTTACGCCTATTCACCATAGATTTATGAAGAAGCGTGAGATCTTTGGTCCAATAAGGTTTCAAATAGCTTTTGAATTTTTTCTTAGGAAAACTTTGTTTTGCGCAATATTTTAGAGTGCCAACTAGATCCGTATACGCATTATCTATGGAGAATTTTGAACCATAACTATTTTCCACTAAATTTTTATATTGGGCATTATTTTCCAGATTATCTCTATATCTTTGTATAGTATCTATGTCCGCCCTTTTCCAATTAATAATACAAGAATCTGATACGGGGTCGGACATTGCATACTCGGGCTGTTGGTTCGGTACCCTAACCTGACAAACGATAGGTCGGTGTCTGGATACATTTAAGGCCTCATCATCACAAATTTCACATGACCAAACACAATAAAGTTGTTCTATTGGGAGCAAGATATGATCAATAAGAGACTCGTTCTTATTATCATAAGACACAAATGTGGCCGATGCACCAGAGCAAAACTCCATAGTATTTACGGATACAAAGTTATTGCTAGCCAAAAACTCGATCAAATAACGTGTTCTGTTATTTTGTATTCGCGACGGATCAAACAACATATTGGTGTTTAAATCACCCATAATAATGACCAAGCCCTTATCCGAGTCAATCCCATCAGCGACTGCTATAATAAGTATTAAAGTGTCGTGCGTCAGTATCAATATATAAACAATAAAATAGGCAAGTTAATATTGACACTCAGCCGAAAGTCGACTAAGACACTAAGATCGTGTAAGACAATATCGTAACAGTAACAATACACGTAAATCTTAACCCTTCTCTTGCTGAATATTCATTTTAGCCACACCCATCTCTGACTTTGAAGCCATCAGATTTCTTGATGTTATTTATTCCTACAAATTCATAAACTGAATGTCAAACAGTGTGGATCCTGATCAGATGGCAGAAGCCATCTGATCTGGATCTTCACTGTTTGCAAATTTAGGGGTTGTCGTGAACAACAAGATAAGAGTTAAAAATTAAAAAGGAGTGATAAAAATAACCCACACACCTCGGATTCTACTCGGGTACACACTGTGGACAACGTCTCACAGACGACGATACTAAGTCTTTACGCAGCGCCGACGCCGATGTCACGTTGTGCTCACACCAAGCGTATATCAATGAAACTTGACAGCAAAAAATTTCTCCTTCAAATATTTTAGACACTGTCACTGATGTCGACGCTACGTCTTTACGCAGCGCCGACGTTGAATTCACACTGCTCTCAAACCGAACGTATCAATGAAACTCACAGAAATAACTTCCTCCTTTAAAACGTTTTAGACACAGTAGCATCCAGAATACATCGACGCTACATCTTTACGCAGCGCCGACCCCGATGTCATGCTGCTCTTTTAAAACTTCTAGACATCGTAGCATGCAGGATACGTCGACATCCAGCCTACGCCTCAACCCAGCGCCGACGCCCATGTCACGCTGCTCCCAAACCAAAAGGATTTTTACAGAAATGGCTATCTCCTTTTAGACACAGTAGCACCCAGTGTACCCTGACGTCGAAGCTACGTCTCTATACGCAGCGCCGTCACCAATGCCATGGTGCTCGCAAATAAAATTAAATTTTACAGAAATGTACGGAACCTGGGAAGCTTAAGGGACATAGATATTTTTGTTTAAGATGTTGTGCAATCAAGATATTAAGGTGCGCGAACCAGATATTATCTTGTGCGCACAAGATAATATATTGTGCGCACAAGATATTATGTTGTTTGATATTATTTTGTCTGCACAAGATTTATGTTGTGCGAACAAGATAATATCTTGTGCGCACAACACATTATGTTGTCCGCACAAGATCTATGTTGTGCAAACAAGATAATATGTTGAGGGAACAAGATAATATGTTGTGCGAACAAGATAATAACTTGTGCGCACAAGATAATAACTTGTGCGCACAAGAACAAGAAAATGATTTTTGTGCGCACAAGATATTATGTTGTCCGACCAAGATATATGTTGTGCAAACAAGATAATATCTTGTGTGCACAAGATATTAAGTTGTGCAAAAAAGATCTCATCTTGTGCACACAAAGTAATATCTTGTGCGCACAAGATATTATCTTGTTCGCACAACAGATTAAAAAAAAATGCATGTCCCTTTCAGGGTTCCGTAGAAATGACTTCCTCCTTTTGAACATTGTCGACACGGTTGCACCCAGAATAAACTCCTTATGATGTGTTATAAATTTTAGCTAATCTTCCGTAGTCAAATCTAAGAAACCGTCATTTAATGTCATAGCTCGTTCAACTAGTGCATGCCTGATATCAGAATACAACTCACGGTCCGGTAAAAAAAATGCTTTTCATCTTCCACTGGGGATAACAGACAAAACTTACAAAGAAGGCTTAGGTTTCCTAAAGCGACCGGACGGTAGACGGTAGAACGTAATTTAAACAGAATGCGGCAGTAGTTCCTGACAACACTATTCTATTTCAAGTCGCTTTTCTAAATCTAAATTGGCCAGCTCACTATAAAACCTACAATAAATCGACCAATGAGGACTCAGATCAGCCTACACATCCTTCCAGTGTGGCAAAGGTTCTCGTCCATTTCTCTTTGGAGCAGAAGACACGTGATCAGCGAAGATTTTGCTCAGACTGTACAAAGTGTAGGCTCATATTGTAGGTTTTCTTCGGCCCAATTTTGTGGGTGGGTCGTTTCAACCAAATTGCTGGGTCGTTTCGGCCCGATTTTTTCTCTCGCCATTTCAAACATTGTATTGTAACCAGTGCTTCAGCTGAAGTGCACGACCCGCCGAATGCTTTTAGCTCTATGAGTGTTACCATATATGGGTATGGCGGCCATTTTGGTCATGTGACCTGGACCTAAAACGGTTCCCCAAATAAATGCGCCTTATCGTAAGGAGCAAAAATATATCTTATACTTTAGTACTGTATTCTGAATCGTTTGCAGGATAAAATGCATTCTCACTTTTCCAATACAAAAGCATGTGTCAAAGTTTGACCTAGGCACAAAGAAGGTCGAGGTCAACCCAGTGTCACCATTTTAGCAATTTATGATGGGCCTACGTCCCAGATGCTATTTATCAAGTTTCGTGGAAATCTGCCCAGTGGTTCTGGAGAGGACTATTTTTGAAGGGTTTTTACCACATATTGCTTGGCGGCCATTTTGGTCATGTGACCTGGACCCCATGAGCAAATTTTGGTTTCCCCCATCCCATAGAGGCTTCATATGAAATTTGACTCAAATCGGTCCAACGGTTTCCGCGGAGAAAGACTTCGAAAATTTTCACTTTTTTCGCCTCGGCGAGGCTATACTAAATGGAATGTAATATTTCGCAAGTTCATTGGTAAGATCTCATTTATATCTATCAGTATGCCAAAAAGTGTTTAAATATTCCAAGCGGTTAAGTCACTATCATCAATTTTCACAAACGGGTTACGGATGGACAGACAGACAGACCATATATTGCTTGGCGGCCATTTTGGTCATGTGACCTTGACCCCATGAGCAAATTTTGGTTTCCCCCATCCCATAGAGGCTTCATATGAAACTTGATTTCAATCGGCCCAACGGTTTCCGAGGAGAAGCAGTTCGAAAATTTTCACATTTTTCGCCTCGGCGAGGCTATACTAAATGGAATGTAATATTTCGCAAGTTCATTGGTTAGATCTCATTGATATCTACCAGTATGCCAAAAATTGTTTAAATATTCCAAGCGGTTAAGTCACTATCACCAATTTTCACAAACGGGTTACGGACGGACCCAAAGAAGGTCAGGGTCAACCCAGGGTCACCCTTTTAGCAATTTATGATGGGCCTACGTCCCAGATGCTATTTATGAAGTTTCGTGGAAATCTGCCCGGTGGTTCTTGAGAAGACTATTTTTTAAGGGTTTTTACCATATATGGCTTGGCGGTGGCCAATTTGGTCATGTGACCTGGACCCCATGAGCAAATTTTGGTTTCCCTATCCCTTAGAGGCTCCATATGAAATTTGACTTCAATCGGCCCAACGGTTTCCGAGGAGAAGCAGTTCGAAAATTTTCACATTTTTCGCCTCGGCGAGGCTATACTAAATGGAATGTAATATTTCTCAAGTTCATTGGTTAGATCTCATTGATATCTATAAGTATGCCAAAAATTGTTTAAATATTCCAAGGGGTTAAGTCACTATCACCAATTTTCACAAACGGGTTACGGACGGACAGACAGACAGACCATATATGGCTTGGCGGCCATTTTGGTCATGTGACCTTGACCCTATGAGCAAATTTTGGTTTCCCCCATCCCATAGAGGCTCCATATGAAATTTGACTTCAATCGGCCCAACGGTTTCCGAGGAGAAGCAGTTCGAAAATTTTCACATTTTTCGCCTCGGCGAGGCTATACTAAATGGAATGTAATATTTCCCAAGTTCATTGGTTAGATCTCATTGATATCTATCAGTATGCCAAAAAATGTTTAAATATTCCAAGCGGTTAAGTCACTATCACCAATTTTCACAAACGGGTTACGACGGACAGACTGACAGAATGACAGAATGACACTGTGATTTTAGGGCACTCTTAGAAATCAACCGACTTCAGTCGGTTGCTTTTTCTGCGGGTCGTGCAATATTAGATATCAGAGATCAGCCTGTGCTATTGCTATATTCGCTCGTTTCGTTAAAAATAGTGCAGAAGCCATAAATAGCTCCTTTGAACGGCGAAGACTCTGATCACAACGACAGTTGCAGGCTGATCATATAAAATTGTTGGAGCAGTCACAGGGCTACCTACAGAATGTATCACATGCTGTTCTGAAACTCTGCATGCCATTGTGTCACCAACGAATACCAATCAGCCTGCACATCGTGTAGTATGATCAGTATGGGCAGATCGCATCCGCATGGCTATCAAGAAAAAATCTTATAAAATGGATGCGCATCATGGTCTTAAATTGTGCATTGCCTGTATATGGCACATGAGGAATTAGACAATCGTGCGTTTGCTCGCAGTCTGATCATAATCTTTGAGGATTCAGTGCACGAACTTTCAAAATCTTTTAGACTTGCACGAACTTTCTTCAGCCACAGCCACATACAAAGAGATAAAAGCGATAGCTTTACCGCAATGAATGGATGCGTATGTTGATCCAAGTTTGCATGTCGCTTTTCAATCAGGAAAGACTCAGATGTGCAGTCTAATCAGTCTTCGTAGATATGAACCTTCTGCAGTTACAAAGCCATCCATGCAAGGTGTTATTTATTTATTTCACACTATGGCTTTTTGAAAGTTGATTTATAAAATCAAGTTTCTATGTCATTACATTTCTACTTCCGGCACTGGACCGCGTTACTCCACTTCCGCTATTCGTTCGCTGTATAAAATAGTCCAAAGGAACTCTTGAAAACTAATTTTGCAGGCATGGAACGTCTTTCAAAATATTTCATTTTTTGAGACTTTATACGGATTGAATATAAATTAGCACAAAACGACATATTCTGAACAGAAAACAATACTCTATATAGGACTATTTTCCCACCGGCCCCGATAGCTCAGTTGGTAGAGTGTCCGCTCCGGGGAACGGGAAGTCACGGGCTCGATCCCGGGCCGAGACATACCA
The DNA here is from genome assembly GCA_963580285.1 of Lucinisca nassula. Lineage (NCBI taxonomy): Eukaryota > Metazoa > Mollusca > Bivalvia > Lucinida > Lucinidae > Lucinisca > Lucinisca nassula. Next base: position 63,522,064 of record OY757021.1, on the reverse strand, counting down.
AAGTCGTTAAAAATGGTACTAGCTGCTCCTCGCTTGGCACTCAGATTTACGGGGTAGAGCTAGGACTGGTCGACCCAGTGTCAGGATAATGTGACTGGGTGTGGTATCATGTAATGTGTCTGGGACATGATACTTCAGTGAGGCAGCACTATAAAAGTGAGGATTGAGCTCCCTGTCGCAACCAGACACCGTCGTGATATGACTGAAAAATTGTTGAAAGCGACGTTAAACCCGAATTCACACACAGGACTATTTTCATACGCGCTTTCCGATGATATTTATGTTTTACTCTTTCATCCCTGATCGAGTTTCTGACAGGACTCTTCTCGCTTTAAGTATATTCTTATAGAAAGGGATTTCTGATTAGTTCACTGACATGATGGCATTAAACAGTGTACATGTAGATTCTGGCGAGACGTGCTAGCTACGTACCGTCTTATCAGAATCTACAAGGTTTGCAGAGATACAGTGTATTTCTACCTCGGCGTCTGCGCCGGTCTACAGGGTTAAAAGGGTTAGCTCGCGCTTCTCTGTGATTATCAGTGACCGACTAAACTGGCAACCCATAATTGACCGACATCAAACACGGTTATTCACATGCTTTTGAGAGCTCTAATTTCAAAACATGTGTTGTAAGCTGTGAGTTTTACATCAAGTTCCGTACTTTCAGCAAAAAGTGAAGACAACGATCAGACGCTACATTCTGTGGCCTCTAATCTGTCTTAACTGTTTCCGAATGCCCCAGTATTGAAACAACTGGCATTTATGGGTTAATGTTTTTATTGGGAATAAACGTATTTTAATTCAACTTGGGTAGTCGAAGTTCGCTAAACGCGGCGCGTCTGATCAGGGTTATAATGTCTAAATCAAATGGTTTAGCCAAAAAAGATTTTTTTCGTCCAAGTTATTCCGACGCCCGAAGGAACATAGCTCCAAGCGGCCGCACAACGTATGTGCATCGTCGTATCAACACAACGTTGATGCGACGTTGCTAAGACGTCATGTGCCCGCTAGGAGAAATCGGCTATAGGATTATTTGCAGATGGAACAAGCATAGAATGTACTGAGCTAATTTAGAAACCATGAAAAAATTAGCAGACACGTCTATCTTTCTTTCTTCCTTCTTTTTTCTTCGCGGGGGTAGTTTGGGAGGCACAGGTGTCACTGGGGAGTCCAGCTGATACTGACTTACATTTGGGCAACGCATGCTGTCCTTGCAGCAGGTAACGGCAGATGGTGAGGGTTGATATTCACTCTGTCCCTCACTTTCATCTCCTCTGCTATCTCTTCTATCTCCCCCCACCTTCCTCTTGGAGAAGACAAAATGATCCACAGGGGTTGACCTGTCGTTAAACTCAAAACAATCGATGAATCATTTTTACTTTCTTCGTCGAATTTTTTAACCGTCACAAAATGTCTAGTTAACTGCTTGATCTACGACTGGCATTGTTATTTTAATAATTATTCCACATAAATCAACTTTCCTCAGTACTTTCAGTACTTTGATTAAGTAATGATCCGCGGTGTCGGGACAACTCGGCACATAGCAAACTCGGCACATACCCAACTCGGCACATAACCAACTCGGCCCCTACAAACTCGGCACATAGCAAACTCGGACCACAATAGTTATAATGGTTATTAAGCTGTACAGTAATACTTTATTTGCCTGTTTTATTATTATTGTTTTATAATAATTATATGTATGCTTATTAAATAAAAAAAAGTTTTTTTTTTTTTGTTTTTTTTTTTTTTTGCATTTTAAAAACAAATCATTTAAATCGATCAATAAGCTCTGAATCAGGCGATGACTAAAGCTGTGAATATGATATTTGAGACTCATTGCGACCCATGATTGCCCAGCCGAGTTGATGGGCGTATTGTCAATTGTTAATCAATTTTACTGAAGTTATCTAATCCATCGGTGATTAACTGAGTGCCTGTGCATAACCTTAATAAGGTGTGAAAACACGCGCTAAATTTATGCGAACGTCTTTAATTATGGAGGTGAGACATGATATGTTAACGTACAAAATTATAACTGATATGCTTTCGAATGCAGTCTTTTAAATGACAGCAGGTGTCCAGAAACTGTCCAACATTTGTCACAGTGTTTTTATTTTATTTTTTTTTTTTATTGTGCATTGCATGTGACAACGGTGCAATTTCATGAGGTTTATCAACGTCACATCTACGTCGATGCAACGCGATGACGCTGTACCGAACTTGGTTTGACAACGGCCCCCGCTCATCGGGGCTTGAAGAAATATATGGGCTGCATAATGCTTCCCCGCAGAGCTGAATCCGACCCACACACGAGTACTGGTTAACCGCTTTAATAGAGGATCTAAGCATGCCCAGGCAAAGCGGTGTGTGTCGGACCGTCCATTCTTACAAACCCTATTGGTTCCATTGGACGACAGGGCTTGAGATGTCATTTCATCTCTCAAATCAAACAAACAAAAACGTTGCCCTAGCGCGCGGTGTGTCTGCTATGCTTTAATTGAGTTTCAAGTTCAGTTTGTTTGGCCAATCACACTCGTGTGTTCCCGAGAAATCCTTGGTGACGCATGAAATATTTATAGCAATTTTATTTTTAGCTGCGAAATCCTCATTAATTACCGGGTCTAAAATAATGAGTTTCAGCAAAAACTTTTACCGATGTCAAATTTAACAGCTTGTTTTGAACGAGTTTTATTGTTTCATACAGATATTAGGACAGAAAAAATATTTAATGCACTAAAAAATGACATTTTCATAATGATGCAACCTAAACTTTCACCTTCACCTTATTTTCCCCTGAACTAAAAATAACTCTTGGTATTAACGCGCTCGGTACATTTGTTTCTAGTCTTTTCTCAATTATTAGAATATTTTTGACACAATCACAATATAGATTTTAAGTTATTAGTATGGTGAAGTTTCTTATTCGTTGTTACTAAGTGGTGAATAACGAAAATCCGTTCTAAACTTATGCACTATTTTGTTGAATGGACGATTATTAGGTCGTTGCTAGGCCACTTCCGTCAAAACTGAAACAGGTTGTTGAAGAAGAAACACAGAAAACATGACTGCGAAGATTATATCGAGAATTTGAGAGAGACATTGTATAATGGCTTATCATAGTGAATTAGAAAGTGAATGTGAACATACATACTACGTCAAGAAACCAGTTTTGTTCAGAGGAGTTGTGTACTGGCATTTTAATCAAGGTTTAAGCAGAACAGTATGGTCGTTTGAAAAGTGGAGATTTGCGCCTAATTTTGTAGGACCTTGTTATACAAATCGTAACTACTGCCATCCACATACACTTATTTCGTCTTAATTATTCCAAAATTGGTAGCCATGTAGGCCACTTTCAGGCATGAGCTCAGTGAAAAAACTCAATATGTGTAGGAGTGAAAAGTGCAATTTAGGTCACGGATCAGCTGATGATTCACGGGTAGCACCGAAACGTCGCAATATGCCACCCATATTACGTCTTGATAGTACAGGTGAAGCAACATCACATGACATTGGAGGAGAAGGGTCAATAGGTTGTGGTAGAAAGTGTAGATTAGCAAATACAATGAATACATCTTTTCAAAACATTGTAAACTACGTTGGTGCAGCTTCATCATCTTTTATTGGCCTTGGTTCAGGCATTTCAAATCATTTGACAGCAGAAACAGAAAGTCCTTTTGATTGCGTTAAAAAGATACTACAGACCAACCAGACCCCCTTAGAGAAAAATAAATGTGATAGGAGCATGGCAGACACAGCTAACAGTGAAATGCGACCCCCTTTTTGGGGTAGCCCTGCTGTGGATACAGGGCATGACAACAAATACCCTTATCTCAAAAAGCATTTGACATCTTGGCCAAATAGTGTTATTGGTTCGGTTCATAAAAATGCATATAATGCATACAATAAAACACCTTGGCATTCATTTCATACATGTAAAAATGCTTATTCGCCCTACTACAGACAAGGGAATATTTGGCAGAACAAAAAAAGACAAAGTGAAAGCTTTTCTGACTATGATAATGATCTAAGTATTGATCCACACATGAAACCATACAATGCACGGCTTCTTCAGAAGAGCAAACAGTTCAAGAAAAGTAATCCTACTAATCAACAAAGTTGCCATCCAAAAGAATCCGATTTAAAACAAAAAACAAGAACCACAGAATCCGATACTCAGTGGTCTGTAAATAGCATTGAGTCTGATACAGAAAGGTCTGTTGACAGCAGCAAACAAAAGAATGGACAAAAAGAATGTGGAAAATCCGGTTTAGTTGATTTAAAAAATCAGTCTGTTCCTGTGATATGTATTGACACCGTAAATGCTTCCCCAAAGGGGGGTATTGAAAAATCACCCAAACCATTAACCTCTGTTCAAGTCGGTGGATGCAATACAACCAATAGACTTCAAAACGGCAATGTAGATAATGGTTCAAATGAGAAAACAGATAATGAAAAGGTAACAGATTGGTTTGAATATGAAAGTAAAGATCTAAAAACAATTCCTGTCAACTTACAAAGTTTTGAACAGAAATGCCAAATTACAGATACCTCACCTGACACAGACACTTCTTTGGTTTATCCATCGCTTCATAGTTGGTTTAGTATTGACTTAGATACTGATACCATGAAATGTAAAACTGAAAATGTGGTCAAAAATGATCCACAAGTAGGTAAACATCAAAATGATAAAACAATGAAAGAGCAATCAAAGGTGAAAATGAATGATAGTCAAACCAGTGAAAACCCCTGTGATATTCAGAAAATTAACGTGAAAATAGAAAACATTGACTTAAGTCCAAAATTGAAATCGGAGAATACATGTACAAATGATATTAAACCCCCAAGTGAATGTGATAAATCATTTGTCCTTTATGTAAGAAATCTTTCTTCATCAAAAAAGGCAAGCAAACCTTCATGTAAGAAGCGTAGAAGGAAAAGAGCAAAGAAAGAAGGCAATATTGATGAGAAACCTGCTGAAAAACCTAATAAGAACATTACTGGAGAATCGGACACTAAATGCAAAGAAAGTCCCTTAGCGTTCATTTTAGGCATTGATGCTGATGCATACTCTTCAGGAAAAGCTCAACCATTCCTTGTGTCATGTGATATGAACAGTGATTCTGACTGGTCAGACAGTGAAGAATGTGACGAGTCTCCTGAAGAACCTGTTCCTGATGAATTGTCAATGTTTACATTGTGTGATAATTTCAATCCATTAAACTTTAAAGTAGTTTGTTCTGTGCAGTCTAGTCCTACAGAATGCTCCAGTCATATTGATGCAGTCAATCTATCTTGGCAGGTTAATGTTTGTGTCAGTACAGCTACGCAAAACAAGTCACAGTGTGATAAAAAGGTAAATGAAATATCTGGTCAAGGACTGCTGCTGCACATTCTTTCTAAATGCATAGACCACAGGAATGATACATTTGGTCTGTGCGTTCAGAGAGATTTGCACAGCAGAAATTTTCAGTAACATTATAGGTTACTTACTAAACAAGGAAGTAACTGTCCTTTCTGCTTTCTGCTGTTGGTGTTTCCATATGGGTCGAGTTATCTCATGTTGGTGTCTCTTTCCCTTTTGTGGCTGTGATCGGAGGTGTGGGTTAATTACATGTACATATTGATTCCTTACCATTGCCTTTACACAACTTCTATTTTCATGGTTTTGACTTTCATGGTTTTTCATATGAATATAATATTGTATGGATTCAGTCATTTATCAGGTTGATGAGAAACTGGGGAAGAAAAAAAAGAGAGAGAAAAAATTGACTCATTCCTAGCACAACTTGACATCTGGGCAGGACTGAAAGCCTCGCCCATATTTCTGTGTATCAGTACTCTGAACCACTGATACATGTATACTAAGGAGGCTTGCCGGCCACTGTAGCTCAGTCGGATGCGTGTCTGACTGTGATCAGGAGAACGCGGGTTCAATACCTGCTGGTGTCAACAACATTCTTTCATGGAGACTGATCATGAAATCTTTTATAAGATCATTCTCTCCCTTCAGCTGATTAAAAGAAGGGCAGTTGTCCGTTTCTGGCAAAAGAATGTACGCTCTACTGGTTAACCACTTACATATAAGCCTTCCCAGGAAAAGTGTGGATAGGTATATAAGGCCCAAAAAATGTCTTGTTTCCGGAAACCCTACCGACCCTGCTTTTTTGGGGCCTACCCAAACTTTTAAGGGACCCCTGAGAATTTTTCTTTGATTTTAAGGGTGTTTTTCAAAGAATTTATGCTTTTCCCATACAAAAAAGTTTTCCCAAAAAGTTTGCCTACCTACCTACCCAGAAAAGTATTTTGATGTTTCTGGAAACAAGACATTTATTTTTTTTTGCCTAACCTGACCAGCTCAAAAAGACCTAAATAAATTTGACTGGGCCATTAAACTCCAAAACAAACAAAGACAAAGCTTGTCCATTATGTACATGGTATATTTCAAATAGGAATTTTGCTAATGAAATAAATAGTTAAATGTAATTTATAAGAAATGATCCTAAGTATTTATGGGTACAGGAAGGCATAAGCAAACAGGGCAGTCCCAGATCAGACTGCTCCTTAAGTCTGATCAGGATCTACACAGTTTGCCAATCCATTTGCATCTTTGGACACCTTGCTGGATCATAAAAGTAAATGTAATTTCTTATTATTTTAGGAGAGTTACAGGAAGTCCTTAAGGTGTTCAAATTTGTTTTAGGATTTTTACGGTATACAGAAGGATTTCTTAGCTGTTTTGCAAGCAGCAAACAAAAAGTTGATGAGAATGCTGTGCTGATCCACAGGCTTACCTGCACCTTTCTGGTTTCCAAATGACATGCAACAGGTTTTTCTCATGACTGTTATTGTCTCAATGTTTTTCAAAGAAAAGTTGGGTTACTGTTATCACCTTTGGCTATCTGTCCATCCGGCTATCTCCTAAACCATTATTTTGAATCCAACCAAATTTGGTATGTGGGTTGCTTACATGATTAGGCATGCAACAGACTTACAGGATATTTATTTTTGGTCAATCCCCCCCCCCCCCCACACACACACACACCCCAGGGGCTCTGGGGAGGGGTAAAATATCAATAATATTCAATTACAAAGTCATTTTGATACCAAACTTCGCACATATACTGAATAATGAAGGATTTAAAACATATTGAACAGGATTGTGGACCCTGCAAATCTTAGTTTATACAGTGAAAAGTGGGGTATACATTGTTTCCTGATTCTTGCTCATAAGCTTCGAATATGGCCACACACATAGCGAGTAGGAATTAGTCTAATAGAACAGCCTCATCGAGCACCCACAAATTGTGACAATCTGTGTTTGCCAAACTTTGGCGCGGAAATGAGAATTTACAAATTTTCCTCTGTAAAATGTTAGTTCTGCACTAATGAACAGCATCATTATATCACATGGATATGTTATTCATAAAAACGTACATTGTGGATAAAACTTAAAATGTTAGAATCACTTCCTGAAACTTAATTTTCCCCCCTCCGCTGATTTAAGTAGGGCAGTTGTCAGTTTCTGACGAAAGAATGTGCACTGTACTGGTTAACCACTTACATATGAGCTTGCTCAGGAAGTGTGGATAGGTAAACTGACCGACTAAAAAATGACCCTAAAAATAGTGTTGACTGGGCCGTTAACCCATTTAGTACCGGAAACCCCAAAACGGGTATCAGGTCAAACAGAACAGGCCCAGATCAGATGCCGCAAAACGCGGCATCTGATCAGGGCCTACACTGTTTGCAAAAAGTTCAGCCATTTTCCTAATAAATTTTGAAGAAAACAAAACCTGACACCCCTAAATTTTGAAATGGACTCCTGCTATATATAAGGAGGAAGATTCCATTTGGTACAAAAAGGGTTAAACTCCAATGAAGTAAGGATTAGTGTCACAAAATTATCCTCATTACTTCTTACCAGGAGGTACATGTACACTTAACAGAGCTGTAAACTTTCAGTAAAGGGTATTGAATTTTTGAAAATCAGCATTTGTTTAATTTGAGTGTTCTCAGGGAGTAAAAAAACTCCATTAACCCTTGTCCTGCTGAGCCCGGATATGCCTTATTTTCCAAACAATGGAGATCCAGATCAGATGGCTTCTGACGAAGCCATCTGATCAGGATCTACATTGTTTGCCATTCAGATTGTGAATTTGTTGCAATGATTTGCATCAAGTAATCTGATTGGTTGATAATCAATAGTGGGTGTGGCATATATGAATATTCAGCAGGACAAGGGTTAAATTTTAAATTTCAGTGATGAAATCAGATTGTGAGCAGTACGGGTATACTAGAACCCTGCATAGATGATTTGAGCCCCGCCAATTTAAGCGAATTTGGTTCTTCGAGCATTCCGTCATGACAAATTTTAACTGCGCATGCCCAGCCATTCAGAGGGGCCAGGGATATGGCTTTCTGTCTGAAGGTTCCTCTTGATTCACTGCTTGTATGAGCGAGCAGCGAAGGTTCTGGCGAGACTGCGCGAATGCGCAGGCTCGCCTGAACCTTCGCTGCTCGCAGAGGCGATAAGTACCAAAATCGCTTGACGGGTCCCATTTAATGCATTCCAGGTTCCGTTGTGTAGCTTGTGTTGTTATTTTCAGAGAAAAATAAAGCTTACATTTCATGTGATTTTTCTGCTAAGCAGAAAATTAAAGTTTCATTTATGTTGGGTTCTTTCACAGAATTTTAAGCAATTGTAAATGGGTTAAACATTGAGCTTTAACCATTTTTGTACCAAATGTAATCTTCCTCCTTAAATACATATATACCAGGAGTCCATTTCAAAATTTAGGGGTGTCAAGTTGTGTTTACTTCAAGATTTATTTAGAAAATGGCTGAACTTTTTAAAAACATTGTAGGCCCTGATCAGACACTGCTTTCTGCGGCTTCTGATCTGGGCCTGCACTGTTTGCCAATTACCCCTTTTGGGGTTTCCGGTACAAAATCTTATCTAGAGCACTGACTTACATACATAGTAAGTTCTATAATTTTGTTCCATACTTTTCAGGTTCATTTTGCGAACGAAAAAGACCTGGTCATTGTACATCCTGTTACTGAAATGGCTGAGTGGTGTGAGGCCTATGAAGAAGCAAGAAAAGGTCCGTGGGTGCAGTTTGCTTTAGACAGAGAGAGGTTCCGAAAGCGAATTACAGACTCCGAAACTGTATTAGATCCTATTCTTTTAGACTGTCACAGACAGAAAGTTTTCAATGAAAGATTTTCTGAAAACTGAAGGGGAACTAAACTTTACTTATGGTGCTATTGCAATTTAATTGGATTGGAAGGGATACACTTCCAAGAGACATACAGTAGAACTTCGATGGCTCAAACACCGATGGCTCATTTACTATGGCTGAGTCGAACCTGTTCTTGAGTTCCTAGGACATTCCATTACATAAGAAGTAGTGCGGGTTAACTGATGAGATTTTCGACATTTATCTTGCAAATGTATGCTGTATGTACTCATTAGAATCCCCTCTATGAGGGGATTCTAATGAGTACATACAACATACATTTTTATTAAGGAAACATACAAAAGATGTTCTAAAATTAACCCGGTTTTGCCTCCTGGTAGTAATCCCCTGTGGCTCAAACTACCCGTGTCTCGAACAAATTTTCATGGCCCCAAAGGGGTTCAAGCCATCGAAGTTCGACTATATATGATATCATAAAAATCTGACAAGCAAATTCTTTCTTTTCAAAGAAGATGCAGATACAACTTGATTTATACACATTTACAAAAGTTACATCCCTTGTACAAATGGCAGAATAATCATGAGCCATCTCATCAGTATCTACACTTTTTGCAATCCTGTTGATGATCTTTTGTTTGTTTGATTTGAGGTTTAACGTCCCCGACAACACTGTAAAGGTCATTTTGGAGACATTGCTTCCAATTTTGTGGGACTTTTACCCGACATTGAGATGAAATGACATCTCAAGCCCTGTCGCCCAATGAAACCAATAGGGTTTATTAGCATGGACGGTCCGCCTCGCACCGTGGTTCCTGGACAGGCTTAGATCCTGTAAGCGGTTTACCAGTACTTGTGTGCGGGCCGGATTCAGCTCTGCGTGGAAGCATCATGCAGCCCATATATTTCTTCAAGCCCCTATGGGCGGGGGCTTTTTGATGATCTTTTAACCCTTTTTGTAACAAATGGAGAACCTACAATCGCTGTTGACCCTGGTCAGTTTAATTTTTGAGAATAAGACTAAACCATTTTTGCTCAAAAGAAATCTTCCGAGGCATTCTGATTTGTCTTCTGACAGGCCCTCCAGATTTTACCCGAAAAGGAAAATAGAAAAACAAATCTTCACCAAAGGGATGGGTGGCCAGCCTGTTTCCGCATGACCTCAGTTGCTCAAAGGATGTAGACCTAACAAACAAACAAAACATATATCTGTATATGCTGCATTTGCCCTAGCAGTCTAACCTGTCTAGGGCATTGTTTATCCATAAACTTATAAAATTTCACACCCTTTCTCCATTAACATGGGAATTAGGAAAGAGGGGACAATGCTCCCTATTTTGTACCACTCATTTCACTTTGGGCCCCTTAATCTTGTGGATTGTAGCAACCAAAAAGGTTAAGTGTATATAATCTTGAAGGGTACCTCTGATATCTATTTCTGGTGAAAGAATGTGCACTGTACTGGTTAACCACTTAAGTATAAGCCTGCTCAGGAAAAGTGTGGATAGGTAAACTGACCGGCTCAAAAATGACCTACAATAGTGTTGACTGGGCCATTAAACTCCAAAACAAACAAACAAAAAACCTGACAGGTCAGTAATTTTTCATGTACTGGTCTTTGTGAGCTGGCAAAACTGCTACCAGTCCAGTATAATACAACCAAACTACAGTGACTTGAACCCCCTTTTGAACTTCAAGGTACCATACTGGCATAGCAACAGATAAGGTTGGTATTTTGTGACAACTGAAGGATAGTTTTTCTCAATTCTCCATAAAAACCTATGATGTGGGTATTCATTAGAACCCCAACGAATGAATACCCACAACATAGGTTAATATGGATAAATAAGGAAAACTACCCTTCAGTTATCACAAAACTATGCACCTTATCTGTTTCTATGGGTACTAGGGGTAGTTTGGGCCGTTGAGTTATAGCGCCAGGTCATGAGGCATAATTGGGATGACATTGGGATACATGTATCTTTTTGATCTTCTATAAAATAAAACTGTGTTGTGTGTACTTATTAGAATCACCTCATTGAGGAGATTCTGTTGAGTACACAAAATTCTTTTTCAAGATGAAAAATGAAAATCTCTTCACTCTTTACGTCAAAGTTTTGTGTTAAACCTTTTTCATTGCTGATATCTCTGTAACCACGTACGATTCTCTTCATGTTTGGTAAAGGATATCTCTATAGCATTACCTTTCATATGGAATATCTAAGCCACTAGGTCAAGCCCCTGGGTGGGCTGTCTGTTCATCTACTTTTATGCCACGGTGACCTTGACCTCAAGGTCAGGGACTTAGAAATTTTTCATTTGGTTAAAGTTTTATGTCAAAGTTTACAGATGCCTGCATGTTCTATTTGATGCCCTCACTCCCTTGGTCCATTTAGAAATTTTATGTTTGGTTTAGCTTTTACAAGCACATATATAGATTCTTATAGCTTCTTGACTTCATTCATATTACATACAAGCTCGAAAGATATATCAGAGGGTGACACTGGCTGGGGGTATACGGGACCCACTGGTCGCTTTCTCTAGTTCATAAACAAACTCCAAAAACATTTCTGTTCACCAGATTTTGATCAACCTGCACATCCGCATCTGCAGTATAGCGGATGTAGAGGCTGATCAAAGTTGTTGCTGTTGCAGGATTTTCTTGATTTTAAATAGTTTTGATTGGAACAATAATGAGTCTGTAGGTGCTATTTATAGAAAGGTACATGTACAATGTATACCACAACGGTTAACCTCTATATTTGTTGGGTATCCAAAGCTAAAACTGTAATAACTAATTAAACTAAGTTGTATTTAAACAAAAATGTATAGATTACATTTATAAAAATGACCATTTATGGTAAAACATTTATATAATCTATACATCTTTGTAGTCACCGGCCCCGATAGCTCAGTTGGTAGAGTGTCCGCTCCAGGGAACGGGAGGTCAAGGGTTTGATCCCGGGCCGCGACATACCAAAGTCGTTAAAAATGGTACTAGCTGCTCCTCGCTTGGCACTCAGATTTACGGGGTAGAGCTAGGACTGGTCGATCCAGTGTCATGATAATGTGACTGGGTGTGGTATCATGTAATGTGTCTGGGGCATGATACTTCAGTGAGGCAGCACTATAAAAGTGAACATTGAGCTCCCTGTCACGACCAGACACCGTCGTGATATGACTGAAAAATTGTTGAAAGCGACGTTAAACCTGAATTCACACACACACACACACACATATCTTTGTAGTCCATCTTTAGACTGCCCTGTCATATAAATGAATAGTGTTATAAAAAGGTTGTGGTGTACTTCAGATTTTGTCAGTTCAGTTTGTTCCTTTTGTGACCAAAACAGCTCCAAGTGCTATTTTTCCTGCCCCAGTTCTTGTATCAAGAACACTTTGTTGTTATTCAATATTCAGTGCTGTCAACTAATTTTTTTTTTTTTTTTTTTTTTTCTGATTGTACAATGTAATTCTGAATTTACCAGTTTTGTCTGTTCATTCAACTGTCTGTTTGAATCTAAATAATATATTGTAGAATTCTAAACAGAGCATTGACTAAGCTGTTAACCAGTAACAATAGTCCATACTAGAAGTTTGGCCCTAACATTTCAAAGCATTTATTGCTCAGTAAGCTTGTTACAGTAGAAATGCAAAAGATTCAGGCACCTTCTGGACTTCCTGAAATTCTCCTAAATTTTAACAAATTTGCTTCAGGATCCAGCAAGGAGTCCAAAAGGTGTTGACAAACTGACAAACAGTGTAGACCCTGATCAGAGCAGTCTGATCTGGGTCTGCACTGTTTGCTTTAGGCTATCCCAATACTTACATGTAGGATCACTACAGTAGTTGTCAAAGCAGTACTGCTGTTTGTGGTAGCGAGTCGCCTGCACACTCATTTTATTGAGAGGGCTGAATATTTGGCCTCATATAGGCCACTGAAATTCTGTTTTGTCTTTTCTGTTAATTTAAGGTTCATGTGAAGTTATCTTTCGATATATAATCAGGAGATATGATTTTAAACTATCTCAACTTCAACAAGAAATAATTAAAAAAACATGTGAAACATTTACTTTGTTGTTTGTTGTCACTGGTTATGGTTAGGTTTGTTTGATTTTAAGTTTAACGTCCTCGTCAACACTAAAGGTCATTTTGGAGATGTTGCTTCCAATTTTGTGGGACTCCCACCTGACACTGAGATGAAATGACATCTCAAGCCCTGCTGCCCAATGAAACTAACAGGGGCCATAAGCATGGTCGGTCTGACTCGCAACACTTTACCTGGGCAGGCTTAGATCCTCCAAGCGGCCTACCAGTACCTGTGTGCGGGTCGGTTTCAGCTCTGCGTGGAAGCATCATGCAACCCATCTATTTCTTCAAGCCCTGATGGGCAGGGGCCCTAGGTTTAGAGTTAACAGCCTAGTCAACATTATTTAGATCATGTCTAGCCAGTCTCTCTTTTTCTCGGCAGGCATATCAGATAGGTATAGAGTTGACATTCTTCAGCCAGTTAGACAATTACCCTTCTGGGGAAAGGGGAAGATGACCATAGAAAATATTTCACAATCAATCTCACGAAAGAATGTTGCATGGCCTAGTGGGGAATGAACATAAGATGCTCATCCGAGTGAGCCAAAAAGCCATAATGGAGAACTACTGTCTTGTATGATACATATGGCATTGCTTGTTTGTGTTTGTTTGATTTGAAGTTTAATGGCCCGGTCAACACTGTTTAGGTCATTTTTTAATCGGTCAGTTTAACTATCCACACTTTACCTGGGCAGGCTTATATGTAAGCGGTTAACCAGTACAGTGTTTCACCAGAAACTGACAACTGCCCTTCTTGAACCAGCGGAAATGGCATTGCTTGATTTGTTTGTTGATTTGAGGTTTAATGTCCCCGTCAACACTGTATAGATCATTTTGGAGACGTTGCTTCCAATTTTGTGGGACTTTCACCCAACATTGAGATGAAATGACATCTCAAGACCTGTCGCCAAATGAAACCAATAGAGTAAATAAGCATGTGATGGTCTGACTCGCACCGGTTTACCTGGGCAGGCTAAGATCCTCTTAGAGATTTACCAGTACTCATGTGCGGTCGGATTTCAGCTCTGCGTGGAAGCATCAATCCGCCCATCGGGGCTTAAAGAAATATATGGGCTGCATGAATCATGCAGCCCATATATTTCTTCAAGTCCCGATGGGTGGGGGCGGGGCATTGCTTGAGATGATGAGGAATAAAAAAGATATTAGCTTGAAATAAGGAGGATTGCTAAGGTCTACATTAAAACACACCATCACACGAACAAGTCCATGAAATGAACACCCCCTAAATCCCACATTTTACATGTATAGAGAAAACTGGGGTTTATGGTAGTATACATAATTTTTCTTGTTTCAGCTCGAAGACATACATGCTGTGGGTACTCATTAGAACTGCCTCGATGAGGCAGTTCTAAAGACCACCCACAACCTATGTTAGCAGTACAAAAAAAAAAAAGGCATGAATTTTCATCAGAAAATTAGCCGTTTTGGAGATTGAAAAGATGCATTATGTCACACATATATGCATTTTGGGTACACGGTAGAATTTAACCAAGCACCCACAACCTATGTTTCTGTTGAGACGATTCTAACCAAGTACCCACAACCTATGTTTCTATTGAGGTGATTCTAACAAGTACCCACGACCTACATGTATGTTTCTATAGAGGCGATTCTAACAAAAACCCATTGCCTTTGTTTCCAACAAAGAATATGGAAAATTATCCCTAAATTATCCTCAATACTCCGAAACTATGACTGGATAAATAAAAGAAATTTGCCTCATCTCATTTAATAATAACTTAAATATGCCTCACAAGAGCAAGGACATTTATCCCTTAACCCATTTTGTACCAGAAACCCCAAAACGGGTAGTTGGCAAACAGTGCAGGCCCAGATCCGACGCCACAGAACGCAGCGTCTGATCAGGGCCTACACTGTTTGCAAAAAGTTAAGCCATTTTCCAAATAAAATTTGAAGAAAATACAACCTGTCACCCCGAAATTTTTAAATGGACACCTGCTTTATATAAGGAGGAAGATTCCATTTTATACAAAAGGGTTAATAACGAGTTATTTATAGAATAAACGATTCAAAACCCTTGGCTATGGCATTCAGATGGCAATCTTAACCCTTATCATGCTGTTCACGACAACCCCTATCTTTGCAAACAGTGTAGATCCTGATCAGATGGCTTCTTCAGAAGCCATCTGATCTGGATCTACACTGTTTGATTTTCAGTTTATGAATTTGTAGGAATAAATTACTTCAAGTAATCTGATTGGTTCAAAGTCTGAAACGGGTGTGGCTAAAATGAATATTCAGCAAGATGAGGGTTAAGGTATCAAATTAGCTGAAGGGATTGAAACTGTAGCAAAATTTCTCCTTCATTACTAGTTTGTTTGGAGCTTAACAGCCCAGTCAGCACTATGTAGGTGATATTGAGTCAGTCAGTTTCAGTATCCACACCTTTCCTCGAAAGGCTTATACATAAGTGATATACCTGTACACTGCATTATTCTTTCGCCAGAAACTCACAACTGCCCTTCTTGAATCCGGGTAAGAGAGAGAATGGTCGTTGAAAAGATTCCATGATCAATCTCCACAAAAGACTGTCGCCGACCCCGACAGTCCTTATCATCAGTCAGACCCGCATCAGACTGAGCCACAGAGGCCAGCAAATTACTAGAGAGCTTCATGATGAGTACTTGTAAGATACACCTCTTTGAGACCGGTGATTCTAATAAGTACCACATTGAGGCGATTCTAACAAGTAACCACAGCTTAAGTTTCTTAACAAGAAATAAGAACCTTGAGCTTTAGATTGCATCTGATCACCTTAAGGATGATTGAACCCCTTTTGGGGATATGAAACCAGATTTCATGCAGGTCAGGAGACGATGTGAAAAATTGATGCGAAACCAAAATCATATATCCAAGAGTGTAGCATCTGATCACAATCCAATCTACACTGTTTACTTAAATAAAAGAAATTGAAGGGTTATGGTAATTGAAATAAACAAATGTGATGTTTAGACTACTCTCAGAGACAATCAAGCTACCAGTGTTGCTTTGTTTGAGGTTTTTCATCCCTGTCAACACTATTTTGGTCATTTTGAGGTGTTGCTTCCGATTTTAAAGACCTTTTACCCGACACCAAGATGAATTTACTTCTCAATCCCAAAGTCCTCCAGCCCGTAGAAACTTTGAGGGTTTAAGGAGCGGTCCGACTCGCATCACTTTTCCTGGGCAGGCTAAAATCTAAGCAGTCTTACCAATACTGTTTTAGTCGGTATCAGCTCTGCACAGAAGCACCATGCAGCTCTGTCTATTTCTCCAGGCCCAGATTGGCAGCGGCACTTTTGTTTGTGATTTGATTTTTAACCCTTATCTTGCTGTTCAGGACAACCCTTTTTTTTTCGAAACAGTGTAGATCCAGATCAGATGGCTTCTGAAGAAGCCATCTGATCAGGATCTACACTGTTTGACTTTCAGTTTATAAAGGGGGTCTTTCAAGGTATAGGAAGTTTGCATTGGTTTCTGCCCACGCTTGGATTTTGATGAAATTATGCACAGTAATTGCCTTGGGTATAACCATTATAATTACGATGCATTCACTTTTAAATTTTATTTCCGTAGTAATTTATTACATATTTTATGAAGTCTCTATCACAACAGAGAGTACTCTCATATAAACTTGTCTACAGTATTCAGAGTTTCATACATCTAACGCTGCTATGTTTTATGAATTAAAGCCATAATTGGTGAGTTAGTTGATACTATAGTTGATCTCATATGTCTAGTAATAGTGGCTGGGCATTCTGTTTTCTTTGATAGTGTCCCCATATTTCAGCTCCTATTTTTGTATTCATTAAAATTTTATATGCATTTTTACCATGTTCCAATTTTTGTCAAGACACCATTTTAGCATAAAAACTATCCACATATCTTAGGAACATGTTGATGAATTTTGATTGAAATTGAGGACCGGTAACATTGTGTTTTTACAGACTGAATACTGATAGTCCTGATTCAGCAAAATGTGAAATTATATGATTATACTGTTTTGGTCATGCTATTTAGTAATACTTTACTATTGTTTTCAATTTGGATGGCTATAGTATAGTATGGTTTTTGTAAGTAGTTAATACCATAATTATAAGTATTATTTCAAAACATCCATTTCGGTAAATTTGCCCCCTATGGAATCTATTTTGTCTACAGAACTATACCGCAAAGGTTTTGATGACAGACATCATCAAACGCCCCCATGTAATCATGTGCACAGTTTTCTTTCTGTCTTGTTTGTCTAATTTGGTAATAGTGCTAAGGTGATGTTTAGATTTAACATTCAAATCAACAACATAGGAGTCACTTTAGATGTTGCTTCAGATTTTGTGAGATTTGTTATCCGATTCGAGATAAATGACTCTCAAGTCAAACTGTTGTTTTTTTATTTAACCCTAACTGTCCATTTAAAAAGAAAGGTTTACTCTAGGTAAAACAAATAACACTTGAGATTACTTTTCCTGGACATTAAGTTTTCAGAATTTGTATCTGCATAGACACTAGCCAATCTATCTGTTTTGGATAGCCCCTATGAACAAAACCAAACGGCTTCCTGAAGCTGTATTCCAAAGCTATTTGAATTTGCTTTTAGAATTCACATAGTGGTGCATTTGTCAGTGTTCCAAAACTTATGTGATCATGATTGTGTTGTCTATATATTTGTATAGGTCGTTCACTTCATTTACCTATCTCAGCAGTTGTCGCAGTAATTACAAAGCACATTATGTAAGATATCAAGAAGCATTTAAACTGTTGATAATAATTATTCAATCTGTGAGTAGTTATCGCATTACTTATAGGATTTTAAATTATTTTTAGTAAATACATTGTGATGCTTTTTTTCTGTCCAAACACTGCAATGCTCTTTCTAAGCTGAGAGATACGTACATTGCACAGAAATGTACTGGTAATTATTAATGAACAAAAAGCAAGCAAGAACAGTGCTTAAAAAACAGTGAACATGCATTCAGGAGAAACATTCAAGAAGTGGTTGAAGGTTTTACAACCAGAAAAAATACTAAAAGCTCGCTTCCTATAAATTAACCACTATATTGACATAGTAAATAGAAAAAAATAAGACATTAAAGAAACGCCAACAATTACAATACCAATGCAGAAAAGAGACATATTTTATGTATGTGTACTACAAGGAAGAAAACTGTTTCTCTCCCTATCTAATAGCAAAATTTCTCTTGGTCACGAAACAGCTTTGTTTACACCAAATATTCTGCGTTTCATCCATCAATGATACCTTTTGCAACAGAAACTCAATATCAGTGACATTTCAATTTTTGGAAATACTAACCAATAATTACTGTAACTTTTTTGTTAGGATAATAATCGAGCGTTCATAAAGACAGAGTATATCTAAGGCTTAATCTGGCCATGAGTTTATCAACAGAACTACTTTTACTAGTAACAACAAACCACTGACCCTTGTGTCCTTGCATACCAGCTTGGTGTGGAAATGAAAATAATGGATCTCCTTGCCTTACATCTATTTGAGTAGCATGACTTATGCAAAGTCATTAAGTGCACATGTTCACAATAATTTTGCTGCTGATAAAAAAGCAATATATGTTGTTAAGCCTAATTTGTTGATTAGAATACCTTTTGATTTAGTGTTTTACTATCTGCTATTTTGGATATATCATAGTGCATAAATGAAAGGAAAATATCAGAAATTCATGATATTTTAATAGTTTCTAAGCTAGATCAGCTCAATATGTATTCATTTTGATTTGTATAATCTCATTTTTATTACGCAAGTGTTACGAAGTGCCTTTTTGTAAGGTTCTTGGATGATTTCAATAAAATAGTAAACTTTGCAGAAACGACTTACATCCATTAAAGGTGTAAAACTACAATGTTACCGGTTTCGGATTTTCATGAAATTTTGCATAGCTAAAGAAGATACATATGGCAAGTTTTCCTAGCAAAATGAAATCTTGACAAAGACTAGAACATACTTATCTTAGGAATTGAATTTTGATAAGTTTTTAAAATTTTAATTGAAAGATGAGATTTTTGATAATTATTTTATCAGAAAATGTAAATTTTAATTAATTCAAAAGGTTTTTTTAGTATCGAAGAAATGCCTATGGAGTTCTGCATTCAATCCAGTTCACAGATCTTGAAACTAAATAAAACATAAGATTTAAGACACGCTTATTTAGAGATAGACACCAGCTCATGGAGGGAGTCAGTTAGAGTGGCCTCCTGAGTCCTACTTTGATTTATATAATTTATTAAATACATTTTTATAGGTTGTACATGCTGAGTTATTAATATACAATGTTTAAAGAAAAAACATACATGGGCACAGATGAAAGACCCCCTTTGTAGGAATATATTACATCAAGTAATCTGATTGGTTCAAAGTCACAGATGGGTGCGGCTAAAATGAATATTCAGCAAGAGAAGGGTTAATGGAAAGTAAAGAACTTTTTCTCGTAAATTCATATTCTGCCAGGTAGCTTTAATTTTGTTGCTTTATAAAGCTCTTTTTACATCTTAGAAGAACTTCATCTGTCAGGTACATGCCTTTTCTATGAAAACCAGGTATGGTGTATACAATATATACTTTAACCCTTTTTGTACCTGAAACTCCTAAAGGGGTAATTGGCAAATAGTGCAGGCCCAGATCAGATGCCGCAGTACGCGGCATCTGATCAGGACCTTCACTGTTTGCAAAAAAGTTCAACTAATTTCCAAATAAATTTTGAAGGAAACACAACCTGACACCCCTAAATTTTGAAATGGACTTGCACTATATATATATACAAGGTGGTACAAAATGGCTTTACCTTCCCTTCTGGGAACGAGGTCAATGTTAAGGTATTTATTTTTCCATGAATTAAAAGTTTTCCAAAATTAAATCAATATTTGTAAAGACCGCACCACGTTGTCCTGCAAAGAATCTACACGGTTTGTCCAACTGAGCCTACTCCAACTGGCTTGGACCCTAATCATACTGCTCTTAAGAAACAGTGATCAGGGTTAATACTGATTGTCATTCTACAAACTATAATATGATGAGCTTTGAAAATGTTGAAAACCAAAACTACCTTAGTGCAAAATGAAATTTCACTTTGAAAACGGAAGGATTAGATCACCTGGTACATGTATATGTGTATACTAGTACATGTATATATTTCCTGTTGATTTTGCAAGCTTCAAAGTTGGTCAAACTAGGATGCTTTTAACTCTTATCTTGCTGTTCACGACAACCCCTATCTTTGGAAACAGTGTAGATCCAGATCAGATGGCTTCTGAGGAAGCCATCTGATCAGGATCTACACTGTTTACCATGAAGGTTGTGGATTTGTAAGAATAAATTACATGAAATAATCTGATTGGTTCAAAGTCAGAAATGGGTGTGGCTAAACTGAATATTCAGCAAGAGAAGGGTTAACAAGACCAGTGGAGGTTAGAATCGATCATGTACATTGTATCATTGGGCATCAGGGCATGCGATATTGGCTTACTGTTGGGCAAGGCCTGCTGCTGTCCTTAAGGATAATGGGGAAATGCTTTGATGTTCTTCTGTTTTTCCACTTTCATTAGTTTTTCCTCATCCTTGCCCATCTCTCTCTCTCTCATCTCCTGCTATTTCTCCCAAGTTTTAACATGTTGTTAGCCCAAGGCTTGTGTTGTATTTCAACAAAATGGCCTTAAAAATTTGTACTGGACACTTGCCAGTTATCTGGTGCAATACAACATAAAATGATTTCATAACCACAGTTGACAAACCTTTATCTCTGGGCCATTATTTAAACCTTCAAGCACTACAGAAAATTCTAGAGCAGACAATTCACATGTAATGTCAAACCTTGATTTTTCTGAAAAAAAAAAATAAAGAAAAAAAATGCTTTGAAAAAGCAGTCGGCTAGTCGCGATTAGGACTTGACAGGTTCATATTTCAAAACCTTTATAAGGCCAGTCACGACAATTGTCGTCTGCTCTGTGTTCTGCCTGTTACTTTGAAAGAAAGTCATTTTTGCAAAACATCGTGGACCCAGATCAGACTGCTCCTCTGTCTAAATGCGAAAATATTTTTAAAAAGTTTGCAAGAAGATCCAGCAGACGACAATTTAAGATGCTGTTTTTCTTAGAACATTAATGGTTAAATGTTTCCTATATACCGTAATGATTCTAACTAAATATTCGGACAGACAGGCAGACCCAGATCCAGTCTGATCAGGGTCTACTCTGCTTACCATTCTGTCTGCACCTTTTGGACTCCTTGCTGGATGATGAAACAAAATTGTTAAAATTTTATGAGAATTACAGCAAGTCCTCATGTTGACGGAACTTTTAGGATTTTCACGGTATATTTTACTTGAAACATTACGCAAACACGCCTATACAAATACATTGCCACCTTTAACGCCGAAAAAAATGAAAATTTTATGATGGAAAATTGTGATATTTTTCTTATTTCTGCTCAAAATATAGATTGTGGGAACTCGTTAGAACTGCCTCATCGAGGCGGTTCTAACGAGTACCCACACTCTATATTTGAGAGCAGAAATAAGAAAAATAAGGTATACTCCCGGAAACCCCAGTTTTACTATATAAAAGTGGGTTCAAGGGGGTAAAAATTATATAGGCGTGTTTTTGTGATGTCAAGCTTAGCCCTTAAAGCACAAAGGAAAATTTACAGCAGATTTTTCTTATGTTTTTAGAAAAAAAAAATGTATGAATCTTTTCCAGCAGATGTTTCACATGTGGAATGTCAAAGCCTCATTTTGTTTCAATTTTTGAAAAGAAAAAAAAGATTTGAAAATGACATTATATCTTACCCATTATATGCTAGTGGACTCTTCAATTGCTATCTGTTCGACAAGTCCATTTGTCATATAATTGGTGTCAGGCCTATTTTTTGTTTTTATGCTATTTTTAACGGGAAATTCTGAAAGCAAACAGTGCAGGCCCCAGATGCTGTGTTCTGTGGCGCCTAATCTGGGCCTGCACTGTTTGCCAAGGTACCCCTTTAGGGGTTTCCCGCATACAATGGGTTCAGAGATGTCCCAACTTTGGAAAACCTTCATTTACTATAAATGCACAATCCGGTCTGCAAAAAAGTCTTTCATTGGAAAACCTTACATCACAGCGAATAGATTCTTTCAAACCGGCCGCCATGGCCTAATTGTCCTCTTAATAATTAGGTCTCTAACCCCCTATGGTTTGAGCGTCACTCAGGTACGAGATGTCAAGTTCTGCAACCATAGGTCAGGTGGTTTTTCTCTGGGTACTGTGGTTCGGCCACCTCTGATTAACAAACAGCTCAAAATAAGTGAAATAATTGTGAAAAGGCCGTAAAACTAAAAGCAAAGATTCTTTCAAGGGAAGCAAAACAGTAAGGGAAGCAACTCTTCAAATTTTAAGTAAATTGGACTCTTATCATAAGATTTAATTTCTCAAATTTTAATCACTGCCATTCTTAAAATTTTTATTTTCAACATCCTCATAATACAGAATACCCGTTCTGATGCTTATGACCCAAAAAGAGGATTGATGTTCATTAAACCCACAATCATCATCATCTTTCAACCCCTTATCAACAGGGCTACTCTTAAAGGAAAGAATTTGCTCATAAGGAGCGAATTCTTTCCTTTAAGAGCAGACAGGGACTTAGTTCATTGGAAAGCAAACTGGAAGGCATAATACATGTACATGCAGTCTCCGTCACCAAAAAAAGTAAATATAAAAACTGCAGAATATATTGCAAGTATATCCATCTACCTTAGTGCAAAATAGGTAAACTCTAATGCTGCTGAATAAATTAATTTAGCCACACCTATTTCTGACTACCATATTTACCTGATGCATTCGGACAGATAGGGCTTGGCAAAAAGTGTAGACAAATAGACCCAGATGAGATGCCACTGAATGACTCATCAGGATCTGCACTGTTTGCTTCTCCGCCGGCCTCGGTGGCTCAGCTGGATCTGTGTCTGACTGGTGGTCAGGAACTCTGGTTTGATTGATCGTGAAATCTTTCCTACAGTCATTCTCTCCCTTCCGTTGATTCAAGAAGAGCATTTGTCAGTTTCTGGCGAAAGAATGTGCACTGTACTGATTAACCGCTTACGTATAAGCTTGCCCAGGAAGTGTGGATTATGTAAAGTGACCAGCTCAAAAATGACCTAAATAATGTTGACTGGGCCGTTAAATGCCAATACAAACAAAGATTCTGTTTGCTATTCTCGGCTCAACATGGGGTATTAAATGAGCCAGTGCAAGACAAAACCAAAATAAGACATGTGCGCCCAGCGAAGACTCAGATCAGCCTGTACATCTGTGCAGTCTGATCAGAGTCTTCACTGTGCACTAAGGATAGCTAAGGGCCCATTGCTCCTTCATGCAGCATGAGAAGTTTCTGGTTGGATGCGCAGGTTGATCTGATTCTTTGCTGGACGCACATATGTTATTGTAGGTTTTGTCCTGGGCTGGCTCAAATTATACTTGTGCCAATTTTAGAGCAAGTATGGTAAAAAGGTGTCCGAATACCGTATCCACCAAACAAGTTACCTGATATCGTGTTTGTTAACCCTTATCTTGCTGTTCACGACAACCCCAATCTTTGCAAACAGTGTAGATCCAGATCAGATGGCTTCTGAAGAAGCCATCTGATCAGGATCTACACTGTTTGGCATTCAGTTTATGAATCTGTAGCAATAAATTACATCAAGTAATTTGATTGGTTGATAGACAGAAATGGGTGAGGCTTAAATGAATATTCAGCAAAAAAAGGGTTAAATTTGCAAACTGCATGACAGTGTAGATCCTAATCAGATGGCTTCTGATCTTGATTTGCACTGCAAAGGTAGCCCAAAGGGCCGTTGTGTTCAGCAGGATAAGGGTTTAAATGTATAACGGTTGATTGCTTGTCATTTAAATTGTTTCTGCTTTGATACGCATTGTTAGATACATTACAAACACTTGAAGGAGATATTGCATCAGACTAACCGCAATACTTCAAAATATAACCTTGAAACCTTGATCCTGGTGTATTTTAGTTCTAGTTTTATGACATTCTTGTAATAAGTTGTTTTGTCATGCATATGTAGATTATTACCGATGAAAGTCACGTTTATAGTAATTTCCCTTAGTATTGAGACTGGAGCAGGCAGTGGAGAGTCGGAATAGTCTACATTACTGTATATGACACACCCGTGTGACATAGTGCATTCTTTCATATCTAAAAATGGCCATTTTCTGAAGAAAATTTATGATATTTTTCTTATTTACATTCCAAACATAGGTTGTGGGTACTCGATAGAACTGCCTCAATGAGGCGATTCTAACGAGTCACCACAATCTGTCTCGGAGCAGAAAAAAGGAAAATGATGTATACCCCCGTAAACCCCAGATTTCTCTATATATAAAGTAGGATTTAGTGGGGTTTTCATTTCACGGACGTGTTCACATGATGACTTCTTTAGAAGAAAAAGCAAAATCTGCACTGTTTGCAGTATTTTAACTCTCTACAAGTCTAAAATACCTGTGCAACCAGTGAAGACAAAGATCAGCCTGCATATTTGAGCAGTCTGATAAGTTTTTGTTGGTTGCATGAACTTGACGAACCAGAGAAAAACTTACTTAACCCTTGACCTGCTGAATATTTATATATGCCACACCCACTACCGATTATCAGCCAATCAGATTACTTGATGCAAATTATTGCAACAAATTCACAATTTGAATGGCAAACAATGCAGATCCTGATCAGATGGCTTCTGAAGAAGCCATCTGATCTGGATCTACATTGTTTGAAAGATAAGACATGTTTGGGCTCAGCAGGGCAAGGGTTAAGTTTTATGAGAAATTGGATGTGCTGGTTTGGCTGAGTCTTTGCTGTGGGTTTTGCCCCATACTGGTTCATTTATAAAATGCCCCTGGTAGTGATAGCGGGGAAATATATATTGTTTTTGCCCAGTTTGCTTCTTTGTTGGTTGGACAACTTTAAAACTGGTCATAAATTTTGAACCGTTTAGAGCCTTCAAATTTGGCATGTAGATTCCTTGTAACAAGGGCTTCCCACTCATACAAAACATTTGAAACTGACCTGTGGCCTAGGTACGTACTTTAAAGAAAAATGACCTTGGCCCGGAGACAGGGTGTTTCACAAACACAGTTCTTGTTTTAACATTCACTGAAGTGCTGGCCTCGGTAGCATGGTAGGATAGGTAGCAAGTCTGACTGTTGTTCAGAACGCAGGCTCAATACCTGTCAGGGTCGGCAACATTCTTTCATGGAGATTGATCATGAAATCTTTTCTATGGTCATTTTCTCCCTTTTTCTGATTCAAGAAGGGCAGTTGGCAAAAGAACATGTGCACTGTTCTGGTTAACCGCTTATGTATAAGCCTGCCCGGGAAAAGTGTGGATAGGTAAACTGACTGGCTCAAAAATGACCTAAATACTGTTGACTGGGCTGTTAAACTACAATACAAAGAAACAAACATTCACTGAAGTATGCATAACAAAGGATCACATGCAAAGTTTAACCCTTATCTTGCTGTTCACGACAGCCCCTATCTTAACAAACAGTGTAGATCCAGATCAGATGGCTTCTGAAGAAGCCATCTGATAAGGATCTACACTGTTTGGCATTCAGTTTATGGATTTGTAGCAATAAATTACATCAAGTAATTTGATTGGTTGGTAGACAGAAATGGGTGTGGCTTAAATGACTATTCAGCAAGATAAGGGTAAAGTAATAAAACTTTGCTGACCTGACCTGATGTTATTCTTACCTCAATGAACATTAAATAATTTACCATTATTACTTATATTTACATTGTTTTCCATCCATAATGTAATGGAAAATTCTGGTTTAAGGGTTAACCCTTATCTTGCTGAATATTCATTTAAGCCACACCCATTTCTGTCTATCAACCAATCAAATTACTTGACGTAATTTATTGCTACAAATTCATAAACAGTGTAGATCCTGATCAGATGGCTTCTTCAGAAGCCATCTGATCTGGATCTACAATGTTTGCAAAGATAGGGGTTGTCGTGAACAGCAAGAGAAGGGTTAAAATCAAAACAAGAAAACATTTTCACCCAATTTTCCTATTAACAGCGGAAGAGTGCCATTGACGTCATAACATTGTCATCGGCCAATCATAATGGCGAAAACCATGGTTCATTTTTTTATGTCACTTAATGATCATGAGACATAGAGTGAGTTTATATGTATTCATCTGGGTATGAACAACATTGCATCCCAATAGTTTACAATAGGGGTTTTCTGTTAATGCACCGAGAATGTGAATATTTTGAGCAGAAACCAGTTGTTCAAAGTTTATCCCTTAAAGTGAATGGGTACACTTTCAGGGGAAGCAATTCTACAAAAGTATTTTTATCTCCCCATGTCAATAGGGGTCAACTATTAAAAGAAAGAATTTGCTCCTCAGGAGCAAATTCTTTCCTTTAAGAGTAGGCCCCTTTTGAATGGGTCCAAGTTTATAGAAGAGTGAACAGGAAGTCCCAAAAGTTGTCTCCCTTTGGAAAATGGCCGAAAAACTAATATAATAATAATAATTTCACTCATTTTTCAAAGAAATTTCATATGAATCATCTGCCCAGCACACAATTCCTATTCATTCTCTAGCATTATTTTCTCAGAGAAATAGGAAAACATGGTGTCAGCGTATACTTGTGGGCACTTCCATTGTTATATGATGGACAAATCCATTTATCATTTAAAGGTGCATTATTGAGCTACCGGGTCTCAAAATTTTTTTTTCTGGTTTTTATCTTCAATGCTTACTCCTTTGTCATGTGTACACTTTTGGAGCCAACAGCTTCAGAACTTTGTGAAAATGGTCGTTTTCATTCGTGTTTACCCTTCGCTCTGAACATGTGTTCGGAATTTCTGTTCTAAAAATAAATCTGTCACTTTACACATACATGGCGACAGTATCGTCTCTGAGTGTCGTTACTTATGGCATGTATTCAGCGTCATATTTTTTTCCGATTCAGGCATGGCCTAAGCAAACAAGGCCGAAAATGAACGTCGCATAACGTCATATATGGGGATTCTATTTTTGTCATGAACTAAAAATAGATCTAACTAGTGTTCGAAACCTAGTTAGGGAATCCTTCTCAAACTGGTTTACCTGTCATCATAATTGTTCGCATTTTTGCATAAAATGCATTCATTTGTATTGTTTTGAAGAAAAATACCGGCTATATGTATTTTATTTTTGGAAGCATTTTTTCCAGATAGCTCAATAATGCACCTTTAAGGAGGATTGGGTCTATTTCTTAATCAAAATTCTGTTAGCAAACAGTGTGAACCCGGGCCAGTCAGATCAGCACTGTTTGCCTCTGTCCCTTTTACAGGTTTGCAGGTAATAAAGGATTAACATGCCAGTATCAGTAAACCTAATCACTTTTGCTGGGCTTGGTTGACTCCAGGTTTCTGCAGTCTTTTGGACAAGCCTTGAGGTCAGGTCTGTTGGAAGGGAGGTTCTTTGTTCATCTATCTTTACCTTCTAAACACCAAGCAAAATTACTTATCCTATTTTATCATATGACGTCGCGTCTGGAAGTGTAATAACGCCATGTAATATTTTCGATATTCCACTAGTGGATTAAATATGCAAATTAGCTAGATACGTCGCGTTTACTAATGGCGGAATATTGACATTTTGTACAAAAATCGTGAATTAAATACGTTTTAAATGTCATATGATAAATAGAATCTTGCATTCGTGCTCATGTAATATTGAATTTATTAAATTCATTGAGGAAAAGAGATAAAATGCTCGGCAAAGCCTCGCATTTTATCCCTTTTCCTCAACTCGTTTAATAAATTCAATAATACATGAACACCCATTTTCAGGGGAAATGTGACTTGACATTTCATCCTCATGAAATGTCAAGCCTTATTTTCATAGAAAATAAAAAAAAAAAATATGAAAGATATTTGCAACTACATGTAAAGTGTGTGTGTTTGGGTTTTACGTGCCACCAACATATAAGGACATATGGAGACTGGACCTTGGTTTAAAGACTCCTCCAAAAGTCTGGAGAAGCCCGGAATCAAACCCACTACTCTTGGTTTATAGTTTAATCATATTTTATTGCATATAATAGCAAGCAATGGGGTTGGGCCACAAGTTCTCACAACATTAGTTGGTTTATGAGGTGAGTAGCTTAACCACTACACGATGGAGGCTTCTTTGCAACTATAGTGATTGGCTGTATAAGAGTTTCCCATAATTATAAGTAAACACTGATTTGCATGTCATTTGAAAAGAATAACTGGTTGAACCAACTGAAAGCTGTTTCCTTGAGGAAATAAAGGAAAGAAATTTCCTTGAAAGAAATTTGCTTTGAGTGCACTTTTGAATAACAATCTACCTTGCAATGCCAAGAAAAATGGCAATGATTTATAGTACAAGTTTCATCTTGAACATATTAAAGGTGTGTGAAAATATTTTAAGGGGAATGTATACACCTGGCAGATTATTTCACCATTTTTCAAAGGGAGATAACTTTCAGGACTTCCTGTTCACTTTTCTATAAACTCTGTTCCACAGAAAAAGGGGTCTAATCTTAAAGAATTTGCTCCTCTAGAGCAAAGTCTTTCCTTTAAGAGTTGACCCCTATTGACATGGAAGACAAAAATACTTTTTCAGAGTTGCCTCCCCTGAAGGTGTATCCATTCCCTAAAAACACTAAAAATGAGTCTTCAGACAATTGTGTGGGTACTGAAAAAAATTATCAGCCTGAACAGGTACAGTCTGATCATTCTTCTCTGCACACTATATGAATACGGCAGATGCAAAGCTTCATGCCCACAAGTGTGGCTGTATTCTGACTAGGTCAGTTTGCAGGCTTCTATAACCCTTGTCCTGCTGAATAGATTAATTTCCACACCCATTTCTGACTATAAAACCAATCAAATTACTGAATACAATGTTTTCATATTTGCAAACTCATTTTAACTGAATAACAGTGTAGATCCTGATCAGATTCAGAAGCCACCTGATCAGGATCTACACTGTTATACAAAGGTAGGGGTTATCATGATTCAGCGGGACAAGGGTTAAGTCTTCACTGAGCACAGACTGATGTTCAACAGATTTTGCTCAATTTTAACTCTTAACTTTCTGTTCACGACAACCCTTTTCTTTGCAAACAGTGTAGATCCAGATCAAATGGCTTCTGAAGAAGCCATCTGATCAGGATCTACACTGTTTGACATTCATTTTATGAATTTGTAGCAATCAATTACATAAAGTAATCTGATTGGTTCAAAGTCAGAAATGGGTGTGGCTAATCTGAATATTCAGCAAGAGAAGGGTTAATCTACTGTTATCAGTAGTATACTAGTACAAGCAGGTACATATCCTGAACTTAACTACCATAAAAATCATGCGAGGTGGACTGTCCATGCTAATAAACCCTATTGGTTTCATTGGGCGACAGGGCTTGAGATGTCATTTCATCTCAATGTCGGGTAAAAGTCCCACAAAATTGGAAGCAACGTCTGCAAAATGACCTTTACAGTGTTGACGGGGACGTTAAACCTCAAATCATACGAACTGTTATCAGTAGTATACTAGTACAAGCAGATACATATCCTGAACTTAACTACCGTAAAAATTCGGACACCTTGAGGACTTGCTATAATTCTCCTAAAGTTTTAACAAATTTGTGCCACGATCCACCAAGGAGGCCAAAAGTGCAGATAGAATTGCAAACAGTGTAGACCCTGATCAGACTGCTCCTTTAGGAGCAGTCTGATCTAGGTCTGCATTGTTTGCTTAGGCTATCTGTCCCAATACTTGGGATCATTACGGTAGGCCTCATCACCTGACATATGTTGCAGTATAATGTTGATCATGTTTTAACCCTTTCTCCATTGAGATTCTGAAATAAGAGTGGATTTCGTCAAAAGCATTATCATGATGACAAACAGGCCGGCCTCAGTGGCTCAGTCGGATGCGCGTCTGACTGGTGATCAGGAGGACGCGGGTTCGACTCCCGCCGGGGTCGGCAACATTCTTTCGTGGAGATTGATCATGAAATCTTTTCTACGGTCATTCTCTCCCTTCCGCTGATTCAAGAAGGGCAGTTGTCAGTTTCTGGCGAAAGAATGTGCACTGTACTGGTTAACCGCTTACGGATAAGCCTGCCCAGGAAAGTGTTGATAGGTAAACTGACCGGCTCAAAAATGACCTAAATAGTGTTGACTGGGCCGTAAAACTCCAATACAAACAAACAAAACAAAATGATGACAAACAG
Organism: Lucinisca nassula; assembly: GCA_963580285.1. NCBI lineage: Eukaryota > Metazoa > Mollusca > Bivalvia > Lucinida > Lucinidae > Lucinisca > Lucinisca nassula. The sequence goes on along the minus strand of OY757021.1, from coordinate 63,491,472 downwards.
TGTTGATGTAGATGACACTTCATCACAAATCTACACAATTTGCATTAGCATATGTACTGGTCTAGAAGGTAGACAAGGTTAAGGTAGTATGTGTTTGAGATTTCTTTCCAGCCAACAACTGAGGTCATATGGAGACTGGACTCAGTTTAAAGACTACCCAGAAAGTCTGGAGAAGCCTGGAATCTATCTCATGACCCCTGTTTGGAGGCGAGTAGCTTATCCACTACACCATGGAGGCTTCTAGGGTTAAGGTATTAAACTATGGTCTTTTGAAGGATTAGACCCTTTTGCACCCGTGCCTTTCAGGACTTGGAGAAGCAGATTTGCCTACATGGTGCTTCCGCACAGGGCTGAAACTGACCTGGTAAATCGCTTTGAAGCTCTAGGCCTGCCTAGCAAAAGTAGTGCGAGTCAAACGGTCCCTTAATACCTTGTGGTTTATTTGGGCGGTAGGGCTTGAGATGTAGTATCATCTCAATGTCAGGTACAAGACCCACAAAAATCTCCAAAATAAATTTAATAGTGTTGATGGGGACATAAACCCTTGACACAAACAAACAGTATGCTACTTGACTGGAACAGTTCTTAACCCTTGTCCTGCTGATCCCGGATATGTCTTATCATTCAAACAATGAAGATCCAGATCAGATGGCTTCTGAAGAAGCCATCTGATCTGGATCTACATTGTTTGTCATTCAGTTTATGAATTTGTTGCAATAATTTGCATCAGGTAATCTGATTGGTTGATAATCGGTAGTGGGTGTGGCATATATGAATATTCAGCAGGACAAGGGTTAAAATCTGACTGATTTCACCTGGTGAAGTACATAATTACTATCATATAATTATTATATTGTTGTTTTTTTCACCACACTTACAAGATATACTAGAATTTGTTTTTTCTTCAAAAACACAGATGTCCCCTCCCCCCTGCCCTTTTGACCTCTAAGACGTTGACATTAGAGATATTGACCTGGGTCTTGTGTGCAACACATCTTCTAATGAAGGTGAACATTTCTGCAAAGTAACTTTGAAAAGTCCATTGAGAAATAAGAAAGTTATTGACTGTACATTAAAAAAGCCAGTGGTGTCTTGCAGGTGACACATCATCTCATGATGGTTAACATTTCTGCCAAGTAATTTCAAAATACATCAAGGAATAAGAAAGTTACTGACCGGCGTTGAAAAAAAGAGCCTTTTTTGACGTTTGACCTTCAAGTATGACCTTTACCTTTGGGGTACTGACTTGGATCTTGGGCGCAACACATTGTCTCATGATGGTTAACATTTCTGCCTAGTAATTTCATAATCCATCAAAGAATAAGGAAGTTATTGACTGTGCACGAAAAACAGTCTAATGAAGGTGAACATTTCTGCAAGGTTACTTTAAAAAGTCCATCCTGAAATAAAAGTTATCGACCGGACACAAAAAAAGACTTTTTTTTTACCGTTGACCTCTAAGTATGACCTTGGAGGTACTGACCTTGCGCGCAACACATTGATTCATGATGGTTAACATTTCTGCCGAGTAATTTCAAAATCCATCTAGGAATAAAAAAGTTATTGACCAAACACAAAAAAGACCCTTTTTTGACCTTTGACCTTGGAGGGACCGACCTGTTCTTGCACGCTTGACATTGTCTCATGATGGTTAACATTTCTGCCAAGTAATTTCGCAATCCATCCAGGAATAAGAAAGTTATTGACCGAACACGAAAAAAAGGCCCATTTTAGCTCACTTTACAAAAGTAAGGGGGAGCTATTGCTATACCCCCGGCGTCCGGAGTCAGCGTCCGCATTGTGTTAAAATTTACCTGCAAGCTCTTATTTGTGATGTTTCACAAATTTATTTTCAAATAAAATAAACAAGCAAGTTCGACTGTCAGGGTCCAGGGCTGAAGGTCAAGTCACTGGCTATTTTTAGAAAAACTTCGATATCGCCCTTGCACCTTCATTTATTGATGGATTTTAATATAACTTCACACAAATGTTGGGTATGATGATATCTTGAGCGAGTTCCACTTTCAGGGTCCGGGACTGAAGGTCAAGGTCACTGTGGCTATTTTTAGAAAAAATTGGTCATTGCTCTTGCGTCTTCATTTATTGATGGATTTTAATATAACTTTACACAAATGTTTGGTATGATGATATCTCGAGTGACTTTGACTTTCAGGGTCAGGGGCTGAAGGTCAAGGTCGCTGTGGCTATTTTTTAGAAAAACTTGATCATTGCTCTAGTGTCCACATTTATTGATGGATTTAAAGATAACTTCATACAAATGTTGGGTATGATAATAACTCGAGTCAGTTAAACTTTCAGGGTCTGGTGCTCAAGGTCACTGTGGCTATTTTAGAAAAACTGTGTCATCACTCTTAAGTACCTACAGTTATTGATGGATATAATGTAATTTTGCACAAATGCTAGGCTAGGCTTTTTATAATCTGTGTTGCGCGAGGGGATTTTTATCGTCTGTGATGCCTTGTTATTACTTGGAAGTTTGTAGAATTTTTATGCCCCCGCGTATTCGGAGAATACCGGAAGGGCATTAAGTTTTACCCCTGTCCGTTCGTTCGTTCGTTCGTCCGGTGTCTGGGCCATAACTCCAAAACCGTATGGAATATATTCATGAAACTTCACAGTTGCATTTATTACACTGAGACGTTGTGTCATGAACAAGGAAGACAACTCTTGCTTTTTTGGTTTTTGAATTATCTGCCCTTGACTTAGTACCATATAGTAAACCGTGTCCGGGCCATAACTCCTAAACCGTATGAAATATATTCATGAAACTTCACAGGTGCATTCATCACACTGAGACGATGTGTCATGAACAAGGAAGACAACTCCTGCTTGTTTAGTTTTTGAATTATCTGCCCTTGACTTACATCCATATATAGTCAAATGGTATGTCGTGTCCGGGCCATAACTCCTAAACCGTATGGAATATATTCATGAAACTTCACAGGTGTATTCATCACACTTAGACGATGTGCCATGAACAAGGAAGACAACTCTTGCATTTTTGGTTTTTGAATTATCTGCCCTTGACTTAGTACCATATAGTAAACCATGTACGGGCCATAACTCCTAAACCGTATGGAATATATTCATGAAACTTCACAGGTGCATTCATCACACTGAGACGATGTGCCATGAACAAGGAAGACAACTCTTGCATTTTTGGTTTTTGAATTATCTGCCCTTGACTAAGTACCAAATAGTAAACCGTGTCCGGGCCATAACTCCCAACCATATGGAATATATTCATGAAACTTCACAAGTGATTTCATCACACTGAGACGATGTGTCATGAACAAGGAAGACAACTCTTGCATTTTTGGTTTTTGGATTATCTGCCCTTGATGCATATATTCTATGATTGATTTTAAGTACATTTGTAATATTTTTTATCCCCTCACACAACTTAGTTGTGAGGGGGGATATAACATAACTTCACACAAATGTTCCTTATAAAAAAATCTCGAGAAAATTTGACTTTCAAGGTCATGACCTCAAGGTCAAAGTTGTCATCGCTCCAGCGCCTACATTTCTTCACTGATTTCAATATTACTTCACACAAATGTTTCTTATGACAATATCTCGAGCGAGTTCGACTTTCAAGGTCATTACCTCAAGGTCAAGGTCACTGTGGCTGTTTTTAGAAAAACATTGTCATTGCTCTAGCGCCTTCATTTCTTAACTGATTTCAATATAACTTCACACAAATGTTCCTTATGACAATATCCCTTGCGATTTCGACTTTCAAGGTCAAGGTCACTGTGGCTATTTTTAGAAAAATTTTGTCATCACTCTAGCGCCTATATTTCTTCACCGATTTCAATATAACTTAAGACAAATGTTCCTTATGACAATAACTCTAGCGAGTTCCACTTTCAAGGTCAAGGTCATTGTGGCTATTTTTAGAAAAACTTTGTCATCACTCTAGCGCTTACATTTCTTCACCGATTTCAATATAACTTCACAAAAATGTTCCTTATGACAATTTCTCAAGCCATTTCGACTTTCAAGGTCAAGGTCACAATGGCTATTTTTAGAAAAACTTTGTCATCGCTCTAGTGACTACATTTCTTCACAGATTTCCATATAACTTCACACAAATATACCTTATGACAATACCTTGAGCAAGTTTGACTTTCAAGGTCAAGGTCACTATGACTATTTTTAGAAAAACTTTGTCATGGCTCTAGCGCTTACATTTCTTCACCGATTTCAGTATAACTTCACACAAATGTTCCTCATGACAATATCTCGAGCTATTTCAACTTTCAAGGTCAAGGTCACTGTGGCTTTTTTTAGAAAAACTTTGTCATCGCTCTAGTGCCTATATTTATTGATGGATGTTAATAGAACTTCACACAAATGTTTCTTATGATAATATCTCGAGTTGCTTTGACTTTCAAGGTCATGACCTCAAGGTCAAGGTCATTGTGGCTATTTTTAGAAAAACTTTGTCATTGCTCTACCGCCTACATTTATGATTTTAATATAATTTATGATTGATTTAAAGTACATTTGTAATATTTTTTATGAATGGCATTTGGCGGGGGCATCCGTGTCCTATGGACACTTTTTCTAGTTTATTTATCAAATACCTTTTTTTTTCTTTTAACAGTGGAAAGGCTTGAAAACAGGATTAGGTGTACTTTTTGGTTCTCTTTCATTTGCTGCAGTCTGTTTGGCTGTTGTACAGAAGAAAATTTTTTGATAACTTTCCCTCATTAATCTTAGGCCCCCAAAGGCGAGCTATGTTGTCTTCTGACAACTCTTGTTTTACCTTGACCTTTAAGTATGACCTTGACCTTTAAGGTACCGACCTGGGTCATGTGCATGACACATTGTCTTATGGTGGTTAACATTTCTGCCAAGTAATTCCAAAATCCATCTAATAATTAGTAAGTTATTGGCCGGACACGATTTGCCCATATAAACAAACACGATTTTGTGATCGACAAACTTCCAAGGGAATTAACTCAAAAACTATAAAGGCAAGAGTTATAGTTCTTGCACTCTGCACATTGTATAATGTTGATTGATATTTATATGAAGTTTCGTGATGATAGCTTGAACGGTTTTCAAGTTATAGAGCGGACACGATTTTGTGACAGATGGACAGATAGATGGACGGACAGATGCCCAGGGGAAAAGCAATAGGTCTCCCCGAAAAGGGGGGAAATAATTACATATAAGCCTTATAACACTTTGCAGATGATGTTTTTAAATAATTTTATCATATGATGTCGCGTCTGAGAGTGTAATAACGTCATGTATTATTTTTCGATATTCCACTAGTGGATTAAATATGCAAATTAGCTAGAAACGTCCCGTAACGTTACATGTACGACGTCCTTAACGACGTCGCGTTTTCTAACGGCGGAATATTGACATTTTTGTAAACAATCGTGAATAAAATGCGTTTAAAATGTCATATGATAAATAGAATCTTGCATTCGTGCTCATGTATTATTGTTGAGGAAAAGGGATAAAATGCGAGGCTTTGCTCATGTATTATTGAATTTTTTAAACTCGTTGAGGAAAAGGGATAAAATGCTCGGCAAAGCCTCGCATTTTATCCCTTTTCCTCAACTCGTTTAATAAATTCAATAATACATGAACACTCATGTAAGATCCTCTTTTTATACTATTTTTCATGTGAATCATGTGCAAACAGATGATTCAAATGAGAAATCAAGCCCTGTTTTCTTTAAAGATAAAAACATGGTACTGAAAAATGTCAACTATAGTTGTGCTTAGCACTTTAGGGTTTGGTTGGGTTGGAGTTTCATTGCACAAGCCACACTATCAAGTTCATATTGAGCCAGTCAGTTTAACTAACCACACTTCCTGGTCATGGTTTTTAAGCAGTACAGTGTACATTGTTTCATTAGAGTCTGACAACTGCCCTTCTTGAATCAATGGAAGGGAGAGAATGACAAGATTTCAAGGCTATTCACAGACATTGGTTAAACCCTTTTTGTACAAAATGGAATCTTCTTTCTTATATGAAACAGGTGTCCATTTGAAAATTTGGGGGTGTCAGGTTGTGTGGAAAATGGCTGAACTTTTTGTCACCGTGTAGGCCCTGATCAGACATCGCTTTCTGTGGCATCGGATCTTGGTCTTCACTGTTTGCCAGGCCTAGGGTACCTATTTTGCGGTTTCCAGTACAAAATGGGATAAAAGTATTATGGTATCACTACTTCAGGTTCAGGACAGTTTTGTTTGTTTGATTTGAGGTTTAACGTCCCCGTCAACACTGTATAGGTCATTTTGGAGACGTTGCTTCCAATTTTGTGGGACTTTTACCCGACATTGAAATGAAATGACATCTCAAGCCCTGTCCCCCAATGAAACCAATAGGGTTATTAGCATGGACGGTCCGCCTCGCACCGTGGTTCCTGGACAGGCTTAGATCCTATAAGCGGTTTACCAGTACTAGTGTGCAGGTTGGATTCAGCTCTGCGTGGAAGCATCATGCAGCCCATATATTTCTTCAAGCCCCTATGGGCCAGGACAGTAACATGGTAGACCTGAAGAAGATTAATCTCTTTTGGAGAAGTCTGCTGCCAGAAGGTATCCACCTGTGTAATATATATGGTTCTGAGATTATAATTTTTTTTAGCTCACCTGAGCCGAAGGCTCATTTTGATGACAACACAGTGTGGCAAGGCTCCATTGTCTTGTGTGTGTGTGTGTTTTGAGTTTCACATCCCACCAACAGCTAAGGTCATAGGGAGACAGGACTGTGGTTTAACCCATTTTGTTCCAAATGGTATCTTCCATCTTTTTAAAAGTTGATACTTGTATCAAGATGAAAGCGCAATTTTATACCTGGTACTGGACCCAAGCACAGGCTTCCTCTTCTTCGAACATACACTTAATAAAAAATAGTCTTTTAGACTAAACATGACAGTAATGGGATGAGGATGGAACTTCGGAAAAGTTCTAAATACATGTACTTAACATGCTAATTATCTTAATTTAAAAATAAATTGGCACCGAAAGACGAGTTCTGAAAAGAAAAGGATACTCCGGAACTATTTTCCTACCAGCTTACCGATGACATTTATATAACTGGTTTGAGATTTTACTCTTTCATCGCTGAGTTTCTGAACAGCATTCATCTATAGCTAGCGTTAAATATACGGTAGTCTTATAGAAAGGGATTTCTGATTAGTTCATTGACATGGCAAACAGTGTACATGTAGATTCTCGCAAGACTGCTCGCTACATGTCTTCTTATCTGGATCTACGCTTATGACCCACAAAGAGGGTTGGCGCGTTGTTAAACACGAAATCATCATCATCATCTTATCTGGATCCTAAAGCTTTGCATAGGTACAATGTATTTCCACCTTGGGGTCTTCACCGGTCTACAGTGCTAAATAGCATAAGTTATTAAACAACTCTTTACTAACCAACATCAAACACAGTTTTTCACCTGCTTTCAAGTGATCTAACTACAGAACATGTGTTGTCATGTTTATTCTATAAGCTTTGAGTTTTAAATCAAGTTCCGTACTTTAAATAAACATATTATTCGCCTTTGGTAAGATAAATCAGTCAGTCGAAGTTTCCCAAACTCAGTGTCTGATCAGGGTTATAATGTCTAAATCAAATGGTATGAAAATGACTTTTTTCATCATGTTATTCTCATTTTTATGTCCCCACACCCGAAGGAACATAGCTCCAAGCGGCCGCACAACTAATGTGCATCATCGTATTAACGTTACGTTAAGACGTCATGTGCCTGCTAGTTAGAACGTTTCTGTAAGAATTTTTAGCAGATGGGAAAAGCACAGAATGTACTGAGCTAATTTTGAAATTTATGGTTTTACGATGAAAAAATGAGCAGACACATTTATCTTTCTTTCTTCCTTTTTCTCTTCGTCAAATTTTTAACCCTCTGAGGCCTTGTCAACAATATTTCTTGCACACCAGACAAGGAAATCCATGATTTTACCCTGGGATAGAAATTTATGTTCTGACCCTGGTGTTCCGACCCCAAATCGAATAAAATCGCGTCTTTGATAAATGCACTGGTTGATTACAAGCTCTTGCGCGGCGGCGTCATGCATGACGTCACTAAACATTCCTGTTGTGTCATCACAAAATGGCGGACGTCGGTAACGGAAGTGACAGCAGCATTAAAAATTCGCAATAGAAATGGAAGGTTTGCAAGAAAAAGAATCCAATATGGGTGTGAGGGGTGGATAGAAAAATCCGTCCCTCGGGATCACTGTCCGGCATCACTCGGCAAGCCTCGTGATGCCGGACAGTGTCCCTCGGGACGGATTTTTCAATCCACCCCTCACACCCATATAAGATTCTTATAATCTAGAACTGCTCGATCTACTACTGACATCGTTATCATGATAATTATTCCTCATAAATTAACTTTCCTCAGTACTTTCATTATAGCAGGAGTCCATTTCAAAATTTGTCAGGTTGTGTTTTCTTCAAAATTTATCTGGAAATGGCTTATCTTTTTGCAAACAGTGCAGGTCTAGATCTGATTTGGGCCAGCAATGTTTGCCCATTACCCTTTTTGTGGTATCTGGTACAAAATGGGTTAAAGACCCATCCGAAAGTCTGATGATTGTCATCTGTCTGTTGTCTGTCATCTGTCAACATTTTCAAACATATTCTTCTCTGAAATCATTGGGCTGATTGAGGTCAAAATTCTTGTGGAGCATCTATGGGATGGGGGAACAAAAGGTTGTTCACGGGGTCCAGGTCACATCACCAAGTTGGCCGTCATGCCCATGTTAGCTTAATGAGCTTGTTAGTGGTCAAAACATTAACTGTTTCAGTAAGTACAATATCTAATATAGTGGTAATTTTGCTGTAAAATGAGCAACTTTTGCATGCATCTGCAAAAGTTACTCATATTTTTTCAGCAAATTTTTTTAGCATATTTGCTATATTTAATGATCAAAGTTTCAAATGATACATCAACTAATGCCTTTGTTACTTTTGAACAACTGGCCCCAGCTTGTTAAGCTTATGGTATCTTGAACAATTGGGCCTAGGGCAAACATCACGAAAACATGCCTATATAATTTTGATCCCCTCGAACCCCACTTTTACACAGTAAAACTGGGGTTTGCAGGGGTAAACCTTATTTTTCTTATTTCTGCTCTAAAATATAGACTGTGGGTACTCGTTGTTCTAACGAGTACCCACAATCCATATTTTGAGCTGAAATAGGAAAAATATCACAATTTTTCATCTAAAAATCTCATTTTTTCGGTTATAATGTTTTGGTATAGGCGTGTTTTCGTAATGCATCACAAGTTTAATAAACTGGTTTGTGGTCAAATTTGTTAACTGTCCTAGCCAGTACAAATCTTATGCTCTTGTTTTTTGCTGAAAAAGTGAATAGCTTTTGCAAAAGCTACTCAAATTTTTGCAGCATAAATATTTAACCCTCAAGACTGCCTAACACAACAATAATTGTTGTCTGCTTTGTCGTCGGCCAGTTAATTTATAGTCATTGTTGTGCAAATTGTGGACCCTTAGAGATGTCTGATCAGGGTCCACAGTTTGCCTATATGCAAAAATATGTTTTAACATATGCAGGAAGATCCGTCAGACAACATAACCAGAGGACAATTTAAAAATGCAGTTTTTCTAGGCAGCTTAAAGGTTAATAGCATATATGCTACATAACTTGATCAAAGTTTTCATGACATTAACTAACATCATTAGTTTTGAACTGGACTTGGATCTCCCAAGTGGTTTACAGGCACACTCATTTGTCAGCAACTGACTATCTTGAATCTGTGAAGAGAAGGAAATGGATTTAGAAAAGAAATCATGTCCAATCACCAAGAAAGATTGTTGCCACAACCTCTTGTCCACATTTTGGACAGACATTTGCTCAGCCCGACGGAAGCTGAGATTTGGTATTTGCAAATTACAGCCATCCAAAACTAATTTGCTTAGCATCTATAGACACCTTTGCAGTCGAGCAGGCCTCGGTAGTTCAGTTGGATGCACATCTGACCATTGATCAAGAGGTCAAGAGTTCAATCTTTCATGATTTTTTTTTCTATGCCATTTCTCTCTGCTGATTCAAGAAGGGCAGTTGTCATTTTCTGTACTATTCTGGTCCCGTTATGTTTAAGCCTGTCTAGGGAAAGTATGGTTATGTAAACTGTCCAGCTCAGTATGACCAAAATGGTGTTGACTGGGCCTAAACTTCTGAACAAAACCTTCGCAGTTGACAAATAAAAGGCACAAGTACATATATATATGTATATTTTTTAATTCTTATAAACTTGTTGAGACTCCATTCATCCCTGTTTTTACATGTATTTATAGCGAATTTTATATTAAGCTGATTCCATTACAGCCTTGGTACAGCTGACTTTCCAAGGCCTGGCAAATTTAATGGCACATTTGTATAAGTAATGGTTACACCTTCATGGGAACCAGAGTCCAGTTGTTCAAATATGTTCTATAAAAAAGAGTTATTAATTGGAAGCAAGGAATACACCACAGAACTGGAAAATGTGGAGTGCACATGTTTTCAGGGCCAGATTTAACAGCTAGTTTCGGCCAATTAGGCCTCATCAGTGACCCTCAAATATTTTCAAAATTCCACAATGGAATCAATGATCCCAAAGGACAAGAACATATAAACTACTCTATGAAGTAGGGCAGGATGACTTTTTCGGTCATCACACATTCCCAAACACAAAGCCACCATAGCTTAATGAGATCATTAGTGGTCAAATTGTTACGAGTTCTAATAAGTACAATATCTTAAATTTTGTTATTTTTGCTGAAAAAATGTGAGTAGCTTTTGCATACAAAAGCTACTCATATTTTTTTCAGCAAAAATAGAAGTATACTGAACCAAAAAAGAAACACAAATTTTTAACCCAAAAGATTTTCATGCAACCATCAGGTTGACTGAAAAATGATTTTGCGATTTACTTTCATACTTTTTAAACTTTCTTATGCAGAAAACATTTGGGCGATATCTGCACAGTTTAATGCTCCATTTGGCAATTTGTTGTTTTCAACATTTCCTCATGCAGTGCATTACATGTATACAGTAACCTCATCATATTGGCATATTGTGTTACCTGGAGTTTAGGTTTCCAAAGTCTGGTAAAATTTCTCTACGGAATATGGTACATTTTACGCAAGATCAACGTAACGTAGCGGTCCAAATGCTTCTACGTGGGACATCTCAGGCTGTAATCGCCAGGAACTTCCAAGTGAGTAAATCGACAATAACTCGCTTGTACCAGCGTCTACATCAAACGGGAACGACAAATGACAGGCCCAGAAGTGGAATTCCACGCGTCACGACACGTCGACAGGACCAAAACATCAGTCTAACCCAATCGGTTCCGTACAGCCGTCGAGCCGTCTCAGGTGACACCAGGAACGCACAACAATCGAATAAGTGTAGATACAATCAGGAATCGCCTTCGAAAGTTTGGCTTACATCCTCGTCGTCCGTACGTTGGTATGCCATTAACACCACGCCAGCGTCTGGTTAGAATGACGTGGCTCACATAAAATTTGCCAAACCTGTTTTCCCTTCGTCAGTGGCATAACAATGTTTTCTGACGAGTCCAGGTACTTGTGGTACTGAGCTGACGGCCGTCAGCATGTGTATTGGCGTGACTGAGAGCCTTATCGTGACAATTGTTTGGTTGAATGTGATCAATTTGGAGGCGGTGGGTTGATGGTGTGGGCTGGCATATCGTATGGTCATAGAACGCCCCTGGTATTCACTGATGGATCTTTGACGGCTCAGCGTTACGTTGACGTCGTTTTACGACAGGTAGTTGTTCCATATGTATGACAGCACAATGTTACGTTTCAATAGGATAACACTCGGGCGCATCTAGCAAGGCTCAGCATGGCGTTTCTTCAGCAAAACAACGTTGACAAGATGCACTGGCCTCCATATAGTCCAGATGTCTCTCCTATAGAACATTTGTGGGACGTCTTGGATAGGAGCAACCGCCCCCAGCCGCCAACAACGGGTCAAGCCTTGCGTCTCGGCTCATACATGAGTGGAATGCTATTCCCCAGGCAGAGATCAATCGTTTAATCCTGTCCATGACCAGGCGTGCGCGTGCAGGACTGAATGCAAATGGAGGACATACTCGCTATTAACTGCTTATGTTTTGAACTTTTGAAATGACTACATCTATGACAAAATGGATTTGTTTTCCAAACATTCTCACTGGAAATTGAACTCTCTATGGTAGTAACATTCAGGAATGATTATATTATTGTGTCATTAAATCGATTTTCTGCAAACAAGATTATTCCTGCAAATACTCGCATTTATATATGGAGTTGCGTTTCTTTTTCCATTCAGTGTATATTTGTTATATTAAATTTTACAGAATTTTTTTGACGGAAATGTCAATATTCCACCATTATAAAATTTTAACGAATTTTTAACTGATGATGTCATTAGTTTTGACAAACTGGGCCGAGCTTTTTAAAACAAATGTCTCCTGCCAAAAGGGTTTAACCTTTCGGGAAAAGAATTTGCTCCTGGAGAACAAATTCTTTCCTTCAGGTTCAGAACCCCGTTTCAAAGCCTTAAGGAACTTGTTTCATATCAAAACAAATAGGAAGCCCCAAAAGTTGTCAACCTTGTAAAACGCGTGTGTGTCCGAAAATAAATCAGCTGTTTCCATTCCCTTTAAAACAGAAAAATTCTTCAGTGGCACTTTATGATTTGTAAGAATACATTCAAGTGTAGGTAAATCTAAAATCCATGATACACCAAAAGCTTGACAAAGCTGCTGCTATGTGGAAAACCACAAGCAGGATCCAACTGCTTTCATAACTGAAATAAGAACCTTTTAACAGCCACAAAGTAAGACTTTAACCTTTATTCTGCTGAATTTTGCCACACCCATTTTTGATTATCAACCAATCCAATTACTTGATTCAATTTATTCCCACTCATTCACTAACTGAATGACAAACAGTGAAGATCCGAATCTTCACTGTTTGCAAAGGTAGAGCATATCCAAATATATGGGCTGCATGATGCTTCCACACATCTAAAATCCATGATACACCAAAAGCTTGACAAAGCTGCTGCTGTGTGGAAAGCCACAAGCAGGATCCAACTGCTTTCAGAACTGAAATAAGAACCTTTTAACAGCCACAAAATAAGACTTTAACGTTTATTCTGCTGAATAAATTAATTTTGCCACACCCATTTTTGATTATCAACCAATCAAATTACTTGATTCAATTTATTCCCAATCATTCACTGATGAATGACAAACAGTGAAGATCTGGATCTTCACTATTTGCAAGGTAGAGCATATCCAACAAGAGCACCGCAAGAGGGCCATGCTCGTCTGTTTTTCCAGCTCTTGTGATGATGGGTGAGTGTGAGTATGAAGTTTCATGAAGGCAGGCCAAATACTTCTGGAAATATGGTCAAGGTTAAGTTTTTGGTTAATTTTTCGAAAAATAGGTCGAAGTTCAAAGGTCAAGGTCACAGGTCAAAAAGCGTGGTATGACTGAAAAGGTGTTGTCCCAAGGAACATTCATGTGAAGTTGGAAGGCTCTGTTGTGAATAGTATTGAAATAAGAGTCAAAAACAATTTAAAAAAAACGGAGAGAGAAAAGGGGAATTTTTTTTCAATCAAATTGCAAGATGGAGTTATAAAACTTGTAGGGAATGTAGCTCTTGTGATGGTGAGTATGTGTATGAAGTTTCATGAAGGTAGGCCAAATACTTTTGGAAATATGGTCAAGGTTAAGGTTTTCGGTTAAATTTTCGAAAAATAGGTCGAAGTTCAAAGGTCAAGGATCAAAAAGTGTGGTATCACTGAAAAGGTCTTGTCCCAAGGAACATTCATGTGAAGTTTGAAGGCTCTGTTGTGAATAGTATTAAAATGAGAGCAAAAAATGTGTTTCAGAAAAAAATTGGAAAAGGGGAGATAATTCAACCAAAATCAACAATGTTGTTATGGTCCTTGGTCTAAATGTAGCTCTTGTGATGATGAGTGTGTGTATGAAGTTTCATGAGGCTAGGTCTAATACTTTTTAAGTTATAGCCAAGGTTAAGTTTTTTTGGAACGACGACGCCAGACGACGACAACGCAGACGCCGGAGTGATGACAATAGCTCGAAAGTTTTTTTTTCAAAAAACAGACGAGCTAAATATATGGGCTGCATGATGCTTCCACACAGAGCTGAATCTGACCCACACACGAGTACTGGTAAACCGTTTAGAGGATCTAAGCCTGCCCAGGCAAAACGGTGGGAGTGTCGGACCGTCCATGCTTACAAACCCTATTAGTTTCATAGGGCGACTGGGCTTGAGATGTCATTACAATCTCAATATCGGGTAAAAGTGCCACAAAATTGGAAGCAATGTCTCCAAAATGACCTTTACAGTATTGACGGGGACGTTAAACCTCAAATCAAACAAGAGCATATCCAGATTCAGCAGGACAGGAGGTGATATAGTAAGTTCTAGACAGTCAGATATAAACGATTTGCACAGAATTTTATTTTGTTGCCAGTGATGGAGCCTGGTATTCTTGTAACTCCTCAAAGTGTCGTCTGGTTGATAAGAGTTCCAGTTCAAACCGGTCCATGCCAATATCTAAACTTCCTTTCTCTTCAATTCTCACGTTTGATGTATTAGCCTGAAAAAAGAAAACAATAAGAACTGTCATAAGACAGCAGAGCTAACCTGGACAGGTAGTTGCCCATCATGATGCAGCCGTAAGAAATGTTAAAGTGGGTAGTTTGTGATAATTGAATGATAATATTTGACAATTCTTGATAAAAACCTATGATATTGGTATTCATTAGAACTGACTTGGCTAGCAGTTCTAATGAATACCAACAAGACATGTTTAAAACTATGATGTGGATATTCATTAGAACTGCCTTGGCGAGGCAGTTCTAATGAATACCCACAACATGGATTTATATGGATATATAAGGAAAATTATCCTTCATTGATCGAGATCAACAAATATCCACTTTATCTATGGCAGATTTTTTATCATGAGCTGATGAGTGAAACAGACAGGCATACCATTACCGTAGTTACCCTAAATATTTGAATACCTCAGCTCTTTACCATACATGTACTTTTTCTAAAATTTGAACAAGTACAATATACTACCCGATTTTGTGTCTCAGAATAGCCGGATGAGTGGCAAACAGTGTAGACCCTGATGAGACGCCGCATTATGCGGTGTCTCATCTGAGTCTACACTGTTTGCTAAGGTCTCTCTGTCTGAATATATAGAGTAAATACAGTAGTAGAGAACATGGAAGATATGAGTGCTGCCTTTACTAGGCATATAGTTTGTATGAGAGCTTGCAGGTAAACTTTAACCAAAACACAGATTCCAGCGCTAAGTGACCATGACCTTGATATATCAAGTGAGGCATACAGGCATACCCATTATAAGAGTATGTGCAAGATATGAAAGGATTACCTAGAAAAGGTCCACTGAGAGATTGCAGGTAAATGCAGTGATTGTAGACATCTAAGTGCAAAGTGACCATGACCTTGATATTAGGTCAACCACATGAGGGAAACAAGCGGGAATACCCCTTTTTTAGAAGAGTACATGCAAATTATGGAAGGACTACCTTGAATGGGTGAAAGAGGACAGGTAGTTGCCCATCATGATGCAGCCATAAGAAATGTTAAAGTGGGTAGTTTGTGATAATTGAATGATAATATTTGACAATTCTTGATAAAAACCTATGATATTGGTATTCATTAGAACTGACTTGGCCAGGCAGTTCTAATGAATACCAACAAGACATGTTTAAAACTATGATGTGGATGTTCATTAGAACTGCCTTGGCGAGGCAGTTCTAATGAATACCCACAACATGGATTTATATGGATATAGGTAAACTTTAACCAAATGTGGGTGCCAGAAATGCAGACACTGAAAATGGACACTGGAGGTATGCCTCGGTCAAGGCGAGCTAAATATGATGGAATGATTTCTAAAGCCTTATGATTGCTGTGTCTGGTTTTGAGCTTAACCCTTGTCCTGCTGAGCCCGGATATGTTTGATCTTTCAAACAATGCAGATCCAGATCAGATGGCTTCTGAAGAAGCCATCTGATCAGGATCTTCATTGTCTGCCGTTCAGTTTATGAATTTGTTGCAATGATTTGCATCAAGAAATCTGATTGGTTGATAATCAGTGGTGGGTGTGGCGTATTTAAATATTCAGCAGGTCAAGGGTTAACCCAGTCAACACTATGGGTAATACTAAACTGGGCCCAGTAGTTCAAAACATCATTAGCTTAACAAGGTCATTCGTGGTCAAAATGTACAGTGTTCTGGTTAGTGCAGTGAAATTCCGCTATTAATACCACCTAAAATTAAGACAAATTCCGGCTTTAAAAACCTCATTTATAATGGTGTGGTTATTCTTTCATCTTGTTTTCTGCACACAAAGTCCTCTGGTCAGGGACCACCTTTGGGACTGTTCAAAAGTGGTCTTAAAGACCACTTTTGAACAGTCCCAAAGGCGGTCTTAATATAGGAATTTTACTGTATATCTAATACAGTGGTGTTTTTGCTGAAAAAATTTGAGTAGCGTTTGCATTTGCAAAAGTCACTCAATATTTGAGCAAAAATATTAGCCCAATAAAACAAAGTTTTAATAGTATGTTGGCTGACGGTTTCATTCCCTTTTTTTTTGTAAACATTTTAGCATATTAGCAGTATGACACATACAGCATAAATGCTATTTTAACTCTACCCAGGTGTAAATGGGTAGCAGTGGTGTAAAAGTCACTGCCTCTCTCTCGCTTGCGCTTGATAACATCAAGAATGAAAGTTCAAGAGCGATTCAAATAAGCTTGAAGCTTTCATTGCAACTGAACTAAAGTAAATTAGTATAAACTAAGGCTATTTTAACTAAAAATCATCAGTAGTTTAACCAAATGATCTCTGGGCAGGCTTAGATCTTCTATTTTAACCAACTGTATATTAGTGGACTGTTCCATTGCAATATGTTGGACAAGTCCATTTGTCATATAAGGGTGGTAGACCTATTTTTTCGTTTTTATTCATTTTTTGACATAAAATTCTGTTAGAAAATAGTGCAGGCCCTTATCAGACATCAAGGTCATGTTTAGCTTGTCAGTTACCGTTAAAATCCTAAAAACTTGGACATCTTGAGGACTTGCTGTGCTGCTCCTAAAATTGTAACAAGATTGTTTCACGATCCAGCAAGGTGTCCAATGAGTGAAGACGGAGTGGCAAATAGTGTAGACCCTGATCAGACTGCTCTTTCAGGAGCAGTCTGATCTGGGTCTGCACTGTTTGCTTAGGTCTGTTTGTCCCAAACTTAGGATCATTATGGTAACTTTCTAAGCAGTCAACCAGTACAGTGCACGTTCAACCACCAGTAACTGGCCTTGCTAAATCAAAGGGAGAGAATAACTGCACAAAATATTTCATGATCAATCTCCACAAAAAAATACAAAAAAAAAAAAAAAACCTGCTAAGCATAAGGGAAGTCTTATAAACTCAGGCCCTGAGATTGGTGTCATACAAACTTCATAACTGCCAACGTCCTTACAAGGAATAAAGAGAAGCATATACTTACCAACATGAGAGATGCCAAAAATGTCCGACATATTTCGTATATGGGCTTTCCTTGAACAAGATGATGAAACTTCACTGTGTTACCAAGGTTCAAACCACCGATGATACCAGACCCATATGTATTGATATCAAATGGTGCGTGGTTGTCCTGAAATAATAAGATACGGTAATGATCCTAAGTATTGGGACAGACAGACCTAAGTAAACAGTGCAGACCCAGCCCTAAGTAAGGCCAAAGTAAACAGTGCAGACCCAGATGAAGGAGCAGTCTGATCAGGGTCTACACTGTTTGCCATTCAGATGAAAGGATTTTTGGTCTCCTTGATGAATCATGAAACAAACAGGCAAACTGGATCGTGAAACAAACAAACAGGCCTAAGCAGACAGTGCAGACTCAGATTAGACGGCCCCTGAAGGAGCCGTCTGATCAGGGTCTACACTGTTTGCCATTCTGTGTGTTCTCCTTGCTGGATCATGAAACAAGTTTGTTGAAATTGGAGGAGAATAAAAGAAACTCCTCAAAGTGTCCAAATTTTTAGGATTTTTAAGGTACTGTAACATTAACAAGAGGGCCATAATGGCCCTGGATCGCTCACCAGATCCTTATTGTACAGATAAAGTGGTAGATAATATAAGGTGCAGTGGATGGTTCTGACAAGAAGATTTTTGAAGGTTTTCCCTATGTAAGTCTATGTTAAATGTGTGGGCCCCGGGCGTGGGCTTTGTTGGTCACAGGGCTATAATTTTAACAATCTTGAAAGAGGTCCACTAGACGAAGCTTCATTCCAAATATCAAACACCTGAGCCTTCTGGTTTCAGACAAGAAGATTTTCAAAGGTTTGCCATATGTAAGTCTATGTAAAACCAAACGGCCCTGGAGTGGGGGCATTTAAGGCCCAAGGGCTATAATTTGAACAATCTTGGTAGGGGTCCACTAGATGAAGTTACACACCAAAAATTGAAGACCTTGGAATTGTGGTTTCAGAAGGAGAAGATTTTTAAAGGTTTTTCCCTATGGAAGTCTATGTAAAACCAAAGGGCCCCCAAGCGGGGGCATTTCTGATCCCCAGAGCTATAGTTTGAACAATCTTGGTAGAGGTCCACTAGATGAAGCTACACACCAAATATTGAAGACCTGGGCCTTACGTTTCAGAAGAGAAGATTTTTTCCTATATAAGTCACTGTAAATCCAAAGGGCCCCAGACATGTAGTACAGGAAATCCTGATTTATTTTCATGCAAGAAGTCATTACGATGAAACCTCGATAACTTGAACACAGGCAGCTCGTCTGCCATGGCTTATTCAAACTCATTCTGGAGTCCTTTGGGAATTCTTCAAATATGCATATACATGTATTTAGGTTTATCCTGAAAAGGTATGTTGTGTGTACTCATTAAAATCGCCTCATTGATCCTGAAAAGGTATGTTGTGTGTACTCATTAAAATCGCCTCAATGAGGCGATTCTAATGAGTACACACAACATACCTTTATTTTATAGAAGATCGAATATATATCCTCAAGTTATCCCTATTTTGCTTCATGTACTTGTGCTATGACCGATCCTTAGTACAGTCGAACTTCAATGGCTCGAACACCTTTGGGACCTCGAAAATCTGTGCGAGACTGGGGTAGTTCGAGCCACTGAGGTTACTGTCAGGAGGCATAACGAGATACTTTTAGACATCTTTTCGGTGTTCTATAATGAAAATGTATGCTGTGTGTACTCATTAGAATCGCCTCATCGAGGCGATTCTAATGAGTACACACAGCATACATTTGCAAGATAAAAGACTAAATTCTCCTTAATTATCCCCCACTGTGTCTTATGTAGAGGATTTCGCTAGGTTCGACACATCCATGGTAAACGAGCCATCGGTGTTCGAGCCATCGAAGTTCTACTGTATTTCAAACTACCCCTATCTCAAACACTTCTTCATGGACTCAAAGGAATTCAAGCTATTAAAGAATATTTACATTTCCAGTGTAGAGCCTTATATAAACCAATAGAAAACAATGTAGTTTAAACCAATGAAAGTATGAACAACAGTGGGTCGCTAGCAAAGTTTGTATGAATCCCAAAGGGGTTTATTCCCTTTGCAGGCGACCAACTGTGTTCATACTTTCATGAACAGCAGAAAAATAAATATCTTCTATAAAAGGTTTATCCTTTGGAAGCAAGGAATACACCACAGAAGTGAAAAATATTGAGTGTACATGTTTTCTGGGCCAGACTAGCCAGCCTCGGCCAATTAGGCCTCATCAGTGACCCCCAGATACCCCCCCAAATTCCACAATGGAATTGATGATCCCAAAGGACAAGAAAATATAATCTACACTATGATGTAGGGCAGGGAGACGTTTTACCGCCGCCACACACTCCCACACACCAGCTGTAGCAAAGTTAAATATGTTCTATAAAAGGGTTATCCTTTGGAAGCAAGGAATACACCACAGAAGTGAAAAATATGGAGTGTACATGTTTTCTGGGCCAGATTAGCCAGTCTCGGCCAATTAGGCCTCATCAGTGACCCCCAGACACCCCCAAAATCGATGATCCCAAAGGACAAGAAAATATAATCTGCACTATAATCTATCGTTTCTTAATTGACTGTAATTTGTTGTGCACATGCATTTAAAGAATAATAAATTGGAGCAGTCTATGGGCCCTTTTCTCACATATTGGTTCAAATACAAACCTCTTCTTCAAGTCGAGGCACAATCTTTTCTTCCCATTCAGAGACCCTTTTAGACAGTTCTGTGATCTGTGCATATTTTTGTGCACTTGCCATATACTCTTCCTGAACAGAAAAAAATTAAAACAAGTTTAAAATAAAATTATCTTCAGCTCATTACCGTATTTACTGTATGTATTTGGACAGATAGGCATCGGGGCTTGGAGAAATAGACTGGGCTGCATGGTGCTTCCATGCAGAGCCGAAACAGATCGCACATGAGTACTGGTAAACCGCTTAGAAGGACAAAGCCTGCCCAGGCAAAGTGGCGTGAGTCAGACCGTCCATGCATATAAACCTTATTGGTCTCATTGAGTCGCAGGGCTTGAGATGTCATTTCATCTCAATGTCGGGTAAAAGTCCCACAAAATTGGAAGCAACGTCTCCAAAATGACCTTTACATTATTGACAGGGACGCTAAACCTCAAATCAAACAAAGCAACAGGTACAGGTAGAGGGATAATGTTATTTCTTCTGTTTCTACACTTCAATTTACATGTATTTTCCCCTTTCTCCCTTTTTCCTGTCCCTCACTTTCATCTCCACTACTCTCTTTTTTCTCCCATTCTCTGAGAGACGACACAGAATGACCCACAGGGGTTGAAGTATCGTAAACCCCAACACAATCAATCAATCATAATGTTTGTTTGTTATCAGTTTTGATTGATATCTAGCTGCAAACTATATGAAGTACAGTATTCGACCTATTAACCGCACCGTGCGCTTAGTTTTTATCAAAATTGTATGAAAATATTGTGGTGAAAAATCTACCTAATAAGCGCACACTCAATACCAAAAAAATACGAAAAAAAGCTTCCAATATGATTATTTTATAGAGCTGAATTTCAGCATAGGGGTTCACCACATATACATATGATTGTCTGGGTCAAAGATGCAGCAAAACTCAATATGAATTTGTTGGGAGGTTACTGTGAAGTGTGCGCTTGTGTATTTTTTCCAGAAAAAGCTTGGGTGTGCGCTTATAGGAGCATGTGCGGTAAATAGGTCGAATACGGCATACATTTTCCTGTAAATAAATTCTCAAGTATTTATATGCATCCTGCAAATGGATTATTAAGTTACCTTTAATCAAAGAATATTACTATGGGTGCTTACAAACTTCTCCCACCTCCAGTATTAAACGAAAACACTTACCACATGTTTTCTTACAAGATCTTCATAACTGTTAATTAGTATCCCTTCTTCTGCTCTTTCTGTAAGAAAACAAAAATGAATTGAGCCCTTTCATGAAAAAATCTGTCTTCAAGGTTTGCGAACAAACCAGTCTGCTCTGTTACACAGAGTAGCAAGAATCTTGATATACAGTAATGATCCTAAGTATCTGAACAGATACGAGGACTGTTCAAATATGAATGCAAGTACAGTCGAACTTCAATGGCTCGAACACCTTTGGGACCTCGAAAATATGTTCGAGACAGGGGTAGTTCGAGCCATGAGGTTACTGTCAGGAGGCATAACGAGATACTTTTAGACATCTTTTCGGTGCTCTATAATGAAAATGTATGCTGTGTGTACTCATTAGAATCGCCTCATCGAGGCGATTCTAATGAGTACACACAGCATACATTTGCAAGATAAAAGACTAAAATCTCCTTAATTATCCCCACTATTTCTTATGTAGAGGATTTCCCTAGGGGCTCAAGAATGGGTTCGACACATCCATGGTAAACGAGCCATCGGTGTTCGAGCCATCGAAGTTCTGCTGTAGAACGTTTTCTCATGCACTAATGCGAAAATCACCTGGAAATAAATATCAAAGCGTAGAAAAACATTTTACCTATACATTGATACCAAACCTGTTAAAATCCGAGCACTTTAGCCATGTATACCGTTCTATAAACACTGTCTACTCTTGTATACTGATACAAAACATGGTTGGAAGAAGGTCAGAAATACGGTCCTATATTAAGAATCGTTGTATTCTTGGTATACGGTGCAAAGACATTTTTGATGAAATACGTTCTGTTTATGGGCATAATGAAATGTCTTTTCTGACTGTTTTTTGTTGGTGTAAGTTTGTTTGATTTGAGGTTTAATGTCCCCGTCAACACTGTAAAGGTCATTTTGGAGACGTTGCTTCCAATTGTGTGGGACTTTTACCCGACATTGAGATGAAATGACTTCTCAAACCCTGTCGCCCATTGAAACCAATAGGGTTTATTAGCATGGCCTGGCTTCGTTGGTGTAAGAAATTCAGCTGTGGGCTAGGCTCAACAGAAGATGCACCACATGATCGTCGACCGAAAAGAGTAACATCTGCCAATATGGTTGCTTGAGTGAAAGAAATAGTTGCTACCGATGCACGATACACAACTAGGCAAATAGCTAGTATGGTTGGCATCTCATTAGGAGCAGCTCATACAATTCTGAAACAGGATTTGAAAATGAGAAGGATCTGTGCTAGATGGATTCCTGATTTGTAGACAGATGAGCAGAAAAAGACACGCGTTCAGTGCGCCAAGAAGTTGCTTAAAAAGTTTCCAAATTACAATGCCCTGTCTTTTGCTAATGTAGTTACAGGTGACGAGACATGGGTTCATTTTTTTGAGCCAAAACGAAAGATTCAGAACAAACTATGGGCAACAAAGTATTGCAAAAGACCATGCATTGCAAAGCGGACCATGAGCGTCAAGAAGGTAATGTATGCCATATTCTTTTCAAATCAGGGCCCTGCTATTCAGGTTGCTGTGCCTAAAGGCAAATCTGTAAATGCGAAGTTTTACAAGAATAAAGTTCTTCGAAAATTGAAGAAATATTTCAAAGAACGAAGACCTGCAACTGATTTGGCCAATGTCAGATTGCTACATGACAATACGTCATCGCACAAGGCGTTCATTTTGAAAAACTATCTGAAGCAGGAAAAGGTTGTTGAACTCCCTCACCCCCCGTATTCCCCTGACCTTGCCCCGTGTGACTTTTTTTTTGTTCCCGCGGCTGAAAAAATATCTTTCTGGTCGAAAATTTGTGCAGCGCAAACACCAAGTCTGCAATATTCCAGTGCCTTCATAGTATACCTCGAAAAGACTACCAAAATGCATTCAATGATTGGATCAGAAGACTGAAAGTTTGTATATCTGTTAAAGGGGAATACTTTGAGGGGACAAAATAAATTTCATCGAAATTTATCACAGAATCATTTTTATGTGCTTAGTTGCATTCATATTTGAACAGTCCTCGTAGATACATAAATCTTTAAGAAGTGAAGTTGAAAACATTTTTTCAACTTCCAAGTTTGATAAACTTAGTAAATAAACAGCACATTTGATGAAGTATGGGGAACTAAGAAGTTGAAACAAGAGGCTCAATGAGCCTAAAACGCTCACCTGAGGAACTTAAGTTTTAACAATTCACAGACTTGACTACTAAATCTGCTAATAGAATCCAGCCCATTGACCCTTACAGGATATAAGTCATCATTATTGCATTGCATTCCAAGTTTGAGACTTCTAGCTTCAATAGTTCCTGTGAAATCTTTGACGAAAATTTAACATTGGTCAAAATGGAGAGAAAGAAGAATGAAAGAACAGATGAACAAATAAGCTGAGAAAGCCCAATGTCTCATACACAAAATAAGTCATCATTATTCTATGAATACCAAATTTGATGCTTCTAGCTTTTATAGTTCCTGAGAAATCTTTGATTAAAAATTTAACATTGGTCTATTATCTCTATATGGAGAGAAAGAAGAATGAAGGAACAAATGAACCAGACTAGCTCCAAAACCTAATGCAGCCTTTCCCCTTGCCCAATGGTGCTACACATAAAATTTAAACAAGATTGGTCGACTGCCTTCTGAGATATGCTTCATTGAAAGTGTGGACGACGGATGGACGGACGACAGACGACGGACTCCGGAGCGTTGGTATACTATCAGCTCACTGGAGCCTTTGGCTCAGGTGAGCTAAAAATTCAAGTCGCTATTTCTGTCACAACATTTTCCCTACGTTAAGTCTATGGGCAAATTTTTTTGTCTCTCAAGGTCACGTAACTCCGAGGTCAATATTCCGATTCGGCCCAAAATCGAACTTAACCGAGATTTTATGCCTGTCCTCGTTACCTGCAAGTTTGAAGCTGATATGAATAAAAATAAAGTTGCTATCGTGGTCACAACGTATTTTTTTATGCTCAAGGGCAGGTAACTCCAAGGCAAATATTCCGATTCGGCCCAAAATCGAACTTAACCGAGATTTTATGTCTGTCCTCGTTACCTGTAAGTTTGAAGCTGATCTGAAAAAAATTCAAGTCGCTATCGTAGTCGCAACATTTTCCCTAATTAAGTCTATGGGCAAATTTTTTGTCGCTCAAGGTCACGTAACTCGGAGGTCAATATTCCGATTCGGCTCAAAATTGAACTTAACCAAGATTTTATGCCTGTCCTTGTTACCTGCAAGTTTGAAGCTGATATGAATAAAAATAAAGTTGCTATCGTGGTCACAACGTATTTTTTTATGCTCAAGGGCAGGTAACTCCAAGGCAAATAATCCGATTCGGCCCAAAATCGAACTTAACCGAGATTTTATGTCTGTCCTCGTTACCTGCAAGGTTGAAGCTGATCTGAAAAATATTCAAGTCGCTATCGTAGTCACAACATTTTCCCTATGTAAAGTCTATGGGCAAATTTTTTGTCGCTCAAGGTCATGTAACTCCGAGGTCAATATTCCGATTCGAACTTAACTGAGATTTTATGCCTGTCCACGTTACCTGCAAGTTTGAAGCTGATCTGAATAAAAATAAAGTTGCTATCGTGGTCACAACGTATTTTTTTATGCTCAAGGGCAGGTAACTCCAAGGCAAATAATCTGATTCGGCCCAAAATCGAACTTGACCAAGATTTTATGCCTGTACTAGTTATCTGCAAGAATGAAGTCGATCAGAAAAAAATTGACGGAGCTAGAGTGATGACAAGCTTTTTCCTATGTGAAGTCTATGGGAGCTAGATGTTGCCATGGCAACCAGAGTTCCACTCAGATCTGCCTGAAAACCTAATGAAGCCTTTCCACTTGCCCAATAATGCGACACATGAAATTTGATCAAAGTTGGCCAAGCAGTCTTTAAGATATACATTTTTGAAATTCCCATTAACCCTAATGCAAAAACACACAAGGGCAGGTAACTCCTAAGTGAATGATCCGATTCTGCCAGTTATCGAACTTGACCGAGATTTCATGGCTGTGCTGGTTATCTGCAAGAATAAAGCAAATCTGAAAATAATTGAAGCAGCTACGGTGATGACAATATTCTCCCCATGTTAAGTCAATAGGCAATTTTTTCAACGCTCAAGGGCACGTAACTCCTGAGTGAATAATCCGATTCAGCCCAAAATCGAACTTGATGGAGATTTCATGCCTGTCCTCGTTATCTGCAAGAATGAAGTCTATCAGAAACAAGATGTGTTTGTGAAACACAAATGCCCCCGGACAGCGCAAGGTGAAGGTCACGAGGTCAAAATTTATGGTACCTCTTGAAAGGTCTTGTGACAAGGAATGCACATGTGAAGTATGAAAGCTGTACCACTTACCATTCAAAAGTTATGCCCAATGTTAAAGTTTTTGCAGACGGACAAACGGACAAACAGACGGACAGACCAAAAACTATATGCCCCCCAGAATCTTAGATTCCGGGGGCATAAAAAATTGACGGAGCTAGAGTGATGACAAGCTTTTTCCTATGTTAAGAACGCTCAAGGGCACGTAACTCCTGAGTGAATAATCCGATTCAGCCCAAAATCGAACTTGATCGAGATTTCATGCCTGTCCTTGTTATCTGCAAGAATGAAGACGATCAGAAAAAAATTGACGGAGCTAGAGTGATGACAAACTTTTTCCTATGTTAAGTCTATGGGAGCTATTTGTTGCCATGGCAACCAGAGTTCCAATCCGATCTGCCCGAAAACAGTATGCAGCCTTTCCCCCTACCTGATAATGCTTCACATGAAATTTGATCAAGATTGGCCCACTGGTTCCGGAGATATACTTCTTTGAAAGTGTGGACGACGGACGACGGCTCGTGGTATACTAATACCTCACATGAGCCTTCGGCTCAGGTGAGCTAAAAATGCGACCAGAACCGGATTCGAACCCACGACCCCTTGCTTACAAGGCAAGTGCTCTATGGATCTGGACAGGCCTGAGCAAACAGTGCAGATCCAAATCTGACTGCTCCAGTCCTGCTCCAGTCTGATCAGGGTCTACACTGTTTGCCATTCCATCTGCACCTTTTAGACTCCTTGCTGTATTGTGAAACAAATTTGTTAAAGTTTTAGGCAAATTACAGCAAGTTCTGAATTTTTAGGGTTTTTACGGTAGAAAATAGAGGTATTACGCTATCCAACTAGTTAACACTAAGGTGTTGATTAGAATTTAAGGATCAACAGGGTTAGATGAACCACTGTTGCAAAAGGCAAAAATTGGTTTTCTCATGACATGGCTCATAATCACATTTGTATGACAGCAAATACTGTAGATTTCTCCTGAGTGGTTATTTAATATCAATGGCAACTTTCATAAATTTCATATGAAATTGCTATGAGTGTATGTCTCTTTGTTGTATGACCATTTTATATAAAACAAAGGTGCCATGGATGAAGATCTGGAGCATTGGACAGCAAGGCTAAAGGTAGTGGCTATGATTCTGACTCATGCCAGCAACTGAAAAGGTCTGTTTGTTTATCCAAGGTGCCTGATTAATTTCAATGAGGGTTAATGACATCCAAAAACTGGGGACAGCCTTATATATGTTGTGCCCAAGATACAGTAGCTCTATAAGCCACTCCTATTGCTGTCAGGCTATGGCACACCTTTTTTTTTTTGTAAAATAGCAATGAGTGTGAAATTCTATTTGTTTGCTTATGTTGAGGTTTTGCATCCCCATCAACACTATTTATGTCATTTTGAAGATGCTGCTTCTGATTCTGTGGGACTTTTACCGGACACCGAGATGAAATGACATCTCAAGCCCTACCACCCAAAGAAACCATAAAAGTTTAAGGGACGGTCTGACTCACACCACTTTTCCTGGGAAGTCATATCGGTAGACCTTCCATGCAGTTTACCAATTCTCAAAAGTTTGGTTGGTTTCAGCTCCGCACAGAAGCACCATGCAGCCCAATCTATTACTCCAATACTCAATATTGGAACCTGAAATGTGGCCCTCTTTTCCTGGGTAGAAACCAGTACTGCAGCTCTGCACAGAAGCACCATGCAGCCCAATCTATTGCTCCAATACCCAATAATAATGATAATAATAATAATAATCGACCTTATTTATAGAGGGTAACACATTTAGTACAAGTACTAATCTTCCATGTGGCCCTCTTTTCCTGGGTAGAAACCAGTACTAAGCAATGTGGATAAAGTCTCTTACTCAAGGAAACAACAATTGGCGCTTGCGAGGATCATTCCAGCTACCTCTTGATCTCAAATTCAATGGTGGAGGTGCAAAACAATATCTATCAAAGACTATATTTATTGTGTATTCCACACAAGAAAATGATAATACCCTCAAGAAAAACAATCATTACAGTCAGAGATGGTGTCCAAATGTTTCATGGCATAACTTAGTGATATACTATTGGAGATTTTATGATTATGTACATGTAAAACGTTACAGCACTGCTTATTCATGTGATTTCTAAGAAACGTTTCACTCAGAATTTAAAACCTAAGCCAAAGTGCAACGACTCAGATAGTCCAAAAATAGCCAATACGAACAGAATTCTTTGTTAACAAAAGTCATTTATTTATGCTATAAAATGTTTCCTATCATTCAATGCCCAACTGCCAAAAACGTTTTGCTGTTTCTGAATTTCTCTTTACCCTTCAGCTGCCAATCACATCATCTGCAGACATCATTTTCAAATACAAGTATTTTTTTTATATATTTTTTAGAACATAAGTAAGGCTTGACATTACATAATTTAAAGTCAAACCTTATTTTCCCAAAACATAATTTACAGGGTACTTTTAGGGTTAAAAACCAGCCACAGGCTGCTTTGCTTGTGGGGAACACATTCTATCCATCAAAAGTTAATCCCTTTGATAAGAGAAAAAATCAAGAAAGATTTCCTTGCCTGAAAGTGTACCCTCTCCCCTTAACCCTTTTTGTACCAAATGGAATCTTCCACGGTATATATAGCAGGAGTCCATCTCAAAATGTAGGGGGTGTCAGGTTGTGTTTTCTTCAAAAACTACTTGGAAATTGGCAGAACATTTTGTAAACAGCATCTGATTTGGGCCTGCACTGTTTGCCAACTACTTGTTTGGGGGTTTCCGGTACAAAATGGGTTAAACCTACACTAATAAATTGAGTATTATTGGAATAAAACTTCACCTGAGATATTACTAATATTGGGTCCAAATGACTGGTGATTTCTCATCCCTTCTTCTATTGCATTGAAGAGATTATCATCAACTAAGGGCTGTATGTCATCGTCATCTTCATCATCATTACCAAAATCTGAAACAGCAAATGTTCTGATAAAATAGAAATGTCTTGAAGACACCACTACCATCGTCATTACCAAAATCTGAAACAACCAATGTTGTAGTACAAGAGGGCCATGATGGCCCTGGATCGCTCACCTGATCCATAGAGTAACAAGTGTCCCCCAGGGAGGGCCATTGTTGACCCCAGGTTTATAACTTGCATAATGTTGAGGGAGGTCTAAAAAGGTGAAGCTTCATACCAAATATCAACAAAGGCTATAATTTGAACAATCTTGGCAAAGGTCTTGCCTATGTAAAACGAAAGGGCCTCGGGGCCGGGGCATTTGTGGCCCGAGGCCTATAATTTGAACAATCTTGGTAGAGGTCCACTAGATGAAGGCATTTGTGGCCCGAGGGCTATAATTTGAACAATCTTGCTAGAGGTCAACTAGATAAAGCTCCATACCAAATATCAAAGACCATGGCCTTGCAGTTTCAGAGAAGAAGATTTTTAAAGATTCCCCTATATAAGTCTATGTAAAACCAAAGGGTCTCGGGCGGGGGCATTTTTGGCCCCAGCACTATAATTTGAACAATCTTGATAGAGGTCCACTAGATGAAATTTCACACCAAATATCAAAAACCTAGGCCTTGTGGTTTCAGAGAAGAAGATTTTAAAGATTTCCCCTATATATGCCTGTGTAAAACCAAAGGGCCCCGGAGTCGGGGCTTTTTTTGGCCCCAACACTATAATTTGAACAATCTTGGTAGGGGTCCACTAGATGAAGCTTCATACCAAATAGCAAAGACCTGGGCCTTGTGGTTTCAGAGAAGAAGATTTTTAAAGATTGTCCCTATATAAATCTATGTAAAACCAAAGGGCCATATGGTGGGGGCATTTTTGCTCTCAGGGCTTTTATTGGAACAATCTTGGTAGAGGTCCACTAGCTGAAGCTTCAAAACAAATATCGAAGACCTAAGCCTTGTGGTTTCAGAGAAGAAGATTTTTGCTATATTAGTCTGTGTAAAACCAAAGGGCCCTGGAGCGGGGGCATTTTTGGCCCCAGGGCTATAATTTGAACAATCTTGGTAGAGGTCCACTAGCTGAAGCTTCCTAACAAATATCAAAGACCTAAGCCTTGTGGTTTCAGAGTAGAAGATTTTTCAAGATTTTCCCTATATAAGTCTATGTAAAACCATAGAGCCCTGGAGCAGGTATTTTTGGCCCCAGGGCTTTAATTTGAACAATCTTGTAGAGGTCCACAAGATGAAGCTTCATACCAAATATCAAAGACCTGGGCCTTGTAGTTTCAGAAGAAGATTTTTAAAGATTTTCCCTATAACAGCCTATGTAAAACCAAAGGGCCCCGGGGCGGGGGCATTTTTGGCCCCTGCACTATAATTTGAACAATCTTGGTAGGGGTCCACTAGATGAAGCTTCATACCAAATAGCAAAGACCTAGGCCTTGCAGTTTCAGAGAAGAAGATTTTTAAAGATTTTCCCTATATAAGCCCATGTGAAACAAAAGGGCCCCAGGGCGGGGGCCATTTTTTGCCCCAGCACTATTATTTGAACAATCTTGGTAAGGGTCCACCAGATGAAGCTTCATAACAAATATCAAAAACCTGGGCCTTGCGGTTTCAGAGAAGAAGATTTTTAAAGATTTTCCCTACATAAGCTCATGTAAAACCAAAGGGCCCTGGGGCAGGGGCATTTTTGGCCCCAGCACTATAATTTGAACAATCTTGGTAGGGGTCCACTATATGAAGCTTCATACCAAATATCAAAGACTTGGGCCTTGCGGTTTCAGACAAGAAGATTATTAAAGATTTTTCCTATATAAGCTCATGTAAAACCAAAGGGCCCTGGGGCATGGGCATTTTTGGCCCCAGCACTATAATTTGAACAATCTTGGTAGGGGTCCACTAGAGGGCCCTGAATCGCTCACCTGAGAATTAGTGTCTCTAGTACATTCTAGGCCCAAGGGCTATAATTTGAACAAACTTGGTATTGGTCCACTATATGAAGCTTCTTACCAAATATCAAAGACCTGGACCTTCTGGTTTCAGACAAGAAGATTTTTAACGGTTTTCGCTATA
Source organism: Lucinisca nassula (assembly GCA_963580285.1). Lineage (NCBI taxonomy): Eukaryota > Metazoa > Mollusca > Bivalvia > Lucinida > Lucinidae > Lucinisca > Lucinisca nassula. The sequence goes on along the minus strand of OY757021.1, from coordinate 63,460,566 downwards.
TAAGCCTATGAAAAACCAAAGGGTCCCGGGGTGGGGGCCTTTTTGGCCCCAGGGCTATAATATGAACAATCTTGAAAGAGGTCAACTAGATGAAGCCTCACACCAAATATCAAAGATCTGGGCCTTGCTGTCTCAGAGAAGAAAAGTTTAAAAGATTTCCGCTAAATAAGCTAAGGCAAAACCAAAGGCCCACTGGGCGGGGGCATTTTTGGCCCCAGGGCAATAATTTGAACAATCTTGGTAAAGGTCCACTAGGTGAAGCTTCATACCAAATATCAAAGACCTGGGCTTTGCGATTTCAGAGAAGAAGATTTTTAAAGATTTTCCCTGTATAAGCCTATGTAAAACCAAAGGCCCCCGGGCCGGGGACATTTTTGGCCCCAAGGCTATAATTTGAACAATCTTAGTAGAGGTCCACCAGGTAAAGCTTCACACCAAATATTAAAGACCTGGGCCTTGTGGTTTCAGAGAAGAAGATTTTTTAATGATTTTCCCTATATAAGCCTATGTAAAACCAAAGGCCCCCGGGGCGGGGGCATCTTGGCCCCCAGGGCTATAATTTGAACAATCTTGGTAGAGGTCCACTAGATGAAGCTTCACACCAAATATCAAAGGTCTGGGCCTTGCGGTTTCAGAGAAGAAGATTTTTAAAGTTTTCGTTTAAAAAATCTATTTTTAGCTCCTGTGACCTAGATGTGCAATGGACCGGAACCATTTGAACAACTTTGAAAGGGGACCACCTAAGGATCATTCCTGTGAAGTTTGGTCAAAATCAGATCAGTGGTTTAGGAGGAGATGTCATTTGAAGAAAAAGTTTACGCACGCACACACGCACTGACGACGGACGAAAAGTGATCACAAAAGCTCACCTTGTCACTACGTGACAGGTGAGCTAAAAATAGGATGTCTTGAATAAATCATTACCACTGCCATTTAGCTCCAGATAAGGAGAAACAAAGCATATTTTTCTTACTTCCCCATATTAACATATGTTGTGGGTATTTGTCAGAGTCGTCTCGATGTGGCGATTCTAACAAGTACCCACAATTATATTGTTCTAGTGGCACTTTTTAGTACATTTTGGAGATGTTGCTTCCAATTTTGTGGGACTTTTACCCTACAATGACATGAAACGACATCTTAAGCCCTACTGCCCAAAGAATTCGCTAGGGTTTATATGCAGGTACAGTCCAACTTGCACCCCACATTTGCCTGGGCAGGCTCAGACCTTCTAAGCAGTTTACCAGCACTCATACTTGTTCGGTATCAGCTCTGTGTGGAAGCATCATGCTGCCAAATCTATTTAGCCAAGGCTCGATGGGTGGGGGCCCCAATAACATATACATATATTACTTATAAGAAATACGGAAAAATGTCCTTTATTTATCCTCTTCACACCTTATCTGGATCTATGGTCATTATCATCATCACTGCACGCACGCCAAGGAACTGCACGCCCCTTAGATGGCAGACCACAGAGGGAAGTTCAAGTCGGATCCGACAAGCTGGAGGTTGTAGCTTCCTTCTGCTACCTAGGTGATATGCTCTCTGCAGGGGGTGGTTGCGACCTTTCCACTACATCACGTGTGAAAACAGCCTGGAAGAAATTCAAGGAGTTGCTACCAGTTCTCTCTTCCCGCCACCTCTCGTTCAAGACACGTGGCCGTGTGTATAGCTCTTGTGTGCGGAGCGCAATGCTCCATGCCAGTGAGACATGGCCATTGACAAAGCCAAACCTCCAACGTCTACAGCGAAATGACAGGGCAATGATCAGACAGATCTGCAATGTCAAGCCACAGGACACTGTCACCATCAGGTCCAGTGAGTTACTTGAGCGTCTTGGCATTGAGGACCTGGACCTCATCCTGAAAGAGAGAAGACTTCGCTGGTATGGACATGTGGAACGCTCCAACGGTGCAATCAAGACTGCCTGTGACATACAGGTAAGTGGAAAGCGGGGGCCAGGAAGGCCCAAGATGACCTGGAAGCAGCTAACAGAAAGAGATTGCAGAGAATGGAAGCTCTCTGCTATCGATCCTCATGATAGACAAGCCTGGAGATCTGGTGTAAGATCTGCCATGCGTGCAGCAAGCCAGCTACCTGGAAGGGAGCCCACTTATGTGGACGTTGCCCCTGTACCTGCACGTTAATCAAAAATCCGTTGATGATGATGATGACTGCCACAAAATGTCAACACTGAATGGTTGTTCTGACTGACATTTGGTTTCATGCAGCTCTACCATGCTTGCCAATTTGTTTAACAAAACAATTTATGATCAAAAACAGTGGATTGATTTATTAGGAAGGGGATAAGCGGTTTGAAAAGTGTCCTTTGGGGAGGTAAATACAGTAGAACTTCGATGGCTCGAACACCGATGACTCGTTCACCATGGATGAGTCCAACTCATTCTTGAGCCCCTAGCGAAATCCTCTACTTATGAAATAGTGGGTGATAATTCAGGAGATTTTAGTCTTTTATCTTGCAAATGTATGCTGTGTGCACTCATTAGAATCGCCTCGATGAGGCGATTCTAATGAGTACACACAGCATACATATTCATTATAGAACACCGAAAAGATGTCAAAAAGTATCTCGTTATGCCTCCTGACAGTAACCTAAGTGGCTCGAACTATCACTGTCTCGAACAGATTTTCGAGGTCCCAAAGGTGTTCGAGCCATTGAAGTTCGACTGTAGTCAGTTTTACGACTGCAAATTCCATTTTGTGGTTATGCTGAAGCAGCACCATGAAATAAAATTTCTAACAGTAAAACCTGCAATTTACCATCTCAAATGGCAATTTTTAACCCTTCAAGTTTAGCCACACCCATTTCTGACTTTGAACCAATCAGATTACTTGACGTAATTTATTCCTACAAATTCATAAACTGAATGTCAAACAGTGCAGATCCTGATCAGATGGCTTCTTCAGAAGCCATCTGATCTGGATCTACACTGTTTGCAAAGATAGGAGTTGTCATGACCAGCAAGATAAGGGTTAATACAGTTATCCCGCAAGGATTTACACCTGCAAATTCTTTTTATATATGAGCTGAGACAAGACAAAACATGCGATTAGCATAGACTCAGGTCATTTGCATCCCCAGACTGCTCACCGTCTTTGCTGCCCATATTACCCTTCTGCAATCTCTGCCTTACTGTAGGCCAGTTATTCAAAACTTATAACATCATTAGATAATGAATCGTTAACATTTTGATAATTCAGTATGGTAAATATACTAATATTTTAACTGAAAAAAAATGTGAGTAGCTTATAAACCTACTCATTTTTTCAGCAAAAATAACAACATTTTAGATATTGTACTGAATAGAACAGTTAACAATTTGACCACTTAAGAGCTCATTAAGCTAACAAGGCTTTGAACAACTGGCCCCTGGAGTTATATAAATAAGCAAAGATTTTTGCCAACATGGATGGATACATCACGTTAACAAGTCCGTGAAATGAACCCCCCCACCTAAACCCCACTTTATATAGAGAAAACTGGGGTTTGCTGGGGGTATACATGATTTTCCTTATTTCTGCTCCAAGAAATAGGTTTTGGGTACTAGTTAGAACCACCTCAATGAGGCGGTTCTAACGAGCACCCACAACCTAAGTTTGCAGTATAAACACGAAAAATATCATGGATTTTCATCAGAAAAGTACCCATTGTGGAGATGTGAAAAATATGCACTATGTTTCACAGCTGTGTTATTGTTATGAACAGGCTGATCTGATTGTTTGCTAGTTGCACAGGTATCCTTGTTAGTTTTATATCTCAAAGTAATCCATGATATTACCTGGGGCTGGTACATCCTGTACCCCCTCTTCCTGTTCATCAGCATACTCATCTTCATAAACAACTTGCTGCAAATAAACAAGGTAAATTTTAGCATTGTTTATTGTACAAGTAGCAGAGTTCTAGCTATAACACACTTAAAAATTGGATCCAAAATAATAATACAAGAATTCCGCCGAAGACATTACATCTAGGCCAAGGTCAAACATAGATGCTTGCATAAAAGTTGCCATTCTTAAATGCAAGCTTGTACTAAGTATCATTAATGAAGTTCAAATAATTCTTGAAAAATGAACTTAACCATTAGGGTGAACGCTAGGGTGGTTGCAATATTTTACAAAGTCATTGAACCATACAAAGGTAGATCAAGGTCAAATATGGATGCTTGCATTTAAGTTTCCATCTCCACATACAAGTTTGTACCAAGTATCATTAATGAAGCTCTTATAGTTCTTGAGAAATTAACTTGATCATTTGGGTGAACGCTAGGGTGGTCGCAATATTTTACAAAGTCAGTGAACAAGTCAAATATGGATGCTTGCATTTAACTTGCCACCCCCAGATACGAGTTTGTACCAAGTATTATTATATGAAGGTTTTATAGTTCTTGAGAAATTAATTTGACCATTTGGTTGAACGCTAGGGTGGTCGCAATATTTCATAAAGTCAGTGAACCATGAAATGTGGGTCAAGGTCAGATATGGATGCTTGCATTTAAGTTGCCATTACGAGATACAAGTTTGTACCAAGTATCCTTAATGAAGCTCTTATAATTCTTGAGAAATTAACTTGACCTTTAGGGGTGAACGCTAGGGTGGTCGGAATATTTTACAAAGTCAGTGTACCATGAAATTTAGGTCAAGGTCAAATATGGATGCTTGCATTTAAGTTAACATCCACAGATTCAAGTTTGTACCAAATATTGTTAATGAAGTTCTTATAGTTTTTGAGAAATAAACTTGACCATTAGGGTGAACGCTAGGGTGGTCGCAATATTTTACAGAGTCAGTGAACCATAAAATGTAGGTCAAGGTCAAATATGGATGCTTGCATTTAAGTTGTCATCCCGAGATACAAGTTTGTACCATGTATCATTAATGAAGCTGTTATAGTTCTTGAGAAATAAACTTGACCATTTGGGTGAACGCTAGGGTGGTCGCAAATGTTGATGCCTTGACAAACGGATGGACAAACAAATGGACAAACAGATGGAAAACCGGCCGCCTATATCCCGCCATGCTAATAGCAAGCGCAACAAAGACAAGATGTGTTTGTGAAAAACCAACATGTAACTGGGCTGTGGCAATTTATTTCTTTAAAGCTGGTCACAGGTGAAGGTCAGTTTTTTGTCACAAGGAACCTATATGCCAAACATGAAGGCTCTATCTCAAATGGTTCAAAAGTTATAATAAAGTAGGTCACAGGTCAAGGTCAAAATTTTTTTGTATGAGTAGGAAGCCCATCACAAGAGTGAGTGAGTGTTTGAGTTTTAAATCCCACCAACAGCTAAGGTCAAATGGAGACAGGACCTCAGTTTAAAGACTCATCCGAAAGTCTGCCATCACAAGGAACCTATATGTCAAATATGAAGACTCTATCTCAAATGGTTCAAAAGTTATGATAAAGTAGGTCACAGGTCAAGGTCAAAATTTTTTTTGTACGAGTGGGAAGCCCATCACAAGGAACTTATATGCCAAATATGAAGTCTATCTCAAATGGTTCAAAAGTTATGATAAGAAGGTCACAGGTCAAGGGTGCACGCCTAAAAAAATCACTGAATAAGTAGTTTAATACTTATCATCTAAAGCCCTATTTTCTATATTGAAATGGGCCTTCATGGCCAACATGGTAAGAGCACTGACTCTTAATCATTTGTACTCTCACCGCTGAAGTTCAAGCCTCGCTCAGGGCACATGACAATATGGAAAATTTTGAAAATATCTAAACTGGGTTGACACCTACAAGTGCTTCAAACAGGCTACACAGAAGCCAAGGTAATTAGCACTAAACACAATACATGTATGTTCTCCTGTTTTTTTGTGTGCATGTGTCAAGGGCATGGGGGCATAAATATTAAATAAATTTTGTGTTGTGATAACTATATGGGTAGTGGGGGAATAATATTCTAGTATTGCAAAGAATCTGACATAAGATGTTATGAAGCTATTAAGGAGTACATTTACATGTAAGATTATATGAAAAGAAAAATGAAAATATTGTTTCTTTCTACATACTTTTTTCTTCATTTCTTTCAACAATGACTGACGTCTCTTAAATTCCTCCCAGTATAGCCGCTCCAACTCGGGAAAAGTTGGAACTTTCAGAGAATTCTTAGGAAACTTATCTGTGTTTGAGAAACCTGAAATAAAGAACATAACTAGAAATGCGTCCATAGGACACGGATGCCCCCGCCCGAAAATATGTCTATGTTCGTATTCATCTATAGAAAGTTATTGACAGTGGTTAAGTTTTGGACCCTTTTTATGCCATTTGACCTCCAAGTATGACCTTGGAGGTATGGATCTGGGTTTGCACGTGACACATTGTCTCATGATGGTTAACATTTCTTCAAAATTATTTCAAAATCCATCCAAAAATAAGTAAGTTATTGGCTGCGTTTAAGTTTCGGACCCATTTTTTGACCTTTGACCTCCAAGTATGACCTTGACCTTGGAGGTACGGACCTGGATTTTGCATGTGACACATCGACTGATGATGGTTAACATTTCTACAAAGTAATTTCAAAATCCATCCAGAAATAAGAAAGTTATTGACTGCGTTTAAGTTTCGGACCCTTTTTTGACCTTTGACCTCCAAGTATGACCTTGACCTTGGAGGTACGGACCTGGGTTTTGCAGGTGACACATCGAATCATGATGGTTAACATTTCTCCAAACTAATTTCAAAATCCATCCAGAAATAAGAAAGTTATTGACTGCGTTTAAGTTTCGGACCCTTTTTTTGACCTTCGACCTCTAAGTATGACCTTGACCTTGGTGGTACGGACCTGGGTTTTGCACGTGACACGTCGTCTCATGATGGTTAACATTTCTGCCGAGTAATTTTAAAATCCATCAAGAAATAAGGAAGTTATTGACTGCGTTTAAGTTTCGGACGCACGGACGGACGCACGCACCGACGCACGCACGCACGGACATGTTTACGAGAGGACATTTTTTGGGTACCTCCATGTTAATTTTCCCATTCAAAATTACCCAACAAGCGACAAATTACCCAACAGGCTACTGGCTACTTTTCTTGGACAACAACGGAATTAACGGCAAGTACCCAAGAAAGGCCTACCCAACTAGTGTCCTATCATCCGCCCGGACGGACGAACGGACGGACGGACGGACAGGGGCAACGCTATATGCCCTTTCCACCATTCTTCGAATGGCGGGGGCATAAAAAATTTATTACGAATGTGACAAGGGGCCAATGTTACAAAACTTTCATTTTTCATGCTCAGCTCAACTGGTCAACTGAGCATGAAATGTTTTAAGCTAGTAAATACAGTCAAACCTGTCTTAGTGGCCACCTCTATTAAGCAAGCAACCTGTCTAAAGCAAGCAGGCATTCAGTTCCCAAAAAAGGAAAATGCACTAAAATTCACCTGTGTTAAGCAAGCACCTGCCTTAAGCAAGCACTTTTTGAATATCCAGTGCTTGCTTGATACAGGTTGGACTGTATTAGAATGGTAACAATCAAGACTCTTCTTGCTCAAATCAACAGGAAGAGGTACAGTAAAATTCCTATTTTAAGACCACCTTTGGGACTGTTCAAAAGTGGTCTTCAAGACCACTTTTGGACAGTCCCAAAGGTGGTCCATGACCAGAGGACATTGTAGGCAGAAAACACAAAGAAAAATTAAATGTACCCTTCAAAATAAGCTTTTTATAGCAGAATTAGTCCTAATTTTAGGTGGTCTTAATAGTGGAATTTCACTGTATTTGCCTTGCAAATAAGTTTCAAAATGACAACAATTGTTGGCATTTTAATATTTATGAGCAGGAGGAATGTCATAAGCAGGAGAAATGTCATGAGTGGAACAAATGACTTGAGCAGGAAAAATGGCATAAGCAGGACAAATGAGAAACATGCAATTTTATAGGGGCTCGCTATAGCTTGCCCCAATAAAATTATCTGAGGCTCACTGATTATATTTTATTAATGAAGACAATAACCACGTATTTACAATGTAATCACAAGCCTTATTTTCACTTAAAAAAAAGAGAGAAGAAAAGCACACCTTGAAAAAGCTGTCTGATAGTTGTGATTACAGTTGAAGGGAAAATGTTTTCGCAACATAACCTATAAAACAGTTTTCAAAATGTATAGATTATACAGTACTGTTACCGCAAAATTCCTAAAAATTCGGACAACTTGAGGACTTCCTGTAATTCTCAAAGAATTTTAACAAAAATTTGCTCATGATCCAGCAAGGAGTCCAAAAATGTGCAGATGCAATGGTAAAGAGTGCATACCCTGATCAGACTGCTCCTTCAGGAGCAGTCTGATCTGGGTCTGCACTGTTTGCTTAGGCCTGTCTGTCCCAATACTTAGGATCATTACGGTATTCTATATAATTCATTCAGTATATAAACAGTAAAACCTGTCATAGTGGCCACCTCTGTTAAGCAAGCAACCTGTCTTAAGCAAGCAGGCATTTGGTTCCCAACAAAGGCATATACAATTTAATTTACCTGTATTCAGCGACACATGTCTTAAACAAGAAAGCAGTCTGACGGACAGCCAAATCTCCTGTCGCACTTTGTTATCAATGCTCAACCTTGTGACCTTCACCCGAGACTTTGATCTTCAGTGGCATGGTTTATTTATGGGTTCTGCACATCAGCTCACTGAGGGGGAGAATTGACCAAAGTTTAATGAAAATCCTTTGAAGGGTAAAGGAGATATGGAACGGACACAAAATTCAAAGTTTCAAACTCGTGACCTTCAACTGTGACCTTGACCTTAAGTTGGCATGGTTTATTTATGTGTTCTGCATATCAGCTCATTGAGGGGGACACTTGTCCAAAGTTTAATGAAAATCCTTTGAAGGGTAAAGGAGATTTTTTTTTTTTTTGGTTTGGGTTTTACGGCCCTTTCAAGATTATTTCACTCATATCGAGCCGATCGTTAATCATAGGTGGGCGAAAACCGGAGTACCCGGAGAAAAACCACCTGACCTTCTGTTGCAGAACTTGGCGTCTCACACGTGACCCGAGCGAGGCTCGAACCCACGGCGGTGAGAGACCTAATGACTAAGAGTCAGCGCTCTTATCCATTAGGCCACGGAGGCCCGTAGGGTAAAGGAGATATGGAACGGACACAAAATTCAAAGTTTCAAACTCGTGACCTTCCAATGTGACCTTGACCTGGTGTCGGCATGTTTCATTTATGGGTTCTGCACATCAGCTCACTGAGGGGGATAATTGACCAAAGTTTAATGAAAATCCTTCAAAGGGTAAAGGAGATATGGAACGGACACCAAATTCAAAGTTTCAAACTAGTGACCTTCAACTGTGACCTTGACCTTGAGTCTGCATGGTTCATTTATAGGACTGCACATCAGCTCACTGAGACGAATAATTGACCAAAGTTTAATGAAAATCTATCAAAGGGTTCAGGAGATATGAAGCGGACAAGAAAGTGTTATGGACAGACGGACGGACGGACAGACGAAGGCCATTCCTATAATCCCCGCTCCGCTTCGCAGCGGGGGATTAACAAGCACATTTTGATTATCCCTTAGATGATTGCTTAATACAGGTTGGACTGTACATGCATCCAATTCCATAAACAACCAAAATCATGTAATAACAAACAATGGTTTTATGTCTCCAGCATTTTTCCACACAGATGTTTAAACAATCAAGGGTCACTTCCGTAAGCTGACGATCGAGTAGAAATTTGAGCTGAGTCTTACGACACACAGTTCCCAGAGAAAAGCAATCAGTCAACCCCACAGATAAGAGGGGGTATCCACATATTATTTTTCTCATTTCTGCACAAAAACGTTGTGGGTACTCATTAGAAGCGCCTCACCGAGGTGCTTCTAATGAATACCCACAACATATGTTTTCATGCAGAAATAAGAAAAATATCAGTACTTTTTGGATGAAAAAGTGTCTTATGTGGAGATATGACTAATTATTATCTAACCAGAAGGAGAAGATAGTAGTCTCTGATGCTGCTGGTATAGTTCGAACAATTTGACCTGAGACTAACCTTTATGCATGGAATAAATTTGTCAATGTTATCGCCTAATACGTCGTCTTTCGTAAACTTCTCGTGAATTTTCGGCATCACGTGAATTGCGACCCACTTACCAACCTCTATGTATTGAATAACAATATCACCATTTACGGGAGCCGGCGAAGATAAATTCATGCATTCAGTCAGGTATGAAATTATGTTAATAGAGTTCACCAGTCTCAGGTCAATTTGTTCGAGCTATCTGATGCTAAACCTATGATATGGCCACAGTAGTAACTAGAACTGTCAGAGGATCTGACTATAGCCCCGCTATAGCGCTATCAGAAAAGAAAAAAAATGTTTTCAGCTTTCAGCCTATGGAACAGTCACAAATTATTACTGTACTGAGTTTATTCCAAGTGCCATTTTTCAATGTTCAAAGGGCAATAACTCCAAAAGTAGGCAATCCAGATTATGGTTCATGTGCTCTGCACATTGTCTTATAGTGCTTTACATTTGTGTGAAGTTTCATGAAAATATCTCAAACGCTTTTTGGGTTATGGAGCGGACAAGGTTAAAATTACCATTTTTCAATTTTCAAAGGGCAATAACTCCAAAAGTAGGCAATCCAGAATTATGGTTCATGCGCTCTGCATATCGTCTCATAGTGCTTTACATTTGTGTGAAGTTTCATGAAAATACCTCAAAAGGTTATTGAGTTATCATGAATAACGAAATTACAAAATTACTGAACTAGAGAAAGTGACCAGTGGGTCACGTATACCCCCGGCCAGCATCACCCTCTGATATATCTTTCGAGCTTGTATGTAATATGAATGAAGTCAAGAAGCTATAAGAATCTATAAATGTGCTTGTAAAAGCTAAACCAAACATAAAATTTCTAAATGGACCAAGGGAGTGAGGGCATCAAATAGAACACACAGGCATCTATAAATTTTGACATAAAACTTTAACCAAATGTAAAATTTCTAAGTCCGTGACCTTGAGGTCAAGGTCACCATGGGTGGGAGAATGGACATGCATCATGAAATCATTTATCAAACATGAAGAGAATCTAAGATGTGGTTACAGAGATATCAGCAATGAAAAAGTTTAACACAAAACTTTGACGTAAAAGTAGATGAACAGACAGACAGACAGCCCACCCCGGGGCTTGACCCAGAGGCTTAGATATTCCATATGAAAGGTAATGCTATAGAGATATCCTTTACCAAACATGAAGAGAATCTAACATGTGGTTACAGAGATATCAGCAATGAAAAAGGTTTAACACAAAACTTTGACGTAAAATTAGATGAACAGACAGACAGACAGCCCACCCAGGGGCTTGACCCAGGGGCTTAGATATTCCATATGAAAGGTAATGCTATAGAGATATCCTATACCAAATATGAAGAGAATCTAACATGTGGTTACAGAGATATCAGCAATGAAAAAGGTTTAACACAAAACTTTGACGTAAAATTAGATGAACAGACAGACCCACCTAGGGGCTTGACCCAGGGGCTTAGATATTCCATATGAAAGGTAATGCTATAGAGATATCCTATACCAAATATGAAGAGAATCTAACATGTGGTTACAGAGATATCAGCAATGAAAAAGGTTTAACACAAAACTTTGACGTAAAAGTAGATGAACAGACAGATGGACAGACAGACAACCCACCCAGGGGCTTAGATATTCCATATGAAAGGTAATGCTATAGAGATATCCTGTACCAAATATGAAGAGAATCCAACCTGTGGTTACAGAGATATGAGCAATTAAAAAGGTTTAACGCAAAACTTTGACGTAAAGGTTGACGAACGAACGTACGAACGAACGAACGAACGAACAAACGAACATACGAACGAACCAACGAACGGACGGAAAGACGAAAACTATATACCCCCTGACATACTTCGTATGCCGGGGGTATAATTACGGAATCACAGAAGGACAAGGCAGATAAAATATAGCCCCCACTTTTCAAAGCGAGGCTATAATAAGCTGTCTCCAGCAGCAATGTGTCTTGGGACATACCCACTCAGCAAAGACTCAGTCTGGTTACCCGGGGCCTGTTGTTCAAAGCATTGTTACCTTAACAAGCTCATTAGTGGTTGAATTGTTAACTTTTCTAGCAATTACAATATTTAAAATTCTGGCAGTTTTGCTGAACAAGAGGGCCATGATGGCCCTGGATCGCTCACCTGATCCATAGAGTAACAAGTGGGCCCTGGGGAGGGCCATTATTGACCCCAGGGTTATAATGTGCATAATGTTGAGGGAGGTCTAAAAAGGTAGAGCTTCATACCAAATATCAAGGACATGGGTATTGCAGTTTCAGAGAAGATTTTTAAAGATTTCCCAAAATAAGTCTATGTAAAACCAAAGGGCCCCGGAGCGGGGGCATCTTTGGCCCCAGGGCTATGATTTGAACAATCTTGTTAGAGGTCCACAAGATGAAGCTTCACACCAAATATCAAAGACCTGGGCCTTGCAGTTTCAGAGAAGAATAATTTTTAAAGATTTTCCTTATATAAGCCTATGTAAAACCAAGGGCCCCAGGGCGGGGGCATTTTTGGTCCCAGGACTATAACTTGAACAATCTTGGTAGGGGTCCACTAGATGAAGCTTCATACCAAATAGCAAAGACCTGGGCCTTGCGGTTTCAGAGAAGAAGATTTTTTAAAGATTTTCCCTATATAAGCCTATGTAAAACCAAAGGGCCCCGGGGCGGGGGCATTTTTGGCCCCAGCACTATAATTTGGATGATCTTGGTAGGGGTCCACTACATGAAGCTTCATACCAAATAACAAAGACCTGGGCCTTGCAGTTTCAGAGAAGATTTTTTATAGATTTTCCCTATATAAGACCATGTAAAACCAAAGGGTCCCGAAGTGGGGGCATTTTTGGCCCAAGCACTATAAATTGAACAATCTTGGTAGGGGTCGACTAGATGAAGCCTCATACCAAATATCAAAGACCTTGGCCTTGGGGTTTCAGAGAAGAAGATTTTTAAAGATTTTCCCTATATAATCCTATGTAAAACCAAAGGGCCTTGGGGTGGGGGTATTTTGTGCCCCAGCACTATAATTTGAACAATCTTGGTAGGGGTCCACTAGATGAAGCTTCACACAAAATATCAAAGACCTGGGCCTTGTGGTTTTCAGAGAAGAAGATTTTTTAAGTTTTTGGTGAAAAAATCTATTTTTTGGCTCCTGTGACCTAGATGTGCAGCAGACCAGAACCATTTGAACAACTTTGAAAGGGGTCCACCTAAGGATTATTCCTGTGAAGTTTGGTCAAAATCTGATCAGTGGTTTAGGAGGAGATGTCGTTTGAAGAAGTTGCTGGTGCATGGATGACGGACAAAAAGTGATCCTAATATAAAACACAAGAGGACCATGATGGCCCCGGATCGCTCACCTGATCCATAGAGTAACAATTGGGCCCCGGGAAAGGGCCATTTTTTACCCCAGGGCTATAATGTGCATAATGTTGAGAGAGGTCTAAAAAGGTGAAGCTTCATACCAAATATCAACAAAGGCTATAATTTGAACAATCTTGGCAAAGGTCCACTAGATGAAGCTACACACCAAATATCAAAGACATGGCCTTGAGGTTTCAGAGAAGAAGATTTTTTTTAAGATATTCCCTACATAAGCCTATGTAAAACCAAATGGCTCCGGGCGGGGGCATTTTTGGCCTCAGGGCTATAATTTAAACAATCTTGATAGAGGTCCACTAGATGAAGCTTCACACCAAATATCAAAGACCTGGGCCTTGCTGCTTCAGATAAGAAGATTTTCAAAAATTATCTCTATGTAAGTCTATGTAAAACCAAAGGGCACCGGGCGGGGGCATTTGTGGCCTGATGGCTATAATTTGAATAATCTTGGTGGAGGTCAACAAGATGAAGCTCCATATCAAATATCAAAGACATGGGCCTTGCAGTTTCAGAGAAGAAGATTTTTAAAGATTTCCCTATATAAGTCTATATAAAACCAAAGGGTCTTGGGGCGGGGGCATTTTTGGCCCCAGGGCTATAATTTGAATAATCTTGATAGAGGTCCACTAGATGAAATTTCACATCAAATATTAAAGACCTAGACCTTGTGGTTTCACAGAAAAAGATTTTTAAAGATTTCTCTATATAAGTCTATGTAAAACCAAGGGGCTCCGAGGCGGAGGCATTTTTGGTCTCAGGGCTATAATTTGAACAATCTTGGTAGAGGTCCACTAGATGAAGCTTCATACCAAATAGCAAAGACCTGGGCCTTGTGGTTTCAGAGAAGAAGATTTTTAAAGATTTTCCCTATATAAGCATATGGAAAACCAAAGGGCCCTGGGGTGGGGGCATTTTTGGCCCCAGCACAATAATTTGAACAATCTTGGTAGGGGTCCAATAGATGAAGCTTCATACCAAATAGCAAAGACCTGGGCCTTGCGGTTTCAGAAAGAAGAAGATTTTTAAAGATTTTCCCTATATAAGCCCATGTAAAACCAAAGGGACCCGGGGTGGAGGGATTTTTGGCCCCAGCACTATAATTTGAACAATCTTGGTAGGGGTCCACCAGATGAAGCTTCATACCAAATATCAAAGACCTGGGCCTTGCGGTTTCAGACAAGAAGATTTTTAAAGATTTTCTCTATATAATCCTATGTAAAACCAAAGGGCCCTGGGTCGGGGGGATTTTTGGTCCCAGCACAATAATTTGAACAATCTTGGTAGGGGTCCACTAGATGAAGCTTCATACCAAATAGCAAAGGCCTGGGCTTTGTGGTTTCAGAGAAGAAGATTTTTAAAGATTTTCCCTATATAAGCCCATGTAAAACCAAAGGGCCCCGGGGCGGGGGCATTTTTGGCCCCAGCACTATAATTTGAACAATCTTGGTAGGGGTCCACTAGATGAAGCTTCATACCAAATATCAAAGACCTGGGCCTTGTGGTTTTCAGAGAAGAAGATTTTTTAAGTTTTTGGTGAAAAAATCCATTTTTGGCTCCTGTGACCTAGATGTGCAGCAGACCAGAACCATTTGAACAACTTTGAAAGGGGTCCACCTAAGGATCATTCCTGTGAAGTTTGGTCAAAATCCGATCAGTGGTTTAGGAGGAGATGTCGTTTGAAGAAGTTGTTGATGCATGGATGACGGACAAAAAGTGATCCTAATATAAAACACAAGAGGGCCATGATGGCCCTTGATTGCTCACCTGATCCATAGTGTAACAAGTGGGCACCAGAGAGGGCGATTATTCGCCCCAGGGCTTTAATGTGCATGTTGAGGGAGGTCTTAAAGGTGAAGCTTCATACCAAACATCAACAAAGGCTATAATTAGAACAATCTTGGCAAAGGTCCACTAGATGAAGCTACACATCAAATATCAAAGACCTGGGCCTTGCAGTTTCAGAGAAGAAGATTTTTTTTATAGATATTCCCTACATAAGCCTATGCAAAACCAAATGGCCCCGGGGCTATATAAATCTATGTAAAACCAAAGGGCCCCGGGGTGGGGGAATTTGTGGCCCCAGGGCTATAATTTGAACAATCTTAGTAGAGGTCCACTAGATAAAGCTCCATACAAAATATCAAAGGCCTTGACCTTGCAGTTTCAGAGAAGATTTTTTAAGATTTCCCTATATAAGTCTATGTAAAACCAAAGGGCCCCGGAGCGGGGACATTTTTGGTATCAGGGCTATAATTTGAATAATCTTGATAGAGGTCCACTAGATGCAGCTTCATACCAAATATCAAAGACCCAGGCCTTGTGGTTCCAGAGAAGAAGATTTTTAAAGATTTTCCCTATATTAGTCTATGTAAAACCATAGGGCCCCAGAGTGGGGGCATTTTTGGCCCCAGGGCTATAATTTGAACAATCTTGGTAGAGGTCCTTTAGATGCAGCTTCATACCAAATTTCAAAGTCCTGGGCCTTGTGGTTTCAGAGAGGAAGATTTTTAAAGATTATCCCTATATAAGCCTATGTAAAACCAAAGGGCCTCGGGGCGGGTCCACTTTTGGCCCCAGCACTATAATTTGAATAATCTATGTAGGGGTCCTTTAGAAGAAGCTTCATACCAAATACAAGAGGGCCCAATGGCCCTATATCGCTCACCTGCGTACCAGAAAATCATTAGTGTAGGAGACCACTTGACATTGCTACATACTAAATATCTAAGCTCAGGCAAAGCGGTGTCCATGCGTATAAACCCTATTGGTTTCATTGGGCGACAGGGCTTGAGATGTAATTTCATCTCAATGTCGGGTAAAAAGTCCCACAAAATTGGAACAGATATCTCCAAAATGACCTATACAGTGTTGACAGGGATGTAAAACCTCAAATCAAACAAAATCTGTGCCTTATGGTTTTTGGAAAAGAAGATTTTTTTTTTTAAGTTTTTTTTTCCAGTATAAGTCTATAGAAGCTAATGAGCCCTGGGGCTTGGCCAATTTTGACCAAAAAGGGTATGGTTGGCAGGATTAATGTAGGTGACCATTTTGTGTTGCTATATACTAAATATCTAAGGTCTGTATTTCATGGTTTCAAAGAAGATGTTTGAAGCTTTTTTCCATTATAAGTTTGTTGGAGTTAAGGGGCCACAGTATTTGGCCAATTTGGACTAAATATCTAAGTTCTGTGCGTCACAGTTTCTGAGAAGAAATTTTTTTAAGCTTTCTTCCATTTAGAGTCTATGGGAGCTAAGGGGCACCGGGGCGTGGCCCATTTGATCCCCAGGGGCATGATTAGCAGGAAATATGTAGGTGATCACTTGCCGTTGCTACATGCTAAATATCTAAGCTCTGGGTCCTATGGTTTCAGAGAAGAAGATTTTTGAGGCTTTTCTCCATTTTGAGTCTATGGGAGTTAAGGGGGTCCCAGGGTGTGGCCCATTTGAACCCGAGGGGCATGATTGGCAAGATTTATGTAGGTGACCACTTGTCATTGCCACATGCTAAATATCTAAGCTCTGGGCCCTGTTGTTTCAGAGAAGAAGATTTTTGAAGCTTTTTTCCATTATGAGTCTAGGGGAGCTAAGAGGCCCCGGGGCATGGCCCATTTGGACCCCAGGGGCATGATTGGCAGGACCACTTGCCATTGCTACATGCTAATTATCTAAGCTCTGGGCCCTGGGCCTCTTTCAGAGAAGAAGATTTTTTAAGTTTTTGGTGAAAAAAATCTATTTTTGGCTCCTGTGTCCTAGATGTGCAACGGACCGGAACCATTTGAACAACTTTGAAAGGGGACCATCTAAGGATCATTCTTGTGAAGTTTGGTCAAAATCAGATCAGTGGTTTAGGAGGAGATGTCGTTTTAAGAAATTGTTTACGGACCCACGGACGGACGCACGCACGACGGATAAAAAGTGATCCCAAAAGCTCACCTCGTCACTACGTGACGGTGAGCTAACAAGAGGGCCATGATGACCCTGGATCGCTCACCTGATCCATAGAGTAACAAGTGGGCCCCGGGAAAGGGCCATTTTTTACCCCAGGGCTATAATGTGTATAATGTTGAGAGAGGTCTAAAAAGGTGAAGCTTCATACCAAAGGCTATAATTTGAACAATCTTGGCAAAGGTCCACTAGATGAAGCCACACACCAAATATCCAAGACCTCGGCGTTGCGGTTTCAGAGAAGAAGATTTTTTTTAAGATATTCCCTACATAAGCCTATGTAAAACCAAAGGGCCCCGTGGCGGGGGCATTTTTGGCCTCAGGGCTATAATTTAAACAATCTTGATAGAGGTCCACTAGACGAAGCTTCACACCAAATATCAAAGACCTGGGCCTTGCTGCTTCAGATAAGAAGATTTTCAAAAATTATCTCTATATAAGTCTATGTAAAACCAAAGGGCCCCGGGCGGGGGCATTTGTGGCCCGAGGGCTATAATTTGAATAATCTTGGTGGAGGTCAACTAGATGAAGCTCCATACCAAATATCAAAGACATGGGCCTTGCAGTTTCAGAGAAGAAGATTTTTAAAGATTTCCCTATATAAGTCTATATAAAACCAAAGGGTCTTGGGGCGGGGGCATTTTTGGCCCCAGGGCTATAATTTGAACAATCTTGATAGAGGTCCACTAGATGAAATTTCACATCAAATATTAAAGACCTAGACCTTGTGGTTTCACAGAAAAAGATTTTTAAAGATTTCTCTATATAAGTCTATGTAAAACCAAGGGGCTCCGAGGCGGAGGCATTTTTGGTCTAAGGGCTATAATTTGAACAATCTTGGTAGAGGTCCACTAGATGAAGCTTCATACCAAATATCAAAGACCTGGGCCTTGTGGTTTCAAAAAGAAGATTTTTAAAGATTTTCCCTATATAAGCCTATGTAAAGCCAAAGGGCCCTGGGGTGGGGGCATTTTTGACCCCAGCACAATAATTTGAACAATCTTGGTAGGGGTCCAATAGATGAAGCTTCATACCAAATAGCAAAGACCTGGGCCTTGCGGTTTGGGAAAGAAGAAGATTTTTAAAGATTTTTCCTATATAAGCCCATGTAAAACCAAAGGGACCCGGGGTGGAGGGATTTTTGGCCCCAGCACTATAATTTGAACAATCTTGGTAGGGGTCCACCAGATGAAGCTTCCTACCAAATATCAAAGACCTGGGCCTTGCGGTTTCAGACAAGAAGATTTTTAAAGATTTTCTCTATATAATCCTATGTAAAACCAAAGGGCCCAAGGTCGGGGGGATTTTTGGTCCCAGCACAATAATTTGAACAATCTTGGTAGGGGTCCACTAGATGAAGCTTCATACCAAATAGACCTGGGCTTTGTGGTTTCAGAGAAGAAGATTTTTAAAGATTTTCACGCTATAAGCCCATGTAAAACCAAAGGGCCCCCGGGCGGGGGCATTTTTGGCCCCAGCACTATAATTTGAACAATCTTGGTAGGGGACCACTAGATGAAGCTTCATACCAAATATCAAAGACCTGGGCTATGTGGTTTCAGAGAAGAAGATTTTTTAAGTTTTGGGTGAAAAAAATCTATTTTTGGCTCCTGTGACCTAGATGTGCAAAGGACCGGAACCATTTGAACAACTTTGAAAGGGGACCGCCTAAGGATCATTCCTGTGAAGTTTGGTCAAAATCCGACTAGTGGTTTAGGAGGAGATGTCGTTTGAAGAAATTGTTTACGCACGCACGGACGCACGACGGACAAAAAGTGATCCCAAAAGCTTACCTCGTCACTATGTGACGGTGAGCTAAAAATGTGAGTAGCTTTTGCATTTGCAAAAGCTACTCACATTTTTTCAGAAAAATATTAGTATATTTACCATATTATCAATGTTTTAATGATTCATGAACTAACAATGCCATTAGTTTTGCACAACTGGCCCCCCGATCACTATAAATGAAGCCTACAGATACTCTGACTGCATGAAGACACTTGGGGTTAACAGGGATTCATCTAGCACACAACAAAGACTGATTATATGCACAGGCTAATCAGAGCTTTGCTGTATATACATGTCTGAAATGACTCAAATGTCAGTACTTGTGGTTGTGGTGAAGTCTTACATGTTCTTTCTTGGCCCCCACCCATCGGGGCTTGAAGAAATAGATGGGCTGCATGATGCTTCCATGCAGAGCTGAATCCGACCGCACATTAGTACTGGTAAACCGCTTAGATCTAAGCCTGCCAAGGCAAAGCGGTGTGAGTCGGACCGTCCATGCTAATAAACCCTATTGGTTTCATTCTGTGACAGGTCTTGAGATGTCATTTCATCTTAATCTCGGAGATGTCATTTCATCTCAATGTTGGGTAAAAGTCCCACAAAATTGGAAGCAACGTCTCCAAAATGGCCTATACAATGCTGACAGGGACGTTAAACCTCAAATCAAACAAACAAACTTACATGTTCTTTCAATGTAATCAGCAACTGGTTCCCGTTTGTTTGAATTAACTTCTTTTCTCCTTTTCCGTTTCTTGGTATTTTTGTCATCAACACCTGGGCATAGCCTATACACAGATCCTGAAACAATCATATATGAAGAACCTTACACTCCTGGTTATTTCATATGAAATGTATGAAACAAACCTTTGGCAAGTTTCATAAATGAGCTGGGGCACAGCATTTCCTACAACTTACATGTGCACACAGCGAAGAATCAGATCAGCCTGCACATCCATATAGTCTAACCAGAGACTTCTCTTGCTGCATGAAGGAGCATTGGGCCATTTGCTATCCTTAGAGTGCACAATGAAGCATCTGATCAGACTGCGCGGATGCGCAGGCTGATCTGAGTCTTCATCGGGCGCACATATCTTATTGTAGGTTTTGTCATCCTCTGCCTCAAATTTCATATGAAATGACCACAAGCTTAACCCTTATCTTGCTGAATATTCATCTAAGCCACACCCCTTTCGTTATATCAACCAATCATATTAGTTGATGTAATTTGTTGCTACAAATTCATAATCTGAATGCCAAACAGTGTAGATCCTGATCAGATGGCTTCTTCAGAAGCCATCTGATCTGGATCTACACTGTTTGCAAGGATAAGGTTTGTCGTGAACAGCAAGATAAGGGTTAAGATTCTGTTTAACATAAAACAATAACAATTTTCCATTGGATTTTTTTGCCAAAGAATCGACAGAAAACAAAGGGTTGTCCTAGCCGTGTCATGACATTACATGCCTGTAACCATTTAACCCCTTGTATGCTAGTGGACTCTTCCGTTGCTATATGTTGGACAAGTCCATTTGTCATATAAGGGGTGTCAGGCCTATTTTTTTGTTTTTATTCTATTTTTGACAGAAAATTCTGTTAGAATATAGTGCAGGCCCTGATCAGACGCCACTGCCCTGTTTGCCAAGGTACCCCTTTAGGGGTTTCCCCCGCATACAATTGGCTAAGCAATAGCAGGCCTCATACTGACCAAGCTTTTCCATGCCTGAAAGACCCGATT
Organism: Lucinisca nassula; assembly: GCA_963580285.1. Lineage (NCBI taxonomy): Eukaryota > Metazoa > Mollusca > Bivalvia > Lucinida > Lucinidae > Lucinisca > Lucinisca nassula. The sequence continues at coordinate 63,439,645 of OY757021.1, read as the reverse complement.
TTGCACTCTTAACCCTCATCCTGCTGAACATGACAACTGTTACCTTTGCAAACAGTGTAGATCCAGATCAGATGGCTTCTGAAGAAGCCATCTGATCAGGATCTACACTGTTTGCAATACTGTTTGTAAACTGAACAAATACATTATATCACGTAACTTGATTGGTGAATAGTAAGAAATGGGTTTGGCTTAATACTTTTATTCAGCAGGATAAGCATTAAATAGTCATTTCAAACAGAATATAGGAGCTAAAAAGTCTGAAATCAAGAAAAAAACGAAGCTCTAAAAGCCTGAAATCCTGCAAATGCCTGAAAAATATGAGGCCTGAATAGTAATGTTAGATGCACTCGTGATTTGATCTAATTGTGTACCTTTCAACTGACCTCCAAACTTTGATTTATTACTCAACAAATCACTACTAGAGCTGATCTATTTCTGAAATAATTTTTTTAATGTCAATGTATTTGAGAATCCTAAAACGAAATCAGTTTATAGACGCCTTTGTGGTGTAATAGTTATGCTACTTGCCTCATAAACCAGGGGACATGGGTTTGATCCCAGGCTTCTCCAGACTTTCGGATGAGTCTTTAAACGAAGGTCCCATCTCTGTATGACCTTAGCTGTTGTTGGGATGTAAATCTCAAACACACACACAAACAAACCCACTTTATACAGAAAACAGCAAACAGGACACTGGCAAATAGTGCAGATGTTGCTGAAAGCAGTCTCTGATCAGGGCATTCACTGTTTACAAAAAAAAAACATTCAGCAACTTTCTGAAGAAGTTTCTTAAAATTTGGAATCCCGAAAAAATATATACAGTAGAACTTCAATGGCTCGAACACCGTTGGGACCTCGAAAATCTGTTCGAGACAGGGGTAGTTCGAGCCAACGTGGGTTACTGCCAGGAGGCATAAGGAGATACTTTTTGACATCTTCTCGGTGTTCTATAATGACAATGTATGCTATGTGTACTCATTAGAATCGCCTCGTCGAGGCGATTCTAATGAGTACACACAGCATAAATTTGGAAGATAAAAGACGAAACTCTCCTAAATTATCCCCACTATTTATTATGTAGCGCATTTCCCTAGGGGTTCAAGAACTGGTTCGACTCAGCCATGGTAAACAAGCCATCGGTGTTCGAGCCATCGAAGTTCTACTGTATATGGTGCAAGATTCCATTTAGGACAAAATGGGCTTAAGAAGTAAGTTTCTGTTGGTTTGATTTGATGGAGAAGCCTGGGATCAATCCAGCGAGCCATGGTTTACAAGGCGAGTAGCATAACCACTACACCACAGAGGCTTCTAAGAGGTTTAATGTCCCTGTCAATACTGTATAGGTCATTTTAGAGATGTTGTTTCAAATTTTGTGGGACTTTTACCCGACATTGAGATGAAGTGAATCTCAAGCCCTGCCACCCAATGAAACCAATAGGGTTTATAAGCATGGACGGTCCGACTTGCACCACTTTGCCTTGGCAGGCTTAGATCCTCTAAGTGGTTTACCAGTACTCATGTGCGGTCGGTTTCAGCTCTGCGTGGAAGCATCATGCAGCCCAACTGGACGGATGCTGCTATGAAGTAAGTAAAGATATACCTTTCTTGAATGGTTTCTCAACTTTGTTAGAACTGTGTGGTTCCAGTTTTTCCCAGGGGTTGATTGCTGGCTGTAATAAATTTAGGATACAGAATAAACTAGAGCTGTCAGTGAAACTGACTAGGGCCCCGGCAGCGCTATCAGAGGAGTAGGAAAATGTTGATGTTAAAAAAGACGTTTTTTTTTTTCCTTTCACCTCTAAGTATGACCTTGACCTTTGAGGTACGGACCTGGGTCTTGCGCGTGACACACTGTCACATTATGGTTAATATTTCTGCTAAGTAATATTTAAATCCATCCAGGTATAAGAAAGTTATAGATTGGACACAATAAAAAAGACGCTTTTTTGACCTTTTATCTCTAAGTATGACCTTGACCTTTGAGGTACGGCTGTGGGTCTTGCGTGTGACACTTCGTCACATTATGGTTAACATTTCTGCCAAGTAATATTTAAATCCATCCAGGAATAATAACAAAGTTATTAATTGGACACAGGAAAGACCCTTTTTTGACCTTTAACCTCTAAGTATGACCTTGACCTTTGAGGTACGGACCTGAGTCTTGCGCGCAACACTCCATCACATTATGGTTAACATTTCTGCCAAGTAATATTTAAATCCATCCAGGAATAAGAAAGTTATGGAGGATAAAAAAAATTGTGGACGGACAGACGGACAGACAGACAGACAGACAGACGGACGGACAGAATGATGCCAAGTAATATTTAAATCCATCCAGGAATAATAAAAAGTTATGGAGGATAAAAAAATTTGTGGACGGACAGACGGACGGACAGACAGACAGACAGATGGACGGACAGAGTGATTACTATAGGGCACCCACACTTTCAGTGCGGGGCCCTAATTAACCCTTAGACTGCAAATCACAAACATTGCAACATCATTTTCAAACATTTTTATATAGTCAGCCCTAACAAGCCTGACCAAATTCTTTCCTCAATGAGCACATTCTTTTCTTTAAGGGTAGTCCCTCAGAGCTAAATTCTTTCCTTTAAGAGTGGTCCCTCAGGATGAAATTCTTTCCTTTAATGAGGAAATTCTTTCCTTTAAGAGTAGTCCCTCAGGAGGAAATTCTTTTCTATAAGAATAGTCCCTCAGGAGAGAATTCTTACCTTTAAGAATAGTACATCAGGTGCAAATTCTTTCCTTTAAGAGTAGTCCCTCAGGACCAAATTCTTTCCTCAATGAGCAAATGTCCCTCAGGAGGAAATTCTTTTCTATAAGAATAGTCCCTCAGGAGAGAATTCTTACCTTTAAGAATAGTCCATCAGGTGCAAAATTCTTTCCTTTAAGAGTAGTCCCTCAGGACCAAATTCTTTCCTCAATGAGCAAATGTCCCTCAGGAGGAAATTCTTTTCTATAAGAATAGTCCCTCAGGAGTGAATTCTTACCTTTAAGAATAGTCCATCAGGTGCAAATTCTTTCCTTTAAGAGTAGTCCCTCAGGACCAAATTCTTTCCTCAATGAGCAAATGTCTTTTCTTTACGAGTAGACCCTCAGGTGCAAATTCTTTCCTTTAAGAGCAGTCCCTCAGGACCAAATTCTTTCTTCAATGAGCAAATATTTTTCTTTAAAAGTAGTTCCTCAGGAGCAAATTCTTTCCTTCAAGAGTAGTCTCTCAGTACCAAATTCTTTCCTCAATGAGCAAATTCTTTTCTTTAAGAGTAGTCCTCCAAGAGCAAATTCTTTCCTTTAAGAGTAGTCCCTCAGGACCAAATTCTTTCTTTTAATGATCAAATTATTCCCATTAAGAGTACATGTAGTTTCTCAGGAGTCAGGACCAATTCTTTCCTTTAAAGAGCAAATTCTTTCCTTTAAAAGTAGTCCATCAGGACCAAATTATTTCCTTTAACAGTAGCCCCCTACTGATAAGGGCAGTTAAAATAATTTGAAAGAGCTGCCTTCCATTTCTATTGAATAAAACCTCTATAATTCAAAATGTGAGAAACGGACTATTTTTTTTTTTTAATTAACAGACTTTGAATTGTCAAGGGTTCAGAAATGTGTGCTTGCGCCACTGAGTGAGTTTGTTGTACCTTTTTAGCTGGTGCTGCAGCAAGTCTTTTAACTCTCTCTGACCTTCTAAGTGCATCACGACCTTCAGTTACCTGTATTACAATAAAAATATAGCAGTGAAACTTCAATAACTCGAACACTGATAACTGATTTACCATGGATAATTTGAATTTGATCAGATCCTAGGAAATACTTTCCATGGCTCCAGAAAGCAAATGAGCCAGCGCATGATAAACCTACAATAAGACATGTGCGTCCAGCGAAGAATCAGGTCAGCCTGCACATCCCAATAGTCTAACCAGAGACTTCTCTTGCTGCATGAAGAAGCAATGAAGGAGCGAAGATGCGCAGGCTGATACGAGTCTTCGCTGGGCACACGTCTTATTGTAGGTTTATCACGCGCTGGCTCAAATATCTATGGGTAATTTATAGAGGGTTTCCTTATTTAACCCGTATCCCACTGAATAATTAATTTAGCCACACCCATTTCTAGCTTTGAACCAATCAGATTACTTGATGTAATTTATTCCTGCAAATTCACAAACTGAATGTCAAATAGTGTGGATTCTGATCAGAAGGCACCTTCAGAAGCCATCTGATCTGGATCTACACGGTTTTCAAAGGTAGGGGTTGTTGTGAACAGCAGGATAAGAGTTAATCCGGCAAACATAAGCTGTCATAGCCCCAGTTAAGAGGGGACATCCAAAAGGGGGCATCCTAATATTATTTTTCTAATTTCTGCACAAAAACATGTTGTGGGTACTCATTATTAGCACCTTACCAAGGCGCTTCTGAGTACCCACAACATATGTTTTCGTGCAGAAGTAAGAAAAATATCATTACTTTTCGGGTGATAAAAGCACCTTCTTGCACACCAGACAAGGAAATCCGTGATTTTACCCTGGGATAGAAATTTATGTTCTGACCCTGGTGTTCCGACCCCAAATCGAATATAATCGCATGTTTGACAAATGCACTGGTTGATTACAACCTTATGTGCGGCGGCGTCATGCGTGACGTCACTAAACATTCCTGTTATGTCATCACAAAATGGCGGACGTCGATAACCGAAGTGACAGCAGCATCAATATTCGCAATAGAAATGGAAGGTATGCAAGAAAAAGAATCCAATATGGGTGTGAGTGGTCGATAGAAAAATCCGTCCCTCGGGACAGTGTCCGGCATCACTCGGCAAGCCTCGTGATGCCGGACAGTGGCCCTCGGGACGGATTGTTCCATCCACCCCTCACACCCATATAAGATTCTTATATTATTCAGAGCTATGAGCTGCTATGTGTCTTCATAGAGGTGAATCTGATCAGACCATACAAAATACACTATTATCTAACAGATTCCTATGCCTTCCCGACCTGGTTTTGTTTGTTTGTACAAATCAAGATTTTATGTCCCCGTCAACACTATTTAGGTCATTTTGGGAGACATTGCTTCCAATTTTGTGGGACTTTTGCCCCGACATTGAGATGAAATGACATCTCAAGCCCTGCTGTCTAAACAATCAAAAGGGGTTTATATGTAGGGACGGTCAAATACACATCACTTTGCCTGTGCATGCTTAGACCCTCTCAGTGGTATACCAGTACTCATGGACAGTCGGCTTCAGCTCTACAGGGAAGCATCATGCAGCCCAATCTATTTCTCCAAACCCAGATGGGCGGGGGCCCTCCTGACCTGTCTAGAACAAATTTCTATTGTTCCAAGGGGGAATGAACCATTCAAGTTTGACTGCTGTTCTCATATGTTTGTCAGCAATTCAATTTATACTATAATGTTATTAATCAAGTAATTTCGTATTGGCCCACTTACAGGTCCAAGGTCTGCTGTATTGGCACGAGGCCAAAGGCCGAGGCCAATACAGCTGACCGAGGACCTGTAACTGGGCCAATACGAAATTACTTGATTAATGACAATTTTATTAATTGATGCAATTAAAAACATGATTTATGATTCTTTAATATTGGTTGACCTTGTGTAATATAGGATAATCAATTAATAATGTTCAATAAAGTTTGTGTGAACTTATGAATTATGAGTAGGGGGAGACACTTAACCTTTACCATTCTCTGGGCCAATTCAGCTGATGAAGAATTGATGATCATAGCTCCAGAGATGCACTTTTTTCATCCCAAAGGTACTGATATTGTTCTTATTTCTGCATGAAAACATATGTTGTGGGTATTCATTAGAAAACAGGTGCTTCAAATGAGTATCCACAACATACATTTTGTGCAGAAATAAGAAAAACTAGAATTTGTTTTTCTACAAAAACACAGATGTCTCCCCCGTTTTTGACCTCTAAGTATAACATTGACATTGGAGGTATTGAGCTGGGTCTTGTGTGCAACACATCATCTAATGAAGATGAACATTTCTGCAAAGTAACTTTAAAAATGTTCAAAGAAAAATAAAAAAAGTTATTGGCCGTACACAAACAATCCCTTTTTTATCTTTGACCTCTAAGTATGGCCTTGACCTTTGAGGTACAACACATCGTCTCATGATGGTTAACATTTCTGCCAATTAATTTCATAATCCATCAAAGAATAAGGAAGTTATTGACTGTCCCTTTTTTTATCTTTGACCTCTAGGTTTGACCTTGACATTGGAGGTATGGACCTTGGTCTTGCACATGACTCATGGGCTAATGACGTTGAACATTTCTGCATGGTTACTTTATAAAGTCCATCCACAAATAAAAAAATTACTGACTGGACACACACAAAAAAAACTTTTTTAACCTCTTAGTATGACCTTGATCTTGGAGGTACCGACCTCAGTCTAGCGTGTACCACATGGTCTCATGATGGTTAACATTTCTGCCAAGTAATTTCACAATCTATCCAGGAATAAGAAAGTTATAGACTGAACACTAAAAAAGGCCCCTTTTTGTCCTTTGACCTCTTAGTACGACCTTGACATTTGAGGTACCAACTTGGGTCATGCATGCAACACATCATCTCATGGTGGTTAACATTTCTACCAAGTAATTTCAAAATCCATCTAAAATTAAGAAAGTTGTTGACAGAACACAAAATAGGCCCCTTTTTTACCTTTAACCTCTATGTATGACCTTGACATTTCAGGTACCAAACTGGGTCATGCTTGCAACACATCATCTCATGGTGGTTAATATTTCTGCCATGCAATTTCAAAATCCATCTAAAAATAAGAAAGTGATTGACCAAACACAAAAAAGGCCCCTTTTTTGACTTTTCACCTCTTTGTATAACCTTGACATTTAAGGTACCAAACTGAATCATGCATGCAACACATTGTCTCATGATAGTTAACATTTTTGCCAAGCAACTTCAAATTCTATCTAAAAATAAGCAAGTTATTGACAAAACCCGAAAAAAAGGCCCCCTTTTTTACCTTTGACCTCTAAGTATGACCTTGACCTTTGAGGTACTAACCTGGGTCATGCACGCAACACATCGTCTTATATTGGTTAACATTTCTGCCAAGTGATTTCAAAATCCATCTCAAAATAAGAAAGTTATTGACCAAACCCGAAAAAAAGGGCCCCTTTTTTGACCTTTGACCTCTAAGTATGACCTTGACCTTTGAGGTACCGACCTGCCTCATGCGCACCACACATCGTCTCATGGTTGTTAATATTTCTGCCAACTAATTTTAAAATCCATCTCAAAATAAGAAAGTTATTGACCAAACACGAAAAAAAGACCCCTTTTTTTACCTTTGACCTCTAAGTATGACCTTGACCTTTGAGTTGCCGACCTGCCTCATGCGCACCACACATCGTCTTAGGGTTGTTAATATTTCTGCCAAGTAATTTTAAAATCCATCTGAAAATAAGAAAGTTATTGACCGGACATGATTTGCCTATACATATATACATACCGACAAACTTCAAAGGGAGATAATTCAAAAAGTATAAAGGCGAGAGTTATAGTTCTTGCGCACTGCACGTCGTCTAATGCTGATTAATATTTATATGAAGATAGCTTGAACGGTTTTCAAGTTATAGAGCAGACACGAAAGTGTGACAGATGGACAGACGGACAGACAGACAGACAGACGCCCGGGGGAAAAATAATATGTCTCTCCGAAAAAAAAAATTTCGGGGGAGACATAATAATATTTGGATCTGCCCTCTTATCTTGGGCTATGATGATATTTTTTCTCATTTTGCCCTGAAAACAGGTTTTGGCATTCCAATGGAGACAATTTGCATGAAATGTCAAAATTGGTTTTGGAGACAATTTGCATGGAATGTCAAAACCTGTTTTCTGGGAAATTTGTTTGTTTGTATTGGAGTTTTATGACCCAGTTAACACTATTTTAGGTCATTTTTGAGCCGGTCAGTTTACCTATCCAAATTTTGGATATTTTGGAGCATGTGGTGACAATTTTAAAATGGAAAACAGACTTTAATTTGATGACTGAAATCGAAATTCTTTGTACGCATCGTCTAAAAAGTTGTACGCACGTGTTTCAAACAAGAGTGGGGTGACGAGAATATTAACGTATTCATGTTAATATTTTCGTATTTTTCAATATCATAATCCTAAAGAACTTGTGACATAACCTAAACAAGTTAATTTCTGTAGCCTCACTTTGAAATTCAATGGTGGTATGTGACTTTATAACTGTAACAGGTTATAAAAAAATAACTTGTATAGGTTATGCACCTGACTGTTAAGTAAAAGAAAAATCCCTGTTCAATTAAATCATTTTTGTTTAAGGGAAGTAGTGCACTGACTATTTCAGGTGCATCCATCGGTTGACCTGCTTCAACTTCTGCCAGTGGGAGAGCTCCATCTATTTCATCACCCATACTCTCAAACCCAGGAGGATGATCATCAACAGACATATTGTGTGCTTCACAATCAGTTTCATGACTGTCTCGTATCTCCATATCAGAGTGCAAATCCACTGTTGAAATAAAAATACAAGCTTGACTCCAGTATAATATTGAAAAGAAAACAACATTAACACAGTGAAACTTCCATGACTCTTAACATCAGTTGTTCATTTGCCATGACTGTTTAGTCCATAGTGAAAACCCCATTGACTGCAGATAATAATACATTTGGTATCATAAACCCATTTGGTACCGGAAACCCTAAAACGGGTAACTTGGCAAACAGTGAAGGCCCAGATCAGACGCCGCAGAATGCGGCGTCTGATCAGGGCCTACACTGTTTGCAAAACATTCAGCCATTTTCCAAATAGATTTTGAAGAAAACACAATCTAACACCCCTAAATTTTGAAATGGACTCTTGCTACATATAAGCAGGAAGATTCCATTTGGTACAAAAATGGTTAAGGGAGAACTTTCTTATTTTTGTCCCAAAAATGTATGTTGTGTGTACTCATTAGAATCGGTGTTCAAGCCATTAACCTTTATCACTCTCTAGGCTAATTCAGCAGATGACAAACTGTCAATATTTTTCAAATTTTTCCCAGAAAACAGGACTTGACATCTCATGCAAATTGTCTCCATAGGAGACATGCTCTCCATAGGAGACATGCATGAGATGAAAGAAACTGTTCTTTCTGGCTTTCTATTTGTAACACTTAATTATAATGCTGTTGTTCTGTGTGCATCTTTCTTTCCCTTTATCTACTTTACAATATTTTTGTTTGTTTGATTTGAGGTTTAACGTCCCCGTCAACACTGTAAAGGTCATTTTGGAGACGTTGCTTCCAATTTTGTGGGACTTTTACCCGACATTGAGATGAAATGACATCTCATTTCATGTTTGATTTGAGGTTTAATGTCCCCATCAACACTGTAAAGGTCATTTTGGAGATATTGCTTCCAATTTTGTGGGACTTTTACCCGACATTGAGATGAAATGACATCTCAAGCCCTGCCACCTAATGAAACTAATAGAGTTTATAAGCATGGATGGTTCGACTCGCACTGCATTGCCTGGGCAGGCTTAGATCCTCTAAGCTGTTTACCAGTACTTGTGTGAGGGTTCTCATTAGAATCACCAGCCATTAACCTTTACCACTCTCTAGGCTAATTCAGCAGATGACAAACTGTCAATATTTTTCAAATTTTTCCAGAAAACAGGACTTGACATCTCCTGCAAATTGTCTCCATAGAAGACATGCTCTCCATAGGAGACATGCATGAGATGAAAGAAACTGTTCTTCTGGCTTTCTATTTGTAAAGTTTAATTATAATGCTGTTGTTCTATGCATATCTTTCTTTCCCTTTATCTTGTTTTTTTTTTATTCCTTTTTTTTGGAGGGCTGGGGGGGGGGGGGGGGGGGGGGGGGGGGGGGGGGGGGGTTGCGGTACTTTCAAGATTATTTCACTCATTTCACTCATATCGAGTCTATCTTTAATCAGAGGTAGGTGAAAACCAGAGAACTCAGAGAAAAACCACCTGATCTTCTGTTGCAGAACTTGGCGCCTCACATGTGTCTCGAGTGAGGCTGGAATCCACAGCGGTGACAGACCTTATAATTAAGAGTCAGCGCTCTTATCCACTAGATTCCCTTTATCTTGGACAGAAGGTGTAAGGTAATGGTATCGACTGCAGTCTCTTCTACTTTACTACAAAAAATGCATTATCTACTATCCTGCATCACGAAAACATGCCTATATAATTTTGACCCCCTTAAAATCCACTTTTATATAGAACTAGACAAAAGTGCCCAGTGGGGCACTTTTCCCCCCGGCCAGTGCCGAACTACAAAGGGAAATAACTCTAAAAGGCCTGACCCCTTGGCCCTTATTTTCTTTCCCACAATACAAGTAGTCAAACTGATCATGTGTGCAAAATTTCAAGTTTCTATGTGAAGCGGTTCCTGAGATATCTTTGACACAAAATAATTGTTTACGGACAGACAGACGGGAAAGACAAAAACTATATACCCCCATGGCATACGCCGGGGGTATAAAAACTGAGGTTTATATGGGTAAACCTTACTTTTCTTATTTCTGCTCCAAAATATAGACTGTGGGTACTCGATGAGGCGGTTCTAACGTGTACCAACAATCTGTATTTTGAGAAGAAATAGGAAAAATATAACAATTTTTCATCTGAAAAATGTTCAGTTTTTCGGCGGTAAAATATACAATGTATTTGTATAGGCCTGTTTTCGTAATGAATGGGAATAATTTACTCTGTTGTTACCTGGACCATTTTCTGCCAGTTTCTCCATGATTCTATTGGCTGCTTCCAGCAAAGCCAGATGTGATAAATCTAACAGCAAGGTACCCATGGGATGTATACAACATGTGTTCATCTTGAAATCATTCCGACTAGCCAGAACTTCACCTTTTTTACTGAAAAATAATATGGGTAAAACATGACAGCCTTAATTCAAAGTAAGTGGCCTTGACCTATACATCCCAGACAGGGGCTGGGTAGTACCACCAGTATTTGGACCAGTATGTATCATCAATGCCAAGTACAAACATAATCTATTTTCATGTTTGACAAATACAAGTTCTTCATATAATTTTTTGTTGGAGCTGAAGCCCACATCACTGCTGTTGCCACAGGGAGAGCAACTATTGATGTTCTTGTATTTTCATACAGACAAGCAAAAAAGATGTTTACTCCTTCGGTGTGCTCCAAAAGGTTCCATTATGACCTTTTTTTCTGTCATTACAGTTGCACCACAAACTCATTTTAATACTGTTCATTATAACACAGTTTTGGATATAACACGGTTTCAAGATGGATCCAGATAATGTATAGATTATATAGAAAAATGTCCATATAATGTATAGATTATATAGAAAAATGACCATAAATGGTCATTTTTCTATATAATCTATACATTTTGCTTGGATATAGCATGGTTGTTTAATTAACAAGGTTTCTGCTTTGGACCCCAACAATAGTGTTATAAAGAGGTTGGGGTGTATTAAGAAAACTGAAACACCTATATTATTCCTACATCTAAATCAACCCTAAAGACACCATTAAAACTGCAGAAAATGTTGTCTGCTCATGTTGTCTAATTCATTACATCGCAAAATTTTCAAATATATTTTTGCACACAGGCAAAATGTGTGGACCCTAATCAGACTGCTCCCAAAGGAGCAGTCTGATCTTGATATACAAACAGTGTGGACCCTGACCAGACTGCTCCCAAAGGAGCAGTCTGATCTGGGTCCACCCTGTTTGCAATAACAACTTTCAAAATACATCAGCAGACTGGTAAGCTAAGGGTTAAAGTCAATATGACTACCCCACAACAGATACAGCATTACTTGTAACAGCACTATTATCTACCTTTAGGCCGGCCTCGGTAGCTCAGTCAGATGTGCGTCTGACTGATGATCAGGAGTTCACAGGTTCAATACCTGCCAGGGCTGGCAACATTCTTTCATGGAGATTGATAATGAAATCTTTTCTACGGTCATTCTTTCCTCTGATCCAAGAAGGGCAGTTGTGCGTTTCTGGCGAATGTTCACTGTACTGGTTAACCGCTTACGTGTAAGCTTGCCCAGGAAAAGTGTGGATAGGTAAACTGACAGGCTTAAAAATGACCTTAAATAGTGTTGACTGGGCTGTTAAACCTTAAGGGGAATGGGTACACCTTCAGGGGAGGCACCTCTTGCAAAAGTATTTTTGTCTCTCATGTCAATAGGGGTCAACTCTTAAAGGAAAGAATTTGCTCCTGAGGAGCAAATTCTTTCCTTTAAGTGTAGACCCCTTTTTCAGTGAGTCAGGGCTTATAGAAAAGTGAACAGGAAGTCCCGAAAGTTATCTCCCTTTGAAAAATGGCGGTCAAATCTGCCAGGTGTTCCCATCCCCTTAATACAAACAAACTAAAAACAAAATCATCTACCTTAACAATGGATTTTCTCCCTTTTCTCCCTCTTCTAAAGGAATCAAACAAAGGGGTATCTGTGGAAGGAGCTGGAATTCCTGAAAAATCAGAGGAAACAGTTAAGAATTTGGCAGCCTTGATAGTTCAGTGGTTAGCATGTTAGACTTATGATTGAGAGGTTGCGGGTTCGAATCCGGCCACCGGAGGTGGGGTGCGTCCTTGGGCAAGACACGTAATGCCACTGCCCTGCTCCACTCAGGTGTAAATGGATAGCAGTGGTGTAAAAGTCACTGCCTCTCTCACATGCGCATGATAACATCTGGAATGAGTGTTCGAGAGTGATTCAAATAAGCATGAAGCTTTCATCGCAATCAAACTAAAATAAATTAGTATAAACTTAACAGATAAGGATTCACATGAAAAAATTGTCTTTCCTTTGTACTAAGAGCATTTACTCCCAACAAATTTACAAAACACACTGTAAAACTCTTAAAAGTTCGGACATCTTGAGAACTTGCTGTAACTCTAAAAAACAAGTTTGTTTCACAATCCAGCAAGGAGTCCAAAAGGTGCAGTTGCAATGGCAAATAGTGTAGACCCTGATCAGACTGCTCCTTCAGGAGCAGTCTGATCTGGGTCTGCACAGCTTGCTTAGGCCTATCTGTCCCAATACTTATGACTGTACTATGAGACAGACTGATCTACCTTGGAAGCATTACTAATTCTAAGCAACAATTTCAAAATACTTAGCCATTTAACAATCCCAAACAAAATATACTCCTTTGGAAAAGCACTGTATTAGGTAAATCACGGCCAAGAAAACAAATATGTCATCAAACTGATTAAAATTAACTTGCCCAGCTCAAATTTGTATCAATCTCTTTCTGATCAGAAGTGGTCATGTAAATTTGGAAACTGTTGCTATCAAATCATATTTGTTTTTGAATTTTGTATCCCATAAAATGCTACGTAGGTCAAATGTAAATGTGTGGGTTTAAGAATCAGCCAAATAGAAGAGCCCAGGAAGGACAAAACTCACATTCCTTTTACTTTGTCACCACATCATGGGCATTTTTCCTTAGTGTCAAGGGCTTTGAATGGATTTGTCATTTTTGTTATGACCTCCTGTTTCAAAACCCTTAAATGATGTCAATGAGTGAAGACTCAAAGCAGAGGGCCTGGTTAGAACACTACCAAAGGCTACTCAATGTTGAGTTCGACTGGGACCCAGACCACCTGTCTGATGAACCACCAGTGGCAGGGCCACCCATCCCAATCACTATTGATATGGTTAAGAAGGCTATCTCTCAGATGAAGACTGGCAAAGCACCGGGTCCCTCTGGCATAGTGGTTGAGATGATAAGAGCTGCAGGTGATGCGGGTGCCTCGATGATCCGCGACCTTGCAGCTGCAATCATCCGTGATGGAAAGGTACCCTCTGACTGGGAACAGAGTTTCATTGTCTGTCTCTACAAGGGCAAGGGCGATGCATTGGAACGGGGCAACTACCGTGGTCTCAAGCTGACAGAACAGGTCATGAAAGTCCTGGAGAGGATTGTGGATGGCCTCATTAGGCAGTTTGTGTCCATCGACGAATCCCAGTTTGGCTTCGTCCCAGGAAGAGGCACAACAGAGGCAATTTTTGTTGTACGGCAGCTGCAAGAGAAGTATCTGGCGGCCAACAGGTGACTCTACATGGCTTTTGTAGACCTGGAGAAGGCATTTGATCGAGTGCCTAGGAAAGTCATCTGGTGGGCACTTAGAAAACTTGGAGTGGACGAGTGGATTGTGAAACTGGTCCAAGGGATGTATGCTAATGCTCGGAGCCGTGTCCGCGTTGGTGATGGTTACAGTGAAGAATTCGAGGTGAAGGTGGGTGTTCATCAAGGCTCTGTTCTCAGCCCATTGCTTTTCATCATTGTGCTTGAAGCCTTGTCATGCGAGTTCTGCTCTGGAGTCCCCTGGGAGGACTTGTATGCTGATGACCTTGTCATCATAGCGGAATCCCTTGAGGAATGTGTCAGGAGGCTCTTAACTTGGAAAGACGCAATGGAGGCGAAAGGGCTGAGAGTGAATGCAGGAAAGACAAAGATCTTGATCTGTGGTACAGGTCTGGACCTCTTGCAGAGTACAGGCCAGTTCCCATGCGCTGAATGTCGCACTGGAGTGGGCAGCAACAGTATCTTTTGTAATGGCTGCAAGTTCTGGGTGCACAAGAAATGCAGTGGGCTCAAACCCTTGATAGAGGACCCTGATTACAGGTGTACACGGTGCCAAGGAACTGCACGCCCCTTAGATGGCAGACCACAGAGGGAAGTCCAAGTCAGATCCGACAAGCTGGAGGTGGTAGGTTCCTTCTGCTACCTAGGTGATATGCTCTCTGCAGCGGGTGGTTGCGACCTTTCAACTACATCATGTGTGAAAACAGCCTGGAAGAAATTCAAGGAGTTGCTACCAGTTCTCTCTTCCCGCCACCTCTCGTTCAAGACACGTGGCCGTGTGTATAGCTCTTGTGTGCGGAGCGCAATGCCCCATGCCAGTGAGACATGGCCATTGACAAAGCCAAACCTCCAACATCTACAGCGAAATGACAGGGCAATGATCAGACAGAACTGCAATGTCAAGCCACAGGACACTGTCACCATCAGGTCCAGTGAGTTACTTGAGCGTCTTGGCATTGAGGACCTGGACCTCATCCTGAAAGAGAGAAGACTTCGCTGGTTTGGACATGTGGAACGCTCCAACGGTGCAGTCAAGACTGCCTGTGACATAGGTAGGTGGAAAGCGGGGGCCAGGAAGGCCCAAGATGACCTGGAAGCAGCTAACAGAAAGAGATTGCAGAGAATGGAAGCTCTCTGCTATTGATCCTCATGAAAGACAAGCCTGGAGATCTGGTGTAAGATCTGCCATGCGTGCAGCAAGCCAGCTGCCTGGAAGGGGGCCCACTTATGTGGACGCTGCCCTTGTACCTGCATGTTAATCAAAAATCCGTTGATGATGATGATGATGATAAAAAGGCTCTCATCTTAACCTATTGTATACTAGTAGACTCGTCCTTTGCTATATGTTGGACAGGTCCATTTGCTATATAAGGGGTGTCAGGCCTATTTTTTTCATTTTTATTCCATTTCTGACAGAAAATTATGTTAGCAAATAGTGCATGCCCTCAACAGACGCCACATTCTGTGGCGTCTGATCTGGGCCTGCACTGTTTGCCAAGGTACCCCTTTTGGGGTTTCCCCGCATGCTGTGGATTAAATGAAAATAGTTGTTCCTGAAGTGGACTCTTCCATTTGAATTTGTACATGTCCACATGGTTGTCAAGGCAAATGAAGTGCTGAAACTTAAAGTTTCCTACCAAAGACATGCTACAGACAAGATTTACAGACTGCAGATATATGACTGTTTGAAAATATTAATGGCTATCACACCGGAGAAGAAAAGCTATGGCCACGCTATAAGCCTTCCCTTGAGTTTGGTTCTGTCGAGCTAAAACTAGTTGAATTGGTTTCAAACTGAAGACAATAGAGTGAAATTCCGCTATTAAGACCACCTAAAATTAAAACTAATTCGGCTTCAAAAAGCCTATTTAAAAGGGTATTATTCTTTCTTCATGTTTTCTGCATACAATGTCCTCTGGTGACTGAGACTACCTTTGCGACTGTTCAAAAGTGGTCTTAAAGACAGTCCCAAAGGTGGTTTGAATATCGGAATTTAACTGTACACTCCAAATGTAACAAAGAGTATGTAAAACAACAGAACAATAAGACAAACTAATAAACAAACTTCTAGTAGTTCAAAACACTGTTTGTTGAAGCTGCTCAGAAGTTATCACAATTTTCAATAAGCAGTCAAACTTCAATGGCTTAAACACCTTTGGGACTATTTATGCCGGGGGCATATAGTTTTTCGGTTTTCCGTGAGTATGTGCGTCCGAATGTACGTCCTTCTGTACGAAAGTGTGTACGTACGTACGTAATCCTGTTAGACTCAGGTTAAGGTTTTTGGTCAGGGTAGATCTTGAGCTCATATTTTTCAAACCATGCAATGGATGTGGTTTATATTTAGTATGATGATAGATATGGGTCCAAAGTTTTATCCAGCAATTCCCCCAAACCTACCCATGGTCTCAAGGTCAAGGTCACATTTTGATGTTTAAGACTGAGGTTAAGGTTTTTGGTCCAGGTAGAACTTGAGCTCATATTTATATTTAGTATGATGATAGATATTTGTCCAAAGTTTTATCCAGCAATACCCCCACACCTACCCATGGTCTCAAGGTCAAGGTCATGGACTTAGAAAATTTATAACGTTTAAGACCCATGTTAAGGTGTTTGTACCAGGTAGAAATTGAGCTCGTATTTTCAAAACCATATGATGGATTTATTTCATATTTAGTACGATGATAGATATAGGTCTAATGTTTTATTCAGCAGTACCCCCATCCATACCCATGACCTCAAGGTCAAAGTCATGGACTTAGAAATTTTTAATGTTTAAGACCCAGGTTAAGATATTTGTACCACGATGAACTTGAACTTTTATGATTCATTGGTTCATATTTGGTTTGATGATAGATACAGGTCCAAAGTTTTATTCAGTAATACCCCCACCCATGCCTATGACTTCTAGGTCAAGGCCTCAGATATAGAAATTTTCAAATTTAAGTATTTTCCAAACATTTATAATGGATTTGCTTCATATTTGGTATGACAATAATTGCAGGGTCAAGGTTTCATTGAGCCATACCCCCACCCCTGACCTCAAGGTCAAGGTCACAGACATAGAATTTATTTATATTATGCATTTTGATAGTTCATATTTCCTGAACCATTTGATGGATTTGCTTCATATTTGGAATGATGATAGATACAGATCAAGTTTCATTCAGCCATAACCCCGCCCCTGCCCCATGACCTTAAGGTCAAGGTTGCAGACTTAGAAATGTTTCATGTTAATGTTTGTAAGAGTTCATATCTTCCAAACCATTTGATGTATTGAGTTCCTATTTGGTTATTTTTCAAAGGTTTAATCAGCAAATCCAATGACCTAATAACCTGAGGACACTTTTCCACGTGAGTTATACTGTCCAATGACAGGTGTTATTGTAATATGATTTTATTTTGGCGGGGGTGGGGTGGGATGAGGTAGGCCCCTGGGTGGGGGCATTTGTGTTGTATTGACACATTTCTAGACAGGGGTAGTTTAAGCCAATGAGGCTCCGTCTTAAAGCCAAGTCAGAAGGTATAATGGGAAAAATGTAGGAGTTTCGTTTTGATTTTCTACAAAACAAATGTATGTTGTGTGTACTCATTAGAATCACCTCATCGAGGTGATTCTAATGAGATCAAATGTATGTTGTGTGTACTCATTAGAATCACCTCATCGAGGTGATTCTAATGAGAACACACAACATACATTTTCATGAAGGGCAAAATACGAAAATGTCCCTAAATTATTTAAACCTTTCTTATCTGGAGCTATGGACAGGCCTCCGTGGCCTAGTGGATAAGAGCACTGACTCTTAATCATTAGGTCTCTCATTGCTGTGGTTCGAGCCTAGCTCCGGTCACATGTGAGACCCCAAGTCTGCAACAGAAGGTCAGGTGGTTTTTCTCCGGGTACTTCGGTATCTGCCCACCTCTGGTTAACGATCAACTCAAAATAAGGCAAATAATCTTGAAAGGGCTGTAAAACCAAAACCAGAGCAAAAAAAAAAACAATCTGGAGCTATCATATGGGATGAATTTCCTAGGGACTCCGGAATATGCCATTGCAAACAATCATTGTTCGAGCCATTGAAGTCTCACTGTATATAGCCAGCCTCGGTAGCTCAGTCAGATGTGTGTGAGGACGCGGGTTTGATACCTGCGGGGGCCGGCAACATTCTTTCGTGGAGATTGATAATGAAATATTTTCTACGGTCATTCACTCACTTCCGCTGATTCAAGAAGGGCAGTTGTCAAGAATGTGCACTGTACTGGTTAACTGATTACGTATAAGCCTGCCCAGGGAAAGTATGGATAGGTAAACTGACTGGCTCAAAAATGACCTAAAATAGTGTTGACTGGGCCGTTAAACTCCAATTCAAGCAAACAAACTCACTGTATATATATTAGTATAGAAGCAAACTATTTTCAAGCAGCTAAAACAGTTACTAGTGTTTAGAACATGATGATTTACATTTGTAACCTTGACCTGACTGTCAGATGAGGATTTCTGTGTTTGATTATTAACTTCCTTGCCCTATGAAAATACAATTTAATTTAACTTCACTTCAGACATGACTTTACCTGATACTGACCAGGGTCCAGTTGTTCAAAGCCTCGTTAGCTCGTTAGTGGTCATATTGAAAACTGTTCTAGCAAGTACAATATCTAAAATTTTATTTTTGCTGAAAAATGTGAGCAGCTTTTGCATCAGCAAAAGTGAGTATTTGGTAATAAAGTGGGTATTTGGAAGGATAGGGCTGTTCAAATGAATACCCACAGCATAGGTTTATATCAAGAATTAAATATCCTTTAAATATTACCAAAACTCATCTTATCTGTTGCTATGGTGCATGTTCATGTATATGTGCAGCTTTGCAAGCATATGTGCACATAAAAAATGGCATAATTCTTAACCCATTTGTAACGGAAACCTCAAAACAGTACCCTGGCAAACAGCGCAGACCCAGATCAGATGCTGCAGAATGTGGTGCCTGATCACGGCCTTCACTATTTGCAAAAAGTTCAGCTATTTTCCAAATAAATTTTGAAGAAAACACAACATGACACCCCTAAATTTTGAAAAGGACCCTGCTATATATAAGGAGGAAGATTCCATTTGGTACAAAAAGGGTGAAACTGAAGCATATTACATTCTATTTTTTTTTTGTACAATTTTTTAAGCAAATAAGGCTTTGTATATCCTATCAATCATGCTGTGTAGACACTGACATGAAATACACAGCCTTACTTATATTTATTTAAAAAAATTTCTAAACATTAATATTTGAAAATATTGTCTGCTTCAGCTATAACTGACGCTTCTAAGGATAAGAAGTAGTTTCAGCCAGTGAGAAAGACATGTAATCCTTACCAGGTGGTATGTAAGTAAATTTGATTGATAACAGATTGGGTGATGGAAAACATTACAAAAACACGCCTATTCAAATACGTTGTAAACTTTACAGCTGAAAAAACAAACATTTTAGGATGAAAAATTGTGATAATTTTTATATTTCTGCTCAAAATATAGATTGTGGGTACTCGTTAGAACTGCCTCATCAAGGCGGTTTTAACGAGTACCAGCAATCTATATTTTAGAGCAGAAATAAGAAAAATAAGGTTTACCCCAGTTTTACTGTATAAAATTGGGGTTCAAGGGGGTCAAAATTATACAGGCGTGTTTTCGTGAGTAATAGATTCCATCATTGTTGTTCAGTGGGTACAGAGAAACCCCAACCCGAAGGTTTAGCAGTCCTGTAGGAAATGAGGTTTTGCCAAGTTTCCCATGTGACCAAGGTTGGGATTTCCTGTACCCACAGAGCAACAATTCTTTTTTTCTCACATACAATCTGAACATGGCAATTTGACTGCAGCCTTTTTTTCCTTCAGGGAAACTAGAGAAAAAGAGACAAAACATAACAATTTAACCCTTTTTGTACCAAATGGAATCTTCCTCCTTATATACGGCAGGAGTCCATTTCAAAATTTCGGTGTGTCAGGTTGTGATGTTTTCAAAATCTATTTGGAAATTGGATGAACGTTTTGCAAACAGTGTAGGCGTCTGATCTGGGCCTGCACTGTTTGCCAACTACCCATTTTGGGGTTTCTGGTACTAAATGGGTTTACAAAGTCTAGAAGTTTTGGTACTAAAATGTTCCTTTTGATTGAATTACAGTTAAAAAAAAGAAACATACCCACATTTGAGGTTTTCATTTAGAAATAACGCAGTTATAAACATTGAAACTTCTCTATTGCTGTATTCACCAGCTAACATGGCTAATTTAGAAAGCCAATGTTATCCGATAATTTGAAATGTCATAACATCTAAAGTTGCGTGTGAGCTGTCCCATATGGTTGCCCATGTCAGACAGATTTCTATCCCATATGGGTGCCCATGTGGTACAGATTTCACCACTGGCAAGCAAACAAAGAGGGAATCTCGGTCCCATAAGCACTGGTATGTGAGAAAAAGAAGTCTTTGATAGATATACCTGAAAGGCTATTATGTGTTCAAAACACAGCCCTAATCCATATGGATTATCAAGGCATACTTAACCCATTCTGTGCCAGAACCCCAAAATGGGTAATTGGCAAACAGTGCAGGCCCAGATCAGGCGCCGCAGAATGCAGCGTCTGATCAGGGCCTATACTATTTGCAAAAAGTTCAGCCATTTTCCAAATAAATTTTGAAGAAAACACAACCAGACACCCCTAAATTTTGAAATGGACTTGTGCTATATATAAAGTGGAAGATTCCATTTGGTACAGATGGGTTCAACATTTTCGAAATCTGGAGTAACTATGTTTTACAATTAATATTGTACATTTATATAAAGATTTACAATATATGTTTTGAAATACAATATTAAGAGTCATTTGATATTAAGATGTGCAAAAATACTGACCTCTCTGGTGTCAAAATCTTCTCTCAAGTCAATATTCTTTCCATACTGAAGGTCATCAAGACTTAGAAACTGGAAAAAGATATTTACAAATTAGATGATGGGTTACTGAGTAGTAGACATATTAACCCATGACCTGCTGAATATTTAAATATGCCACACCCACAACTGATTATCAACCAATCAGATTTCTTGATGCAAATCATTGCAAGAAATTCTTAAACTGAATGGCAAACAATGAAGATCCTGATCAGATGGCTTCTTCACAGAAGCCATCTGATCTGGATCTACATTGTTTGAAAGGTAAGACATATCCGGGCTCAGCAGGACAAGGGTTAACTTTTATCCTGCTGAACATGACAACCCCTGCCTTTGCAAACAGTGTAGCTCCAGAGCAGAAGAAGCAATCTGATCAGGATCTACACTGTTTGTCATGCAGTTTGTGAATTGAAGGAATTCATTTTATCAAGTAATTATACTGGTGAATAGTCACCAATGGGAGTGCTAAATTAATTTATTCAGCAAGATAAGGGTGAGGTTTTACATCCCCGTCAACACCATTTAGGTAATTTTGGAGACATTGCTTCCGATTTTATGGGACTTTTACCGGACACTGAGATGAAATTACATTTCAAGCCCTACTGCCAAAACAAACCAACAGGGTTTATATGCAGGGACCATTTGATTTGCACCACTTTGCCTGGGCAGGCTTAGACCCTCTTTTAAGCAGTTTACCAGTATGCATTGCAGTCGGTTTCAGCTCTGCGTGAAAGCACCATGCAGCCCAAGCTATTTCTCCAAGTCCCGATGAGCAGTAGTGCAACAAGATAAGGGTAAGAAATTGAACTCTGCTTCTAGATACAGTGGAAACTCGGCAATTCAAAGCCAATTTTTCATAACTAGCTGATTTTTCAAAGATGAATGACGGTCCCGACATTTTTCACTATTATTTATTGCAAAAATATAACCGATTTTTCGATATTTGATTTTTTTTGAAAAATCAATTTTTCAAACAGATTTGTCAGTCCGGATCAAAGAAATTCCTATTAAAATCCCCTGTTAAATTCGAAATACCACTTGGCTAATCAAGATCACGCATAATGATCAGGATTTCTTTGTGCAGCAAGTTAGATTGTTAGACACTCTATTGACTTCACGGGTTATCCAATACAGCTGTAACTGACACCGGATTAATGGTCACACTATAGGTGATGGTCATTGGTAGCTTTAATTGAGTTTGGCTGCAACTATCATAAAATTTGATGTTTTATAGAATGACCATAGAAAAGATTTCATGATCAACGGACCGGCAGTTACAGGAAAAATAACAATTCTGATAAGACTGAAAGTAGGCGAATTTCCTGAACATTTATGGACGTTTTAGAAAGTAAACCTAGAGGCAAAAAGGGAAACAAAATTGGCTAGAAACGTGTAGTTAGCCCTCTCCGATCTGTATCAGCCAGTTTATTGCAGACTAATACAAATCTTTGCTAGCTGTCAATGTTTGCCAATTCTGCTCTCCTTTTTGCAGGGTTAAATATTTCGTCAGTAAAATGGTTCGGTACTTTACATTTAACCTTTATTTTCGTTATTGTTGATAGCTGTTTTATTTCATTTCCTGCTTTCGTAGGCCTGTCAACTGTAAAAGACGATAAGATCAGCCTTCAGGCTGCTCTTTTTCTTTAATGCTTTGACAAATGTTCCCATTCCTTCACCAAAGAGCCGAAATGAAAAATAGAAGTGAAGGCAATGTTCATAGTATGGACATTGAATAAAAATATTTGAACATATCCGAAAACTGCCGATTTAGAAAATTCGAACTACCGATAATTTGAAGGAATTTCTGTGGTCTCTGGCAATTCGAATTATCGAGGTTTGACAGTATAATTATGTGCCATGAGAAAATGTGTTTTATACTATAATTCTGAAGAAGCATTCTAATCATGATCTTTGCAGTTTGTCATTCAGTTTGTGAATTTGAATGAATTAATTACATCAAGCAATTTGATTGATTGGAATGTAAATGGGCGTGGATAAATAAATTTATTCAGCAGGATAAGGGATAAACTTAATTAAGTCATTAGTGGTGGAAATGTTAAATACACTGGTATTTTTGCTAAAAAATGTGAGTAGGTTTTGCTCTGCATTATATATGGTAGTTGCTAAAACATTTAAAACAAAGCTACTCACATTTGTGTCAGCAAAAATATGAGTGCATTTATCAAAATCCATGATAAGAGTTTAAACAATCCATTAATCCTTAACCTGCTGAAAAGACAGCCCCAACCTTTGCAAACAATTTTGATCCAGATTAGATGGCTTCTGAAAAAACTTCTGAAGAAGCCATCTGATCAGGATCTATCGTGTTTGTCATGCAGTTTGTGAATAGAACTAATACATTATATCAAACAACTTGATTTTTGTATAGTCAAAAATGGGGCTAAATAAATTTATTCAGCAGGGTAAGGGTTACCTATCAAGGGCTCTCATAAAATCAAAGGACTGACAGCACTGGTCGGCTGTCTCTGAAAATAAGCAGACAAAATGGTCCTTTGAATTCTGCTCTTCAAGCAAAGTGTAGACCCTGATCAGACACCCAAGAAATCTGGGCTTACACGGTTTGCACATTAGTTCCAGTCCAGATTTACAGATAACCTTAATTACACAGCATCACTCTAATGTCACAGCAACATAAATTGCATGACTATAAATCAAAGCAAACTACAGGAGCAGTCTGATCTGGGTCTGCACTGTTTGCAATTCCGTCTGTCCCTTTTGGACTCCTTGCTGGATCACGAAACAAATTTGTCAAAATTTTAGGAGAATTACAGCAAGTCCTTAATATGTCCGAAATTTTAGAATTTTTGCCGTAAGCTTTCCCCATGGTTAAATTTTATTGGTCACATGGACAATAGCAACAAAACTCTAATTCTTTTGTAACTTTGTGCAGATTGACAAACAATCTATCCCAAAAATAACATGAGCAGTATTACCTCCTCGTCTTCATCCTTTTCATGGAAATCAGCGTCTTCATCGTTGCCATCATTATCTACTGAAGACTTCTGGGCTTGCTTTCTGTATTTATAAGATAAAAGAGTTTCGTCATGCGAAAAGGTCTAAACTTCAAATGCAGACATTGAAGATTCAGGAAGGGCTGGGGCTGGGAAAAAACAGCCACAACATACTCTTCTCACATGCATATACACCCACAACCTTGCTATAACATTGTTTGTTATAACACAGTTCTGATATAAAAACAGCATCAAAATGGATCCAAGAATGTGTAAATGGTCATTTTTCTATATTTTATTTGTTTGATTGATTTGAGGTTTAACGTCCCTGTCAACACTGTATAGGTCATTTAGGAGACGCTGCTTCCAATTTTGCGGGACTTTTACCTGACATTGAAATGCAATGACATCTCAAGCCTTTCGCCCAAGTAATAAGGTTTATAAGCATGGACGGTAGGACATGCACCTCTTTGCCTTGGCAGGCTTAGATCCTTTAAGCGGTTTACCAGTACTTGTTTGCAGTCGGTTTCAGCTCTGCGTGGAAGCATCATGCAGGCCATCTATTTCTTCAAGCCCTGATGACCGCCCCCGCCCATAGGGGCTTGAAGAAATATATGGGCTGCATGATGCTTCCACGCAGAGCTGAATCCGTCCCGCACACTAGTACTGGTAAACCGCTTGGAGGATCCAAGCCTGTCCAGGAACCGCGGTGCGAGGCGGACCGTCCATGCTAATAAACCCTATTGGTTTCATTGGGCGACAGGGCTTGAGATGTCGTTTCATCTCAATGCCGGGTAAAAGTCCCACAAAATTGGAAGCAACGTCTCCAAAATGACCTTTATAGTGTTGACGGGGACGTTAAACCTCAAATCAAACAAACAAACAAACAAGCCCTGATGAGCAGGGGCCGACATTTTTCTATATAATCTTATTTTTGTTTGAATATGATACGGTTGTTTAACTAACAGGGTTTCTGCTAGTAGTGTTATAAAGAGATTGGGGTGTACTTGCACATAACAAAGCCCAATCTACACCTCCTTCATATCTCTAGCTATTAATTTGTATTTTTAGTTCTTGAACGACTACTTAATGGAAGAAAGCTGTCTACTATGCTCTCAAGCTTTTATGCTCATTTTTGCGTGCATCCTCATCTTTACTGTGATTGCTGTATATTGTATATACCCTACATATTCAGACACCTCATCTCTTTAATACCGTAAAAAACGTTACCATTCGGAAACCTTGAAAACTTGCCATAATTCTCCTAAAATTTTAACAAATTTATTTCACAATCTAGGAATGAATCCAAAATGTGCAGACAGAATGGCAAACAGTGTTGACCCTGGTCAGGCCTAAGCAAACAGTGTAGACCAAGATCAGACTGCTCCTTTAGGAGCAGTCTGATCTGGGTCTACACTGTTTGCTTAGGCCTGTCTGTCCCAATACTTAGGATCATTACAGTATACATGTTCTAAAATTTGAACAAGGACAAAATATTACCGGATGTTGTGTCAAAAAAAAAAGCTGGATGAGTGGCAAAAGTGTAGACCCTGATGAGACACCACAGTTCATACTGTTTGCTCAGGTCTATCTGTCTGAGTACGTATATGCAGTATTGTCTGGGATTATTTTTACACTTGTCTACTGAAACTTATATCCATAGCAACATATAAAGTGGGTATTTTGTGATAAATGAAGGATAGTTTTCCTTATTTCTCCATATAAATGTATGTTGTGGGTATTCATTCGCAGTTCTGATGAATACCCACAACATAGGTTTTTATGTAGAATTGACAAAAACTATCCTTCAGCTATCACAAAATACCAGCCTTACCTGTTTCTGTGCTTATATCCAAATGTAACATTCTGTTTCAAGACTTACTTTTTGTTTGCCAACATATCAAGGACTTGATACACCAAGCTGTACAGATACTCCACCTGAGAAAAGACAAGTATACAATTTACCAGCTTCTGAAACATACTGTAATGATCCTAAGTATTGGGATAGATAGTGCATCCGAATGAACTATCCAAGCCAGCTAACCCTCTTTATATTGACGTTCAATATAATGATATTCTCGTTATAATGATTATTCAATGGAACACATCCTTTACTCACGATAAGACAGATTAAAGGAAATATTCAAAAATATTGTAATTACTCAAAGAAACTAATGTTATTGATATACTCATATGTTAGAAATCAAGGCAATTCCAAACAATGTACATGCATGTATTTGTTTCTAAGAGTAATAAGGGAAAAGGGAATATTCAAAATTATTGTAATTACTCAAAGAAACAAATGTTATAGACATACTCGTAAGTTAGAAATCAAGGCAATTCCAATAATGTGCATACATGTATTTGTTTCTAAGTGTAATAGGGGAAAAGGGAATTTTCAAGAATATTGTAATTACTCAAAGAAACTAATGTTAAAGACATACTCCGTATGTAAGAAATCAAGGCAATTCCAACAATGTACAAATTTGTTTCTAGGCGATATAATGGGAAAAGGGAATACATGTATTGAAGAATATTGTAATTACTCAAAGAAACTAATGATATAGACATACTCGTATGTTAGAAATCAAGGCAATTCCAAAAATGTACATATTTGTTTCTAGGAGTAATAAGGGAAAAGGCCCTTTACTCCTTAACCCATAAAATGCCAATCATGACAATTGTCCTCTGCCGATGATCTTAAAAGGCAATTTTTGCAAACAGTGTGGACCCAGGTCAGACTGCTCTGGAGCAGTCTGATCTGGACCCATACTGTTTGCTTGTGTGCAAAAATATTTCTCAAAAGGTTGCAAGATGATTCGGCAGACGACATAAGCAGACGACATTTTCAGATGTAGCTTTTCTCGGCAGCTTATGAGTTCATGGGATTCTTTATTGCGGCAAACGCTTTATAACAGTAAAATATGGATGCTTGCATTCAAGTTGGAATCCATAGATACAAATTTATAATGACATTGTTTTTTAGGAAACAAATAAACTGTGGTGGCGTTACAAGGGAGGACCAGTCTGATCTGGGTCTGCACTGTTTGCTTAGGTCATCTGTCCCAATAGTTATGATCATTAAGGTATAGTCACTCAATGTCACATGATAATTAACTGACAGCAAAATAAACCATTGATTTCCACAATGATTAAATTTTGGGGACATTATTATATCAATGATGCTGTTCTGCTGTTAATAGAGAAAGCTACATGTTAATACATTCTTGCTCATACCAGGTAACCCATCAAAGTGTAGATAAATATAATGAATTTAGGAATGAATTTAATTTTTCTGATCTTTAACAAATTATGAACATTTCTTCACAACTTCACAAGCAAACTTCGCGTGGATCCCCTGCATTTGCATGTGACTCTAGTTGACTTTTGAATAATGTTCCATAAACATCAGGAAAAATAAATTATATTCTTTTAATAGATGGCCAAACCATATTTACCCTAAAATTTAGACACCTCATCTCTTTATTGTACTTGTTCTAAAATTTGAACAAGTACAATTTACTACCTAATGTTGTTTAAAAAAATAGCTGGATGAGTGGCAAACTGTGTGGACCCTGACAAGATGCCGTGTTCCGCAATGTCTCATCTGGGTTTACAGTTTGCTCAAGCCTATCTGTCCAAAAGCTTATGACAAATACGGAAATCTCCAATTTCCGACATTTGATAACAGATCTTTACTATGATTGCATTATATTATTACACTGTCTGATACAAACCTTTTTACTGTAGACGCATGCCGAACTCTGCAGTAACATGGCAGCCTGGGCAAAGTTCATGGTTGTTATTCCGCCATCAAATGATATTGTGATGTGATCTAGCTGTGAATAAAAAATGAAAACTATATGTGAAATGGGACTGAAAATTTCTATGGAACTTTTATCGAGAGTCAAGGCAATTTATTATTCTAACTCAGCCCGCCTATATAGGCAATGAGAAATAACTGTGTTTTATTGTACAACAAATCACAGCTCGGAAGAGCGTGATGAGTGACGTGATTAAAAACTCCCAATTTATTGCGTCACTAGTCGATTTCCTTAATGTTAGACAGTGTAACGTCATTTTCTTGCATCGAAAACGTTAGAAAAGGATATAAATGCGTGTGTTTCAGTCGATAATTTCAGCGGGATTTCTTCTAACAATAGCGAAAAGTTGTGAGATTTTGAAGAAAACAACAGCATTATTGCCGATTTTCAGCCTGTTAGAATCAAAATAGATCAGCTCTAGTCTGTGATTTGTTGAGTAATAAATCACAGTTTGTTGGTCAGTTGTAAGTAGACAAATCACGCGCGCTATGTGCTCGTGATTTGATCTACTTTACAACTGACCTCCAAACTGTGATTTATTACTCAGTAAATCAGTTAGTCTTTTGTTAGAGCTGATCTATTTCTTAAACAAAAAATATTTTGAATGAATCATTCTTTAAACATTTGAATTAAACTAAATTTGAAGCATTTAAGGCTGATGAATTTTCCCAGATTGATGCCGTCTACTTATGAATACTAGATTATCATATCAAAGTACTGAAAGTACTGAGAGGCGAGTGAGTAATGTCTTATTTCTATACAATGCTCTTGAAAGAAACTTTTTATCGATTTTTTTATCTAAATAAAACTTGATAAAAAAAATCCTTAAAAGTCTTTTTATGTTAGAACATGTAATTGCTGTTTAATTAATCATTTCAAAAGTGTCCTTTTTTCTTCGTCTTCTCTTTTATCTTCAAATGGGCTATAGCCGGCCTTGGTAGCTCAGTCGGATGCGCATCTGACTGGTGATCAGAAGGACGTGGGTTCGATACCTGCCTTCAACACATTCATTTTCTGATCTGACACGTCATGCCTTTATTTGTACAACTTTTTGTTAAAAAAAATCAAAGAACTGGAAGTACTGAATGTCATTTCCTGGTGTAAAATCTAACGGCCTTTAACTTGGTAAAACCTGTGCACTTCTAAGAAAGAAGGATCCCTCCTGCATTGGACAACCTCATCAGATGGAATGTACTTGCTTTCTTATGAGCGTGATAAGCTGTTCAATTTGCACCTTGGGCGACTTAAGTCGCCTCGAGCACGCTGAAGGTTAAATCCAAAGCAAATGACTATACCTCTTCCAAATAATCTTCTAGGCAAGCAGCAATATCTATATCCCAATTCTTTGTCAGATCTTTGATGGGTTGCAAGATATGAGCAAACCTACCCCCGGGGTCTAGTTGTGTGTTGTTTTGAGTCATAGCTGCTGTGTAGGCACTTTCCTGAAAAAAAAAAAAAATTTGGTTATCTTTCTTTCTGTTTGAGTGCTTAACCCATTTGGTACCAGAAACCCCAAAACGGGTACCCGGGCAGACAGTGCAAGCCCAGATCAGATGCTGCAGAACGTGGCGCCTGATCAGGGCCTACACTGTTTGCAAAAAGTTCTGCCATTTTCCAAATCAATTTTGACGAAAACACAATCTGACAACCCTAAATTTTGAAATGGACTCCTGCTATATATAAGGAGGAAGATTCCATTTGGTACAAAAAGGGTTAATTCTGAGTTATCCGACTCATAACTAGCATTTTTTGATTAATAATTTATCAGATCCTTTTTGTATTTCTTTCTTTCTTTTGAGAAAACTTTGGAACTTTCTACTGAACCTGCACACACACTACACACACACAACTCTATTCCATTTCAATAGTGGGATGATTGCCATTTTTATTGAGAGGTATTTCAAACCAGTTTAAGTCTTGTCTGACTTATCAGTGCAACATTAGCCTACTTGCTTATTACAGAGCTTGCGCTGTGATGTCACAAA
Source organism: Lucinisca nassula (assembly GCA_963580285.1). Taxonomy (NCBI): domain Eukaryota; kingdom Metazoa; phylum Mollusca; class Bivalvia; order Lucinida; family Lucinidae; genus Lucinisca; species Lucinisca nassula. The sequence goes on along the minus strand of OY757021.1, from coordinate 63,409,787 downwards.
ACAGGTATTCACTGGTCTGACTCGCACTGCTTTGCCTGGGCAGGCTTAGGTCCTCTAAGCGGTTTACCAATACTTGTGTGCGGTCGGTTTCAGTACTGCGTGGAAGCATCATGCAGCCCATATATTTCTTCAAGCCCCGTTAGGAGGGAGCCGAGGGCAGTTGTCAGTTTCGGGCAAAAGAATGTGCACTCTACTGGTTAACCGCTTACGTATAAGCTTGACCAGAGAAAGTGTGGATAGTTAAACCGACCGGCTATAGAATAACCTAAATAGTGTTGACTGGGCTGTTGAACTCCAAAACAAACAAACAAAAATTACACTTATGAACAGGGAAATATATTCCAGGCGATGTACCTAAATACAGCAATGATGCGTAATGTGGCGTAATGTAGAGTAATGATGCCTAAAATGGCATAATAATGGGTAATGCAGCCTATTTTATGAATTTATATTTATTTAGATCTATTGACAAACTATTAAGGTCATTTTCGAATTAATATGCTCATTTAATCTACACGAAGACTAGGAGTTTGTCCCGGTTGATCTTAAACAATTGTTTGTCAGCATAGGTTTTAATTTTTCAAAAATAGTGACAAGACTTCTCAACAAGAATAAAAGTACTTTTTACCAGGACATGCTCCATTGGCATTGTGTCTGAACATGCTCCACTGGCATCATTTGTAGGGATGAATGACACAAAGTGCGCCGTCCTTCAGATCGGGTTGTTAATTAGAGTAGAGCCTCCCTCCTTCCCCACCCCCCTGTGCAGGGACTGAGAGCAATCCCCTCTGCAGGTTAAAGAGAACCCTAACATAACTACATGGTTACCATGACATTCGCTGAGTCTATCTATCTATTATTTTTATGTAGCCAAAAGCCATTTAATTTTCACATTCAACTATCAATCAGTTTTAACGAAGAATAGATCTATTACATTTATGATTCGATCCCGGCCGGGGTCGGCAACATTCTTTCGTGGAGATTGATCAAGAAATCTTTTCTACCATCATTCTTTCCCTTCCCCTGATTCATGAAGGGCAGTTGTCAGTTTCTGGCGAAAGAATGTGCACTGTACTGGTTAACCGCTAACGTATAAGCCTGCCCGGGAAAGTGTGGATAGGTAAACTGACCGGCTCAAAAATGCACTAAATAGTGTTGACTGGGCCGTTAAACTCCAAAACAAACAAAAATTACATTTATGAACAGGGAAATATATTCCAGGTGATGTACCTAAATACAGTTATGATGCGTAATGTGACATAATGTAGAGTATAATGATGCCTTAAAAGGCATAATAATGCATAATGCAGCCTATTTTATGACTTTATATTTACTCCAGAACAGATAAAGCTTTTTACCCACATCCTGATACCCACAGTCAGTATCCCAACTACTAAACTCCCAGTGAGGTTTTCGCGATCCATGGTGGAGATAAACTAACAGAGTGTGGGATGCTTAAATTGCGTTAAGAGGCAATTTATTATGAACATTTATCTTCTATCTTCAAATACAGAGCCGGTCATCTAGAGTTGCTTTTGGTAAAAATGGTCATAGTTGCATGACATATGGACCTCCGCCTGCATGAAGATTGGGGCACAAAACAATTTATCAATTTAAAATAAAGACAATAGGCATAATACATCCACATCTGTAAGTCTGAATTACCGGTGGATAGAAAAAAAACACAAGAAAAGAAAACTTTCATGCATTCCTATCAACCGCAGTTTTCCTGTTTGCTCAGTCCTGTTTCAAAGGTTTTTTTTTTTTTTTGTTGGATATCGTTGTTACAACTGTACCATAACACATTAGTGTGCTAAAATGGCATGATTCACCAACCTAGAACTAGCAACAACAACAAAAACTTTATTCAAGCTCAGATAACAATAGTTACATGTGAGCGGGAATACCAGTACAAATATTACACATAACATGTCATGGTGGCGACAACAGGAGCATAACGAGTTGACTCTGAAAAAAAAAAAGAAAAAAAAAAGAAAGAAAGTATTTCTATTCCAAACATAGATTGCAAATGCGTACTCGTATCATCGAGGTGGTTCAAACGGTACCACAATGTATGATTTGGAGTATAACCATGAAAATGATGTATAGGGTACCTATATAACCCCACATCTTATCTTAGCCATTGGCTTATTATACTTGCAATGTAAGGGAAAGAACACAAAAATATTGTTCAAAGAATACCCAGTCACAATATGTCACATTCAATCCAAAGTGACGATAAGTCCAATATTTCTTTCAATTCATTTTAATTTTCTTTTTTTTTCTTTCTTTCTTTCTTTTTCTTTCTCTCCTTCTTTCTCTATTAAATGATTTGCTCACCTTCTTTAACTGGGCACTCGATTAGTGTTCGTGTTGATTTATATTAACTGAAGAGTTTCACACCTGAAGTGAGATTGGGCGGGTATCCATTGTTTAACATAATGCCATTATGGATTTACGGCATATCAATTAAAACAGACAAGGCATCATGCAAAATTATCATTAAAGACACATGCCGCATTGTAAAGTCATTAAAATTCACAAGTCTGTTCATTTGTATTGATTTGGTTTGATTAAATTAAGAAGATCAGACTTCAAAGAACATTAATGTCAAAGACTCCTGTCGTATTCTATAATCATCAAAAGAAAATAGAGCAATCACACTTAAAATTTGGTCCTTATAACCTCCAAGTTATAGACATACTTTACATTGGAATACGGCATCCTACGCCGATGAGAGCACAACTCTTTCATAAACTAAGAAGGCAAAGGCGGATACGGGGATTGACCTGTTTTCCGCATCCCCAGCGATAGAAGTCACCCACACTACACTCTAACTAACTAAATTAACTACAAACTAAGGGAAAGAAGCAACACACAAAACAACAAGGCAACGCAAGCGTAGCATCCCCTCGCAACTGCATACCATTCATTAACATGAAAATCCAATCTGAATATGTTAGACAAATTAGACATAATAGATTACCTTTGACTTCGCCCCTGCTAATCGGGGCTTGAAGAAGTATGGACAAGATGCTTCAATGCAGAACTGAATCTACCGCACATGAGTACTGGTTAACCCCTTATAGGATCTAATCCTGCCCAGGTTAAGCGGTACGAGTTGGACCGTCCATGATTATAAACCCAATTGGTTTTATTGGGTCAAAGGAACTGAGGTGTCATTTCATCTCTATGATGGGTAAAGTCTCACAAAATTGGATGCAACGTCTCCAAAATGACCTATTGTTGACCGGGACATTTAACCTCAAATCAAACAAACCTTTGTATACAAAGCAATGGTTTTAAGCTCTTACCGTAGACATTTGGAAGAACTTTTAACAGGCAAATGACATGCTTTTGTGTTGCTAATTATGATGACACACCCGTGTGACATATTGGAATCTTTCATATTTCCAAAACTGTTATTTTCCTATGATTTTTAATTCATTTTGTTCTTCTTCTTCTTCCGGTCGTGTGCAGATCCCTCTCTGGGGCAAAGTCGCACAGTGGGTGTATATACAAAGGTTGTGTGAGCGGCGCATCAATATTTACAGGTTAAAATGATAAAAACCGACAGGGTCACTAGGCTGCGACCAGGCTCCTCTTGAAGGCCTCGACGCTGTCGACCGTTGTGGAGTGCTCTGGTAGCTGGTTCCACAGTCTGATGGCGGAGGGGAAGAAGGAGTGTAGGAGGACCTCAGTGCGGCAGAAGGGCAGCATGTAGCGAGCAGAGTGTCCACGTGTACTGATGGAGGCTGGGTGAAAGAAACTCTCGGCTGGTATGTCTACGAGGCCATGGGTGATGCGGAAAACCATCACTAGCTTGGCGTTGGAGCGGCGTTCAGCAAGGGATTGCCAGCCCAGGTCGGCAATCATCTGGCTAGTGCTGCTGGTCGTAAGGTAGTTGCCTTTGACGAATCTAGCAGCACGACGCTGAACGGCTTCCAGTTGGGTGATGTTAGTCTTCGTGTGAGGGTCCCAGGCACAGCTTGCGTACTCAAGGATAGGTCTGACAAGCGTCTGGTAGCACTGTGCCTTGATGGTCTGAGGACAGCTTGTGAGGTTTCTCCTGAGGAAGGCGAGGCTGTTGTTGGCCTTCTTCGCGGTGGTCGCAACATGGTCGTTTAGAGACAGCTTCTCGTCCAGGTAGACACCAAGGTACTTTCCGCCCTTCGCCACTTGGAGCTCGCTGCCGTGGATGTGGTAGGTGGTCTTGAGTGGGTTCCTCTTCCTGGTAATGCGGACTACCTCACACTTCGATGGGTTGAAGGACATCAACCAGTCTTCTTCCCATTTTTGCAGTCTGTCTAGGTCATCTTGTAAGGCTTGGGCATCCTGTGTGGAGCGGATCTTCCTGTACAAGAGACTGTCATCTGCGAACAAACGTGTTGTGGATGTTGCCTGAAGTGGGAGATCGTTGATGTACAACAGGAAGAGGAGAGGTCCGATGACAGATCCTTGGGGCACTCCGGAGGTGACGGGTGCTGTGTCTGAGGACCTTCCTTCCACCAGAACTTGCTGGGTTCTGTGGGCCAGAAAGCTCTTGATCCACAGCAGGAGGTTGCCTCTGATCCCGTAGTGTTCCAGTTTGCTGGCTAGGCGCTCGTGAGGGACTTTGTCAAATGCCTTACTGAAGTCGAGTAGAATCGCATCTATCTGCTCTCCCTCGTCGAGGCCCTTAGCTAGGTCGTGAAGCGTGAGGATGAGCTGGCTCTCAGTGGACCTCCTCTTCCGGAACCCGTGCTGCTGGTCGGTAAGTATCCGATGGCTGTCAAGGTGGGTCATGATCTGGCTGTGTAGGATGTGCTCGATCAGTTTACTGCATACAGAGGTCAGTGAGATGGGCCGATAGTTGGCTGGGTCGCTGTGGTCTCCCTTTTTAAATATTGGTGTGACGTTAGCATCTCTCCAGTCTTTGGGTACCTCTCCCTGTGATACAGAAGCCGAAAAGATGAGGGTAAGAGCAGGTGCCAAGTCGTCAGCATATTCCTTCAGAAACCTTGTTGGGATGTTATCTGGCCCAGTAGACTTATGTGGATCCAGGTCAGCTAGGAGCTTTCGGACACCTTCTATACCAATGCTGAAGTTGTGCATCGCTGGGTAGGGACTGTTTCCTAGTGACGGGATGTTGGTTGTGTCCTCCTGTGTAAAAACACTGCTAAACTGGCTGTTGAGTATGGTCGCTTTGGTGGCTGGGTCACTGTGGGTCAGGCCTCCAGACTTCAAGGGTGATACGCCGCTGCTGTCGCACCTCTTACCCTTGACAAGTGAGTAAAGCTTCTTCGGGTTGCGATCTGTAGTGACCATATCACCGATGTAGGTGTTATAAGCTTTCCTACATTCATAGCGTGTGTTTTTACAGGCTTGCTTATAGCGGTCGATGTCCGCATCAGACCCGGTGGCCTTGGCACGGCGGAAGGCTCTCTTCTTTCTTCTGGAGGAGCGTTTTGCCTTTCGGGATATCCAAGGTTGGCTGAAGCGGGTGGAGGTCATTTTTGATGGGACGTTCGTCTGGATAGTTGTCCCGACAAAGTCTCTGAATGTTTGCCATAGTATGTTTATGTCTGTGTCTTGGGAGTAGCGGGAGTTGAAGTCACTGCTGAAGTCTTGTATGGCTTGTCGTAGGCTGGATGAGTCGGCCTTTTTCCATAGCAGGATCTTCCTGGAGGGTGGCTTCACTCGTGCTGCTGTAGTGTGAACATGTATGAAGACAGCGTCATGGTCGCTGATTCCTGGCAGTGGTTTGCAACGCTGGACTAAGGATGGCCGGTTTGTTATGAAGAGGTCAAGGGTGTTGTTGCCTCTTGTGCTGAAGTTTACCATCTGTTCAGAGCTTGTATCGTAGATGGCGTCAAGAAGGAGTTTGCTTGTTTGCTTCGGGTAGTTGTTTCCTGGGATGGTGCCTGCACTCCAGTCTATGTCAGGAAGGTTCATGTCTCCTGCTAACCATATCGTGGAAGTAGGATAGGCAAGGTGGAGTTGGCGGAACTGAGTGCACATTTCTTCCATGTAGGCTTGGTCAGTATTTGGCGGCCTGTAAGCTGAGGCTATAATGAGTGGTTCCCTTCCTTTACAGACAAAGGATGCAGCTGTCAACTCTGTGTAGGTGTCTATCTTTAGGTCAGTGCCGTTGATGGAGTCCTTTGCAGCGATGATCACTCCACCATGTCTGTCCTGTGTACGGTCTTTCCTGGCTATAAAGTGGTAGCCTGCCGGAAGCACTTCCCGCTCATAAATGGCTGGGTAAAGCCAGGTCTCGCTGCCAATGATGATGTCGGGGTCAACTTCCTCTAGTAGTAGCCAGAAATATGTTCGTTTCGCCCTGATGCTCTGAAAATTGGTCACGAGTACCCGCATGCTAGACCGCTTGTCTGTGGTGGTGGCAGTTTGTCTCTGCTGGACTGGGGAGGATGTGTACTGCGGGGAGCCAAAGGAACAGTCTGATGGGCAGGAACTGGTGGTGTTTCTGCTAATGTCTGGTGTATCTGGTGTTTCTGAGAGGATGCTATATGTATTCTCTGTGGCGATGGACGTGTGCGCCGAGTCAGCTGACATGGTGTTAAACAGTGTGGTTGAAAAGTTTGGTATTCCACAACCGAAACAGATCCAACTGGTGTTGGGTGTCAGGCCTTTGTATACAGCAAGGGGCATCCCCATACACTTGGTATGATACCATGTGTCACATGTATCGCACGCAACTGCTCTCTGTTTTAGTGTACAAGACTTCTCACATACTCCACAAGAACTCTGTAACTGTGGCCCTGGATTCGGGTGGCAGTCTCCCGATATCTGAATATGGCGGGTGGAGAGATTCCACAAAACATGTCGACAGTCTGTGGGTGGGGTATATGGAACGAGGCTTACCAAGTCTAGGAGTGTGTAGGTGGCGATTGTTAAGGCAAACAAACCGTTGTTATTTCAACTTTAAACAGAGATTGTGAATGCTCATTATAATCACCTTATTGATGTGGTTCTAAAGGTTCTAAGGTTTTCAAGGTCAAGTCCAGCGTGACCTTGACCTTTGACCCCTGACCTTGAAATTCAATAGGGTTCACTCTCTGTACATGGTGAACATTTGTGGAAGGTTTGATGCTTCTACGATGAATACTGTGTCTTCTATCCTGCTCACAAGGTTTTCAAGGTCAAGTCCATTGTGACCTTGACCTTTGACCCCTGACCTTGAAATTCAACAGGGTTCATCCTCTGTACATGGTGAACATTTGTGGAAGGTTTGATGCTTCTACGATGAATACTGTGTCGTCTATCCTGCTCACAAGGTTTTCAAGGTCAAGTCCATTGTGACCTTGACCTTTGACCCCTGACCTTGAAATTCAATAGGGTTCATCCTCTGTACATGGTGAACATTTGTGGAAGGTTTGATGCTTCTACGATGAATACTGTGTCTTCTATCCTGCTCACAAGGTTCCGGACAGACACACACACACACACACAGAAACACACACTAACACACGGACGCACGGCACCGATGCTATATCCCCATTCGCAACGTTGTTGCGAGGGGATAATAAGACATGTCATTCTAACACAATGCAGCTTTGATACAGTAGTTTATGACATTACCAAGATCACCCTCATAGGGGGTTTGGGGGGAACAATGTATAGGCGTGCATTGGGGTGGTAGAGCACGGGTACTAGGACATTTTGCAATAGCCGAAATTGGCTGGTCTAATAGTAACCCTTCCTGGATCACTTTTGGCGGCACGCTGTTCAAAATTCCAAATTTCACGCATTATCACCCTTTAACAAGCACGGTGTCAGAGGGCGTTTTCTCTACCATGACAAGGGTGGGGGTAGAGTCTAATGGAAGCCAAACTTGATAATGCATGCAATCTTTCAAATGGACTTGCACTGGCACATGTTGCAGCCGGAATTGGCAATGTGTCACCACATTCTAGAGCCCGACCATTGGTCCGTATCTGCATTCAAAATTCAAAAATCGCCAGAGAACTGCTCAATTTATAGGACACTTTATATTGGGTGCGATTTGTGCCTTCACGGCATCTTGAAGGCGGGATTGACCTGCTTTCCACATCCTCCGTGAAAGAGGTCACCTCACTCCCCAACGGCTAGATGATAACTGTCAAATTGGCAAGAGTCAGCACATTGGCAGCCCAGGGAAAAGAGCAGTACCAATAAGTAATCCCAGTTGGCGAACTGGGGGTAGCCCCTATATGCTCTTAGCGCCCGGTTACCTTAAAAACAAAATCATTCAGTCATTCATACTTTTCATTTGGTCACTTTTCACAATGGCAAAAACTTACGTGCGTTGGAAATGTAAAACGGACTGCATAAACTGCGAGGTAATCTTATTATTTCTTTTTCTAGGTGTTCTTGTCTAGTTTCCGCGCTATCGAGTGTTTTCCACCGCTCTCTCTGTCTGTCTCATTTTGAGGATAATACGTTTTTGAAAGTATCAGCAATTTTATGTCTTGTTTGTATTGTGAGTTTAACGGCACAGTCAACACTGTTTATGATATTTTTAGCCGGTCAGTTAACCTATCCACACTTTTCCTGGGCAGGCTTGTACGTAAGTAGTGCACATTCTTTCGCCAGGGAACAGACAACTGCCCTTCTTGAATCAGCGGAGGGGAGAGAATTACCATAGAAAAGATTTCATGATCAATCTCCACAAAAGAATGTTGCCGACCCTGGCAGTTATCGAACCCGCGGCCTCCTTATCACCAAGTAAGATAACTAATTATAGAAAATAGCAACTTTAATTTTTATTGTAGTGAGGTCAACGTCTTACGTAATAGTTTTTTCTACTGACCCAGGGCTGGAATCATGGGTTGGGCTTGGCAAACAGTGTAAACTCCTAACAGGGTCTGCACTATTTGCTTACAGTACAGGGTTAGAGGAAATGTTAGCAGTCAGGATCATTTTCCCAACCTACACTCAGAGTAGACCCACCAGTACTCTCAGTGCTTTGATTTAATGTGGCGTAATGATGCATAATGTAGCGTAGATTCAATTTTTTGCTTATGATAACATACCTGTGCGATATATAACATTTGTTTTCACATCTCCAAATTGGCTACATTTCTTCATAAGGCAAACATAGGCTGTGGGCGCTCATTATAACCGCCTCGTTGACAGTAGATCCACCAGTACTCTGAGTGCTTTGATTTAATGTGGCGTAATGATGCATAATGAAGCGTAAAGATGCCAATTTTTGCCTATGATAACTTTCTCGTGCGATATATACATTTTTTTCACATCTCCAAACTGGCTACTTTTCTGTTCAAGATTTGGGATTGCCGACAACACTATTTAGGTCATTTTGGAGATGCTGCCTCCAATTTTGTGGGACTTTTACCTGACACCGAGATGAAATGTCATCTCAAGCCCTGCAGCCCAATGAAAGCAAAAGGCGTATATGCACTGGACAGTCCAGCTTACACCACTTTGCCTGGGCAGTCTTAGTCCTTCTAAGCGATTTACCAGTACGCATGAGTGGTCAGTTAAGCTCTGCATGGAAGAAACGTGCATCCCCATCTATTTCTCCTAGCCCTGTTGTGCGGGGGCGAAGAAAAAGAATGTGTTCTTATTGAATTATTCCGTAAACTGAAAAGAAAGAAATTTAGATTGTTCATCAGTTCGGAACAATATACTACCATTCATGGATCTGACCCTACCTTATTTATTTGATTTTGGGTTAAACTTCCACATCAACTCTGTTTAGGCCATTTTGCCGCCCAATGATACCAACACCGTTTTATGCATGGGTGATTTGACTCGCACTGCTTTGCCTGTGTAGGTATTATTTTTGTTATGGTTTGTCTTTGTGTGTTAGTGTCGCTTATATTATTTTATTTTGGATAGCCTCTTATAGGAAACTGTCCTTTTGGCTTTCCGCTGTTGGTGTTTCCGTTGGGGTCTGTTGCTTCATGTCTGTGTTTCTTTCCCTTTGGTGTCTCTGATGGGAGCTGTGGGTTAATTGTATCGATTCCTGATCATTGCCTCTACTTCTATTTTTTATACCTTCTAAGAGGATTACAAAGTATTTTTTTTTATTTTGTTATTTGTTTTACGGCCCTTTCATGATTACATTTCACTTATATCGAGTCGATGGTTAATCAGAGGAGGGCGAAAACCGGAGTGCCTGGAGAAAAACCACGTCCTTCCATTGCAGAGCTTGGCGTCTGATATATGACCCTAGCCAGGCTCGAACAACAGCGGTGAGAGACCTAATTATTAAGCCTTGCTTTTTAATTAGTTCTGCTCCAAACACTTGACGTAAAGTGTGCGATTATTGTGCACTGACCCATATTCCACATTTTACAAAATTATTTATGAACAAGAGCATGCACAATGTTGTAAAAGATGGAAATAGTGTGTATTTTATACAAATATCATAAAAATAAAGTAGAAACCGGGAGGAAATTGGCCCGTTCCGGTAAATTTACGCACCCATATTATTAAATAAATCAATGTCAATGATGACATGTCACTTCCGAATACACAACACCTGACACTTTCACCTATTCACTATCACCGCTGAAATAATCATTATTATTATTTTTCATCATTTTTTTGATAATTACTTACAACAGTTATACTAATTTAATTAGTATAACTGTATGTAAATTTTACAATAACAAACTTTTCTGAAAGATACATTCAAGCTAAAAAACGATAGCATGTAATGGAATATTACCGATTGTTAGGCAAACAGTTTCACCTCGAAATATGGCGGCCATTTGGTTGCTACGGGAAGTGACAGCATCCCCGAGGTACTTAATAGGTACATTTGGACATCCACATGCGATTAAAAAGGGAAGCAAAGCTATCAACCATGACACAAAGCATGTTGCATGACTATTTCATAGCATTTAAATTGTAATCTATGCGTTTATTACATATAGGCTAGAGTTTCCATGAACTAGAGACCCAATTGGGTCTAGAGCTCCCTCAGACCCCAGTGAGTCTGGAGCTCCCATAGACTTTCCTCAGCATGTTAAGACTCCAATTTAACTTCTGAACTGAAACTTTCTTTCTTTATATACTGCAACAACCTCTCATAAGGATTACATGCAGGTGTACATTACATACACTCGAGGTTTGCAGGATGGAAGCCTATGCAGTAATCATGCAATTACATAGAAACGATGTCGTTACGCAAATGGTTCCCAAATAAATTGGCCATTTACTGACATTAGGGAGGTTAAGGTAGTGATTTTCATTTCTAGTAATTACGGCCATACAGTAGGGATCTTTTACCTGCTTGGGGGATGATTCTCCTGCACAGGGGGCCTCCAGTTAACCTCCCGATCCAAAGGACAGTGTGCTCTTTGTGACATTCACCCCTGCAAATGATGCCAGTGAAGCATTTTCGGACAGCGCGATTTTCTTACCGCTGCCAGGAATCGAACAGGGAGCCTCTAGCATGGTATCGGGACAACTCGGCACATAGCCAACTCGGCCCCTACAAACTTGGCACATAGCAAACTCGGCCAACAATAGTTATAATGCTTATTAAGCTGTACATTAATACTTTATTTGCCTGTTTTATTATTATCATTATTATTTTATAATAATTATATATATGCTTATTAAATAAAACAAGAGGGCCATGATGGCCCTGGATCGCTCACCTGATCCATAGAGTAACAAGTGGGCCCCGGGGAGGGAAATTATTGACCCCAGGGTAATAATGTGCATAATGTTGAGGGAGGTCTAAAAAGGTGAAGCTTCATACCAAATATCAAAGACATAGGCATTGCAGTTTCAGAGAAGGTTTTTAAGGATTTCCCTATATAAGTCTTGCTAAACCAAAGGGTCTCAGGGCGGGGGCATTTTTGACCCCAGGGATATAATTTGAACAATCTTGATAGAGGTCCACTAGATGAAATTTCACACCAAATATCAAAGACCTAGGCCTAGTGGTTTCACAGAAGAAGATTTTTAAAGATTTTCCCAAAATAAGTCTATGTAAAACCAAAGGGCCTCGGAGCGGGGGCATTTTTGGCCCCAGGGCTATAATTTGAACAATCTTGGTAGAGGTCCACAAGATGAAGCTTCACATCAAATATCAAACAGCTGGGCCTTGCAGTTTCAGAGAAGAAGAATTTTTAAAGATTTTCCTTTTAAAAGCCTATGTAAAACCAAAGGGCCCGAAGTGGGGGCATTTTTAGCCCCAGCATTATAATTTGAACAATCTTGGTAGGGGTCCACTAGATGAAGCTTCATACCAAATACTAAAGATATGGGCCTTGCGGTTTCAGAGAAGAAGATTTTTAAAGATTTTCCCTATATAAGCCCATGTAAAACCAAAGGGCCCCGTGGCGGGGGCATTTTTGGCCCCAGCACTATAACTTGAACAATCTTGGTAGGAGTCCACTAGATGAAGCTTCATACCAAATAGCAAAGCTCTGGGCCTTGTGGTTTCAGAGAAGAAGATTTTTTAAGTTTTCGGTGAAAAAAATCTATTTTTGGCTCCTGTGCCCTAGATGTGCAGCAGACCAGAACCATTTGAACAACTTTGAAAGGGGTCAATCTAAGGATCATTCCTGTGAAGTTTAGTCAAAATCCAATCAGTGGTTTAGGAGGAGATGTCGTTTGAAGAAATTGTTTACGCATGGATGACAGACAAAAAGTGATCCTAATATTAATCACAAGAGGGCCATGATGGCCCTGGATCGCTCACCTGATTCATAGAGTAACAAGTGGGCCCCGGGGAGGGCCATTATTGACCCCAGGGTTATAATGTGCATAATGTTGGGGGAGGTCTAAAAAGGTGAAGCTTCATACCAAATATCAACAAAGGCTAAAAATTGAACAATCTTGGCAAAGGTCCACTAGATGAAGCTACACACCAAATATCAAAGACCTGGGCCTTGCTGTTTTAGAGAAGAATATTTTTTTAAAGATATTCCCTACATAAGCCTATGTCAAACAAAATAGACCCGGGGCGGAGGCATTTTTGGCCTCAGGGCTATAATTTAAACAATCTTGATAGAGGTCCACTAGATGAAGCTTCACACCAAATATCAAAGACCTGGGCCTTGAGGTTTCAGAGAAGATTTTCAAAGATTATCTCTATATAAGTCTATGTAAAGCCAAAGGGTCCCGGGGCGGGGGCATTTGGCCCGAGGGCTATATTTTGAACAGTCTTGGTAGAGGTCCGCTAGAAAAAGCTCCATACCAAGTATCAAAGACATGGGCCTTGCAGTTTCAGAGAAGAAGATTTTTAAAGATTTCCCTATATAAGTCTATGTAAAACCAAAGGGTCTTGGGGCGCGGGCATTTTTGGCCCAACGGCTATAATTTGAACAATCTTGATAGAGGTCCACTAGATGAAATTTCATACCAAATATCAAAGACCTAGGCTTTGTGGTTTCACAGAAGAAGATTTTTAAAGATTTTCCCTATATAAGTCTATGTAAAACCAAAGGGCCCCGAGGCTGGGGCATTTTTGGTCTCAGGGCTATAATTTGAACAATCTTGGTAGAGGTCAACTAGCTGAAGCTTCATACCAAATATCAAAAACCTAGGCCTTGTGGTTTCAGAGAAAATTTTTCAAGATTTTCCCTATATATAAGTCAATGTATAACCAAAGGGTCCTGGAGCGGGGGCATTTTTGGTCCCAGGGCTATAATTTAAACAATCCACGTGATGAAGCTTAATACCAAATATCGAAGACCTGAGCCTTGCAGTTTCAGAGAAGAAGATTTTTAAAGATTTTCCCTACCTAAGCCTATGTAAAACCAAAGGGCCCCGGGGCGGGGGCATTTTTGACCCCAGCACTAATTTGAACAATATTGGTAGGGGTCCACTAGATGAAGCTTCATACCAAATAGCAAAGACCTGGGCCTTGCAGTTTCAGAGAAGAAGATTTTTAAAGATTTTCCCTATATTAGCCCATGTAAAACCATAGGGCCCCGGTGCGGAGGCATTTTTGGCCCCAGCACTATAATTTGAACAATCTTGGTAGGGGTCCACTAGATGAAGCTTCATACCAAATATCAAAGACCTGGGCCTTGCGGTTTCAGAGAAGAAGATTTTTAAAGATTTTCCCTATATAAGCCCATGTAAAACCAAAGGGCCCCGGTGTGGGGGCTTTTTCGGCCCCAGCACTATAATTTGGACAATCTTGGTAGGGGTCCACTAGATGAAGCTTCATACCAAATATCAAAGACCTGGACCTTGTGGTTTCAGAGAAGAAGATTTTTGAAGATTTTCCTATATAAGCCCATGTAAAACCAAAGGGCCCTGGGGCGGGGGCATTTTGGGTCCCAGCACTTTAATTTGAACAATCTTGGTAGAGGTCCACTAGATGAAGCTTCATACCAAATATCAAAGACCTGGGCCATGCAGTTTCAGAGAAGAAGATTTTTTAAGTTTTCGGTGAAAAAAATCTATTTTTGGCTCTTGTGACCTATATGTGCAATGGACCGGAACCATTTGAACAATTTTGAAAGGGGACCACCTAAGGATCATTCCTGTGAAGTTTGGTCAAAATCCGATCAGTGGTTTAGGAGGAGATGTCATTTGAAGAAAAAGTTTACGCACGGATGACGGACAAAAAGTGATCCTAATATAAAACACAAGAGGGCCATGATGGCCCTGGATCGCTCACCTGATCCATAGAGAAACAAGTTGACCCCAGGAAGGGCCATTATTGACCCCAGGGCTATAATGTGCATAATTTTGTGGGAGGTCTAAAAAGGTGAAGCTTCATACCAAATATCAACAAAGGCTATAATTTGAACAATCTTGGCAAAGATCCACTAGATGGAGCTACACACCAAATATCGAAGACCTGGGCCTTGCGGTTTCAGAGAAGAAGATCTTTTAAAGATATTTCCTACATAAGCCTATGTAAAACCAAATGACCCTGGGGCGGGGGCATTTTTGGCCTCAGGGCTATAATTTAAACAATCTTGATAGAGGGCCACTAGATGAAGCTTCACACCAAATATCAAAGACCTGCGCCTTGCTGTTTCAGAGAAGAAGAGTTTGTGGTTTCAGAAAGAAGATTTTTCAAGATTTTCCCGATATAAGTTTATGTAAAATCAAAGGGCCCCAGAGCAGGGGCATTTTTGGCAACAGCGCTATAATTTGAACAATCTTGGTAGAGGTTTACAAGATGAAGCTTCATATCAAATATCAAAGACCTGGTCTAAAAAGGTGAAGCTTCATACCAAATATCAACAAAGGCTATAATTTGAACAATCTTGGCAAAGATCCACTAGATGGAGCTACACACCAAATATCGAAGCCCTGGGCCTTGCGATTTCAGAGAAGAAGATTTTTAAAGATTTTCCCTATATAAGCCCATGTAAAACCAAAGGGCCCCGGTGCAGGGGCATTTTTGACCCGAGCACTATAATTTGAACAATCTTTGTAGGGATCCACTAGATGAAGCTTCATACCAAATAGCAAAGACCTTGGCCTTGCGGTTTCAGAGAAGAAGATTTTTAAAGATTTTCCATATATAAGCCCATGTAATATCAAAGGGCCCCGGGGCGGGGGCATTTGTGGTCCAAGTACTACAATTTGAACAATCTTGGTAGGGGTCCACTAGATGAAGCTTTATAACAAATATCAAAGACCTGGGCCTTGCGGTTTCAGAGAAGAAGATTTTGAAATATATTCCATACATATGCCCATGTAAAATCATAGGGCCCGGGGCGGGTGCAATTTTGGCCCGAGCACTATAATTTGAACAATCTTGGTAGGGGTCCACTAGATGAAGCTTCATATCAAATATCAAAGATCTGGGCCTTGCGGTTTCAGAGAAGAAGATTTTTAAAGATTTTCCCTATATATGCCCATGTAAAACCAAAGGGCTCCGGGGCGGGGGCATTTTTGGCCCCAGCACTATAATTTGAACAATCTTGGAAGGGGTCCACTAGATGAAGCTTCATACCAAATATTAAAGACCTGGGCCTTGCGGTTTCAGAGAAGAAGATTTTTTAAGTTTTTGGTGAAAAAAATCTGTTTTTGGCTCCTGTGACCTATAAGTGCAATGGACCGGAACCATTTGAACAACTTTGAAAGGGGACCACCTAAGGATCATTCCTGTGAAGTTTGGTCAAAATCCGATCAGTGGTTTAGGAGGAGATGTCGTTTGAAGAAATTGTTTACGCACGGATGACAGACAAAAAGTGATCCTAATATAAAACACAAGAGGGGCCCAGAGAGGGCCATTATTGGCCCCAGGGCTTTAATGTGCATAATGTTGAGGGAGGTCTTAAAGGTGAAGCTTCATACCAAACATCAACAAAGGCTATAATTTGAACAATCTTGGCAAAGGTCCACTAGATGAAGCTACACATCAAATATCAAAGACCTGGGCCTAGCTGTTTCAGAGAAGAAGATTTTTAAAGATTTTGCCTATATAAGCCTATGTAAAACCAAAGGGCCCCGGGGCGGGGGCATTTTTAGCCCCAGCACTATAATTTGAACAATCTTGGTAGGGGTCCACTAGATGAAGCTTCATACCAAATATCAAAGACCTGGGCCTTGTGGTTTCAGAGAAGAAGATTTTTAAAGATTTTCCCTATATAAGCCTATGTAAAACCAAAGGGCCCCCGGGGCGGGGGCATTTTTTGTCCCAGCACTATAATTTGAACAATCTTGGTAGGGGTCCACTAGATGAAGCTTCATACCAAATATCAAAGTCCTGGGCCTTGTGGTTTCAGAGAAGAAGATTTTTAAAGATTTTCCCTATATAAGCCTATGTAAAACCAAAGGGCCCCGGGGCGGGGGCATTTTTGGCCCCAGCACTATAATTTGAACAATCTTGGTAGGGGTCCACTAGATGAAGCTTCATACCAAATATCAAAGACCTGGGCCTTGTGGTTTCAGAGAAGAAGATTTTTAAAGATTTTCCCTATATAAGCCTATGTAAAACCAAAGGGCCCCGGGGCGGGGGCATTTTTGGCCCCAGCACTATAATTTGAACAATCTTGGTAGGGGTCCACTAGATGAAGCTTCATACCAAATATCAAAGACCTGGGCCTTGTGGTTTCAGAGAAGAAAAGTTTTAAAGATTTTCCCTATATAACCCAATGTAAATCCAAAGGGCCCGGTGGCGGGGGCATTTTTCGTCCCAGCATTAAAATTTGAACAATCTTGGTAGGGGTCCACTAGCTGAAGCTTCATACCAAATGTCAAAGTCTTGGGCCTTGTGGTTTCAGAAAAGAAAATTTTTAAAGATTTTCCCTATATAAGCCTATGTAAAACCAAAGGGCCCCGGGGCGGGGGCATTTTTGGCCCCAGCACTATAATTTGAACAATCTTGGTAGGGGTCCACTAGATGAAGCTTCATACCAAATATCAAAGACCTAGGCCTTGTGGTTTCAGAGAAGAAGATTTTTAAAGATTTTCCCTATATAAGCCTATGTAAAACCAAAGGGCCCCCGGGGCGGGGGCATTTTTGGCCCCAGCACTATAATTTGAACAATCTTGGTAGGGGTCCACTAGATGAAGCTTCATACCAAATATCAAAGACCTTGGCCTTGTGGTTTCAGAGAAGAAGATTTTTAAAGATTTTCCCTATATAAGCCTATGTAAAACCAAAGGGCCCCAGGGCGGGGGCATTTTTGGCCCCAGCACTATAATTTGAACAATCTTGGTAGGGGTCCACTAGATGAAGCGTCATACCAAATATCAAAGACCTGGGCCTTGTGGTTTCAGAGAAGAAGATTTTTTAAGTTTTTGGTGAAAAAAATCTATTTTTGACTCCTGTGACCTAGATATGCAATGGACTGGAACCATTTGAACAACTTTGAAAGGGGACCACCTAAGGATCATTCCTGTGAAGTTTGGTCAAAATCCGATCAGTGGTTTAGGAGGAGATGTCGTTTAAAGAAATTGTTTACGCACGGACGCACGCACGGACGCACGCACGACGGACAAAAAGTGATCCCAAAAGCTCACCTCGTCACTACGTGACGGTGAGCTAACAAGAGGGCCATGATGACCCTGGATCGCTCACCTGATCCATAGAGTAACAAGTGGGACCCGGGGAGGGCCATTATTAACCCTAGGGCTATAATGTGCATAATGTTCAGAGACGTCTAAAAAGGCGAAGCTTCATACCAAATATCAACAAAGGCTATAATTTGAACAATCTTGGCAAAGGTCCACTAGATATGCTACATACCAAATATCAAAGACCTGGGCCTTGCGGTTTCAGAGAAGAAGATTTTTATTAAAGATATTCACGGGCCTCCGTGGCCTAGTGGATAAGAGCGCTGACTCTTAGTCATTAGGTCTCTCACCGCCGTAGGTTCGAGCCTCGCTCGGGCCACGTGTGAGACGCCAAGTTCTGCAACGGAAGGTCAGGTGGTTTTTCTCCGGGTACTCCGGTTTTCGCCCACCTCTGATTAACGATCGGCTCGATATGAGTGAAATAATCTTGAAAGGGCCGTAAAACCCAAACCAAAAAAAAAAAAATTAAAGATATTCCCTACATAAGCCTATATAAAACCAAATGGCTCCAGGGCAGGGGCATTTTTGGCCTCAGGGCTATAATTTAAACCATCTTGATAGAGGTCCACTAGAGGAAGCTTCACACCAAATATCAAAGACCATGGCCTTGCTGTTTCAGAAGAAGATTTTTAAGGAATCTCTCTATATAAGTCTATGTAAAACCAAAGGGCCCCAGGTCAGGGGCAGTTTTGGCCCTAGCACTATACTTTGAACAATCTTGGTAGGGGTCCACTAAATGAAGCTTCATACCAAATAGCAAAGACCTGGCCCTTGGGGTTTCTGAGAAGATTTTTAAAGATTTTCCCCATATAAGCCCATGTAAAACCATAGGGCCCCGGGGCAGTGGCATTTTTAGCCCAAGCACTATAATTTGAACAATCTTGGTAGGAGTCCACTAGATGAAGCTTCATACCAAATAGCAAAGACCTGGGCCTTGCGGTTTCAGAGAAGAAGATTTTTAAAGATTTTCCCTATATAAGCCCATTTAAAACCAAAGAGCCCCGGAGTGGGGGGGGGGGGGGGAAAGAAGGACCATGGCCGTGTGGGATGAAGCTTCATACCAAATATCAAAGACATGGGCCTTATGGTTTCAGAGAAGAAAATTTTTAAAGATTTTCCCTATATAAGCCCATGTAAAACCAAAGGGCCCTGGAGCGGGGGCATATTTGACCCCAGCACTATAATTTGAACAATCTTGGTAGGGGTCCCCTAGATGAAGCTTCATACCAAATATCAAAGACCTGGGCCTTGCGGTTTCAGATAAGAAGATTTTTAAAGCTCTTCCCTATATAAGCCCATGTAAAACCAAAGGGCCCTGGAGCCGGGGCATTTTTGGCCCCAGCACTATAATTTGAACAGTCTTGGTAGGGGTCCACTAGACGAAGCTTCATACCAAATATCAAAGACCTGGGCCTTGCGGTTTCAGACAGAGGAGATTTTTAAAGATTTTCCCTATATAAGCCCATGTAAAACCAAAGGGCCCCGGAGCGGGGGCATTTTTGGCTCCAGCACTATAATTTGAACAATCTTGGTAGGGGTCCACTAGATGAAGCTTCATACCAAATATCAAAGACCTGGGCCTTACGGTTTCAGAGAAGAAGATTTTTAAAGATTTTCCCTATATAAGCCCATGTAAAACCAAAGGGCCCCGGAGTGGGGGCATTTTTGGCCCCAGCACTATAATTTGAACAATCTTGGTAGGGGTCCACCAGATGAAGCTTCATACCAAATATCAAAGACCTGGGCCTTGTGGTTTCAGAGAAGAAGATTTTTTAAGTTTTTGGTGAAAAAAATCTGTTTTTGGCTCCTATGACCTAGATGTGCAACGGACCGGAACCAGTTGAACAACTTTGAAAGGGGACCACCTAAGGATCATTCCTGTGAAGTTTGGTCAAAATCCGATCAGTGGTTTAGGAGCAGATGTTGTTTAAAGAATTGTTTACGGACGCACGCACGGACGGACGGACGACGGACGAAAAGTGATCCCAAAAGCTCACCTCGTCACTACGTGACGGTGAGCTAAAAAAAGTTACAAGTTTATTTTTTTGCATGTTTTAAAAAAAATCATCTAAATCAATAAGCTCTGAATATGACTTAGTTGCTACACTAATTATCTGATTAATCAGGCGATGACTAAAGCTGTGAATATGATATTTGGGACTCATTGCCACCCATGATTGCCCAGCCGAGTTGATGGGCGTATTGTCACACAAAAGATTGCCCAGATGAGTTGATGGGCGTTTTGTCAAATGAGAGTACATATTGCCAGTGTCAGCAGCCGATGTCATGATTTGCTCAAAGAAGGTGCTGTATTTAAATGCTGGTGGAATCTGAAACTGGCATTCAATTGCTAAACAGCAATGGCAGTGTACTGTATTCATTGCGGAGATGAGGTATCAGTGGGCCGTCATGCTCTTCAGTGTGATAAATGTTCTAGGTGGCAGCATCGACTTTGCGGAAACACAGGTATGATTTTTATCTTGTTTCATTCATGATTTTTATCTTCTTTTATTTAAGATCATTTTAGTCTACTATGATTTTGTTATTATTTATTTATTTCTCTATGGAATTATTCTCTATGGAATTCAGCTACCATAGCTAATATATGTCTTCCGCTTCATTTTAACTTATTTTCTTTTCTTTCTTTCTTTCTTTCCTTCTATCTTTTCCTTTCTTCCTTCCTTTCTTTCTTTTCAAGAAAAGAATTATTTATATTTTATTAACTGTATTCCATTCGATTGTTTGATTTGAGGTTTAACATCCCCGTCAACACTGTAAAGGTCATTTTGGAGACGTTGCTTCCAATTTTGTGGGACTTTTACCCGACATTGAGATGAAATGACATCTCAAGCCCTGTTGCCCAATGAAACCAATAGGGTTTATTAGCATGGACGATCCGCCTCGCACCGCGGTTCCTGGACAGGCTTAGATCCTCTAAGCGGTTTACCATTACTAGTGTGCGGGCCCGATTCAGCTCTGCGTGGAAGCATCATGCAGCCCATATATTTCTTCAAGCCCCTATGGGCAGGGGCGTTATTTCATTTCATTTGTTCTTTACGTAAATTTTGTTATAGTTGTTTAATTTTGAAACGATATTTTGTATTCAAGCAAATAATAACTTGACGTCATTATTCCGGCCCCCGCCCATTGGGGCTTGAAGAAATGAAGCTTCGAGGCAGAGCTGAAACCGACCGCACACGAGTACTGGTGAACCACTTAAAGGATTTAAGCCTGCCCAGGCAAAGAGGCAGGAGTCCCTAGTGCATTTTTTTTCATATCCCCAAAACGGCTAATTTTCTGGTGAAAATCAGTGATATTTTTCCTTGTTTTCAGTAAAAATAGGTTGTGGGTGCTGGTTAGAACAGCCTCATTGAGCTGGTTCTAACGAGTACCCACTAGATTTATTCGCTGGTAAATTTAAGAAACAACTTAAATATTTGAAACTTAAATAGTTGAAATTTTATTGAAAAAAATCTTCATATTTTTTTAATAAAGATCTACTCCATTAAATATTGATGTTTGGTCCCTATTTAGTTCACAGGTAACTTTAATGTGATTGTTTGTTTGGTTATGTAATTATCATTACCAAGTGAACAAAAGATAATTGATCCAAACACCTAATTATGTGCCGAGTTTGTATAGGCCAAGTTTGTCATGTGCCGAGTTTGCTATATGCCGAGACTTTAGGATTTCTTAGACGAAACTTGGCTTTTGCACCTAGGCAGACAAAGGATGCTGCATATAAAACATTGGTTCGCCCTCAGCTAGAATATGCATCACCCATTTGGCATCCCTATGTTAAAACTCAGATTCAGCAGGTGGAGAAGGTGCAGAGGACAGCTGCTCGATGGACCTGCCGACGATGGCGCAATAGAAGCAGCGTCGGTGACATGCTTAACGAGCTAGAATGGCCGTCCCTAGAGGCCCGTCGTGAGCAGTCCTCTTTAACCTTCTTCTATAAGATACATTCAGGTACAGTGGCCGTTAATAAAGATAAATACTTGACCCCTGTGACAGTTTCAACTCGAACAAGGGCATCGAAAGTAAACAACTTACAGTATCACAGGTACCAGTCCTACAGTGATGCCCTGAAAAATTCCTTCTTCCCTAGGACTATTCCCCAGTGGAATAGTCTTCCCTCTTCTGTGGTGAATGCTAAGACTGCAGAGGAGTTCAAAGCCAATACAGTGTAAGATTGAGACTCAGAGGTATGCGTTTTAGTATACCTCTGTTAATCAGATTGTAAATAGTTCTATCTATCTATCTAGGTTTACTACAACACCCCCTGACGAGGATTACGTGTAGGTGATTGCGCGCCGTGAAGAAAAAGATAGAGTGAATAGTGAGAATAAAAGTGCAATAGTGAGATGAATAAAAACAGATGAAAGTGTTAGTTAATAAGATGATAGTTTTAAGGACTCATCCAGTGACTTCTCTTTTTTTTTTTTTTTTTTAAAGCTAAATTCTAAATTTAGCTACGCACCCAACTGAGGTAATGGCCAAATATGACCGACTCAGTATAAGAAGATAGATAGATAGTTATGTGCCGAGTTTGTCATGTGCTGAGTTTGCTATGTGCCGAGTTGTCCCACAACCTCTAGCATGATAGGAAAGTACACAGTTCACCGCATCTTTGACCTGTGGGCAAGTGCACTAACCACTGAGCTACCACAATCCATTCATTTTTTTGATGAAAACCAAAACCAGTTTCACTACAACAAATGCCCAAGTATCAAGACTGAAATACCTGAAAAATATGAGGCAGTGGCACGTCGTAAAAAACGGCGCACAAACTGGTGAAAGGTTAACCACAAAAATGTGCTAAAAAGCGACCAGGTTCATTTCAAAAACTTCGCAGAAACTTGACAAATGTTTCCGTGTTGTGATGTGTCTCTTCCGTGTTCAAAGCAACGCGCCTCCTGTCATTAATGGTAAATTTAAGAACGAATTAACGGTTGGTTAAAGAAATTGGAAATTTTGGTAAATAGACCAATTAAATCAGCTGTTACAAAGCACATTTTGCGTATGAATATATCGTGAATCTGCTATTGGTAAATCGAGCGTTTACATTGCACGAGAATTAAAACGCTAGCAGAAAAAATATTTTGTAAGGGCCATACTTTCATGAATTAAACATTTGCCAAATTTCCACCGCATTGCTTACTAAATAAAGAGTCAACACAATTCATCTTTTCCTACAATAAACTATTTCTTTTTCAATTACACAGGACTATTTCCATTTCATTTGCGCATTCGTTGATTCATATCGGTGTTGTTAGGCACTTCCGGTTGCTATTTATGGCATTCAAGTTTATATTTTTTTTATGAATTTTGATATATTGTTTGTTTCACGATGCACAACATTAGATATACAAGAGATATTTTTCTACTTTGTATGTCTGTTATATACCTGATTGCTTTCTCTTCCTTGTATGTGCAAATACCAGGTAATATCTTAGGAAGTCATTAGATTTCGTGCTGACGTAGCACTATGACATTTTGCACGTACAGCATACAGATCAAAGGCTACGTCTGTATGAGCTGTACCCATTACATTTGATGCTAGTATCTATCTATCTATCTAGGTTTACTACAACACCCCCTGACGAGGATTACGTGTAGGTGATTGCGCGCCGTGAAGAAAAAGATAGAGTGAATAGTGAGAATAAAAGTGCAATAGTGAGATGAATAAAAACAGATGAAAGTGTTAGTTAATAAGATGAGATTAAAATCAGTTTAAAAACAGGTCTGCTGTGTTTAGGGTAACTGGTGGTCAAGAGACCGAACTGCCACACTGAACTGATTCAGTGTTGGCAGCATGACCAAGGAAGATGGCAAGCTGTTCCATTGCACAACAGCCAAAGGGAAAAACGAATACTTGTAATAATCAGTTGAGGTATGGATTTGACGATACACGAAGGGATGGCGCAGGCTTTGACGGGTTGCTCTTGTTGGCTGCTGGAAATACGGTGGCATTTGAACGGCAACCATGCCGTGTGTAATTTTATATAGCATACAGAGGCGAGCATCAGCCCTCCTCTGTTCCAGAGACCGCCAGCCAAGTACTTTCTGCATCTTTGAAACGCTGTTGTAAGGCGAATAGTCACTCATGGTCCAGCGAATAGCTCTCCTCTGGACCATTTCTATTTTCTGGGAATAACTTTCGGTATAAGGGCTCCATGAAGTGGAGGCGTACTCGAGTTGTGGGCGCACAATAGTTTTATATGCAGCCTCACGGACACCTTTATGTTTAGTTTTTATGTTCCGTTTAATATAACCAAGTGATTTATTTGCGTTTGCCGAAATTCTATTAATATGTGTATTGAAACTTAAGTCGGTAGATAGATCAACACCAAGGTATCTGGCGGAGGATACACTTTCAAGGGTTTTCTTATGCATGGTGTAGGTAGACTCGATTAGATCTTGTGACCTGGTGATAGTATTCAGGATATGTACAGTTTCTTTTGAACATTTGATTGATATGGCATCTAAATCTTGGATACAAATCGCCCACAAAAAATAGTCGTCTACTTACACATTTAGCCATTACTCGCAGGTGTAAATTACGTACACACCAGGTTTGCAGAATGAAATCCTACTCAGTTTGTTTGTTTGATTGAGGTTGAAAGTCACCGTCAACACTGTAAAGGTCATTTTGGAGACGTTGCTTTCAATTTTGTGGGACTTTAAAGGTTTTTCCCATCATTGAGATGAAATGACATCTCAAGCCCTGTCGCCCAATGAAACCAATAAGGTTTATAAACATGGACTGGCTGACTCACAGCACTTTGCCTGGGCAGGCTTAGATCCTCGAAGCAGTTTACCAGTACAGTAAATTCAGTAATCATGTTATTTTGGTAGGGGTCTTTAACCTGCATGCACAGGGGATGTCACTCCCTGCACCTAACTGTCTAAAGTTATGGCCAAGTATGACCGACTCAGTATTTGAAGATAGATAGATACACAGGGGGCCTCCAGTTAACGTCCTGATTCAAAGGACTCTGCACTTTCTGACATTCATCCCTGCAAATGATGCCAATGGAGTGTGTTTGGATACCAAAATAATTACCGCTGCCGGGGATCGAATCGGGGGGCCTCTAGCATCAGAGGCAAGTACACTAACCACTGAGCTATCACGCTGCATGTTTTCCTGTTGTTGCTTGCTAGATTTAAAGGGCGCTGTCAGAATTCCAGATCACAGCTTTATTTCCTGAATTTGATGCCGTAGAAATCACCACTCATTGATATTTTAGATCCCCAATACATGCACGCAAATTGTGTGATTCCCTATTCCAGGGACAAATTTTGCTTTTGTTTGGAGTAATAAGGAATATCTTAGATGAGTTGTTTAGTTTTAAATCTGAACTTATTTATTGTATTATCTCTTCTATTCCAGTGTTAGCTTTTAGTTTTGGTAGTTTGTAAATTGCATACCCTGGTCAATTTTGTGTTGGTATTTTTATACTTAAAGTGAGTTCTGGCCTGTGGATTGGAATATATCTAATAGGTAAACAATAAAAACAAAAATAGGTTAAAAAGTAATACATTTTGATATTGCCCATCAGAAGAGTCTTTTCAAGACACTTACAAGAACATGTACTATATGCCCTTCTTATCCCAGGAAGTCAAACCATCCATGATGAGCCATTTTGCATTTGATGTCCTAATTGGTCATTTAGAGGTACAACAGCTAACCAGCATAACCTTTTGTTTCATGTACCCCATTTGTGCACCGTGTCAATTTTGAAGAAATCTTTTAGGTTTAAGGAACTTTCTGGTTCAAAGAAACTTTGTTCTTTATATATATTCAAGGTGTTGATAGAAAATGCTTGGGGTGTTGATAGAAATCCTGGTCCAAATTACCGGAATGGCAGTACACATTTCACATGTGATGTCTGTGCTGAAAATGTTGTTTGGGAGAACTGAGGAATTTGTTGTGCTATTTGTAATGTCTGGTATCATATAGGCTGTCAAGGCATGTCTACAACTACATTACAGGTCACGCATAACAGCCAAAAAACTCTTTATTCCAAACTTCATTTGGCCCTCTGAAACATTCCGAATCTTAAAATTATTCAGAGTGTTTTACTCGCAAACACTCCGCGAACACAACGTCGTGCGCGATTCACAGAGCATATTCCGAGTGTTGCGGAAGCTTTACATGTTTACCACATGCTATCCTTCTCGGGAAATCCATGCGAAAATTACGCCAAGTGTATTTAATCATTACCTGTACAACTGATAATTAATTATGAAAAAATAATAATGAAAGTTATTGGAAATGAAAAAGAAAAAGGGTTTAAAAATAAACACAGTTGAATGGCACAATGTATCAATTTATTTTTTATATGCTCATGTGTTTTCCCAGCCCGTTTTCCCTATACAAAGTATCTATCCATATTTATAAATTGGATTTCATATTTATCAATTGCTTACCCCTTTGTACAACTGTTCTATATAAATACCAAATATTACATAGATTTTCGTTTTCCAGCGAATTGTCAGCCCTAACCAGGTGTAAACAGGCCCTATTTACACAGACTTTAGAGGTACAACAGCTAACCAGAATAACCTTTTGTTTCATGTACCCCATTTGTGCACAGTGTCAGTTTTGAAGAAATCTTTTACTTTTAAGGAATTTTCTGGTTCAAAGAAACTTTGTTATTTATATATATATTCAAGGTGATGATAGGAAATGCTTGGGATGTTGAAACAAATCCTGGTCCAAATTCCCAGGATGACAGTACACATTTCACATGCGGTGTCTGTACTGAAAATGTTGGTTGGGAGGACCGAGGAATTTGTTGTGATACTTGTAATGTCTGGTATCATATAGGCTGTCAAGGCATGTCTTCAACTACCGTAATTCCCTGTGTATACCACGCACTCATCTATAACACGCACCTCAATTCTGAGTCCAAGATCCGTGAAAAAAAGATATTCCAGTCTAAAACACGTACATGCTTTTTCCCAGTATCAACAAAAAGGGAAAAATAGGAGAAAACCTTTTAAAATCTTCTTGTCTGAAACCAGACAGCCCAGGTCTTTGATATTTGATATGAAGCTTCATCTAGTAGACCTCTACCAAAATAATTCAAATCATAGCCCTGGGGCCCAAAATGGCCCCATCCCAGGGCCCAATGTCTTCACAAAGCCTTTGAAAATCATCTTGTCTGAAACCAGAAGGCCTAGGTCTTTGATATTTTGCATGAAGCTTTATCTAGTGGACCTCTACTCTGATTGTTCAAATCATAGCCTGGGGGTCAAAAATGGCCCTACCCTGGGGCCCACTGGTTTGACAGAGACTTGTATAGTGGACCTCTGCCAAGATTGTTCAAATTATAGACATCGGACCAAAAGTTTCCCTTTTCCGGGACCCACACGTAAATCTCTTAGCTCAGGTGAGCGATATAGGACCATCATGGTCCTCTTGTTTGTAAGATACCCTCTGATGCAGTGTCTCTTAATAAAGATATATACTTGACCCCTGTGACTAGTTCAACTCAAACAAGGGCATCAAAATTAAACTAAAATCGCGCAGTCGATGGCAAGCCATCGCATATCCCCATGCTTCCCCGCGGGCCCCACCCCCTGGGCCATCCCCTAGGGGTGTTTGACCCGAGGGGTTAAAATTTTGATTGTGATGTATTCTACTCATCATGCCGTTCGATTTAATATGCTACACGACCATGTTCTGAAAACTTTGATTTTTTATCCCCAAGGTGCCCCACCCCTGGCCCCACTCCCAGGGGTAGGATCAAATTCCGAAAGTGTTCTGCACTCCCCAGACCAAAGTTTTATCAGTTCCCAAAGTTTCAAGTTTCTATATATAACGGTCTAGGAGGAGTTATCCGGTAACAGTAATGTATGGGGGTAAAGGGGTCAAAATCAGTTTTTGACCTCTGGTGACCTCAAAATTGACCCCAGGGGTCAAATTTTGGTTGTAATGTTTTCTACTCATCATGCTGTTCGCTTTGATATATTACACGGCCATGTTCTGGAAATTTTGTTTTTCGATCCCCGCGGGCCCACCCGTAGGGGTGTGATCAAAATTCCGAAAGTGTCATGCACTCCCCAGCCCAAAGATCTATCAGTTCCCAAAGTTTCAAGTTTCTATCTATAACCGTCTAGGAGGAGTTATCCGGTAAAGGGGTCAAAATCAGTTTTTGACCTCTGGTGACCTCAAAATTGACCCCAGGGGTCAAATTTTGGTTGTAATGTTTTCTACTCATCATGTCATTGGCTTTGATATATTACACGACCATGTTCTGGAAATTTTTATTTTTGACCCCTGCGGGCCCCACCCCCTGGGCCCACCCGTAGGGGTGTGATCAAAATTTGGAAAGTGTCATGCACTCCCCAGACCAAAGATCTATCAGTTCCCAAAGTTTCAAGTTTCTATCTATAACCGTGGTGCATTGGTAAAGCATCGGATTTGAGATCGAGAGGTAGACGGTTCGATCCTCGCAAGCGTCATGTGTTGTTTCCTTGAGCAAGAGACTTTATCCACATTGCTTAGTACTGGTTCCTACCCAGGAAAAGAGGGCCACATGGAAGATTAGTACTAGTACTAAATGTGTTACCCTCTATAAAGAAGGTTGATTATTATTATTATTACCGTCTAGGAGGAGTTATCCAGTAAAGGGGTCAAAATCAGTTTTTGATCTCTGGTGACCTCAAAATTTACCCCAGGGGTCAAATTTTGGTTGTAATGTTTTCTACTCATCATGCTGTTCGCTTTGATATATTACACGACCATGTTCTGGAAATTTTTTTTTTGACCCCCCCCCCCCCCCCCCCCACCACCACCACCACCACCTGGGCCCACCCGTAGGGGTGTGATCAAAATTCCGAAAGTGTCATGCACTCCCCAGACCAAAGATCTATCAGTTCCCAAAGTTTCAAGTTTCTATCTATAACCCTATAACCGTCTAGGAGGATTTATCCGGTAAGACGGATGGACAGACGGCGAAGACCATTACAATATCCCCACTTTTTCTTCGAAAAGCGTGGGGATAATAATTAAACAACAGTCACAAGGTTTTACCGGATGCAGGATCTTGCATCCATATACTCATATTTTCCATTCTGTACCCATAAATTATTTCCTTCTGCATCCACTGGGATGCAACTTTTTGTCATTGAAACTTTGATAATTGGGACTGAAGTTGGCAATTCCTGGTTTAATATGTGTATGATTATAATTACATGTTTGTTATCCCCACGCTTTTCGAAGAAAAAGTGGGGATATTGTAATTGTCTCCGTCATCCGTCTGTCCGTCTTACCGGACAACTCCTCCCACACTTTTACAGCTAGAAACTTAAAACTTTGGGAACTGATAGGTCTTTGGTCTGAGGAGTGCATGACAGTTTCGGAATTTTGATCCTACCCCTAGGGGCCAGGCCAGGGGGTGGGGTGCCCGGGGGTAAAAAATCAAAGTTTTCAGAACCTGGTCGTGTGACATATCAAATCGAACGGCATAATGAGTAGAATACATAACAATCAAAATTTGACCCCTAGGGTCAGGTTTGAGGTCACCAGAGGTAAAAAACTTGGATTTTCACCCCCATAACCCCCTTTTTAACGATTACCGGATAACTCCTCCTACGCCGTTTCAGATAGAAACATGAAACTTTGGGAACTGATAGGTCTTTGGTCTGAGGAGTGCATGACACTTTCGGAATTTTAATCCTACCCCTAGGGGCCAGGCCAGGGGGTGGGGTGCCCGGGGGGTAAAAATCAAAGTTTTCAGAACCTGGTTGTGTGACATATCAAATCGAACGGCATAATGAGTAGAATACATAACAATCAAAATTTGACCCCTAGGGTCAGGTTTGAGGTCACTAGAGGTCAAAAACTTGGATTTTCATCCCCATAACCCCCTTTTTAACGATTACGGGATAACTCCTCCTACGCCGTTTCAGATAGAAACATGAAACTTTGGGAACTGATAGGTCTTTGGTCTGAGGAGTGCATGACACTTTCGGAATTTTGATCTTAAGATTGGGTGGGAGTTGCTTGAGAACTTATATAGTGGCGTATCTTTAAAAAAGCGTGGGGATATGCAATGGCGTGCCATCGACTGCGCGATTCTAGTTTAATGTTGC
Source organism: Lucinisca nassula (assembly GCA_963580285.1). Lineage (NCBI taxonomy): Eukaryota > Metazoa > Mollusca > Bivalvia > Lucinida > Lucinidae > Lucinisca > Lucinisca nassula. Next base: position 63,379,718 of record OY757021.1, on the reverse strand, counting down.
TTTAAAAGGGTTGCATGTGACTGCTTAAAAAGTGTATACAGTTATTCAGTAACATTTCTACACTAGATAGATAGATAGATAGATAGATAGATAGATAGAGATAGATAGATAGATAGATAGATAGATAGATAGATAGATAGATAGATAGATAGATAGATAGATAGATAGATAGATAGATAGATAGATAGATTCAATGTTTCTTCTTCCTTCAAACCAAATCCAGTCATTCCCTGGTGGTTGAAGAAATCATTACTCATTGGCATTTCAGAGGTGTACTGCAAGAACATTGCACATGTTACCTACAAAGAATTCTTCTCAGACCATTAAAGATCTATAGAATGCCCTTCCAGATTCGATAAAAAGGAGAAAAAAAAGGTTTTGTTTCCGAGAATGTCATAAAATTTTTTGCGGTTGATCATCATCATCATCACCTGATTTTTGGCGCAGGGACAACATGCACGTATGTCAGCTCCCTTCCAGGAAGCTGGCTTGCTGCACGCATGGCAGATCTCACACCAAATCTCCAGTTGTGTCTTATCAAGAGGGTCGATAACCGAGAGGTTTCAATCTCGGCAATCTCTCTCTCTGGCTGTGGCTTCCAGGTCATCTTGGGCCTCCCAGGCCCACACTTTCCATCAGCCTGTTTATCAAGGCTGTTTTGACCGCACTGTTGGAGTGTTTGACATGTCCATACCAGTGAAGCCTTCTCTACTTCAGGATGAGGTCCAGGCCCTCAATTCCAAGCCGTGCAAGTAGCTCATTGGACCTGATGAGGACAGTGTCATGAGGTTTGACATTTCAGATCTGTCCTGTGATTCCACTGCAGGTTTGGCTTTGTCAATGGCCAAGTCTCACTGGCATGGAGCAGAGCATTGAGCTCTGCACACAAGAGCTGTACACACGACCATGTGTCTTGAACGAGAGGTGGTGGAAAGTAATAACTGTTAACAGGCTGTTTTCACACATGATGTGGTCGAAAGATCACAGCCACAAGCTGCTGAGAGCATGTCTCCTATGTAGCAAAAAGAAGTTACCACTTCCAGCTTGTCAGGTGTTCCATGGACTTCCTCTGTGGTATGCCATCTAAGGGGCATGCAGTTCCCTGGCACCATGCACACCTGTAATCAGGGTCCTCTGTCAAGTGCTTGAACCCACTACATTTCCTGTGCACCCCGGGCTTGCAAGCCTTGCAGCCACTGTTGCTGCCCACTCCAGTGCAACAGATGGTGGATGGGAACTCGCCTGAACTCTGCAAGAGGTCCAGGCCTATACCCCAGAACATGATCTTCGCCTTACTGGGGAAAAGCATAAAATCTTAAAAAATACCCTAAAAGAAGATGAAAATTTCTCATATGTTCTAGGAGAAGTTTGAGTAAAGTACAGAAGGGTTTCCAGAAACAAGACTTTTTTTTTGGCCTTATGACATTGCAGCTAATGTAATGGTGATGGGTATGAAATACACTTGTACTAAGCCAGCTTTTATAGCGACACAGTAGTATGTTGGCCTGTCGAGTCGGCGGACCAGGTTCGAACATCCCCTACTGGATAAAGGTGGTTTGCATTTTTCGCTCACCTGTCATGTGGTGATGAGGTGAGCTTTTGGGATCACTTGTTGTCCGTCGTGCATGCATGTCTCTGTGCATGCGTGCGTTCGTAAACAATTTCTTCAAATGACATCTCCTCCTAAACCACTGATCAAATTTTGACCAAACTTCACATGAATGATTCTTAGGTGGTCCCTTTTCAAAGATGTACAAATGGTTCTGGTCCTTTGCACATCAAGGTCATGGGAGACAAAAATAGATTTTTTTTTAATAAAAACTTAAAACTTCTTCTCCTCTGAAGCCGCAAGACGCAGGTCTATGATATTCGGTGGACCGCTGTCAAGATTGTTCAAATTATAGCCCTGGGGTCACAAATGCCCCTGCCCCGAGGTCCTTTGGTTTTACATAGACTTAGATATGGAAAATCTTTAAAAATCTTCTTGTCTGAAAGTAGAAGGCTCAGGTGTTTGATATTTGGTATAAAGCTTCGTATTGTGGACCTCTTTCAAGATTGTTCAAATTATAGCCCTGGGGCCAAAAATGCCCCCACCCTGGTGCCTTTTGGTTTTACATTGACTTATATAGGGATTGTTCAAATTATAGCCCTGGGGCCACAAATGCCCCTGCCCCGAGGTCCTTTGGTTTTACATAGACTTATATAGGGAAAACCTTTAAAAATCTTCTTGTCTGAAACCAGAAGGCTCAGGTGTTTGATATATGGTATGACCATATGAAGCTTCATCTTTTTGACCTCTATCAAGATTGTTGAAATTATAGCCCTGGTGCCGAAAACGCCCCGAGGCCCTTGGGTTTTACATAGACTTAGCTAGGGAAAACCTTTAAAAATCTTCTTGTCTGAAAGTAGAAGGCTCAGGTGTTTGATATTTGGTATAAAGCTTCGTCTTGTGGACCTCTATCAAGATTGTTCAAATTATAGCCCTGGGTCCAAAAATGCCCCACCCCGGGGCCTTTTGGTTTTACATTGACTTATATAGGGAAAACCTTTAAAAATCTTCTTGTCTGAAACCAGAAGGCTCAGGTGTTTGACATATGGTATGGCCATATGAAGCTTCATCTTGTGGACCTCTATCAAGATTGTTGAAATTATAGCCCTGGTGCCGAAAACGCCCCGAGGCCCTTTGGTTTTACATAGACTTAGCTAGGGAAAACCTTTAAAAATCTTCTTGTCTGGTAGAAGGCTCAGGTGTTTGATATTTGGTATAAAGCTTTGTCTTGTGGACCTCTATCAAGATTGTTCAATTTATAGCCCTGGGGCCAAAAATGCCCCCACGCCGGGGCCTTTTGGTTTTACATTGACTTATATAGGGAAAATCTTTAAAAATCTTGTCTGAACCCCGAGGCCCTTTGGTTTTACATAGGGAAAACTTTTAAAACTCTTCTTTTTCAGAAACCAGAAGGCTCAGGTGTTTGACATATGGTATGACCATATGAAGCTTCGTCTTGTGCACCTCTATCAAGATTGTTCAAATTATAGCCCTGGTGCCAAAATTGCCCCTGCCCTGGGGCCCTTTGGTTTTACATTGACTCATATAGAAAAAATCTTAAAAAATCTTCTCCTCCGAAACTGGTAGGCCCAGGTCTTTGATATTTGGTGTATAGCTTCATCTAGTGGACCTCTACCAATATTGTTCAAATGTTCAAATTATAGCCCTGGGACCAAAAATGCCCCTCCCCCGGGGCCCTTTGTTTTTACATAGACTTACATAGGGAAAACCTTTAAAAAGCTTCTTGTCTGAGGCCAGAAGGCTCAGGTGTTTGATACTTGGTATGAAGCTTCATCTTGTGGACCTCTTATCAAGATTGTTCAATTTATAGCCCTGGGACCCAAAATGCCCCCACCCCAGGGCCCTTTCATTTTACATTGACTTATATAGGGAAAACCTTTAAAAATCTTCTTGTCTAAAACCAGAAGGCTCAAGTGTTTGATATTTGGTATGAAGCTTTGTCTTGTGGACCTCTATCAAGCTTGTTGAAATTGTAGCCCTGGGACAAAAAATGCCCCCGCCCCGAGCCCTCTGGTTTTACATTGACTTATATAGGAAAAATCTTTTAAAAAAATCTTCTACTCTGAAACCACAAGGCCCAGGTCTTTAATATTTGGTGTGTAGCTTCATCTAGTGGGCCTCTACCAAGATTGTAGGCCCCTGCCCATTGGGGCTTGAGGAAATAGATGGGCTGCATGATGCTTCCACGCAGAGCTGAAACAGACCCGCACATGAGTACTGGTAAACCACTTAGAGGATGTAAGCCTGCCCAGGCGAAGCGGTGCGAGGTGGACTGTCTGTCCATGCTTATAAACTCTATTAGTTTCATTGGGTGGCAGGGCTTGAGATGCCATTTCATCTCAGTGTCGGGTAAAAGTCCCACAAAATTGGAAGCAAAGTCTCCAAAATGACCTTTACAGCGTTGACGGGGATGTTAAACCACAACCAAACAAAGCTACCAAAATTGTTCAAATTATAGCACTTGCACCAAAAATGGCCCGATCCGGGGCTCTTAGGTTTTACATTGACTTATATAGGAAAAATCTTTAAAAAATCTGCTTCTCTGAAACCATAAGGCCCAGATCTTTGATATTTGGTGTGAAGCTTCATCTAGTGGACCTCTATAAAGATTGTTCAAATTATAGCCCTTGGGCCAAACAAAAATGCCCCCGCCCTGTTGCGCTTTGAATTTACATTGACTTATATAGGAAAAATCTTAAAAAATCTTCTCCTCTGAAAAGGCATGGCCCAGAGCTTTAATATTTGGTGTGTAGCTTCATCTAGTGGTCCTCTACCAAGATTGTTCAAATTATAGCCCTGAGGCCAAAAATGCCCCCGCCCCAGGGCCCTTTGGTTTTACATAGACTCTCATAGGGTAAACTTTTAAAAATTTTCTTGTTCTGAGACCAGAAGGCTCAGGTGTTTGATATTTGGTTGAAGCTTCATCTTGTGGACCTCTATCAAGATTGTTCAAATTATAGCCCTGGGGCAAAAAATGCCCCCACCCCGGGGACCTTTCGTTTTACATTGACTTATATAGGGAAAACCTTTAAAAATCTGCTTGTCTGAAAGCAGAAGGTTCAGTTCCTTGATATTTGGTATGAAGCTTTGTCTAGTGGACCTCGACCAAAAATGGCTCTGCCCTGGGGCCCTCTGGTTTTACATAGACTTATATATGGTAAACCTTTAAAAATCTTTTTGCCTGAAACCAGAAAACTCAGGTCTTTGATAATTGGTATGAAGCTTTGTCTAGAAGACCTCTACCAAGATTGTTCAAATTATAGCCCTGGGACCAAAAATATGTCCACCACAGTACCCACTGGTTTTGCTTAGACTTATATTGGAAAAACCTTTGAAAATGTTCTTTTCGGAAACCAGAAGGCCAAGGTCTTTAATATATGGTATGAAGCTTCATCTAGTGGACCGCTACCAAAATTGTTCAAATTATAGCCCTAGGGCCAAAAATGGGCCCATCCTGGGGCCCACTCATTTTACATAGACTTATATTGGGAAAACCTTTAAAAATCATGTTTGAAACCAAAAGGTTGTCTTTGATATTTGGTATGAAGCTTCACCTTTTAGACCTCCCTCCCCAGGGCCCACTTGTTACACTATAGATCAGGTGAGCAATCCAGGGCCATCATAGCCCTCTTGTTTCATGTTTCTTTTGGCGCCCAAAAATGATCCACAGAGACCCGGACCACATCCGTGTGCCAGCAAATTTTGTTGGAAAAGTTGAAGTGCGAGATTCAAGAAAGAATCTTAAATAGGAGGGTGTAGTGATAGGTATAAAATACATTTGTACTACCTTGTGGTACAGACTGACTTTTATAATGACTCGGTAGAGTGTTGGCCTGTCACTCAAGTGGACCGGGTTCAATCCCCGCCCTGGTAAAGGTGATTGCAATTTTTAGCTCACCTGGACCAAAGGCTCCAGGGGAGCTTATAGTGTGGTACTCCAACTGTCATCTGACATCAGTCCACACCTTTGACCAGTTATATTTCTGAATCCTGCAGGCTGATCCCATTTCTCGTCTGTAGCATGCCTCTGGTGGGGGATTGATGGCATAAGCTTTTTACCTAAATTGAATGAAAAGTGTGTTTGCTATGGTAACCACAAGATCTCAAAGACTTACAATGGGGAAATGCTTGTCATCACTGAAGCACCTTCAATTTTGTTTGTTTTGTTTGATTTGAGATTTAACATCCCCATCAACACTATTTAGGTCATTTTGGAGATGCTACTTCCAATTTTGTGGAACTTTTATCCCACATTGAGATGAAATGACATCTCAAGCCCTGCCATCCAGTTAAACCAAAAGGCTTATCCATTGGGCAGTCTGACTCACACCACTTTACCTGGACAGGCTTAGTCCTTCTAAGCAGTTTATCATTACTCATGTGTGGTCAGTTTCAGCTCTGCATGGAAGCTCCTTGTAGCCCTATCTATTTCACCAAGCCCTGATGGGCAAGGGTGACTCTTTCAGTTTTGATCCAATCTTTCTGAAACTTTCATGTAAGGTGGCTGGGAATGAAAACTGGGATGAGTTTGAATACAGGCTACGTTGGCCCATTAATCATAGAGTCCCGCCCCCTGGATTGCTGAAAATGTCTATTTTGACCTCGTCATCACCGCTGCCCCTTCAGTTTTGCTCGGAACTTGTTGAAACTTATACATACACAAGTAAGTCTTGGATAAAAGCTCAAATAAGTTTGAGAACTGGCGATGTCGGCCTATTTGTCTTAGAGTTTTGCCCCTTCTTGCTGAAAATGCCCATTTTGACCTTTTCATCACCTTAGCCCCTTCAATTTTGATCCGATCTCCCTGAAACTTACATGTAAGTAAGTCGGGGATAAAAACTCAGTTGAGTTCAAAAACTGATGAGATTGGCCTGTCATTGAGTTATGTGCCTTTGATTGCAGAAAATGCTTGTTTTTGACCTTGACATCACCGGAGCCCATTCAGTTTTTATCTGATCTTTTTGAAACTTACATGTAAGTAAGCCAGGGATGAAAGCTCGGATGAGTTTGACAACTGGTTAGGTCAGCCCAGGGGTGTAAAATTCCACTCGCCCGCTCGCATTTGCGAGTAAGCTTTAAGGCAGGGCGAGTAAGATTTCAAAACTGACCTTACTTTTTCTTCATTTTTAGCACCTAAATGAAAAGTTTAGACAATAAGGGCGAGTAAGTTTGAGGGAAATTTTACACCTCTGCAGCCTATCACTCATAGAGTTATGTCCCCTGGATTGCAGAAAATGCCTATTCTTGTCCTCAACATCACCATAGCCCCATTCAGTTTGATCTTCTTGAAACTTACATTTAATTAAGTCAGGGATTAAAGCTCAAATGAGTTAAAAAAAAATTGCCAATGTTGGCATATTGCCCGAAGAGTTATGAGACATCTTCTCCTAACCTTTAAACAGATTTTGAAATAATTTGCAGGAATGTTCCTTGTATGACCCTCCACCAAAATTGCCCAAACCGTTCTGCTATAATGAACAAGATGGCCACCAGGCCTAAAAATAGAAAAAATCTTATCATCTGTCAACATTATACTTGAAATACATCTCCTCCTAAACCAGTCCACAGATTTTAGAACAGTTTTACAGGAATATTCCTTGGGTGGCTCTCTACCAAAATTGCCCAAACCAGGTTGCCACCAGAGCTAAAAATAGAAAACATCTTCTTTTCAGTCAACAATATACTTAATACATGTACATCTGGTAAACCTGTGAACTGATTTTGGATTAATTTTACAGGAATGTTTCTTGAAGGCCCATCTACCACAATTGTATAAATGGGTCCGTCTGCTGAATAAAATGGCTGCCAGAGCCCCCCCCCCCCCACCCCCCCCCCCCAAAAAAAAAGAGAAAAAAACCTTGAAACATAGTCTCCTCCAAGGCCACTGGCTCAATTTCAAAATAATTTCCTTTTGTGAATCTTTACCAGATTTGCTCAAAATGTTCTGCTCAGATGAACAAAATGGCTGTCAGAGCTCAGAATAGAAAAAAAAATCTTTAAACGACTTTTTCTCCTTAAAGGCATTTATTCTTGATTATTGAGGACTATCATTTCATTACATAATATTATGTAGCCCTCAGTGCTCACTGGAGAGAAGTCCTCTGTCTTCAACAGGTAAGGGGCCGCCTTGGGGAAAATCAATAAATTACTTTCTGTTGACTGGTGTACATTATTGATTTTCCCCTTAAGTGTCTCAGTCAGGGGATTCAACAAGAGCTACTAATCACCCTATTAAGGGCCGCCTTTGATCTGCTATAGTCAGTATATCACAGGGGGCAATAAAACAATTATGGACACACGGTGTGTTTTACTGTTACAGAATAAATGCCTTTAACCAGTGGAAGGATTCTGAAATAATTTCACAGGAATCTTCCTTACATAACCCTCTACAAAACTGCTTAAACTGTTCCGCTCAGATGAACAAAATCGCCACCAGACCTAAATATAGAAAAAAAAGTCTTCTCCTTAACCATTGGATATGGATTTTGAAATATTCTCACAGAAATGTTCCTTGGGTCACTTTCAAATCCTACTGTCCATCTCATATTACCTAACATTTCATTTGTATAATATGGATCCGGTGAATGATTTAGGGCCATTATGGACCTCTTGTTTTTCTTATCCAAATTATCTCCTGTTTTAGAGTTATTTCCCTTTATTTGCTCACCTGAGCCGAAGGCTCATAGGTGAGCTTATAGTATGATAAGGCTCCGTTGTCTGTCTGTCGTCTGTTGTCTGTCAACATTTTCAAACATCTTCTCCTCTGAAACCACAAGGCCGATTGGAGTCATATTTCATGTGGAGCATTCATGGGATGGGCAAAAGAAAGTTTATTCCCAGGGTCCAGGTCACTTGACCAAGATGGCCGCCATGCCCATGGGTAAAAACCCTTCAAAAATCTTCTTCCTGGAACCTGTGGGCCAATTTGCCTAAAACTTGGTATGTAGCATTAGGGACTTGGGTCCATCATATTTTGTTCAAATGATGACCCTTGGATAACCTTGACCAATTTTAGGCCAAAGTCAAATTTGGTTGCATAGACTGTTGTATGGGAAAAATTCAAAACCGTGTATTTTTTGGAAACTATTACAGCCTGTGATCTGAAAATTAGTACCTGGTAGATGCAGTAAGCTAAATGGATGGTTGAAACTACATGAGTATTCAAGGTCAAGGTCATTCAGATATGAGAATTAAAACTTATTTTTCTCAGAAACCACAAAGCCATTTGTAATGAAATTTCATATGAAAGTTTTTAAGAACAAGGAAATGGCAATTAATCAATATGAATTTGGTCACATGACCAATCTGGCTGTCATGCCCGTATAAGGTAAAAACCCTTCAGAAATCTTCTTCTCTGGAACCAGTGGGCCGATTATCATGTAACTTGGTATGTGGCATTGGGGACTCGGGGCCCATCAAAATTTGTTCAGATGATGACTCCTGAATGACCTTGACCTTGATCGCATAGACTTTTGTATGGGATAAAAAGGCAAAACCATGTATTTTTTGGAAAATATTGCACCTGGTGATCTGAAAATTGTTACATACAGTAAGCTAAATGAGTGGATGAAATGACATGAGTATTCAAGCTCAAGGTCATTCTTTGATCTTGATTCAAGGTCATTAAGATATGACAATTAAAATGTATTTTTCTCAGAAACACTGAGCCGTTTGTAACCAAAATTTCATATGAAAGCTTTTGGGAACAAGAAAATGAAAATTAATTAATATGAGTTTGATTACATGACCAATATGGCCGCCATGCCCATATAAGGTAAAACCCACTCAGAAATGTTCTTCTCCAGGATCTGTGGGTTGATTATCATATAACTTTGTACATGGCAATGGGGGCTTGAGCCAATTACAGTTTGTTCAGATGATGACTCCTGAATGACCTTGACCTATTTTACACCAAGGTCAAATTTGGTCAAGTAGGCTTTTGTATGGAAAAAAATCAAAACCATATACATGTACTTTTCAGAAACTGTTGCAGCCTGTGACCTAAAATTGGTAGATGCAGTTAGCTAAATGAGTTATTTAAACTACCTACAAAGTATTCAAGGTCATTCCTTGTTCTTAGTCCAAGGTCACTCAGATATGAGAATTATAACACATTTTTCACAAAATCTCTGGGCCGTTTGTAACCAAATTTCATATGAAACCTTTAGGGAACGAGGAAATGAAATTTGATTAATACAAATTTAGTCACTTGATCAATATGGCCACCACTTTTCCTGGGCAGACTTAGAACCTGTTTACCAGTACTCATGTGTGGTCAGTTCCAGCTCTGCATAGAAGCACCATATAGCCCAGTCTATTTCTTCAAGCCCCGATGGGCATTCTTAAAACATCATTAATGATTTTCTGTTACACAGGTGAGCGATATAGGGCCATTTGGCCCTCTTGTTTAAATAACATAAAAAAACTTGTTTGCAAAATATCTGAAAAGGTATTTGAGCTAGAGCTTCGCTGATTCTTTTGCCTTGTATTTACCAGCACCCCTGCCATTTTGCTTGGTCCTGTGCAATTAGTTCCCACGACCCTGCTGGTATGTTGAAGTTCCTGAGGGAGGTTTTGTGTACATGTGTTTTGTTGGGATGGCTTTTATCTGAGGCAGTTTTCTTCAAGATAGTTGTCACTAATTTACCCTGTCCACCTCTTCCAGGACTGATCCGTCCAAGGTCCAGTTGTTCAAAGCATCATAAGCTTAACAAGGTCATTAGTGGTCAAATTGTTAGCTGTTCTAGCAAGTACAATACATGTATCTGTGTCCGCTCCGGGGAACGGGAGGTCTCGGGTTTGATCCCGGGCCGCGACATACCAAAGTCGTTAAAAATGGTACTAGCTGCTCCTCGTTTGACACTCAGATTTACGGGGTAGAGCTAGGACTGGTCGATCCAGTGTCAGGATAATGTGACTGGGTGTGGTATCATGTAATGTGTCTGGGACATGATACTTCAGTGAGGCAGCACTATAAACGTGAGCATTGAGCTCCCTGTCGCAACCAGACACCGTCATGATATGACTGAAAAATTGTTGAAAGCGACGTTAAACCCGAATTCACACACACACAATACATGTATCTAAAAGTTGGTTACATTTTCTGAAACAAATTGTGAGTAGCTTTTGCATCTGTAGGAGCAGTCTGATCTTGGCCCATACTGTTTTCAAAAAGATTACTTTTAAGGTAACTGGCAGATGGCAAAGCAGACGACAGTTGTCGTGATTGGCACTTTATGGGTTAAGTGTGTGCATAATTTCATCAATTTTGTCCTTGATGGCATCACTGCTACATGCCAGTAACAGTGTTTTGTAACATTGCCAAATGATTGATATGGCATGAATGACTGAATAACAGCAATGTAGTAAATAGTGTGTGAGTGTTTGAGTTTTACGTCTCACCGGTAGCTAAGGTCATGTGGAGACAGGACCTCGATTTAAAGACTCATCCGAAATTCTGCAGAATCTCGAGATCAATCCTGCGGCCCTTGGTTTACAAAGCAAGTAGCATAACCACCACACCACGGAGGCTTCTGATAGTAAATAGAAAAATCAGATTGAATTGTCAGGTATTATTTCTGTTTGGAGGATAGCTTTCATACTTGTCCCACTATGGATTGGGAGAGGTACTGTTCCGATAAACTTAGATGATGTAAAACAGTCTTCCTTGAAATACAGATTATTCCATTGTGTACCGGACTCCCAAAAACGGGTACCCTGGCAAACAGTGCAGGCCCAGATAAGATGTCGCAGCATGTGGCATCTGATCAGGGCCTACACTGTTTGCATAAAGTTCAGGCATTTCCATATAAAATTTGAAGAAAACACAACCTGACACCCCTGAATTTTGAAATGGACTCCTGGTATATATAGGGAGGAAGATTCCATTTGGTACAAAAAGGGTTAAATTAAGAATATCCTGTCACATTTTCCCCCGAATGTGGGTGAGAATTAACCCTTATCTTGCTGAATATTCATTTAAGCCACACCCATTTCTGTCTATCAACCAATCAAATTACTTGATGTAATTTATTGCCACAAATTCATAAACTGAATGCCAAACAATGCAGATCCTGATCAGATGGCTTCTTCAGAAGCCATCTGATCTGGATCTACACTGTTTGCAAAGATAGGGGTTGTTGTGAACAGCAAGATAAGGGTTAAAATGTTTTTCTTTTTTCAAATTTGTCTAACATTGCAATTTTTTTCATTTTTAAGGACTGTATGGAGACAATGGAATTTTGCCAGCAAAGCTTGTCATTGGTAAAGGTATGTAAACCCGTTAGTGCTGTTACCCACTATTGTATCACCAGATCAGGGGAGCAAGCAGGGATAATTTTCCTATCTTCTCTAAAATGTTGAGTGTACTCATTAGAATGGCCTCATTGAGGCCATTCTAATGAGCACACACAACATAAGCTTAACACGATTTAAATGAGAAAAAAACTCCCAGAATTATCCTGAATACCTGGAGCTATGTAAAGAATTTGTTTGTTTGTTTTCAGGTTTAACGTCCCCGTCAGCACTGTAAAGGTCATTTTGGAGACATTGCTTCCAATTTTGTGGGACTTTAACCCGACATTGAGATGAAATGACATCTCAAGCCCTGCCACCCAATGAAACCAATAGGGTTTATAAGCATGGATGGGTCAACTCGCACCGCTTTGCCTGGGCAGGCTTAGATCCTCTAAGCAGTTTACCAGTACTCGTGCGGGTCGGTTTCAGCTCTGCGTGGAAGCATCATGTAGCCCATATATTTCTTCAAGCCCCGATGGGCGGGGGCCGATGGAAAGAATTAACTAGGGACTCATGGTCAAGAGTGAATTTGGATTATCCATGATAAATGAGCCATCAGTGCAATCCATGGAATTTTCACTATTGCTCAGATTAGCTCCAGATGGAGAGCAGTAAATTAATGAGGATAATTTTGGGATACCGTAAAAATACAAAAAAATTGGACTTCTTGAGAACTTGCTGTAATTCTCCTAAACTTTTAACACATTTGTTTCATGATCCAATTAGTAGTCCAAAAGGTGCTAACGGAATGACAAACAGTGTAGATCCTGATTAGAGTGCTCCTTCAGGAGCAGTCTGATCTGGGTCTGCACTGTTTGTTTAGACCTGTGTGTCACAATACTTAGGATCATTACGGTATGTTCTGGGTACTTATTAGAATCACATAGGCAAGGCGTTTCTGACTTCTACCTGCAACATGTTACTAACAAGAAATTAAGAAAATGATCCTTCTTATCTGGAGCTATGTCACTAGGACTACCACGTGTACATGTTTAAACAGACACATTTCGTGTCAGCAGAGTAATCGTTTACAAAAATGACATACTCTGAGTACAATTTAAACGAACTTGATCCACACATGATACTGGCCTCTATGGCCTAGTGGATAAAAGGCTGAGAGTGCTGACTCTTAATCATTAGATCTCTCACCGCTGTGGGTTCAAGCTTGGCTCGAGTCATATGTAAGATGCCAAGTTCTGCAGATGGTCATGTGGTTTTCCCCGGGTTCTCTGGTTTTCGCCCATCTCTGATTAACGATCGGCTCAATATGAATGAAATAATCTTGAAAGGACTGTAAAACCAAAATCAAAAAGAAATTCAACACATGATACAATACCAATCATCTTTTGACAGTATATTAGGGATGAAATTGTTCAAGGATGTGTTTATAATGTAATATCATTTTTAGAAATAACAATTTCTATGGTGTTTTCTGTAAGATGTTAGGTTAGTTGGCTTCTCAAGTTTGTACTGAGTCAAAAATAAGGAAAACATTAAATTTTGTTCTTTGAAATTGTTCTGTTTTATGGACATCATTTTTTTGTAAATGTGAAAGCCCTTTATTTCACCAGCATATTTTTAACATATCAGCATTGTGCTTTTTAAGCTCACCGTCACGTAGTGACGAGGTGAGCTTTTGGGATCACTTTTTGTCCGTTGTGCGTCCGTCCGTGCGTAAACAATTTCTTTAAACGACATCTTCTCCTAAACCACTGATCGGATTTTGACCAAACTTCACAGGAATGATCCTTAGGTGGTCCCCTTTCAAAGTTGTTCAAATGGTTCTGGTCCGTTGCACATCTAGGTCACAGGAGCCAAAAATAGATTTTTTTCACCAAAAACTTAAAAAATCTTCATCTCTGAAACCACAAGGCCCAGGTCTTTGATATTTGGTATGAAGCTTCATCTAGTGGACCCCTACCAAGATTGTTCAAATTATAGTGCTGGGGCCAAAAATGCCCCCGCCCCGGGGGCCCTTTGGTTTTACATAGGCTTATATAGGGAAAATCTTTAAAAATCTTCTTCTCTGAAACCACAAGGCCCGGGACTTTGATATTTGGTAAGAAGCTTCATCTGGTGGACCCCTACAAAGATTGTTCAAATTATAGTGCTGGGGCAAAAAATGCCCCTGCCACGGGGCCCTTTGGTTTTACATAGGCTTATATAGAGAAAATCTTTAAAAATCTTCTTCTCTGAAACCACAGGGCACAGATCTTTGATATTTGGTATGAAGCTTCATCTAGTGGACCCCTACCAATATTGTTCAAATTATAGTGGTGGGACCAAAAATGCCCCCGCCCCGGGGCCCTTTGGTTTTGCATAGGCTTATATAGGGAAAATCTTTAAAAATCTTCTTCTCTGAAACCACAAGGCCCAGGACTTTGATATTTGGTATGAAGCTTCATCTAGTGGACCCCTACCAAGATTGTTCAAATTACTGTGCTGGGGGCAAAAATGCCCCCGTCCCCGGGGCCCTTTGGTTTTACATGGGCTTATATAGGGAAAATCTTGAAAAATCTTCTTCTCTGAAACCGCAAAGCCCAGGACTTTGATATTTAGAATCAAGCTACATCTAGTGGACCCCTACCAAGATTGTTCAAATTATAGCCCTTGGGCCAAAAATGCCCCCGCTCTGGGGCCCTTTGGTTTTACATAGACTTATATAGGGAAAATCTTTAAAAATCTTCTTCACTGAAACCACAAGGCCCAGGTCTTTGATATTTGGTATGAAGCTTCAACTAGTGGACCCCTACCAAGATTGTTCAAATTATAGTGCTGGGGCCAAAAGTGGCCCCACCCCGGGGCCCTTTGGTTTTACATAGGCTTATATAGGGATAATCTTTAAAAATCTTCTTCTCTGAAACCACAAGGCCCAGGACTTTGATATTTGGTATGAAGCTTCATCTAATGGACCTCTACCAAGATTGTTCAAATTATAGCCCTTGGGCCAAAAATGCCCCCGCTCTGGGGCCCTTTGGTTTTACATAGACTTATATAGGGAAAATCTTTAAAAATCTTCTTCACTGAAACCACAAGGCCCAGGTCTTTATATTTGGTATGAAGCTTCATCTAGTGGACCCCTACCAAGATTGTTCAAATTATAGTGCTGGGGCCAAAAATACCCCCGCCCCAGGGGCCTTTTGGTTTTACATAGACTAATATAGGGAAAATCTTTAAAAATCTTCTTCTCTGAAACCACAAGGCCTGGGTCTTTGTTATTATACCCCCGGCATACGAAGTATGCCATGGGGGTATATAGTTTTTGTCTTTTCCGTCTGTCTGTCTGTCCGTAAACAATTATTTTGTGTCAAAGATATCTCAGGAACTGCTTCACATAGAAACTTGAAATTTTGCACACATGATCAGTATGACTACTTGTATTGTGGGAAAGAAAATAAGGGCCAAGGGGTCAGGCCTTTTAGAGTTATTTCCCTTTGTAGTTCTTGCTGTTTAATAGTGTATATTTTTATCTTGTGTCAAAGATTTCTCAATAACTACTGTACATAGAAACTTGAAATTTTGCAAACATGATCAGTATGACCAGTTGTATTGTGGGAAAGAAAATAAGGACCAAGGGGTCGGGCCTTTTAGAGTTATTTCCCTTTGTAGTTCTTGTAAACAATTATTTTGTGTCAAAGATATCTCAAGAACTGCTTCACATAGAAACTTGAAATTTTGCACACATGATCAGTATGACTACTTGTATTGTGGGAAAGAAAATAAGGGCCAAGGCGTCAGGCCTTTTAGAGTTATTTCCCTTTGTAGTTCTTGTAAACAATTATTTTGTGTCAAAGATATCTCAGGAACTGCTTCACATAGAAACTTGAAATTTTGCACACATGATCAGTATGACTACTTGTATTGTGGGAAAGAAAATAAGGGCCAAGGGGTCAGGCCTTTTAGAGTTATTTCCCTTTGTAGTTCTTGCTGTTTAATAGTGTTTATTTTTATTTTGTGTCAAAGATTTCTCAATAACTACTGTACATAGAAACTTAAAATTTTGCAAACATGATCAGTATGACTAGTTATATTGTGGGAAAGAAAATAAGGGCCAAGGGGTCAGGCCTTTTAGAGTTATTTCCCTTTGTAGTTCTTGCTGTAGTGTATATTTTTATTATTTTGTGTCAAAGATTTCTCTTAGAGTTATTTCCCTTTGTAGTTCTTGCTCTTTAATAGTGTATATTTTTATCTTGTGTCAAAGATTTCTCAAGGGGTCAGGCCTTTTAGAGTTATTTCCCTTTGTAGTTCTTGTAAAACAATTATTTTGTGTCAAAGATATCTCAGGAACTGCTTCACATAGAAACTTGAAATTTTGCACACATGATCAGTATGACTACTTGTATTGTGGGAAAGAAAATAAGGGCCAAGGGGTCTGGCCTTTAAGAGT
This sequence comes from Lucinisca nassula, assembly GCA_963580285.1. Lineage (NCBI taxonomy): Eukaryota > Metazoa > Mollusca > Bivalvia > Lucinida > Lucinidae > Lucinisca > Lucinisca nassula. The sequence continues at coordinate 63,363,465 of OY757021.1, read as the reverse complement.
TATTTCCCTTTGTAGTTCTTGTAAACAATTATTTTGTGTCAAAGATATCTCAGGAACTGCTTCACATAGAAACTTGAAATTTTGCACACATGATCAGTATGACTACTTGTATTGTGGGAAAGAAAATAAGGGCCAAGGGGTCAGGCCTTTTAGAGTTATTTCCCTTTGTAGTTCTTGTAAACAATTATTTTGTGTCAAATATATCTCAGGAACTGCTTCACATGAAACTTGAAATTTTGCACACATGATCAGTATGACTACTTGTATTGTGGGAAAGAAAATAAGGGCCAAGGGGTCAGGCCTTTTAGAGTTATTTCCCTTTGTAGTTCTTGCTGTTTAATAGTGTATATTTTTATTTTGTGTCAAAGATTTCTCAATAACTACTGTACATAGAAACTTGAAATTTTGCAAACATGGTCAGTATGACTACTTGTATTGTGGGAAAGAAAATAAGGGCCAAGGGGTCAGGCCTTTTAGAGTTATTTACCTTTGTAGTTCTTGCTGTAGTGTATATTTTTATTCTTTTGTGTCAAAGATTTCTCAATAACTACTGTACATTGAGACTTAAAATTTGGTAGCAACAACCAGTATGACTACTTGTATTGTGGGAAAGAAAAAAGGGGCCAAGGGACCAGGACCAGGGCTCTTGGAGTTATTTCCCTTTCAAATTCTTGCTATTTTAAAATGTAATTTTCCTCATAACTTCTGTACCGGTCTTAATATTTTCTTGTAGTGTATATTTTTATTTTGTGTCAAAGATTTCTCAATAACTACTGTACATAGAAACTTGAAATTTTGCAAACATGATCAGTATGACTAGTTGTAGTGTGGGAAAGAAAATAAGGGCCAAGGGGTCAGGCCTTTTAGAGTTATTTCCCTTTGTAGTTCTTGCTGTTTAATAGTGTATATTTTTATTATTTTGTGTCAAAGATTTCTCAATAACTACTGTACATAGAGACTTAAAATTTGGTAGCAACAACCAGTATGACTACTTGTATGGATTGTGGCCTGTATATGCAAAGAACCTTTTGCTATTGCCATTTTCAACTCAGGCGATGGCACTGGCCGGGGGTATACGTGCCCCACTGGGCACTTTGTCTAGTTTGGTATGAAGCTGCATCTAGTGGAGCTCTTTCAAGATTATTCAAATTATAGCCCTGATACAAAAAATGTCCCCGCACCGCGGCCCTTTGGTTTTACATAGACTTATATAGGGAAATCTTAAAAAATACTTTTCTGAAACTGCAAGGCCAAGGCCTTTGATACTTAGTATGGAGCTTTATCTAATGGACCTCTACCAAGATTGTTCAAATTATAGCCCTGGGGCCACAAATGCCCCCATCCCAGGGCCCTTTGGTTTTACATAGATTTATATAGCCCCAGGGACATTTGGTTTTGCATAAACTTATGTAGGGAATTTCTTTCTCTGAAACCGCAAGGCCCAGGTCTTTGATATTTGATGTGTAGCTTCATCTAGTGGACCTTTGCCAAGATTGTTCAAATTATAGCCTTTGTTGATGTTTGGTATGAAGCTTCACCTTTAAGACCTCCCTCAACATTATGCACATTAAAGCCCTGGGGCCAATAATGGCCCTCTCTGGGGCCAACTTGTTACACTATGGATCAGGTGAGCGATCCAGGGCCATCATGGCCCTCTTGTTTAACATTTTTAACTGTCTCACTTTAAAAATTTAACAATGACTATATTTCAGGAACTGTTAACATATAACACATTAGTCATCTTGTACTTACAGCTTCCTTTTATTAGTTTCCCAGTATTTTCACAATTAAGACATTACAGTTCTTTTAACCTACAATTTGTTTTGTCATAATATGATCTGTTTTAGATTCAGATTCATGGGAAGAGCTGTTGGAAGGCCAACCCACCCTCCTGAAATTGACTCCAAAGCTGGGCCTTGATATTCAGACAGGGATGGACCTGTTATGTTTGATTGGCATGATGATGTCATTCATGTGCGTGGTTTTCAAGTCAGCCCGAGACACTGTGTCTTTTGTTCTTCTCTGGATGCTGTATCTCTCTCTGTATCAGGTAAGACATGATTTTGTGAACCGATTTGTGGGCTTTCAAACATGCATTCCAGGTAAGAAGGAGAAGCAAGGGTAAACCTTATTCTATCGAATAAACTAATTTTGCCACACCCATTTACGGCCCCCGCTCATTGGGGCTTGAAGAAATATATGGACTGCATGATGCTTCCATGCAGAGCTGAAACCAACCGCATACAAATACTGGTAAACTGCTTAGAGAGGATCAAACCTGCCCAGGAAAAGCTGTGCGAGTCGGACCCCCCATGCTTATAAACCCTATTGGTTTCCTAGAGCGACAGGGCTTGAGATGTCATTTCATCTCAATGTCGGGTAAAAGTCCCACAAAATTGGAAGCAACGTCTCCAAAATGACCTATACAGTGTTGACGGGGATGTTAAACCCCAAATCAAACAAACAAAGCCACACCCATTTTGCTGACACTCAACCAATCATGTTACTTGGTTCAGTGCATTTGTTCAATTCACAAACTGGATGACAGACTGTAGATCCTGATCAGTAGTCTTGCGTATGAGACTTTAAACCATATCCATATGACCTTAGCTGTTGATGCGAAGCAAAACTCAAACAGACACACACACACACACCAGATCCTGGTCCTGATCAGATGGCTCCTTGAGAAGCCATCTGATCATTGTCATCTGATCTTGATCTACACTGTTAGCAAAGATAGGGGTTGATTTCCTTGTTTGTTGTGAGAAACATGTTGTCACAATGTGGGGATTTGCTATATGGTAATCGTCGCATCAGGGCGAGTCTAACACTTATGTACAGCATATCCTCTAGAGAAGAATAATAAAATCATTTTGAATTTTCCATTGTTACTTCTTAAATGGAGTTAAGGCCCTTCTGGACAATTTTTTATCTGCTTCTTTTAACATTGGCATTGTTCCTGGATGGAAATTATCACACTTTTAAAACCATGGTCATTTGAAAGTCCAGCAGCTAATTTGCTGATATTTTTTTGAAAACTTTGAGCTATTAACATTTTTCAGTAAAAATATCAGTGTTTTTGTCCTACTGAATGATTTAAGTGTTAACTACTGTAATGATCCTAATTACTGGGACAGACAGGCCTAAAGCAAACAGTACAGACCCAGATCAGACTGTTCCTGAAGGAGCAGTCTGATCAGGGTCTATACTGTTTGCCATTCGATCTGCACTTTCTGGACCCCCTTGCTGGAGGTTGAAACAAATTGTTAAAATTTCAGGAGAATTACAGGTGTCCGAATGTTTAGGATTTTCTCGCAACTTAGCACATCATTACAAACACTAGTATAACACTCAGAACGGTAAAAACCCCTTTCAAGCTGCTTCACAATATAAATTCCACCAAGCAAAAAGGGATCTTTGAGCATATTCACTCAGTAAAGACTCAAATCTGCTTGAACCTGATCAGATACTTCACTGTGTATTGATCAGAATCTTCACTGTGCACTATCGGCCCCCGCCCATTGGGGCTTGAAGAAATAAATGGGCTGCATTATGCTTCCACGCAGAGCTGAATCCAACTGCACACAAGTACTGTTATACCGCTGAGAGAATCTAAGCCTGCCCAGGTAAAGCGGTGTGAGTTGGACCGTCCATGCTTATAAACCCTATTGGTTTCATTGGGCGACATGGCTTGAGATGTCATTTCATCGCAATGTCGGGTAAAAGTCCCACAAAATTGGAAGCAACGTCTCTAAAATGACCTATACAGTGTTTACAAGGATGTTAAACCTCAAATCAAACAAACAGATCACAGTGCACTACAAGAATAATGTATACTGACTGAGTGTGTGCGGACGCTGATTTGAGCAGATGTTTGAAGATGTTTTTTGGCATAAAGTGGCCCACATAGGGCTACTTTCAAGGCTTGTTAGGGAATATTACTTCTTGCACACCAGATAAGGAAATCCATAGTTTTAGCTAGGGATAGAAATTCTGTTCTAACCCTGGTGTTCTTACCCAGAATCGAATATTCTTGCATGTTTGATAAATGCACTGGTTGAATACGACTTCATATGAGCCATTGTTAAGGTTGATGTCACAGCACGATGCATGACGTCACATAACATTCACAATATGTCATAGTAGTATCATCACAATATGGGGGACTGTAGCATTAAAAATCTGCGCAAAGAAATGGAAGGTATGCAAGAAAAAGAATCCTATATGGGTGTGAGGGGTGGATAGAAAAATCCGTCCCACGAGATCACTGTCTGGCATCACTCGGCAAGCCTCGTGATGCTGGACAGTGTCCCTTGGGACAGATTTTTCCATCCACCCCTCACACCCATATAAGATTCTTATGTTACTTAAAATTTTAAATAAATTTTCCTGTGGTTTGCTTATGGTTCCAGAATCCAGTGGTATATATCACTCTTCTCAGGGCTGGACAAATATTCAAAATTCTAATGCACTTGTGTATGTAATGCGACATCTGATTGGATAATGTCAAAAATTTGCGACAGTATATTCTGCGATATACTGTCGGAAACCCGACGTCATCATATAACGTCTCTTTCCATTGGCTGCTTTTGCTGACAGCGCTTGCCACTTTGAGCAAAATAGTACAATTTTTAACAAAACAACCTAATAAGTTTTAGAATGGGGATAACTGTATTGAAAAGTGTCATTCGGGGAGGTAAATCGTCGGGTTTTAGGTCGCAAATTCCGACCTTAAAACCACTGATTTACCTCCCCGAGTGACAATTTTGAATACAGTTATCCCCTAATCTTACTCATCCTGCATGACCAAGGGCATGCAGGTTTTTGTAAATTTAATAGGGACAAGCAAAAAATTTTACTTGTCCTCCAAAAATTTTATCGTCATGGCGAGTGGATGAGTAGAATTTTCCAATAATAAATACCATTGGTTTGTACTCACTAGCTAAGCATTATCTCTTTTTCCCTGCTAGAGGTGATTTTAGTTGCCTCAAATAGTTTGGACCCAGATCAGTGGTGCGATCAACAATGCCAGTGCTCCCTTGAGCACTTGAACAAACAAAAACACACTATTGAATGACAGTGGGTGCTCCCTGTTTCAAGATGGCAACCTTAGACTATTCGTCTGCTTCCCTGTGTATCAGAAGTTTAATTCTGCTAGTTCTGCTTGAGGAACTGTCAAATAGTTCTGTGGAAGGTAGGTAATACCCGTTTAGATGGCTGTAAACAAAATGTTTTCTTTGCCAATTCAGCTAAGGCCGAACCTCCATTCCTTTCACACTTGCGTAAAGGGTTTAGTACCCAACGATACACTTCTCAGACTGTATCGGAAGCGTTAGCCTATGCTCAGCCGAGAGCTTGCATTCAGAGGCAACAAACAGGCGAGTGCTCAGCGGGTGCCCGCGTTGTTCAACCCACCTCAGGCCTGACAAAACGTCGTGCTTGATCTGCAGCCAAACTGTTATATACTCTGATGGTATTCCTGAACAATTGGTTAAGAAAGTAAGCCTTATCCTGCTGTTCACGACAACCCTAAACTCTGCAAACAGTGTAGATCCAGATCAGATGGCTCCTGAAGAAACCATCTGATCGGGATCTACACTGTTAGTCATTCAGTTTGCAAATTTGAATGAATAAATTGCATCAAGTAAATTTGATAGGTTGAAATGTAAATGTGTATGTCTAAATTGATTTATGCAACAGGATAAGGGTTATTATATAAAAAAAAGTGCACAGATGACAAAAAAACAGAACATGCAAAATTACCCAGCATGCAAAGAGTTAACCCTATCCGCTGAATAACTAACTTAGCCAAACCCGTTTCTGACTTTGAAGCAGTCAGATTACTTGATGTTTGTTTGTATTGGAGTTTCGAGGCCCAGTCAACACTATTTATACCCCCGGCATACGAAGTATGCTATGGGGGTATATAGTTTTCGTCCTGTCGTTCGTTCGTTCGTCCGTCCGTTCGTGTTTCCGTCCTTCTGTCTGTCCGTCCGTCCATTGACATTTTGGTTAAAGTTTTGCGTTACAGTTTCTAAGAGATTGTATCTTCTGAATCCTTTGATAAATTTAGTTGATACTTACACTGAAGTTACATACTGTTCTAAAGATTTCATTGATGCATGTCCCACCCCCCACAGTGACCATCAAGGTCACAGACTTAGAAATTTTACATTTTGGTTAAAGTTTTGCATTAAAGTTTCTAAGAGGTTGTATCTTCTGAACCCTTTGATAGATTTAGTTGATACTTACACTGAAGTTACATACTGGTCTCAAGATTTCATTGATGCATGTCCCACCCCCCACAATGACCTTGAGGTCAAGGTCACAGACTTAGAAATTTTACGTTTGGTTAAAGTTTTATGACAAAGTTTATAGATGCCTTTATGTTCTAAACTCTAAGACAAATTCAGTTGATACTTGCATTAATGTTGCATACCAGTCCAAAGATTTTGAGATGCATGTCGCTTCCCCACCCACAGTGACCTAGACCTCAGGGTCATGGACTTAGAAAGTTTACATTTGGTTAAAGTTTTATGACAAAGTTTATAGATGCCTGTTACATAATTTCTAAACTCTAAGACAAATTCAATTGATACTTGCATCAATGTTGCATACCAGTTCAAAGATTTCATTGATGCATACCCCACCCTGCTGCTTCAGTAACATTGATGCCCCCACCGCTTCAGTAACTTTGATGCTCTCACTCCCTTGGTCCATTTAGAAAGATTATGTTTGGTTTAGATTTATAAGCACATTATAGATTCTTCTAGCTTCTTGACTTCTTCATTCATGTTACATACAAGCTCTAAAGATATATCAGAGGGTGGCACTTGCCGGGGGTATACGTGACCGACAGGTCGCTTTCTCTAGTTTAGGTCAATTTTGTGCCTGTCAGTTTACCTATCCACACTTCCTGGGCAGGCTTATACGTAAGCAGTTAACCTGTACAGTGCACATTGGCCAGAAACTGATGACTGCCCTTCATGAATCAGCAGAAGGGAGAGAATGACAGTAGAAAAGATTTCATGATCAATCTCACGAAAGAAAGTTGCCGACCCCGGAAGGTATCGAACCCGCATCCTCCTGATCACCAGTAGGATGCGCATCCGACTGAGCTACTGAGGCCGGCAGATTACTTGATGTAACTTATTCCTACTAATTCACAAACTGAATGTCAAACAGTGTAGATCCTGATCAGATGGCTTCTTCAGAAGCCATCTGATCTGGATCTACACTGTTTGCAAAGGTAGGGGTTGTTGTGTTCAGCAGAATAAAGGTTAATATAATTCACATAGCTTTATGAGACTGTTTAATTTACAGGTGGGACAGACATTCTTGTGGTTCCAGTGGTATGTATCACTCTTCTGTACCATTGGTTTGTTTTTATTTGAAGTTTTAACACCCCCAGTAAGTAGTATTAAGGTCTTGTTGAGCAAGTCAGTTTACCAAACCTCACTTTCCCTGGGCAGGCCAACATTTTTTGGGGGGTTCGGTTTTACGGCCCCTTCAAGATTTTATTCACTCATATCAAGCTGATTGTTAATCAGAGGTTGGCGAAAACCAGAGTACCGGAGTAAAGACGCCTGACATTCCGTTGCAGAATTTGACATCTTACATGACCTGAGCCAGGCTCGAACCAAAGTGGTGAGAGACCTACTGATTAAGAGTCAGTGCTCTTATCCACTAGGCCATGGGGGCCCCTAGCAGGCTTACATAAGTAATTAACCAGTACAGTGCAAATTATTCTCCCAGAAACTGACATATGCCCTTCTTGAAGCTGCAGAAGGAAGAGAATAACCTTAGAAAGATTTTTCATGATCAATCTCTACAGACGAAATACAGTCTAACTTCGATGGCTCGAACCCCTCAGGGACCATGAAAATTTATTTGACACAGCGGTAGTTCGAGCCACTGAGGGTTACTGCCAAGGGGCATAACGAGATACTTTTGAACATCTTTTCGATGTTCTGTAATGAAAATGTATGCTGTGTGTACTCATTAGAATCGCCTCACCGAGGCGATTCTAATGAATACACACAGCATACATTTGCAGGATAAAAGACTAAAATCTTCTTAATTATCCCCCACTATTGCTTATGAAGAGGATTTCCCTAGGGGCTCAAAAGCGAGTTCGACCCAGCCATGGTAATTGAGCCAACAGTGTTCGAGCCATCGAAGTTCTACTGTATGCAAGACCTGGCAAGGATTGACCCTGTAGCCTTGTTCTCCTGTTGGACATGCAGCTGACTGAATTACCAAGGCCAGCTCCCTGTAGTGTGGTATAACACTTACAAAACCGACAGCAATCATCACAAACCCTTTGAAATAAAGCTAATCAGATCCAAAGCAAAATCCTGTTTTAGACAAAGAACTGTGTTTTATAAAAAAAAATGATTGTGTGTTTATCTTTACATTTTACAGTGTGAGACCTGTACACCACAATCTCTTTACAACTCTATTGTTGGCATCAAAAGCAAAAATCATGTTGCACTAGAAGGCTATGTTATATCCATTATTGGAATCCATTAAACTATGTTATATCCAAAAATCATGTTATAATTACAGTGTTATAAAGAGGTTTAATGGTGCTGATTTGTTTGTTTGTTTGTGTTGGAGTTTAATGGCCCATTGAACGCTATTTAGGTCATTTTTGAGCCGGTCAGTTTACCTACCGGTATGCATACATTTAACCCATTTCAGACTGGAAACCCCTAAATGGGTACCATGGCAAACAGTGCCTGCCCAGATCAGATGCCACAGAATGTGGCGTCTGATCAGGGCCTACACTGTTTACAGAATTTTCAGCCTATTTCCAAATTGATTTTGAAGTTAACACAACCTGACACCCCTACATTCTGAAATGGACTCCTGCTATATATAAAGAGGAAGATTCCGTTTGGTACAAAAATGGTTAAAAAAAAATGCTATGTTCTGCCTTGGAATTATAGGTTATTGACTTTATATTGTGAAATATTCGGCCCAAGTTCATATGGCGAAGGACGCACGAGCTTGCGAGTGCGTCTCCGCCATATTAACGAGGGCCGAATATTTCACAATATAAAGTCAATAACCTTTTTATTATATATCCAAAACTTTAACTCTTTTAAAACTCAGGACTGCCTGGCATAGAAATCTGAATGTAAAATGATAATATATACTTTTAAGTAGGTTAAAATAGAAAATAATGCAGCTCGTTTGATGTCTTCCTGCACATTGCAAAACCACGCCCAATGGCGCCAAAGTCAATATGACGTTAACGTCGTTTGATGTGACGTCATTAAAAACATCGACGTTTGCCAACGCAGAACGCCATTTTTTCCGGAGTTTCCGTTTAGTTTCTTTCAAAGTACTCCTGATTTACTGAAAGAAAGTTTTGTAAATCTTTACAGATTGCAGGTAGGTCATATTTGTTACCATAAAATGCGCTTTGTGCTCTGTGTCACAGCCTGCATTCGTTTTATTTCTTCGTTCTCTCAGTCGATTCGCACGACAAGATGGCTGCCGAGTGCCATGATTCAAAACTAGGAAATTTGAAAGTAGTCCTATTATGCACGAGACTCCTTATCTCCGGGCAATATCAACTTGACTACGGGCAATATGGAAAAATATTGACCGGTATCTTCTGTACAAAGTAAACGGGACATTTTCTGGGTATATAATAAGTTGATGTATTCTCTCTGTTTAAAGGTATGCTTAATGTTTTTGTAAATTTCTAAGGGACATTCAGTTGCTTGAAATTGGCAATTTTTTTAACAATTTAACAAAGGAGACAACTATTAGCACTTCTTGTACTTTTTTTCGTAATGATTCCCTCTGAAAAAAGGGTGTCTACTCTTAAAGGAAAGAAATTGCTCCCAAGGAACATAGTCTTTGCTTTAAGAGTAGATCCCTACTGATACAGTAGATACAGTTACTTTTAAAAGAGTCACCTCCCCTGAAATTATATGCAATCCTTTAGGATCTGCATATTCCTTAATTTCTACATTTTCTTACTCGTACATTTGAAAGGGACATCCTGTTGCTTGAAATCGGCTTCCTGACAATTCTTGTTGCACCATTCAATCTCCAAATACCTTGGAAGAAGTACAGACCCTCGTTTTACCACCAGCATGATAGCATTACGATGTGGTTGGTGAGATGGCTGCTGTTTCGGCTGATGTTTGCCTCGGGCGTGGTGAAATTGACGAGTAGATGTCCAACATGGTGGGGGCTTACAGGTACAGTTGGCTGTGTAAGACATCCATATAAAGTTTAACCCCTAAAAATTATATATCTGCTTAGCATCCCAATAAATGGGACATACTGTATTTTTCCTAAGTACAGTAAAACCTGTCTTAGTGGCCACCTCTATTAAGCAAGCACCCTGTCTTAAGCAAGCATTCATTTGGCTCCCAAGAAATGCAAATGCATTGAATTTTACCTGTATTAAGCAAGCACCTGTCTTATGTGTATGTGGACACCTAAACTCCTTACCATACTCTAAAATTTGAACAAGTACAATTTACTACCTGATGTTGAGCCTAAAAATAGCTGGATGAGTAGCAAACAGTTTAGACCAAGATGAGACGCCGCATTCTGCTGTGTCTCATCTGGGTCTACACTGTTTACTCAGCCCTGTCTGTCCGAATACATAAGGCAAATTCGGTGCCACATATTGCAGCATCTGATCAAGGTCTTCAGTGGTTGGTTAAAAAATAAAAAGAGAAATGATCAGGAATTGAGACAATCAGATCCCAAATTCTTCCCACAATTAAAACATGGAGTGAAAAAAGTAAACAAAATGGACTACAGGTAAACTGAGTCAGCAGCTCTTTCCCAAAAAGGTGGTGGCTCAGAATATCCAAACCTAAATAAAAAGGAGCAACATACATAATGGGGGAAAGACTCAGAATCACCAACATGACAAACATTAAACTGGAAGGCAAACATAACTAAAATGAACAACCAAAAAGGGTGAAGAATCAGAATCACAACATACAGTAGAACTTTGATGGCTCGAACACCAATGGCTCATTTACCATGGCTGAGTCGAACACATTCTTGAGCCCCTAGCGAAATCCTCTACATAAGAAATAGTGGGGGATAATTAAGGAGATTCTAGTCTTTTATCTTGCAAATGTATGCTGTGTGCACTCATTAGAATCGCCTTGATGAGGCGATTCTAATGAGTACACACAGCATACATATTCATTATAGAACACCGAAAAGATGTCAAAAAGTATCTCGTTATGCCTCCTGACAGTAACCTCAGTGGCTCGAACTACCCCTGTCTCGAACATATTTTCGAGGCCCCAAAGGTGTTCGAGCCATTGAAATTCTACTGTATATGATTTAAGTTTGGAAATTTTGTGAAATGTTCAATGAATAAGATAACCATGACACCCTATATTGCAACTGGACCTCTCCAAAGATGCTAGATGGAAGATTTTATTGAACATTTACCCTTATCCTGCTGAATCAGAATATGTACTACCTTTTGCAAACAGTGTAGATGCAGATCAGGGGCCAGTTGTTCAAAACTATTTGTTACAGACATCATTACCTCCCTTCCATTATCTACCTTGGTAGATCATATGCAGAGCTTCTAGGTTTATAATCACTCTCTGACAACTGCATCAGGGAGTTGACTCTTTGGCTCAGCCCTTAGAGCACTGGACTATCACCCGAGCGGCCCAGGTTGGAATCCCATCATAGGCGTGGATTTTTTTCAGGCTATGCATCTTTCCTTTGTTACGGCTTTCATGTCGTAAGACTATGGACGTTGTTAGCTAATGTATCGGTAAATTTTCGTTCATTTATTATGGCAAATATGCTAATATTTTTGCTAAAAAAATGTGAGCAGCTTTGCAAAAGCTGCTCACATTTTTTTTTCAGCAAAAATACTGAAATTTTAGATATTGAACTTGCTAGAACAGAATATGACCACTAATGAGCTTGTTAAGCTTACAAGGCTTTGAACAACTGGCCCCAGATGGCTTCAGTGTCTGCACTGTTTGACATTCAGGTAGTGAATTTGTAGGAATGAATTACATCAAGTAATCTGATTGGTTTAATGTCAGAAATGTGTGTGGCTAAATTTATTTATTTATTCAGCAGAATAAGATTTAAAGGATTATTTTTTGTTTTGAAATTAACCGTTTCTTAGAACATAATTGACTGTCTTGAGCTTGGTAAAATTCCCAAAACATTTTGAAGAGAAAAAGTAACTGTTAACTGATTTTGTTTATATTTGGGTCTATAAACAACTGAGTATATGTACAAAGTATAACTTTTCTAGACCAGCTTTGTGAAATCGAAGTTATCCTGGTTCAATGCATGCATATTGCTTAAATCAAAAATGACCAATGATTTCTGTTATACACCACAACCTCTTTACATGTATAACACTGTTAATGGGTTCCAAAGCAGAAATCGAGTTTAAATAACTCGATTTCTGCTTTGGAACCCATTAACAGTGTTATACATGTTCTATCCAAACAAAAATGTGTAGATAATATAGAAAAATGACCATCTATGGTCATTTTTCTATATAATATATACATTTCTGGCATCCATCTTGATACCGGCCCCAATAGCTCAGTTGGTAGAGTGTCCGCTCCGGGGAACGGGAGGTCTCGGGTTCGATCCCGGGCCGCGACATACCAAAGTCGTTAAAAATGGTACTAGCTGCTCCTCGCTTGGCACTCAGATTTACGGGGTAGAGCTAGGACTGGTCAATCCAGTGTCAGGATAATGTGACTGGGTGTGGTATCATGTAATGTGTCTGGGACATGATACTTCAGTGAGGCAGCACTATAAACGTGAGCATTGAGCTCCCTGTCGCAACCAGACACCGTCGTGATATGACTGAAAAAATTGTTGAAAGCAACGGTAAACCCGAATTCACACACACACACACGCATCCATCTTGAAAATGTGTTATATCCAAAACTGTGTTTTTACAGACGTTGTGGTGTATTCATTTTCTGTTTTGACTTGTAGTATAATCCTGTATATCGACGCACTGTCCAAAGGTAAAGACTCTGAATAAGATACAGATAGTTCACAAGTTGCTTATGACAACAAGGATTCAGTACTGAAATGTCATGTTATGTATTTTTGGCCAGTGGCGTTCATTTCCTCAATAAACATTTACTCAATAAACTTGATCTTGTACATAAAATAAATCTGATTTTCCTTTCAACTTGCAAACTGTTTGAAATAATTTGTAATGTTTTTTTTCTGTGATTTCAGCTCTTCACTGGCATTTTGAATCTCAGGTAAATTTTATATTGTCTTAACTCATTTCATCCGGGGGAAACCCCAGAATGGGTCATTGGCAAACAGTGCAGACTTAGACCAGATGCAGCAGTGTGCAGTGTCTGCTCATGGTCTTCTCTGTTTGCTAAAAATTCATCCATTTTTAAAATAAATAATTTCTTAAAAAAACTGAACTGGACACCCCGGGGTTTTAAAGTATACTTCTGCTATATATAGAAGGAAGCTTCTGTTCAGTATAAAAAAAAAGACATAGAGGATCTTACATGAGTGTTCATGTATTATTGAATTTATTAAACGAGTTGAGGAAAAGGGATAAAATGTGAGGCTTTGCCAAGCATTTTATCCCTTTTCCTCAACGAGTTTAATAAATTCAATAATACATGAGCACGAATGCAAGATTCTATTTATCATATGACATTTAAAACGCATTTTATTCACAATTGTTTACAAAAATGTCAATATTCTGCCGTTAGTAAACGCGACGTCATTAAGGACGTCATACATGTTACGTTACGGGACGTATCTAGCTAATTTGCATATTTAATCCACTAGTGGATTATCGAAAATATTACATGGCGTTATTACACTCTCAGGCGCGACGTCATATGATAAATTACGATAACACACCCCTGCAATTAGTGCATTTTTGCACATCAATCAAATCTGAGATTTTTCTTTAACATTTATACTGCAAGCATATACTGTGCGTACTCGTTAGAACCGCCTCAATGAGTTCTCACAGTCTATGGCTTGGAGCAGAAATATAATATTTGCCCCGTCAACCCCAGTTGTCTCTATATAAAGTGGCATTTAGGGGGGGTGTTTATTTCACCTGCTTGTGCATGTGATGGATTAAAGACTGCATATATTTGTATGCCATTTTATCGAAGAGACAATTTTTATGTGTATCTGCCTTCCTACATGTATAAATTGTGGGATCTTCTACTTTAACAACAACAACAAAATAAGTGCTCTCCATGAGCGCATAGACATGCTGTTGCAAAGGCAAATAAAATAAAATGAGCAAAAGTTCATCTTTTAAAAAAACTTAAACGGTTTCAGTTTTTCTTACTTTGTGTTTTCTACACCTGTCCTCCAGTACGAGACCACCTATTGGACTGTTCAAAAGTGGTCTGAAGACCAATTTTGAACAGTCCCAAAGGTGGTCTGGGTATAGAATTTGACGGTACATGCATATGTTTGAAAGAGTTTTACTATACATTTGTATGTTTAGAAGTTTTCATTTCCTCTCTATATCAATTACGCTCCCGCACATTGGGGCTTGGAGAAATAGATTTGCATCCAAAGCACAGAGCTAAAATCGACCAAACATTTGCATACTTGTAAACCACTTAGAGTGGGTTCCAGCCTGGCTTGGGTCATGTGAGAGGCCAAGTTCTGAAACGGATGGTCAGGGTTTTTTTCACCGGTTACTCCAGTTTTCGCCCACCTGATTATCAATTGGCTCGATATGTGTGAAATAATCTTGAAAGGGCTGTAAAACCAAAATCAAATAAAAAAAAAAAAACACTTAGAAGGTCTAAGCTTGCCCAGGCTAAGTGGTGCAAGTCGGACCATCCCTAGTGGTTTCTTTTGGCAGTAGAGCTTGAGATATCATTTCATCTCATTGTTGGATAAAATACCCATAAAATAGGAAGCATTATCTCCACAGTGGCCTGAATATTGGTGATGGGACATACTAAACACAAACTAAACCTTAGTTAGTGAGATGTAAAACTCAGCAAGTTTTTCTCCGGGTACTCCGGTTTTCGCCCACCTCTGATTAACAATCGGCTTGATATGAGTGAAATAATCTTGAAACCCAAACCAAAAAAAAAAAAAAACTCAGCAAACAGACAAACTTTCCTGAAACTATGGTACATGTTTATTCAGCCAGTGTATAATGTCATTTTTTTTTACTGAATTTAGTGTGTTGGTATATATACTGTGAAAATCCTGAAAATTTGTCAATATTAAGGAATTGCTGTAATTCTCCTAAAATTTTAACAAGTTTGTTATTTAATCCAGCAAGGAGTCCAAAAAGTGCAGACAGAATGGCAAGCAGTGTAGACCCTGATCAGACTGCTCCTTCAGGAGCAGTCTGATCTGGGTCTGCACTGTTTGCTTGCCTGTCTGTCCCATTACTTAGGCTCATTATGGTATTATTAGGGATTATCAACTAAATGATAATCCCATTTATTTGGTGCGAACAAATTGAATGGACTGTCATTAATGTGTCATGATTGCAGCTTCAGGGTGGCTTGACCTCTCATTATTTAGGTTTAAACAATGTCTGATCGCAATTTCGATCTCGTCATCCACCATGACAGTTGGTCCAGGTTACTGGACGCTTGCACCGTGTTTGTTATTCAGCAGTCAAGCGTCTTAAGGGCCAAACTATGGTTTGGCGTCTTGCGCATGCTCAGGGAAACCTTCCTTTTCCGTTTTCAAATCCAGCAAAAGAAAGTTGTATTTTTTAAGAGGAATCTAAAACTAAAAATCCAGCAAGAGAAAGTTGTCGGGACTCGGTTGAGATATGTTTCATAATAAAAGAAGAAGAGGGGTCCTTTAGCTATAATATAAGAATTTCCATTGGTTGACCTCGAACAACAATAATATTATCGGAACTTTCATTTTGCAACCGGAAATGATAAAATGCGTTAGTGACGAGGTACAACTAAATAGGGAAAAAGTGACAACTAAGACAGTTCACCGTTACGAAAATATTAGGAAAAGTGACACTACGGCGGCATAAAAATCGCCATTTTAATTGCAAAATATACAAGGGTGACAATGGTGGCCCTGCGAGTTTTTGGTACCTTATAAAGCTTGGGGAAAAATGTTATTATGGAAGATAAATAGTATGCAGCGAAGAAATTAAAGGGCTAAATATGATTTCTGATATAAGGACGGTCGGCAGGGAACTCTTCAGTAAAAAGAAACAAAGAACGGATATCTTTCCCGCCAGTTTCTCATTTGGTGGAGGTGAAAGCTTCGGTTTTTATTGCTAAAATTTGATCATTTTTGAACAGTTAAAAGCAAAATCTTTGCCAGAGGTGTGGGACTGATTGAAAATATTTCTTGTGTACATTTGGTAAGGTCATATAGCAGAATACCTTTGTTTGCACCTCCGAAAACGGCGGACCTCAGTGGAAGTGACTTCACGCCGATCGTCCTTATATATTTTGTACCACAGGGACGCCCGGTATCTGTTTATTTTGAGTGCAAATCTTGGGAATTTATCTGTAGATAGATTGTAGACAAGATGGTGGCCGATATTTACAAACTGACTGGGGAATTTCCACAGGGGTCATGACCTTTGGCACTCATTGTGTAACGCTAAATTAACTTAAAATACCATATTTTAAGTAAATGCGCTTTTAGAATTTTCTTTATATTTTTGAAGGGATTATGCCTCGACTTTCGGATCTGTTTATTTTGAGTGCAAATCTTGGGAATTTATCTGTAGATAGATTGTAGACAAGATGGTGGCCGATATTTACAAACTGACCGGGGAATTTCCACAGGGGTCATGACCTTTGGCACTCATTGTGTAAGGCTAAATTAACTTAAAATACCATATTTTAAGTAAATGCGCTTTTAGAATTTTCTTTATATTTTTTAAGGGATTATGCCTCGACTTTTGGGTATAATAGCGTCAGTTTGGGTTGTCAGAGTTAAACAGCGCAGTCATTGCGGGATAGCTTGATGGCTCGGCTGACCAGCTATGTTATTTTTAAATATGCAAATGACCATGTGTTTGTCGAATGTTAGTTTATTTATGAACACCCGACCTACTTTTGAGCCGGACATAGCCGCTTGAATCACAGGTGTGATATACCGGTATTATCGATAGTAACCTGTCAATTAAACATATATTGGGAATTCAATGACAACAAACAATATATTTTCTAAAGGTAATTTTATTGACTTTCAAAACATATTTGAAGCCACAAACCTCATCTGATTCGATATGACAGAGTGGCTGGACCTTTTGACTCTTGTCCGCTATGAACTCTGCACATATCACCATTAGGTCTTGTATATTATATTGTGCAAATGGTACAAGCTTAAGGCTGTGGTTGCCTTTTGGTAAATTCCGATATAAAAGGAAAATTTGGGCTATTACTCGTCTCTCCTTTAGACTCTGATCAGCTCAGATTCAAGCTTGACGGGAAGTTTTATTTTGTTTAAGCAATGCCATTTGGTTGCAGCATAGCACGCCAGACTTTCGAGACTGTCGCTACTTTTTTGGAATTCTGGGTAGCTAGACATGTTTCTGAGGGACGATTCATATGTTATCTTGACAGTTTCCTGCTTGGTACTAGGGAGTCCATTTTGTGGGCAATTTATAAATGCTACATGTGGTTTATCAAAGATACACTGTCACCTTCGCATCACAGCAGATATGAAGGAATTTGAACTTTGGGTACAATTTTTCAAAAAAAAAAAAAAAAAAAAATTATGGTATTTCCGTTTCTCATGACTGGTTCTGGATGTCAAATGAGGACTTACAGCACTGCACCATTCGTGCAAGGGGTTTGAACTCAGTTTTGGTGCCTACTTTGTAGGTAATGAGATAAGACCAGTGGTCCAGTGGATAATTTTTCCATCTTTGGAGCATCTTCTGTTATTTATTTTTGATTTATAAAAAAAAAAAAAAAAAACAGTAGTGTACTGGGAACTGCACCCTGCAGTACACCACATTCTATTCAAAATTACAGACCAACCTTACCAAGTCACGGAAGGCAATGTTAATCGAGATATTTCCATGACATATTAAAAATGTAGAGTGCCGAGTACTGAACTTTGCAGTACACAACATTCTTTTCAAATCTACGGATCAACCTTACCACTCACGGAGGGTAATGTTTAATGAGATATTTCCATTTATGTATTTATTTATTTATTTATTTTAATTTATGCATTTATTAAAATGTAGAGTACTGAGCACTGCACCTTGCAGTACACCACATTCTAATCACACATACCCACTCACGCAGGGTAATGTTGGATGAGATAGTTCTAATCAGATAAATAAACTAGATAAATATTTAATTCATCTTTAGAATTAGTTGAGACATAACTGCCCTCCAAAAATATCGTGCATCCCACTTGCAATCAATGCATCTATATGTTGCCTTGGTTGTCAAACAATATATGATGTGGAAGCCTGATGGTAGTCTAGACTTCTTTTGCCTCCGGAATGGCCATTCATTAAAGCACTGTCAGCTCAGTGGCATTCTTGTGACAGCTGTAGAAAATAAATTAGGACTTCCAAAGCAACTTTATGCTGCACATTCCTTTAGAATTGGAAGGGCTATTAATTTGGCAGCTAAGGGTATTCTAGTATAGCCATAAAAGAACTTGGTTGATGGAAAACTGGGGCGGTAACATAGTACATACTTTTTTAAATTGTCTGTTACAGATATATTGATTATTGGTGATTTCCTGGTTTCACACCTTGCTGACAGTGTATCAGCTCTCAGACCTCCAGCTAATGCAGTGATTGTTAGCTAAAATTTTTATTAGGGTTCAGCGGTGCACTGGGATCACTACGACACCGAGCTCCAATGGTTGCTGCAGTTTCATTCAACCCTTGTGATGATAATTATTCACCTCGGGGGCAACAACCTTGTTGAGTGGTCCCAAAGCAAACTTCTTAAAGACTTTTAAAAGCTAATTTGCATACATGGCTTCTATCTATCCCGAAGCCCAAACGGTATGATCAGACATCCTCCCTAATTGTCAGTCGTGGCTGGCGGCGGACAACACTCATGAAGGGCTTAAAAAGCTGGATCAAAGGAGGCGTATAAACCAATCGGGTAGACAGCCTGCTTTAATTGTAGTGACCGAACAATCAAGCATGTGCTTGATTTCAATACAACAGGGCTATTTAAGACGGATAGGGTTCATCTCACTGCTGTGGGCAATATCATATTTTTAAATACATTTGAGGAAGTAGTCAATCAATTTGTTACAGACCCTTCTTCCCAAATGTAAAATCCTAATATGTAGTTAGATTAACAGGACAAGGATAAAAAGGCTATATTCATAAAAATGTTGACTTGCTGAATTGGGGGACAAATTTATGTGGGGCATCATAAATTTGCTGTGGCGGAATTCAGCATTCGATAGGGGGGACGCTTTGCTTAGACAGCTGTTTGGTTGTAATGAAACTTTATGCCTTGAGCCTAGATTCCAAATACTGGTTGCTGGGAGCAAGGCTGAAGTTTGTTTCTTTCAGGACTTCTACTTGGACTGGGTGGCATCTCCTTCATGGAAGTGGTCCGCCATAACCTGAAGATTTGTTCTTGAGCCTAGATTCTGGGTACTGGTTGCTGGGAGCAGAGCTGAGGCTTGTTTCTTTCAGAACTTCTTGAACTGGGTGGCGTCTCCTTCATGGAAATGGTTCGCCATAGCCTGAGGATGTGTTCCCCCCAGGGTCATACTAAAAGTTTCTAAATTGCAAGTCATAAGTAAGGTTCGCATTTGCAGCCGGGGCTATTTGAATATATGTAATATGGGATGGATTACATGGTATGCATTGCATAATGCAGAAGATGGTATGGAATGCGTGTCATGGAATGCATTTTGGAGTGCACATTACGGAGTGCTCACTGTCAAGATTAGTTGGAGTGCATAAATTGGAGTGCACAAGAGTTGGGATAGAGTGGAGCGTACAAATAGGATGTGCGCAATATCTGGATTGTTACATAATTTGGAGCGTACAGTCAGGATGTGCGCAATATTTAGAATGCTAAAAAATTGTAAAGCATACCAACAAGATGTATGCAATATTTGGAATACTTGGAGCGTACAAATAGGATGTGCGCAATATTTGGATTGTTACAAAATTTGGAGCGTACAAACAGGATGTGCGCCTTATTTGGAATGTTAAAAAATTGTGGAGCGTACAAACAGGATGTACGCAATATTTGGAATACTCTGTTACAAAATTTGGAGCGTACTATAGGAAGTGCGCAAGTTTTGGAATGTTACAAAATCTTGGAGCACACATTTGGAGTGTGCGCATATTTTGGAATACTCAAAATTCAAAATTGGACTGCACAATATTTTGAGTGCAAACAAATTAATAATTTGGTGCCCGTTTTCGTGCGAGCAAGGTTATATGCTGTCACTGCGTCCCCCCTTCGACCTGAATCTACTCGGTGTCCATATACTGCCAATAATGTTTTATTAACTATGTGAAAAAGGAGATAAATAAAAGTAGTTGTATCTATATATATTTTGTTGTATGAGTGAGCATCCTTAATAATAGGGATTATCAACTAAATGATAATCCCATTTATTTGGTGCGAACAAATTGAAAGGACTGTCATTAATGTGTCATGATTGCAGCTTCAGGGTGGCTTGACCTCTCATTATTTAGGTTTAAACAATGTCTGATCGCAATTTCGATCTCGTCATCCACCATGACAGTTGGTCCAGGTTACTGGACGCTTGCACCGTGTTTGTTATTCAGCAGTCAAGCGTCTTAAGGGCCAAACTATGGTTTGGCCTCTTGCGCATGCTCAGGGAAACCTTCCTTTTCCGTTTTCAAATCCAGCAAAAGAAAGTTGTATTTTTTAAGAGGAATCTAAAACCCACCCACCCGCCGCTGTCGTTGTGATCTTATTGGCAGTCCAGGAAGTTTAATACCTGATACTGTCTTAAGTTCTTTTCATTTCAGGCTTGTTTGGTGCCTCCTGGTGCTGAGGCTGGCATGTCCTAATTAAAGATGCTGTACATACGACAGTCTACTTGTATAAATATAGCAACAATACTTAGTTCTATAAGTCAATATATAATTAACAAATAAGTAAATATGTGTTAAATTGGATATATATATTATTCTCCCGACGCTGGATATTATTCTCCAGTCGCTGTAGAGAGACTGTTGGATGTGACAACGCTGCCTATCGACGTATATCTTCGACTGGCCCACAAAATGGATTGATGTGTTAACACTATATATATGTATACTGGCTACTTAGTGACTTTTAATGCCCATGATTTTAACTACATATACGCATGTGACATTGAACATAAACTAAAAGCCCAAAATTCAGCGACAGCTGTTGAGCCTTTAATAGGCTGGATCCCTTCAACAACAACGATGGAACACGCAAATATGTTCTATAAAAGGGTTATCCTTTGGAAGCAAGGAATACACTACAGAAGTGAAAAATATGGAGTGTGCATGTTTTCTGGGCCAGACTAGCTAGTTTCGGCCAATTAGGCCTCATCAGTGACCCTCAGATATTTTCAAATTTCCATAATGGAATCAATGAGCCCAAAGGACAAGAAAATATAATCTACACTATGATGTAGACTCCGGATCGGTTGTTTATGGCCACCTAATTTCTTCACCGAGAGATTCTGCTGACTTTTGATCAGCTGAGCTTCGAGGTGCAATGTGGAATTCAGCATTCCATGGGGGGGGACGCTTTGCTTAGACAGCTGTTTGGTTGTAATGAAACTTTACGCCTTGAGCCTAGATTCCAAATACTGGTTGCTGGGAGCAAGGCTGAAGTTTGTTTCTTTCAGGACTTCTACTTGGACTGGGTGGCATCTCCTTCATGGAAGTGGTCCGCCATAACCTGAAGATTTGTTCTTGAGCCTAGATTCTGGGTACTGGTTGCTGGGAGCAGAACTGAGGCTTGTTTCTTTCAGAACTTCTTGAACTGGGTGGCGTCTCCTTCATGGAAATGGTTCGCCATAGCCTGAGGATGTGTTCCCCCCAGGGTCATACTAAAAATTTCTAAATTGCAAGTCTTAAGTAAGGTTCGCACGTGCAGCCGGGGCTATTTGAATATATGTAATATGGGATGGATTACATGGTATGCATTTCATAATGCAGAAGATGGTATGGAATGCGTGTCATGGAATGCATTTTGGAGTGCACATTACGGAGTGCTCACTGTCAAGATTAGTTGGAGTGCATAAATTGGAGTGCACAAGAGTTGGGATAGAGTGGAGCGTACAAATAGGATGTGCGCAATATCTGGATTGTTACATAATTTGGAGCGTACAGTCAGGATGTGCGCAATATTTAGAATGCTAAAAAATTGTAAAGCATACCAACAAGATGTATGCAATATTTGGAATACTTGGAGCGTACAAATAGGATGTGCGCAATATTTGGATTGTTACAAAATTTGGAGCGTACAAACAGGATGTGCGCCTTATTTGGAATGTTAAAAAATTGTGGAGCGTACAAACAGGATGTACGCAATATTTGGAATACTCTGTTACAAAATTTGGAGCGTACTATAGGAAGTGCGCAAGTTTTGGAATGTTACAAAATCTTGGAGCACACATTTGGAGTGTGCGCATATTTTGGAATACTCAAAATTCAAAATTGGACTGCACAATATTTTGAGTGCAAACAAATTAATAATTTGGTGCCCGTTTTCGTGCGAGCAAGGTTATATGCTGTCACTGCGTCCCCCCTTCGACCTGAATCTACTCGGTGTCCATATACTGCCAATAATGTTTTATTAACTATGTGAAAAAGGAGATAAATAAAAGTAGTTGTATCTATATATATTTTGTTGTATGAGTGAGCATCCTTAATAAATATATTTGTAATGTTCATGTAATTATTTTACATTGAGTAGAACCTTTTTATTTACAGTGTATTCCTACACCCATGGCTTGGTATTGGCACCACCTACCAAAGTGGTTTCTCAGCTTAAGCGTTGCAGCCACTTACCTCATACAAATACCGACTCCGTTCCTCTTCTTCTCACCTGTGAGATCGATGAGGGTGGTAGCATTTTGGTTACAGGTATGTCTGCACGTGCAAATATATATGTACAGTAGAACTTCGATGGCTCGAACACCGATGGCTCGTTTACCATGGCTGAGTCGAACCCGTTTTTGAGTCGCCAGAGAATTCTACTGCATAAGAAGTAGTGTGGAATAATTAAGGAGATTTTCGAATTTTAACTTGCAAATGAATGCTGTGTGTACTCATTAGAATCGCCTCGATGAGGCGATTCTAATGAGTACACACAATATTCATTTTATTATGAAACACCCAAAAGATCACCCAAAATTACCCCTCAGTGGCTCGAACTACCCCTGTCTCGAACAGATTTTCGTGGTCCCAAAGGTGTTCGAGCCATTGAAGTTTGACTGTAGCTGCTTTCATTATTATTTGCTTTCAGTTTATTCCTACTCCTCTGGCCTGGTACTGGCATCATCTACCAGGATGGTTCCTGCAGCTGAGCGTTGTAGCAACCTACATTATAGAGATACCAGCTCCTTTTCTGTTTTTTTCGCCAGTCAGGTCAATGAGGATTGTTGCTTTTTGGTCACAGGTAGGTTTTTTTGCATTTATGTAAGGATATTTATGAAAAAATCTGCTGAGTATAGCCTCCAAGTTTTTCCCCATTTTGGTGCACATTTGTATGCTTACAATCTACCTCATAACGGCCTCGGAAGCTCAGTCAGATGCGCGTCTGACTGGTGAGGATGTGGGATTGATACCTGCCAGGGTACGCAACATTCTTTCATGGAGATTGATCATGAAACCTTTTCTACGGTCATTCTTTCACTTCCCCTGATTCAAGAAGAGCAGTTGTCAGTTTCTGGCAAAAGAATGTGCACTGTACTAGTTAACCGCTTATATATGAGCCTGCCCAGGAAAAGTGTGGATAGGTAAACTGACTGGCTCAAAAATGACCTAAATAGTGTTGACTGGGTTGTTAAACCCCAATACAAACAAACAGACAAAGCAATCTACCGTATATAAAACAAAGCACCGACAGCACTGGTGGGTCAGTTGCTTCTAGGATAGCAAAATGGCTCTGAACAAGGACTTAGGCTGTTTGGTTTAACCTATTCAGTACCAGAAACCTCTAAAGAGGTACCTTGGCAAACAGTGCAGGCCCAGATCAGAAGCCGCAGAACGCGGCTTCTGATCAGGGCCTACACTGCTTGCAAAAAGTTAAGCCATTTCCTGAATAAATTTTGAAGACAAACACAACCAGACACCCCTAAATTTCGAAATGGACTCCTGCCATATATAAGGTGGAAGATTCCATTTGGTACAAAAAGGGTTAACCATGAAACAACTGTACTTTAACCCATATATAACAATGGAATCTTCCACATAGTAAGTTAAGAGTGGTCCGTTTCCAATTATAGGGTGTCAGGGTTGTTTTTTGTTTGTGGCAAATTTTACAAAAATGAATTTTAAGCAAGCAGTGTAGACCCAGATCAGACAACTGGACCCAGATCTTCAAAATCTTCGAAGTTCATTTTGTGTAACCTAACAAAACTGACTGCTTGAAGGAGGTGGCTGTTTAGCAGAGAGAAATATTTTGAGGTAATGTTTGGACTGATACAGACAGACAAAAATAAGTGATAACTGTAGACAGACCAATATGGATGTTTGAAAAGAAATATAAATAATGGAGAGGTGTCACCTGTTTATGTTTCTTTTAATTACATATTATAAAATGATGTCAAAATGGTAATTTTAAGGAAAATAAACATACGAAAAAAGAAATTATTCCTGTATTTACTTCCAATATTTGGTAGTTGAGTTAACTAAGGCTGTTTAATAGAGGGAATTAAGATTTATGAATCATCATGTGGTGACTGGCTGTAGGAGAGAGGTGGCTGCTATGTAGAGGTTAAATTTATTGTAAAATGCTTTTGGGAGGAATTATTGTGGCTTTGAAGAGAAGCGGCTGTGCAGAAGTGACCATTACTGGAGGTCTACTGTGTATATAACATATGTTTATCCCAGTAGCAGAACTAAAGGAGAGACTCTAATGACCTGTGAATCTGGTGACAGACCTTAAAAAGGCTGTGAATTAATAGCAGGACCAGTATAGTTTTGAGGGCCCAAGCTGACAAAGTTGGTGTATGCTGTCTGGGTATCTATCACATTGTACTCAAAATTTGTTTGCCTGATATGCGTCTGACATTAGTATCAACACGTGAAATCTTAGAGATTGAGGTTCAGCACTGTTAATGATCAAAGCCTAGTTGTATAATGATAAACAAACTACAGTAGAACTTTGGGCTCAAACACCGATGACTCGTATACTGTGGCCGAGTCAAACCTGTTCTTGAGTCCCTTGGGAATTTCTCTACATAAGAAATAGTGAGGGAAAATTTAGGATATTTTTGTCTTTCATCTTGCAAATGTATGCTGTGTGTACTCATTAGGATTGCCTCAATGAGGCAATTCTAATGAGTACACACATCATACATTGTATTATAGAACACAAAAAAGAAGTCTCAACATTACCCCTGCTATTCCTCCTGGAACTAGCCCTTGATGGCTCGAACTACACCTGTCTTGAACAGATTCATCACGTGAACAAGTCCGTGAAATGAACACCCCCCCCCCTTAAACCCCACTTTATATAGAGAAAACTTGGGTTTATGGGGTTATTCATGATTTGTCTTACTTCTGCTCCAAGACAGGTTGTGGGTACTGGTTAGAATCGCCTCATTTTAGAACCGCCTCAATGAGGCAGTTCTAGCCAGCACCCGCAACCTATGTTTGAAGTAAAAATAACAAAAATTTTACAGATTTTCGTTAGAAAAGTAGCCATTTTGGAGATGTGAAAAAATGTACTATGTCGCACGGGTGTGTTATCGTAATGTTCGTGGTCCCAAAGATATTCGAGCCATTGAAGTTTGACTGTAGTTAGTGGTCAAACTGTTTAATGTTCTAGCAAGTATAATACCTAATGTCAGCCTCTAACAAATAAAATATTTTTGCTAAAATACAGATGACTCACCCTATCTCAAACTCCAAGAGACCTGATAAAATAGTTTGAGTTATCAGTAGTTCAAGATAACGAAACTGGGATGTCATGGGAATGAAAATTAAATTCATTTGGAAGGCACATATACAATGTACATGTATGTTGTTCTATAAAAAATAACATTTACATGTACCAAAAATAGCCTTGTTTTAGTTTTAGGATGAGCAATGATTCCAGTGGAATAAAAAAATAAATATGTAAACTGGTAGAATTCTCTCGATTTTTGTAATCTCATATTCTCACAACTTTGGATTTCCAAAACATCTATAAATAAGTTGGTTCTGGTTCCCGCATTTGCATGCAATGCTTACATAGGATTGCATAGCAGTATGCACATGTGACGCACTAGTTTGGATTTCCTCCCTTCGCATAGTTTGCTATGCCGGTGTCCCAGTTTATCTTGACCCCTGGGTAGCTTTACCCCCGGGGGTAAAGCTACTCAGGGGTAGCTTTACCCCCGGGGGTAAGGATATCCCGGGATATCTATACCCCCACCCTGGATATCTTCACCCCCGGGGGTAAAGCTAAACTGGCCAGGATATCTTTACCCCCGGGGGGTAAAGCTAAACTGGCCAGGATATCTTTACCCCCACCCCAACTTTTGGGTATAAACTATTTTCTTAACACCCAATTTCTTCTTATATGTAAGAGAAGCAAGATAGTGGACTCGATGTTTCACTTTAACATTTTTCGTTTCAATCATGACTCGGACTAATAGAACTACCCTTAGTAAGAAATATGAACACATTATAGAGGCAAATGATTATTTAATAACTTCTTTTTATATATTTTCTTATTCAAAATGTCCCTTATGACAATCTTTCATAAACTTGCATTATCCCTGTCAGTTGTGAAATGGGTGGTGGTGGTGAGTGCAAAGGCGGGGGTAAAGATATCCCGGCTGGGATATCTTTACCCCCGGGGGTAATGCTAAACTGGCCAGGATATCTTTACCCCCACCCCAACTTTTGGGTATCAACTATTTTCTTAATGCCCAATTTCTTCTTATATGTAAGCGAAGCAAGATAGTGAACTCGATGTTTCACTTTAACATTTTTCATTACAATCATGACCAAGACTAATAGTACTACCCTTGGTAAGAAATATGACCATATTATAGACACAAATGATTATTTAATAACTTCTTTTTGAATATTTTCTTATTCAAAATGTCCCTTATGACAATCTTTCATAATCTTGCATTATCCCTGTCAGTTGAGAAATGGGTGGTGGTGGTGAGTGCAAAGGCGGGGGTAAAGATATCCCGGCTGGGGTATCTTTACCCCCAGGGGTAAAGCTAAACTGGCCAGGATATCTTTACCCCCACCCCAACTTTTGGATATCGACTATTTTTTTAATGCCCAATTCTTATATGTAAGAGAAGCAAGATAGTGGACTTGATGTTTCACTTTAACATTTTTCGTTTCAATCATGACTCAGACTAATAGAACTACCCTTAGTAAGAAATATGACCATATTATAGCAGCAAATGATTATTTAAGTACTTCTTTTTTGTATATTTTCTTATTTAAAATGTTGCTTATGACAATCTTTCATAATCTTGCATTATCCCTGTCAGTCGTGAAATGGGTAGTGGTGGTGAGTGGAAAGGTGGGGGTCAAGTTATCCTGGCTGGGATATCTTTACCCCCAGGGATAAAGCTAAACTGGCCAGGATATCTTTACCCCCACCCCAACTTTTGGATATAAACTATTTTCTAAATGCCCAATTTCTTCTTATATGTAAGAGAAGCAAGATAGTGGACTGGATGTTGCATGTTAACATTTTTCGTTTCAATCATGACTTGGACTATTAGAACTACCTTTAGTAAGAAATATGACGATATTATAGAGGCAAATGATTATTTAATAACTTCTTTTTTTTTTATTCAAAATGTCCCTCATGTCAGTTGTGAAATGGGTGGTGGGGGTGAGTGGAAAGGTGGGGGTAAAGATATACCTGCTGGGATATCTTTACCCCTGGGGGTAAAGCTAAACTGGCCAGGATATCTTTACCCCACCCCAACTTTTGGGTATAAACTATTTTCTAAATGCCCAATTTCTTCTTATATGTTAGAGAAGCAAGATAGTGGACTCGATGTTTCACTTACACATTTTTCGTTTCAATCATGACTCAGACTAATAGAACCTACCTTAGTAAAAAATATGACCATATTATAGAGGCTTATGATTATTTAATAACTTCATTTTGCATATTTTCTTATTCAAAATGTCCCTTATGACAGTCTTTCATAAACTTGCATTATCCCTGTCAGTTGTGAAATGGGTGGTGGTGATGAGTGCAAAGGCGGGGGTAAAGATATCTCGGCTGGGATATCTTTACCCCCCGGTGGTAAAGCTAAACTGGCCAGGATATCTTTACCCCGACCCCAACTTTTGGGTATAAACTATTTTCTAAATGCCCAATTTCTTCTTATATGTAAGAGAAGCAAGATAGTGGAATCGATGTTTCACTTTTACATTTTTTTCGTTTCAATCGTGACTCGGACTAAAAGAACATCCCTTAGTAAGAAATATGAACATATTATAGAGGCAAATGATTATTTAATAACTTCTTTTTGTATATTTTCTTATTCAAAATGTTGCTTATGACAATCTTTCATAATCTTGCATTATCCCTGTCAGTCGTGAAATGGATGGTGGTGGTGAGTGGAAGGGCAGGGGTAAAGATATCCCAGATGGGATATCTTTACCTCCGGGGGTAAAGCTAAACTGGCTAGGATATCTTTACCCCCAACCCCAACTTTTGGGTATAAACTATTTTCTTTATGCCCAATTTCTTTTTATATGTAAGAGAAAGATAGTGGACTCGATGTTTCACTTTAACATTTTTCT
The DNA here is from genome assembly GCA_963580285.1 of Lucinisca nassula. NCBI lineage: Eukaryota > Metazoa > Mollusca > Bivalvia > Lucinida > Lucinidae > Lucinisca > Lucinisca nassula. The sequence continues at coordinate 63,334,550 of OY757021.1, read as the reverse complement.
TTTCAATCATGACTCGGACTAATAGAACTACCCTTAGTAAGAAATATGACGATATTATAGAGGCAAATGATTATTTAATAACTTCTTTTTTGTATATTTTCTTATTCAAAATGTTGCTTATGACAATCTTTCATAATCTTGCATTATCCCTGTCAGTCGTGAAATGGGTGGTGGTGGTGAGTGGAAAGGCGAGGTAAAGATATCCCAGCTGGGATATCTTTACCCCCGGGGGTAAAGCTAAACTGGCCAGGATATCTTTACCCCCACCCCAACTTTTGGGCATAAACTATTTTCTAAATGCCCAATTTCTTCTTATATGTTAGAGAAGCAAGATTGTGGACTCAATGTTTCACTTTAACATTTTTCGTTTCAATCAATATAATTTAGAAGAATATATAAAAAAAAATTATTAAATAATCATTTGCCTAGATAATATGATCATATTTCTTACTAAGGGTAGTTCTATTTGTCCGAGTCACAATTGAAATAAAAAAAATATTCAAGTGAAACATTGAGTCCACCATCTTGCTTCTCTTACATATTAGAAGAAATTGGGCATTTAGAAAATAGTTTATACCCAAAAGTTGGGGTGGGGGTAAAGATATCCTGGCCAGTTTAACTTTACCCCGGGGGTAAAGATATCCCAGCCGGGATATCTTTACCCCCGCCTTTCCACTCACCACCACCAACCTTTTTCACAAATGACAGGGATAATGCAAGATTATGAAAGATTATCATATTTTGAATAAGAAAATATACAAAAAGAAATTATTAAATTATCATTTGCCTCTATAATATGGTCATATTTCTTTCTAAGGGTAGTTCTATAAGTCCGAGTCACAATTGAAACGAAAAATGTTCAAGTGAAACATCGAGTCCACTATCTTGCTTCTCTTACATATAAGAAGAAATTGGGCATTTAGAAAATAGTTTATACCCAAAAGTTGGGGTGGGGGTAAAGATATCCTGGCCAGTTTAGCTTTACCCCTGGGGGTAAAGATATCCCAGCCGGGATATCTTTACCCCCGCCTTTCCACTCACCACCACCACCCATTTCACGACTGACAGGGATAATGCAAGATTATGAAAGATTGTCATAAGCAACATTTTGAATAAGAAAATATACAAAAAAGAAGTTCTTAAATAATCATTTGCCTCTATAATATGGTCATATTTCTTACTAAGGGTAGTTCTATTAGTCCGAGTCATGATTGAAATGAAAAAATGTTCAAGTGAAACATCGAGTCCACTATCTTGCTTCACTTACATATAAGAAGAAATTGGGCATTAAGAAAATAGTTTATACCCAAAAGTTGGGGTGGGGGTAAAGATATCCTAGCCAGTTTAGCTTTACCCCCGGGGGTAAAGATATCCCAGCCAGGATATCTTTACCCCCGGGGGTGAAGATATCCAGGGTGGGGGTAAAGATATCCCGGGTTATCTTTACCCCGGGGGTAAAGGTACCCAGGAGGTAAAGATAAACTGTTACACCGGTTTCATACAAACTTTGACAACAATTCCTACACGATAGTGAACTTTTAAACCATTTTTACAAACAAGAAAACATTCGCGACTTTTTTTTCCATTGTAGCAGCAGATGCATGACTTTTATAGCATTCATTTCACATGCCTCAATGACTGCATAAGAACGTAACGGTTCTGATCAAAATGTGATTTTCAGACTTTCTGGGTCAATTTTCAGTTTGTTTTCATTGAATGAAAGAGAGAAAAAAGCACAATGTTGAATTTTTCCATTTTTATACCCCGCCACATGATAGTGGCGGGGTATTATGTTATACCCTCCGGTGTCCGTCCGTCCATATGTCTGTCCGCACCAACGAAACGACATTTAGGGGGCAAAAAATTTGGACAGTTTGACACTTAAGTATATATTCGTGAGTCCAAATGGGGTTTATTCTGTAATTTTGGTACTTAAGTGGCAAAAATTCGCTCTTAGGTGGCTTGCCGCTTAAGAGAATTTGCCGCTTAAGTAGTCAATATGCCGATGCCTAGCCACTTAAGTATCCGCTCGTGAGAACGTCCATCCGTCCATCCGCACTTCGTTTCCGATCGATAACTTGAGTATTTTTTCACGGATTTTGTTCAAATTTTGCATACATATTGGTATCGGGGATGAGTGGTTTGGGATTGTTAATGGGCAAAATCCGTTAATTTTCAGCAGAGTTCTTGCCCTTTTCAGTATCTGAAAAATGGTTTTTGGCCTCTAATTCCCTTACTATATGGAATATCTGCATGAAACTTCACAGATATATAGAGGACTAAACGGTTCGTATTGTGGCCAAGGACTGCTACTCTGGCTGTTCCAGTTCTTGAGTTATCTGCCCTTGACGTATTTAATGCATTTTAGACTGTAGTTCGTTTATCATTTACAATATCTTGCTGAAACTTCATAGATATGTTGTAGATGAATTGTTATATACTGTGGCAAAGGAACATGACTCTGGCTTTCCCAGCAATTGAGTTATCTGCCTTTGAAATATCTGAAAAATGGTTTTTGGCCTCTAGTTCCCTTACTATATGGAATAGCTCGATGAAACTTCACAGATATATAGAGGACTTAATGGTTCATATCTTGGCCAAGGACCGCTACTCTGGCTATACCAGTTCTTGAGTTATCTGCCCTTGAAGTATTTAAAATGCATTTTATACTGTAGTTCCTTTATTATTTACAATATCTTGCTGAAACTTCATAGATATGTAGTAGATTAAATGTTACATACTGTGGCATAGTTTTGGGCCTCTAGTTCCCTTACTATATGAAATATTTGGATTAAACTTTACAGATATATAGAGGACTAAAGGGTACATATTGTGACCAAGGACCATATAGAGGAGTAAAGGGTACATATTGTGGCCAAGGACCACTTCTCTGGCTGTTCCAGTTCTTTAGTTATTTGCCCTTGATGTATTAAAAATCGATTTTAGACTCTAGTTCCTTTATTATTTGCAATATCTTGCTGAAATTTCATGTCTGAAAAATGGATTTTTACATATGCTTCCTACATCTTCTAACAACTTCATCCACTCACATTAAGACATTACACTTGCGGATCATATCTCTGCTATCCCCTTTCTAGTTATTTAGCCTTGATATATTTTCAAATAAGTTACATTGCTTAGCAGTGGCGGGGTATTATGCAGTATCTGTGGTGCTTTTATCTTAACATTAAAGAAATGCAGAAGCACAGCTTTTCACCCAGAAAATGCCAATCACGACAATTGTCGTCTGCTTTGTCATCTGCCTGTTACTTTAAAAGTCTATTTTTGCAAATAGTGTGGACCCAGATCAGACTGCTCCTATAGGAGCAGTCTGATCAGGGTCCATACTGTTTGCCTGTATGAGAAAATATTTTTAAAAAGTTCACAAAAAGATTCAGCAGACAACATAAACAGACAAAATTTTCAAATGTTTTTCTCGGCGTCTTCAGGGTTAATAAGCATTGGCTCATTAGTGAATAAAAATCCATTTGAGCCAGCAGACGAAAAAACTGCAAGATGACATGCGGGACCAACAAAGACTCAGATTAGCCTATACATAAGTGCAGTCTGCTTACTGTTGATTCATTCAAGTGCGGTCCAGGGCCACTTTTGATGTTGAAAATCAGTGGCACAAAACGACTTGACACGATCATACAACACTGCGCTAAGATCAAAGATTGAGAACAGGTGTCAATGAAGCAATTACTGCAGAGTAATCTCTGTAACTGCAGGGTAATCAAAGGTTGAGAACAGGTGTCAATGAAGCAATTACTGCAGGGTAATCGCTGTACACTGTTCGTGAAATGCGTGACAGACTTCATTGTTAGAATTTGTTGACAAGTTTTTTGAGTTTGTTGACCAGTCTGAAGATGGCATTTGATTTGATCACCGATTTTTCCTGAAAACACGATTCGAGATAAGTGGTATAATTTTCATATTATTGTGAATTTCGGGACCAACATCTACATTGAGTTACCCCATAATTTTGAATTAGCTGTAATACGAGTTATGCATAGTTGAAATGCAAAGAATATGTTGGAAATAAAGTTGATCCCGTGTATTCACTTGAGGTAAGTAATAATATCGAGTTATGCATTGTCGACTTATCGAGAGTCGACTGTATATGAGCAGCTTTTGCACTTTCAAGAGCTGCTCACATTTTTCAGCAAAAATGTTAGCCTGTTTGCCATATTAAAGGATCAACAAGTTTACTAAAATCATTGTTTACATTTCGACAAGTGGTCCCAGCCTTTTACTGGGCTTGTACTTAGCTCTGTACAGGTTAAATCTGAAACTGTCAGTCACAATAATTGTCATCTGCTCTATTGTCTTTACAAACAATGTGAACCCAGATCAGGAGCAGTCTGTTCAGAGTCAACACTGTTTGCTTGTAGAAAAAAATATTTTGATTTATCATATGACGTAGCATCTGAGAGTGCAATAATGCCGTGTAATAAATTCGATAATCCACTAGTGGATTAAATATGCAAATTAGTTAGATACGCCCCGTAACATTACATGTACGATGTCCTTATTGATGTTGCGTTTACTAATGGCGGAATATTGACATTTTTGTACAAAAATCATGAATTAAATATGTTTTTAATGTCATATGATAAATAGAATCTTGTATTATTGAGTTTATTATACACACTGAGGAAAAGGGATAAAATGCAAGGCTTTCCAACAGAGCAGATCATATAGCATGGCAAATATATTTGAGCCGGCGCATAACAAAACCAACAGTAAGACCGTGCGACCAGCAGAGACTGAAATCCACCTGCCCACCTGTCCACTATGACAAGACTGTTACTTTTGTATCCTTGCTACGATATAAGCCTATAGTAGGTACATGCGATCAGCGAAGCCTCTGATCAGACTGCGAATGCATAGGCGGATCTTGAGTCTTCACTGGTCGCTCAAGCCTTCTTGTAGGTTTTGTCATGAGCCTTGCTCATTTATAACTGTGTTTGCCTGTATGCAAAAATATGTTCAATAATTTTTGCAAGAAGATGCGGCAGATGACATAAACAGACGACATTTTCAGTTGCAGTTATCCTTGGCAACTTAGGACCTAATATGTCTTGCTCACCCTGTGTTACAATAGTGAAGAACAGTTACATGTTTGGAGATTGAAACACAATACAAATGCTTACCACTTTACTTTTGATTTATTTCATAATAAAATACACTTTGTTTATGGGAATGGATACAAATTAAGGGGAGGCGACTCTTTCAGAAATACCTTTTTTCTCCTATTACGATAACACACCTATGTGACATAGTATATTCCTTCATTTCTCCATTGGCTACTTTTACAATGAAAAAGTGTGATATTTTACTTATTTATACTCCAAACATAGGTTGTGGGTACTTGTTAGAACTGCCTCATTGAGACGATTCTAACAAGTACCCACAACCTATGTATTGGAGCAGGGATAGCAGAATAATGTTTACCCCTGTAAGCCCAATTTTCTCTAAAATAAGTGGGGTTTAGATTGCATAGCCGTATTAACATAATGAGTATACACTTTAACCTTTTACCACTGTCCGGACTAATTCAGCTGAAGACAGATTGTTGGTACATGTTTTATTTTTTTCCATGAAAGCATGTTTTGTTATCTCATGAAAATTGTCTCCATACTTTCCCAGAAAACAGGATTTGAGATCTCATGCAAATTGTGTGCGAGATGTCAAATCCTGTTTTCTCAGAAAAATAAATATTTCAAAATGTCATTTGCTGTAGAAAATACCCAGCATGCAGGGCGTTAAGGAAAGAATTTGCTACAGAGGAGCAAGTACACCACAACCTCTTTGTAACACTGTTTGTTAGAACACAGATTTGCATATAACATGGTTTTAAGATGGATCCCGAAATATATGTAGATTATACAGAAAAATGACCATTTATGGTCATTTTTCTGTATCTATTTTTTCTGTATAATCTTTAATTGTCTGTATAAGCTGTATAATTTATACATTTAACCAAAATGTATAGATTAAATAGTCATTTTCGCCCCGCCCATTGGGGCTTGTAGAAATAGATGGGCTGCATGATGCTTTCAAGCAGAGCTGAAACCGACCACACATGAGTACTGGTAAACAGCTTGGAGGAGTTAAGCCTTCCCAGGCAAAGTGGTGCAAGTCAGACTGTCTATGCCTAGGAACCCTATTGGTTTTATTGGGTGGCAGGGCTTGGGATGTCATTTCATCTCAGTGTCAGGTAAAAGTCCCACAAAATTGGAAGCAACGCCTCCAAAATGACCGATACAGGGTAGACGGGGATGTAAAACCTCAAATCAAACAAACAAACAAATAAATGGTCATTTTTCTGTATAATCTATACATTTTAGTTTTAATAGCAATAACACAGTTGTTTAACTAACAAGATCTTCCAACAAGAACAGACACCTTTTATTCAGAGGGCTTAATTCACAGGGAAGAAGCTGGCAACAATAGGTCAGTCTGATGTGCATCTGACTTATGATTAGGATGTCATGTGTTCTATACCGGCCGGGGTTGCCAACATTCTTTCATGGGGATTGATAATGGAATCTTTCTACAGTCATTCTCTCCCTTAAGGGCAGTTATCAGTTTCTGGCAAAAGAATGTGCACCGTACTAGTTAACCGCTTATGTTTATGCTTGCCCAGGAAATAAACAAACACAGAAAAGAAAACACAAAGTCGTATCAACCAATCAGATTACTTGATGCAAATTATTGCAACAAATTCCTAATCTGAATGGCAAACAATGTAGATCCTGATCAGATGGCTTAGTCAGATCTGGATCTTCATTGTTTGGAAAATAAGGCATATCCAGGCTCAGCAGGACAAGGGTTAAAATATTCACTCATCTGATGTGTATGGGAAAGTTAACCCTTATTCACCATTTTTGCATTATTTGCTGACTCCCAGCTTGCACATTGTCAATATTGGAAAAACAGGTAACCAGACCCCCTGACCTTTTAAGGTCAGGGGGGTCTGGTTACCTGTTTTTCCAACTGTGATAACCTTCAGACTAGGAACCAGCAGATAATGCAAATAAGGTGAATGGTTTAAATGGCTATGCAAAATTGTAGCTTAGAACTTTCTCATTATTTTTCAGACAAAAATAGGCTTGACATTTCATGTGAATCACAGATTCAAATCATCTGCTAAGCATATGGTTCACATGAAATGTCATGCTTTACTTTTCGGCAGAAAAAAACTGAGGTAATGGTCAGATATGAACGACTCAATACTTGAAAATACATATATTCATATGAAATGTTAAGCCTGATTGGCTCTGAAAAGTATCGCAATAGATGTATTTGGAAATGTTGTCCGCAGATGTGCTTAGAGCTTTAAGCATTAACTTGAATTCATGAACTTGGCACCTAACCTTATTGTGTTTGTGCTCTATGTGCTAAAACCCCCTAGCAGACAGCATTTTGAAAGGTAATTTAATTATTTTTTTTTTATAATTTAGCCCCGGCATCATCCTCGTACGCACATAGGTTAAGGCATTTGTTATCTGGTAGAACCTTAACTCATATTTTCCAAGCCATTTGATGGATATGGTTCATACTTAGTATGATGATAGATATGCCTATGACCTCAAGGTCAAGGCCACAGACTTTGAAATTTTTAATGGTAAAGACTCAGGTTACGGTATTTGTACCAAGTAGAACCTGAACTTCTACGATCGATTTGGTTCATCTTTGGTATGATGATAGATATAGGTTCAAAGTTTTATTCAGCAGTACCCCTGCCTATGTCCATGACCCCAAGGTCAAGGTCACAAACTTAGAAATGTATAAATATATAGTTTTTCAAAGCGCTCATATTTTCCAAACCATACTATGGATTTGGATTATATTTGATAGTTATAGGTCCAAATGTTTAGTCAGCAATACCCACACCCATTTTTATCTTTAAATTTTTAAAGTGTTCATATTTTCCAAACCATTTATATTCTGTAAGATGATAGATGCAGGACCAAAGTGATATTCAGCAGTACCCCCATCCATGTACATGGCTTCAAGGTCAAGGTGACAGAAATAGAAATTTTTTAATTTAAAGTATGTAAAGAGCTCATATTTTCCAAACCATATAATGGATTTGCCTCATATTTGGTATGATGATAGTTACAAATTTTATTCAGCCTTACCCCCACCTCTGACCTCAAGATCAAGGTGCCAGACTTAGAATTTTTTATATTAAAGATTTTAGAGCTCATATTTTCCAAACCATATGATAGATTTGCTTCATATTTGGTATGATGATAGGTACAGGTACAAAGTTCCATTCAGCCATACCCGTGCCCCTGATTTATGACCACAAGGCCAAGGTCTCAGGAATCTTTAATGTTAAAGATTTTAAGAGCTCATATTTTTCAAATGATTTGATTGATTGGGTTCATATATGTATGATGATAGTTATTTGTCCAAAAGTTTAATTGGCAATACCCCCACCTATGCCAATGACCTCAAGGACACTTTTCCAGATGAGTTATGCAGTCCGATGATAGCTTTGTTGCCACGTAAATTTTTCGGGGTGAGGTGGGCCCCGGGGCGGGGCATCTTGTGTCGTATTTACACATTTCTAGTTCATGTTGGAATTAAACATAGGGCTTGAAAATGCTGATCATGGCAACCCCTACCTTTGCAAGCAGGGTAGATTCAGATTAGAAGCCATCTGATCAGGATCTATACTGTTTGTCATTCCAGTTCGTGAATTGAACAAATACATTATTTCAAATAATTTAATCATTTGATAGTCAGAACTGTTGTGGCAAAATTAATTTATTCACCAGGATAAGGGTTGAGATATGACAGAATCAACTTGACATTTAGGAGAGAGCAAACTCCTTAGCCATATCTAATCCATTGTAGGCAGGAAACCCCAAAAGGGGTATCTTGGCAAACAGTGCAGGCCCAGATCAGACGCCGCAAAACACGGCGTCTGATCTGGGCCTGCACTATTTGCTAATAGAATTTTCCATCAAAAATAGAATAAGAATGAAAAAATAGGCCTACCACCCCTTATATGACAAATGGACTTATCCAACACATAACAATGGAAGAGTCCACTAGTATACAATGGATTAATGTGGTTACACATACATCCCTTTTAGCATGAAAGCTTCATTGGATTGCTTTCATTTACAAGAATATACACCACAGCCTCATTATAACACAGTTCATTATAACACGGTTTGGATATAACATGGTTTCAGGATGGATCCCAAATATGTGTAAATTATATAGAAAAATGAACATAAATGGTCATTTTTCTATATAATCTACACATTTTTGTTTGGATATAACATGGTTGTTTAACTAACACGTTTTCTGCTTTGGACCCCATGAATAGTGTTATAAAGAGGTTGTGGTGTATTTAGCTGCAGGGCAACCTAAAGAAGGATATGCATTTGTAATTTAACTCTTACCAGATCTTGGCTAAAATGGTAGATTTTCCAATACCAGTAAACGATTTAGTTTTTACAATGTACATGTACTAGTATAGCCCAAACAGATGGTTTGAATGAATGATATGCTGAAGTGCTATTTTCAAGGGAAAAAAATAAATTTTACAGGTTATAAAGGATAAAATACAGAGGGCCCGCGTTATAAGGACAGTATCTGTTCCTTATTATTGTGCTGTTATAATGAATTGGCCGTTATAAAGAATCCCAGTTTGGATTATGATAGGTTATAAAAGGTCTTTTCCACATAAATACTCCAAGAAACAAATGGAGCATTAAATTACAAGAATCTTTCTTGACAATTGATTCAATTTGGACATTTCCAACCCGAGGGAAGCCAAAGCTGCTCGGAATCGAGGCTTATCCTTGAGCTAAGAATTCTTTCCATTGAAATTGTCATAATAACAAGTTTTGCCATTATAACAAATGTGGTTATTACGCGGGTCCTCTGTAATGTTTGATAGGTGTCTCTCTAGTCATCAAAGGTCACAGATTTTGGGCTACATATGATGGCCTGAGATTTCCACACACTGTCTAGAGCAACAACATTCCATACTAAGCCGGGGGTTCTCAAGAAAATGTCACTTATCTCCTTTGTTAACTCTTTAAGAAGTGTTAGAACTCCAGTTTCATTATTTGTTGTACAGACAATTGTCAAAGCTACAGAAACTTTTCTGGATGCAGGGTCTATGTCACAGTGACATATTTTATGGAGTTTGAAAACTTCATGCTCAGTTGTGCCATAGACAGCATGCCGCCAGTCGATTCTGGTCAACACATGCATCTGCAGAGCACTAATAATTTTCTCAAACAGGCCATCAGGAAGGCCTAATGGAAGCTCATATGCCACAGTGACAGTTTTAGACTTCCCATAGGTTTCTGTAACCCTATCCCAGACACCTCTCAGATCCATATCTCCTTTGTCAACATTATACCATGGAAGTACCATTAATGGGAGACTATAAAACTCACCAGTGGGAATCTCTGGCTCTGGGATAGAGTAACAGAGGTCAAGAACAGGGACAAGGTCCAGGAGATTGTTGAAGTCATCATAACTTAGCTGCTCATAAAACCAAAAGCACTTCAACATAGGTCGGGAAATCTGACCATTTCGGAGAAACAGGTCTTTTGCAATTTGAAAGTCAGTCTCACTGAATTGACCCTTGCTCATGAAAACCTTGTTTGACTCAGAGTCCAGGTAGGATTCCATATCATGCCTAAACATGGAGGAGAGAACATCCAGAAGAACCCGTGGTTTGTGGAAAACAATTTTGGATAAGCCAGGGCTGTCCTGAAACCAAAGGATTTCTCCTATATCCTTGAAATACTGAAGACTGTTGGGTAATTGGTCATTCCCAACACCAAATTGTTTGGCTGTTTCTTCAACTGCCTTCCAAGATAGATGGTAGTCCTTCTTCTGTTTCAGGTTGGCACGAAATTTATTCCACTTTGCTGGTATTGAACGTTGAGCATGTGGAAAGAGTTTCTTATCAATGACCATGAGTTCTAACTGTCCTATCAGATCACTTATACCATACAGACCCTCATTGCTTGTTACTAAGGAGATTTCAGGAATAATGCGTAATGGATTATTTAGGAGGTTCTCTAACCTTTTCTTTTGATTCTGTAAATGTTTTTGTTGTGCACTTTTGGCAGCAGATTCTGAACCAGCAGCTGTTAATGCTTTGATATTATTCTCGATAGTTTTCAGATGATTTTCTAATTCTGCAGTGTATTGTTGCTGTTGTTTTTGGATGGCACCCTTAACTAGATCCTGTGTAAGCTTTGCTTGACCAACATAACTAGAACTACTGTGTCTGGTCAGGGTTCGGCTGTTTGCACTACTTAGACGGGTGGTACTACTTCTTGGTGTGGATGTTTGTTGTTGCTTTTCAGTCTGTGGGCTTTTTCCTCTCAAGTGTGAGTAAGAGCCAATGCTTGACTGGGACCTTACAGATCTCATCCCTGCGCTAGAACTTCTATGTCCTGCACTGGACCTTGATCGAAGAATAAATTGATAATTTCCATTTTCATCTTCCTCTTCTTCACTTTCATATGCATACTCCTCATACAGATCAATATGTGTTCCAACTAGTTTTACCACAACACCAGGCATGAATACATTAAAATAGTCCAGCCACTGCCCAATGGCATCATAATGGCTTTCTTCAGAATATATATGATGGTTGTATACTATCACAGCTAAAGCATTGGAATCCACAAACAATGGATAGATCATTTTGTATGCCTCATCACCTCCAAAATCATTTATAATGAACTCCACATTGTTCTCAGTTTTCCAGATTGTATGCTGAAGTGCTCGGGTTTTATCTTGTGGGCCTTTGGTCATCATTTGCTTCCTGTGAACAAATGCATTGACTAGGCTGGTTTTGCCACTTTGACTTTCACCGAAAAGAAGTATTTTTTGCCGCTGAAGATTTTCAGTTTTGATGATGGCAAGTTTCTTTAGATAATCAAATATTTTCTCAGGTCTTTCAGTTTTCCAGATTTCAGGAGGGGGTTGTGTCAGAGGATTCTTGTAAACCCAAAGACCATGCTTTGAAAGTTTCTGATAACTATGTGCAACTGCTAGATTTTTCAACAGATGCATTTTCATTGGCAATGCTTGGATGCGGTTTTCTGTCACATCAAGTGTTTCTAGATTTTCAAGCTCACATATCTCATCTGGCAGCACTGATAAATTGTTTTTCTCAACATACAATTCTTTGAGTTGCCTTAGTCCTCTGATTGCCGATGGCAAATACCTAATTTTATTGTTCCCAAAATTCAGTTCTTCGAGATTATGCAGATGACCTATATTAACTGGAACTCTTTCAATAGCATTGTGATTAAGTCTTAGAATAACTAGACTCCGAACACGACCTATATCCTCAGGAAGCACTGTTAATAGATTTCTAGACATATCCAGAACTGTTAGATGGTTGAGATTAAATATTCCAGGTGGCACTTTGCTGAGGAAGTTTTTTGCAAGGTAAAATTCCTTTAACGAATTTGTACTCAAATCAGGAATATTGTTTATCTTTGTATCCTCAAGGTCTAATACTTCCAATGTAGATAATTCAAACACAACAGCAGGAATATGCTCCGAAGTGAGTTTACCTTTGCGTAGTAATTCCTCAGATTCAGCAAAAGAGTCCACACCTGCACAAAAGCTTCTGTAATTTACTGCTAGAGTACGCAGCTTCAGCATTTCTGGTAATGTTTCTGGGAGAGACTCTATAATATTCCCCCACAGTAAAATTTCTTCCAAATCCTGACAGTATGCTATTTCTGGTGGGAGTGTTGTGATATTTGTCTGCTGTAAATTCAGTTTCTGTAAACTCTCTAGTTCACCTATATCTGGTAGTAAAGTGTTGATTTTATTCCTACTTATATCAAGAACCTTCAGATTTTTCATACCCCATATTGCTGGTGGGATAAATGGTAGATTGCATTCAGATATTTTGAGCTCCTGTAAGCTCACAAGCTGCTTGATTTCAGCAGGTACCCCAGTGAAGTCACTTGGTCCGGTACATTTGATACCATTCCTGCTGATGTCCAGTTTAGTGAGAGTGGTCATTCTCTTGATTTCCACTGGTAGGGATCTTAGGTTGTTTGAAGCCATACATAGCCAACCAATGTCTGTTGCTGAAAGATAACAAGAAATACATTTCATGATACCATAATGATCCTGAGTATAGGGACAGGTAGGCCTAAGCAAACAGTGTAGTCCCAGACCAGATTACTCCTGAAGGAGACTACTCCTTAAGGAGCATTCTGATCAGGGTCTACACTGTTTGCCATTCAGTCTGCACCTTTTGGACTCCTTGCTGGGTTGTGAATCAAATTTGTTAAAATTTCAGGAGAATTATAGTGTAAGTCCGTGAGGTGTCCCAATTTTTAGGATTTTTACGGTAGTCAATTCAAGTCTTGAAGGTTGTCATGTAACCTATTTTGGGGAGACTTATTTGTGCCTTCTAAGCATTTGCCCATATTTTTCAGCACCATAAAAATCCTAATAATTTGGACACCTTGAGGACTCTTATCTGGGGCAATGCAAACCTGTCAAAAGTTGGCATAAGGAGTATATATAATAAAACACAATAAGTTCCTTAATAAACACAAGTCAGTCATTTCAGAATCAGAATTGTAACTTGTGACACATCAAATGACATTCATACACTAGGACCTATGATATGGGAAGTTAGTCCCTAGTTGTCACCAAAGAGATGAACTTAGCTACTCTAGCCTCTGTAACTTCAGCTGTGGAAATGACCAAATGGGAAGGGCATTCCAATCTCTAATGGTTCGAGGGAAAAATGATTCTTTATAATTGTCAGTTCTTATAGTAGGGGTCTGAAACGTCATTGAATGGTGATTTCTACAGCACCTAGCTGGGGGAACAAGATCAACTGTTGGAATGCTTGCATCACCCTTTAGACCTATGTATAAAAGCATGAGCTTCTCCTTTTCTTGAGAGACTCACATCTAAATTCTCCTAGAATTATAGTCATGCTCCCAGCTTCAAAGCAGTACAGCTCTATTCTGAACTTTTTTCAATTTCTTCATGAAGAACCACTACACTGGAATACCAGAAACAACTACCATATTCCAAGATGGGGCAAACAAATCCTTTATATGCTGCTTCTTTCACATCCTGAGGACACTGATGATGATTTGGCCTCAGCAATCCAAGCATTCTATGTCCCTCTTTATCACAAAATCACAAGAATTGATACATTAGAATGATTTTTAGCACCATTTCAACTTCAACAGACTGCAAAAGCTTGCACTTACATCTCCAAAATGACCTATTTAGTGTTGAGGGGGACATTAAACCTCAAATCAAGCAAACAAACAAAGCATGTGCGCTAATTACCACACATATGGTAGTATGAATGGGTGAACTGATCCACTCAATACAACATCAACAAAAGTGTTAACTGGAAAGGGCATATAGTGTTACCCTTGTCCATCCGTCTCCATCCACATCTGAGATACCGTAAAAATCCTAAATTGAGGACTTGCTATATAAAGTTTTAACATTTGTTTCATCTTCTGGCAGAGTCCAAAAGATGCAGACAGACTGGCAAACAGTGTAGACCCTGATCAGACTGCTCCTGCAGGAGCAGTCTGATCTTGGTCTGCACTTTTTGCTTATGCCTATCAGGCCCAATACTTTGGATCATTACGGTAGTGTTAGCAATTTGTATTTGTAAGTTTTTCATCAGTATCACATATATTTAACAGGATGGGATATCCATGTCCCTTGGACACAGTTCTAGTTTCAGAAATATTTTTGTCTCACTTATCAGAAGGGGAAAGAATTTTCTTGCATACCAGATAAGGAAATCCATGGTTTTAGCGTGGGATAGAAATTCTGTTCTTACTCTGGTGTTCTTACCCAGGGAATGGGTAAAAAAATTGAATATTCTCCAGTGTTTGATATGCACTGGTTGAATACGACTTCATAGGTTGACATCACAGCATGTCAGTAATCATCACACCATTGTCATCACAATATGGCAGACAACTGCAACTGAAGTGATGGCATTATTAAAAATCCAGAAATGAAAGGTGTGCAAGAAAAAGAATCTAACATGGTGTGAGGAGTGGATAGAAAATCCATTCCTCGATATCACAGTCTGGCATCATGAGGCAAGCCTCATTGGCATCATGAGGCAAGCCTCATGATGCCAGACTGACCGTTGGAACAGATTTGTCAATCCACCCTTCACACCCATATAAGATTCTTATATGCTCCTAAGGAGCAAATTCTTTCCTTTAAGAGAAGGCCCCTTTTTATGTAGGTTTAGTATAAAGAAACAGAGAGGAAGCCTCAAAAGTTGTCTCCCTTTTGAAATTGACACAAGATATGTCAGGTTTGTCTGTTCTCCTTAAACAGAAATGCAGTAGCTATATCAAACCTTTACTGAGATTTGTGTAAAATATGGTTTCACAACATGACTGGCAATAAATTTGACAAAGAAGCTAGGTGAAATGCAGTAAATATACTGAGCCAAACACATAACGCAACACGGATATGGTTAACTTTTTTTCATGGTAATATCTGGTGCAGGATAGTCTGGATGACATAAAATTATGTTGCTGAACTTTCACCAATGAATGATTTGGTTTCATTGATTTGTTTTCCAGAGCATTGATTATGGAGGTCGAAACCGATTGGTGAAAACAATAATTTTGATTCCATGCACTTCCGGAGACATCTGGAATGCCAATTTTTCAAGAATTCCTTTTTAAACGATCCCCCAATAAGGAAAGATGGTGTGATTTAAAAATGTCTTTCACATTGTCTCAAAATTTAACGAGCAAGTTCTAACGACTGACATGTTGGTGTTTTTACTGAACATTCCATAGACAACAATAGAAAATGAAAGTGGTGACAAATTCCAACAATGGGATTTTTAAATGAAAACCTTGTGAACCCCATTTACTTTTATTGTTGTTGGCCATTAGAAAACAAAATTCTGTGGAATTATTGCAGCAGGACTCAGAACTGTCTTCGACAAATTCTGAAATTGCCAATTGGACCCTTTATGCCATAGTTCCATAATTTCTTGTCTGGAAGCGACAACAGGCGACAACAGGTTGTCGCTTGTGATCAAAATTAAAGAAAACCTATTGATTAACAATAAAATAAATCATTACACAAAAATATTCTCAGCAATATTCTCAGAAAACGATCTTCATTTCAGGTGTACGAATGCATGTCACATGTCGCGTTCTTGAATTCATTTTTAACAAACACCCTAGCTCCAGAATTTGGTTTCTTTCTTGAACAGATCGAAACAGAATGTTTAAAGCAACATGCTGCTGGATGCTTGGGATATTGGCCAGTGTTATTATATAGACCATTCGTAGAATATATAATATACATTCTGCTCATTATTATCAATACAAACCACTGTTGCATTATAACTATGGCTCAGTATATATCAAACCCTTTACTGAAATTTGTGTAAAGTTTGGTTTCACAATATGACAGGCAATAAATATGACATCGAAAGGTGCTAGATAAACTTTCGAAACACTTAGTTGTAAATACAACCATGCTTCAAAAAATGGAAATAGATTTATAGACAGAATACATTGATATTCGAACTTTGTCAACTTTGTCATTGAACATTAAAAAAAATTTTAAACAAGATCCTAATGTTTCTTTTATTGCTTACAAAATAATTGTTGAAGATATAAAAAATCAATTCAGACCAAAATATTTCACCTTTTATCTGAGTTTTAAATTGAAACCTTGAACAAATATTTAAGAACTTAAATTAAAATTGATTTTAAGCCAAGGCACAGAAAAGGGTATTGGAACCCTCAAAGCAACAGTGAGCTCTCTATCAGATAGCATGTTCAGAGTATTTTTATGCCCCCCCCCCCACCCCCCACCCGCCCGAGAGATTCTCGGGGGCATATAGTTTTTGCCCTGTCTTTCTGTTTGTTTGTCTGTCCGTCACCAAAACTTTAACCTTGATCATAACTTCAAAAGTATTTGACCTAGCCCCATGAAACTTCACATACTTATTCACCATCCCAAGGGCTACATTTTACCAATGGCCACAACTCTGTTGTCATTTTTGGCTGAACTATCTCCCCTTGAAATTTTACAAAAACTTTAACCTTGATCATAACTTCAAAAGTATTTGACCTAGCCCCATGAAACTTCACATACTTATTCACCATCCCAAGGGCTACATTCTGACCAAGGGCCACAACTCTGTTGTCATTTTTGGCTGAACTATCTCCCCTTGAAATTTTGCAAAACTGTCTGTCCGTCACAAAAACTTTAACCTTGATCATAACTTCAAAAGTATTTGACCTAGCCCCATGAAACTTCACACACTTATTCACAATCATAAGGGCTACATTCTGACCAAGGGCCATAACTCTGTTGTCATTATGTCTCCCCCGAAAAAATTTTTTTCGGAGAGACATATTGTTTTTCCCCCGGGCGTCTGTCTGTCCGTCTGTCTGTCTGTCCGTCTGTCCGTCTGTCCATCTGTCACACTTTCGTGTCCGCTCTGTAACTTGAAAACCGTTAGAGCTATCGTCACGAAACTTCGTATAAATATTAATCAGCATTAGACGACGTGCAGTGCGCAAGAACCATAACTCTCGCATTTATACTTTTTGAATTATCTCCCTTGGAAGTTTGTTGGTATGTATATATGTATGGGCAAATCGTGTCCGGTCAATAACTTTCTTATTTTTTGATGGATTTTAAAATTACTCGGCAGAAATATTAACAACCATAAGACGATGTGTGGTGCGCATGAGGCAGGTCGGTACCTCAAAGGTCAAGGTCATACTTAGAGGTCAAAGGTCAAAAAAGGGGCCTTTTTTTCGTATTTGGTCAATAACTTTCTTATTTTGAGATGGATTTTAAAATTACATGGCATAATTATTAACAACCATAAGACGATGTGTGGTTCGCATGAGGCAGGTCGGTACCTCAAAGGTCAAGGTCATACTAAGAGGTCAAAGGTCAAAAAAGGGGCCTTTTTTTCGTATTTGGTCAATAACTTTCTTATTTTGAGATGGATTTTAAAATTACTTGGCATAATTATTAACAACCATAAGACGATGTGTGGTGCGCATGAGGCAGGTCGGTTCCTCAAAGGTCAAGGTCATACTTAGAGGTCAAAGGTCAAAAAAGGGGCCTTTTTTTCGTATTTGATCAATAACTTTCTAATTTTGAGATGGATTTTAAAATTACTTGGCATAATTATTAACAATCATGAGACGATGTGTGGTGCACATGAGGCAGGTCGGTACCTCAAAGGTCAAGGTCATACTTAGAGGTCAAAGGTCAAAAAAGGGGCCTTTTTTTCGTGTTTTGTCAATAACTTTCTTATTTTGGGATGGATTTTGAAATCACTTGGCAGAAATGTTAACTATCATGAGACGATGTGCTGCATGCATGATTCAGTTTGATACCTCAAAGGTCAAGGTCATACTTAGAGGTCAAAGGTAAAAAAAGGGGCCTTTTTTCGGGTTTTGTCAATAACTTGCCTATTTTTAAATAGAATTTGAAGTTACTTGGCAAACATGTTAACTATCATGGGACGATGTGTTGCATGCATGATTCAGTTTGGTACCTAAAATGTCAAGGTCATACATAGACGTAAAAGGTAAAAAGGGGCCTTTTTTCGTGTTTGGTCAATAACTTTCTTATTTTTAGATGGATTTTGAAATTGCTAGGCAGAAATGTTAACCACCATGAGATGATGTGTTGCACGCATGACCCAGTTTAATACCTGAAAGGTCAAGGTCATACATAGAGGTTAAAGGTAAAAAAAGGGCCTTTTTTGTGTTCTGTCAATAACTTTCTTATTATGCCCCCAACTTCGAAAAAGTTTGAGGGGCATATTGGTTCTGGTTCGTTCGTTCGTCCGTCCGTTACGCTTTTGATGCATAGCATAACTAAAGAACCGTGTATGCTAGGGTTTTGAAATTTCATATATGGATTCCTCATGGAAAATTAGCTGACGCGTATTTTTTTTCTCATCCCGATTATGCCCCCTTCAAGAGTTATTGCCCTTTGAATTTTTTTTTTAATAAAATCTTGTCAGCAAGATATCTCAAAAACTATTGGAGCTAGAGCCTTGAAAGTTGGTGATTATATTGATGGTGATAAGTAGATGAACTGATTAACTTATGACAAAATTCCGAAAAATACTTTGTGAGTTATGGCCCTTTGTCATTTTGGTAATTTGTGCCCATTGTAATGTATGCTAAAAGTGATGCATAGCATAACTTTAGAACCATGTATGCTAGGGTTTTGAAATTTCATATATGGATTCCTCATGGAAAATTAGCTGACGCATATTTTTTTTCTCGTCCGGAATATGCCCCTTTCAAGAGTTATTGCCCTTTGAATTTTTTTTAATAAAATCTTGTCAGCAAGATATCTCAAAAACTATTGAAGCTAGAGCCTTGAAAGTTGGTGAATAGATTGTTGGTGATGAGTAGATGAACTGATGAATTTATGACAAAATTCTGAAAAATACTTTGTGAGTTATGGCCCTTTGTCATTTTGGTAATTTGTGCCCATTGTAATGTATGCATAAAGTGATGCATAGCATAACTTTAGAACGGTGTATGCTATAATTTTGAAATTTCATATATGCATTTCTGATGGAAAATAAGCTGACGCGTATTTTTTTTCTTGTCAGGATTATGCCCCTTTCAAGAGTTATTGCCTTTTGAATTTTTTTTTAATAAAATCTTGTTAGCAAGATATCTCAAAAACTATTGGAGCTAGAGGCTTGAAAAATGGTGAATATATTGGTGGTGATGAGTAGATGAACTGATTAACTTTTGACAAAATTCCAAAAATACTTTGTGAGTTATGGCCCTTTGTCATTTTGGTAATTTGTGCCAATTGTAATGTATGCTAAAAGTGATGCATAGCATAACTTTAGAACCGTGTATGCTAGGGTTTTGAAATTTCATATATGGGTTCCTAATGAAAAATTAGCTGACGCGTATTTTTTTTCTCGTCCGGATTATGCCCCTTTCAAGAGTTATTGCCCTTTGAAATTTTTTTAATAAAATCTTGTCAGCAAAATATCTCAAACACTATTGGAGCTAGAGCCTTGAAAGTTGTTGAGTATATTGTTGGTGATGAGTAGATGAACTGATTAACTTACGACAAAATTCCGAAAAATACTTTGCGAGTTATGGCCCTTTGTCAATTCTGTAATTTGTGCCCATTGTAATGAATCCTAAAAGTGATGCATAGCATAACTTTAGAACTGTGTATGCTATGGTTTTGAAATTTCATATATGCATTCCTAATGGAAAATAAGCTGACACGTATTTTTTTCTCATCCGGATTATGTCCCTTTCAAGAGTTATTGCCCTTTGAATTTTTTTTAATAAAATCTTGTCAGCAAGATATCTCAAAAACTGTTGGAGCTAGAGGCTTGAAAGTTGGACCATGAGTCATGTGCAAGACCAAGGTCCATACCTCCAATGTCAAGGTCATACCTAGAGGTCAAAGGTAAAAAAAAGGACAGTCAATAACTTCCTTATTCTTTGATGGATTATGAAATTACTTGGCAGAAATGTTAACCATCATGAGACGATGTGTTGTACTGCAAAGGTCAAGGCCATATTTAGAGGTCAAAGGTAAAAAAGTGCTTTTTTTTGTTTGCGGCCAATAACCTTTTTATTTTTCTATGAACATTTTTAAAGTTACTATGCAGAAATGTTCATCTTCATTAGATGATGTGTTGCACACAAGACCCAGCTCAATACCTCCAATGTCAAGGTTATACTTAGCAGTCAAAAACGGGGGAGACATCTGTGTTTTTGTAGAAAAACAAATTCTAGTTTTTGGCTGAATTATCTCCCCTTGAAATTTTGCAAAAACTCAGAAATTGGCTCCCACGAAGGGCATTGGTCACCTATAGTGACAGCTCTTGTTTCCTTCTTAGGTTTGCAGGCAATTCACATGAGATATTAACTCTTATCCTGCTGTTCACGACAACCCTTTTCTTTGCAAACAGTGTAGATCCAGATCAGATGGCTTCTGATCAGGATCTACACTGTTTGACATACAATTTATGAATTTGATGGAATAAATTACATCAAGTAATCTGATTGGTTCATTGTCAGAAATTGGTGTGGCTTAACTGAATATTCAGCAAGAGAAGGGTTAAGCCTTTTTTTTCTCTGAAAAATAATTTAGAAAAGATGGAGTGTATGCAATGTACACCTGCACATAATCCTCATGAGGAAGTGTTGCAGTATGTTTGTTTGATTGATTTGAGGTTTAACACCCCCGTCAACACTGTATAGGTCATTTTGAAGATGTTGCTTCCAATTTGGTGGGACTTTTACCCAACACTGAGATGAAATGACATCTCAAGCCTTGTCGCCCAATGAAACCAATATAGTTTATAAGCATGGACGGTCTGACTTGCACCTCTTTGCCTGGGCAGGCTTAGATCCTCTAAGCAGTTTACCAGTACTTGTGTGCAGTCGGTTTCAGCTCTGCGCAGAAGCATCATGCAGCCCATCTATTTCTTCAAGCCCGGATGGGCGGGGGCCTATTGCAATATGTAAAGAAAGATAAAAAAGTTTCTCAATGGGCCCAGTTGCTCAGGCCCAGTTGTTCAAAACAAGCTGACATTAGCCCTTAAGATGCAAATCACAACAATTGTCATCTGCCTTGTTGAATGCTGGTTACTTTAAAAGTCATTAGTTGCGAACAATGTGGATCCAGATCAGACTGCTCCTAGAGGAGCAGTCTGATCAGGGTCCACACTGTTTGCCTGTATCCAAAAATAAATTAGAAAAGTTGACAAGAATATGCAGGGGACAAAGTAAACAGATGACATTTTCAGATGCGTATTGTTTTGCATCTTGAGTATTTGTGGTCAAAATTTTAACTATTCTTGCAAGTACCATATCTGGTACTTTGGTACTTTTGCTGAAAAAAACGTGAGTAGCTTTTGCATTTCCCAATGTATGACTTTAATTTAATGTCTTGTGAAAATTCCATGTACACCACAACCTCCTTAAAGAAACACAAAAAAGTCATACAATGGTACGTAATGAGCTTGTACTTGCGAGTAAGTTGACAGTTGAGAAAATTGATGTTGTTAAGAAAATCATGAACTAAAGAACACAAAAAAGTCAGTTACCATAAGTATTGGGACAAACAGGCCTAAACAAACAGTGTAGACCCAGATCAGACTGCTCCTGAAGGAGCAGTCTGATCTGGGTCTACAGTGTTTGCCATTCCATCTGAACCTTAAGGACTCTTTGCAGGATTGTGAAACAAATTTCTAAAAATTTTAGGTGAACTACAGTAAGTCATCAAGTTATCTGAATTTTTAGAGTTTTTATGGTAAATACATGGATATCTGGGGCTATGAGAAGATCACGGCAATTGTTGTCTGCTTTGTCATCTGCCGGTTACTTTAAAAGTCATTTTGGCAATCAGTGTGGACCCTGATCAGACTGCTCCTCTAGGAGCAGTCTGATCTGGGTTCACACTGTTTGCCTGTATGCAAAAATATTTTTAAAATGTTTTCAAAAAGATTCAGTAGAGGACATAAGCAGAAGATGTAGTTTTTCTCAGCGTCTTAACCCTTGTCCTGCTGAGCCCGGATATGCCTTATTTTCCAAACAATGAAGATCCAGAGCAGATGGCTTCTGACAAAGCCACCTGATCAGGATCTACATTGTTTGCCATTCAGATTGTGAATTTGTTGCAATAATTTGCACGAAGTAATCTGATTGGTTGATAACTGGTATTGGGTGTGGCGTATATGAATATTCAGCAGGACAAGGGTTAAGGATTAACCATGGTAAATGAGCCATCTGTGTTTGAGGTATCAAAGTTTCACTATAGACTTACAGTTTATGATATGCAGTGGCACTATAGTCATTCCTTGGCCTGACATATCCACAATCTTCATCCCATCTTCATTTATGTCCGGTGACTTTACAACAGTTGTCTTTTTCTTTTTCTTATCTCCGCTGCCTTTACGCAGAGCTGATTTTAGGTCATCACCATGAACTTTTCTAGATGGTGAAGGAGAGGATTTCTTCTTGCCAGATGAAGAGCGTGACTTCGGACTGAGATTACGATCACGGCTGGCAGTTGAACCTCTTTTAGACTTGCCAGAGCTGGGCTTTTCCATCTCCTGAAACAGTTGAAAAACCCATAAAATGCCAATCACAACAATTGTTGTCTGCTGGTTACTTTAAAAGTCTTTTTTGCAAACAGTGTGGACCCAGGTCAGACTGTTCCTTTAGGAGCAGTCTGATCTGGGTCCACACTGTTTGCCTGTATGAAACATTTTTTAAAAAAGTTAGCAAAAAGATTCAGCAGACAACATAAGCAGACAACATTTTCAGATGTAGTTTTTCTCGGCATCTTGAGGGTTAATTAGGTGTAACAGGAGTGCATTTGAACATTTAAGGGTGTCAGATTGATTTATTTTAGAAATTAATTTAGGAAATGTGGAACTTTATTTTGCCAGATTGGAAGGCCCTGATGAGATACCGCAGAACATGATGTCCTATCTGGGCCTGCACTGTTGACTGGTGTCCTGTGTTGTAGTTTTATTGTTTAAAGTGGGTTAACCCTTATCCTTCTGAACACAACAACCCCTACCTTTGCAAACAGTGTAGATCCAGGTCAGATGTCTTCTGAAGAAGCCTCCGTGGTGTAGTGGTATGCTACTCACCTCATAAATCAGGGATCACAGGATCGATCCAGGGCTTCTCCAGACTTTCGGATGAGTCTTTAAACCAAGGTCCCTTCTCCGTATGACCTTAGCTGTTGGTGAGACGTAAAACTCAAGCACTCACTTGCTTCTGAAGAAGCCATCTGATCATGATCTACACTGTTTGTCATGCAGTTTGTGAATTGAACTAATATATTATATCAAGTAATTTGACTGGCGGATAGTCAGAAATGGGTGTGGCTAAAACAGTTTGTTCAGCAGGATAAGGGTTAAATTAACCCTTAAGGCATATCCACCTGACGAAACAGCGGATATCTTTAATCAATCGGTCTCATAATAGACATGCTCTGCTCAGACTGCCGTCTGACCCAGCTTACGGTAACCTGATGCGGTCCAGTCATTCTCTGCTGGATGGATCAATATGTAAAAAAAGTACGACAAAATATTAAAATGATGCCTATGATACCCGACCGAGGTTATATTCTCTTGTAATTTGTTGTAAGTGATGGGAACATACCGTAAAATCTCTATTAAATACCCCCCCCCCCCACCCAATGGAATTTTAAAAATGGTGATTTTTTTTATCAATTCTCAGAAAAATACCAGCCTCTAATAAATGCCCACTGGAAAAAAAAATGACAATAACCCCCCCCCCCCCCCCCCCCCAAAAAAAAGCGATCTAATCTTATGCTGAAAGTTTCCGAATTTGTTGCTTGATAGTCGAAAACACAAGTCCTTTTTATCCCCCGACCGAATAGGTTCGGGGGATATAGCGATCAGCCTGGCGTCCGTCCGTCCGTCTGTCCGTCCGTCCGTCCGTCCGTCCGTCCGTAGACGCAACCTTGTGATGGCCATAACTCCTATACCCTTTGAGATTCATTGATGGTTCTTGGCACAATTGTTCACAAGGCCGAGACGGCGTGTCATGCGCAAGAACCAGAACTCTGGATGCCATACTTTTTTAGTTATCTCCCCTTTTAATAAAATAGAATGACTACTTTGTGATGGCCATAACTCCAATACCCTTTGAGATATATTGATGGTACCTGGCACAGTTGTTCACAAGGCTGAGACAGCGTGTCATGCACAAGAACCACAACTCTGGTTGCCACGGTTTTGGAGTTATCTCCCCTTCCAATAAAATAGAGTGACAACCTTGTGATGGCCATAACTCCTATACCCTTTGAGATTCATTGATGGTTCTTGGCACAATTGTTCACAAGGCTGAGACGGCGTGTCATGCGCAAGAACCAGAACTCTGGATGCCATACTTTTTTAGTTATCTCCCCTTTTAATAAAATAGAATGACTACTTTGTGATGGCCATAACTCCAATACCCTTTGAGATATATTGATGGTACCTGGCACAGTTGTTCACAAGGCTGAGACGGCGTGTCATGCACAAGAACCACAACTCTGGTTGCCATGGTTTTGGAGTTATCTCCCCTTCCAATAAAATAGAGTGACAACCTTGTGATGGCCATAATTCCAATACCCTTTAAGATATATTGATGATACCTAGCACAGTTGTTCACAAGGCCGAGACAGTGTGTCATGCACAAGAACCACAACTCTGCGTGCCGTGTTTTTTTTAGTTATCTCCCCTTCCAGTAATATAGAATCACTACCTTGTGATGGCCACATCTCCAACACTCTTTGAGATATATTGATGATACTTTGTACAGTTGTACATGAGGTTAAGCAGGTGTGTCACGTACAAGAACCACAACTCTGGGTGCCCTGGTTTTTTAATTATCTCCCCTGACAATATAACCTTGTGATGGCCATAACTCAAATACCCTTTGAGATATATTGATGGTACTTGGCACAATTGTATACAACGTTGAGATGGCGCTTCATGCCTAAGAACCACAACTCTGGGTGCTATGATATTTGTGTTATCTTTAATTATCTCCCCTGACAATATAACCTTGTGATGGCCATAACTCCAATACCATTTGAGATATATTGTTGGTACTTGGCACAATTGTATACAACCTTGAGACGGCGCTTCATGCCTAAGAACAACAACTCTGGGTGTTATGATATTTGAGTTATCTCCCCTTCCAATATAACAGTATGACAACCTTGTGATCATTGTACCTACAATACCCTTTGAGACATAATTGTGGTACTGGATGCAGATGTACATGAGGTTAAGCAGGTGTGTCATGCTCAAGAATTACAACTCTGGGTGCTCTGGTTTTTTAATTATCTCCCCTTGCAATATAACCTTGTGATGGCCATAACTCCAAAACCCTTTGAGATATATTGAAGGAACTTGGCACAATTGTATACAAGGTACAGAAGGGATGTCATGTGCAAGACCCACAACTGTTGGTGCTGTGGTATTTGAGTTATCTACCTTTCCAATATAACAGTATGACCAGCTTGTGATCACCATATCTCCAGTACCTTTTGAGACAAATTGATGGTACTTTGTACAGAAATACATGAGCTTAAGCAGGCATGTCATGCGCAAGAACCACATTTCTGAGTGCCCTGGTTTTTTATTATCTCCCCTGACAGTATAATCTTGTGATGGCCATAACTGCAATACTTTTGTAATATATTGCTGGTTTAATTCTGGTGCACTTTCTATTGGTGAACAATCTTCTGAAGGCCATATCGGCTTTTGGTCGGGGGATTTGCCATCCCTTCCGATGGCTATTTTTTCTCTCGTGGTCCAAGAAGCCTCCGTGGTGCAGTGGTTACGCTACTCGCCTTGTAAACCAGGGATCGCAGGATCGATCCCGGGCTTCTCCAGACTTTCGGATGAGTCTTTAAACCGAGGTCCCATCTTCATATGACCTTAGCTGTTGGTGGGACATAAAACTAAAACTCACTCACTCACTCTCGTGGTCCAAAAAGGGCTGGAAATTAAACAAGTCAAACAAAATGACTTCAGGTTTTACAAATTGTGCCATGTTTGACAGGAAATGAGAAAAACATTAATGATATTCGATTTAGTGAAGGGGGTGGGGGTAACTACTATTCTATTCTAAGACACGGCTATTGTATCCCAGTCATTTTCTAAGAAACAAGATTGCGGCCATAAGAAACTGAGCGTTTTGGACTGTCACATGCGAGTTGCAGGTTTCTATGGCTTCTAATAAACGCCCACCCCCCTCTTCAGGAAAGGTAATGATTCTAATAAACGCCCGGGTGTCTATTAGAGATTTTACGGTATATGTAAAAGTTGTGCCTGATTGAAAAGAAAAATTAAAAAAATAAACCCTTAAGGCATCCAAACTCTTGTTTTCTTGTTTGTATGGGAGCCTTTTTTTTCAAAGAAAATAAATCTTCCGACATTTTCAAGCATTGGCTGCTAGACAATGTACTTTTCATAAAATGTTAAGCCTATTTACTAGACAAATGGTCATTTACAGTATCTATATAATCTGTACATTTTCGTTTACATATAACTTTACTACCATCTGGGCTTATTCAGCAGAAGACAAATTGTTAATATTTTTCTTAATTTTCCCAGACAAAAGGACTTGACATCTAATACGTCAAATTCTGTTTTCTGGGAAAAATACAAAAAATATTTCAAAATGTTGTCTGCTCAAAAATTACCCAACATGCAGAGCATTAACTTTAGACCTGGGGACAGTTGTTCAAACCAATGATGTTGTTAGTTAATGAATCATTAAAACGTTGATCATTTAATATGGCAAATATACTAGTATTTTTGCATATGCAAAAGCTACTCACATTTTTTTCAGCAAAAATACCAGAAAATTAGATATTGTACCTGCTAGAAGAATTAATAACTTAACCCTTAACGAGCTCGTTAAGCTAATGATGCTTTGAACAAATGGGCCCAAGCCGAGGATATGATGTACTTGGCTAGCATTCCTATATATTTTTATAAGAGAAAAATACCTTACAAAAGTAAAAATAAAAAAAAATTGTAATAAATAATCAAGAACTATATTTTCTAA
Organism: Lucinisca nassula; assembly: GCA_963580285.1. Lineage (NCBI taxonomy): Eukaryota > Metazoa > Mollusca > Bivalvia > Lucinida > Lucinidae > Lucinisca > Lucinisca nassula. The sequence goes on along the minus strand of OY757021.1, from coordinate 63,306,906 downwards.
TGATATAATCATAAAGAAGGTAAAATAATCTCAAACCTCAATTTTTGCCAGGGGCTTGGCAAACCTTGCTTTCTTCAACATCGTCAGAAGTTCTGTCGTGAATATTCCTAAATTTTATGTAATGCTTATCTCTTCTCCATAAAGTGAATTCTCACAGTGGTCAATACATTTTAGGCAACACTTTTTAATAAAGTTAGTTCCATGTTTTTTTTTGTGTTTTTTTTTTTCATCAGAAGCGCTAGCTTCAAATCATAACGCTTTTCAATAAAGTTAGTTTGTTTTTTTGTTGTTTTTTTTTTCATCAGAAGCGCTAGCTTTAAGTCATATTGGAATACGACTTGTTACTCCTTTCAAAATTTTCATTATTCCGTTTCTATAAACTTTATGGGTCTTGTGTAATATTCTTATATTGGCAACTTATTCTGCCCTTGGCTTGCAATCATAGTGACCCTGGCTATATTAACCCATTTAGTACCAGAAACCCCAAAACGGGTACCTTGGCAAACAGTGCAGGCCCAGATCAGACGCCGCAGAACGCGGCGTCTGATCAGTGCCTCCACTGTTTGTTTAGAGTTCAGCCATTTTCCAAATAAATTTCGATGACAACACAAGCTGTCACCCCTAAATTTTGAAATGAACTCCTGCTATATATAAGGAGGAAGATTCCATTCGGTACAAAAAGGGTTAAAGTTAATAGCAACCTGGGCAGATAATTATATTTTGTTTTAAAATGATATTTTTCTCCATGTTGACATATGTTATGGGTACTCATTAGAATCGCCTCGTTGAGGCGATTCTAATGAGTACCCAAAACTTATGGTATCGATTGGGAAATACGAAAAATAATTGTTTATTATTCTCATTGTCTGGACTGTGAAAAGTTAAAAAGCTAATCAAACAGTCAATATTGATTCCTAATATCTGATCAAATCTGATCAAAAATTGCTTTCCGGGCCTAATTTATACTTGTATGAATACAGTTTTCTCCAAAAATCGATTTTGGACCTGTCTTATCTCCGACCGGAAAATTGAAAATTAGCCACTTAATTCCCATGTATTGTGATAATTCTTTAATCTTTTAGGGGGTTTGATTGAAAATTAATTCCCCATTTGTATACTGTAACACTGTATTTTATTGCTACAGTGGAGTGCCAAAAATACTCCAGATGATTTTTTAAGAACATGTAATATCAGTGTAGTGATTACACCACGACCCTGATATAACACAGTTCATTATGACTCAGTTTTGGATTTAACATGGTTTCAAGATGGATCCCAAAAATGTATAGATCATGTAGAAAAATGACCATAAATGGTCATTTTTCAATATAATCTATACATTTTTGTTTGGATATAGCGCGGTTGTTTAACTAACACGGTTTCTGCTTTGGACCCCATTAACAGTGTTATATAGAGGTTGTGGTGTATAGGAAAAAAAGTATGATTGCTATGTATCTTCCATGGTTTTGATTGAGAATTACCCACAGGATTTTGTTACCATGAAAATACTATGTTAGAGAGATCAAACTTTAACCCTTAGCCTGCTGAATATTTTAATTGGCCACACCCATTTCTGACTATCAGCCAATCAGATTACATGATATAATAAGTTTGTTCAAAATCACAATGTGAATGACAAACAGTGTAGATCCTGAACAGATGGCTTCTTGATCAGATGGCTTCTGAAGATGCCGTCTGATCAGGATTTACACTGTTTGATATCCAGTTCGAGAAATTGCAGGAATAAATTACATTAAGTAATCTGATTGGTTCAAAGTCAGAAATGGAAATGGGTGTGGCTCAATTAATTATGTTAAGTGTTCTTCCAGACAGTATATATTTAGGAACATTACCAAACAGCCTGTGAAAATAATTGTGTGGTTTACTTAGAAATGTATTCAGAAATATGCTGTAGCGGTTGGACTCTGCGACGCAAGTGATCAATGATTGACTAAATACAGTACAATCCCTTTGTCAAGACCCATCGGGGCTTGAAGAAATAGATGGGCTGCATGATGCTTCCACGCAGAGCTGAAACTGACCCGCACACAAGTACTGGTAAACTGCTTAGAGGATCTAAGCCTGCCCAGGCAAAGCGGTGTGAGTCGGCCCGTCCATGCTTATAAACCTTATTGGTTTCATTGGGCGGCAGGGCTTGAGATGTCATTTCAAGAACATGTCGGGTAAAAGTCCCACAAAATTGGAAGCAACATCTCCAAAATGACCTTTACAGTGTTGACGGGGACATTAAACCTCAAATCAAACAAATAAAACAAACTATGTCAAGACCACCTTTGGAATTCTGCAAAAGTGGTCATTAAGACAACTTCTGAACAGATTTCATTTAAAGGTAGCCCCTTTACAGAGGACACAAGATGTAGAAAATACAAAAAGAATTACCAGAAACCTTCTAAATATGCTTTTAAAAGCAAAAAATAGTCTTAATTTTAGCTGGTCTTAACCATTATGCTGCCAAGAAAATCTATGGTACATCAGAAAATGTCTGCTTATGTTGTCTGCTGACTCTTCTTGCAAACTATTTTTGCATACAGGCAAGCAATGATCCTGATCAGACTGCTCCTAGAGGAACAGTCTGATCCAGGTCTTGCAAGCAGTGTTGACCCTGATCTGGGTCCACACTGCAAAAATGACTTTTCAAGTAACCGGCAGATGACAAAGCAGATGACAGTTGTCGTGATAGGCATTTTACGGGTTAATAGAGAGTTTCACTATATTGTTCCATGCAATACATTGCCAGAAATACTTACAACACTGCTCCAAATTATAGTTTATCCCATTAACTCTTATCATGCTGTTCACGACAACCCCTATCTTTGGAAACAGTGTAGATCCAGATCAGATGGCTTCTGAAGAAGCCATCTGATGAGGATCTACACTGTTTGGCATGAAGTTTATGGATTGGTAAGAATAAATTACATAACGTAATCTGATTGGTTCAAAGTCAGAAATGGGTGTGGCTTAAATGAATATTCAGCAAGATAAGGGTTAAATGCCAATCACGACAACTGTCTTCTGCCTTGTTTTCTGCCTTGTTGTCTATGGTCACTTTGAAAGTCATTGTTGCAAATAGTGTGGACCCAGACTGATCAGACTGGTCCTCTTAGAAAATGTGTTGAAAAATCTACAAGGAGATTCAGAAGAAGACATAAACAGACAACAATTTCAGATGCTGTTTTTCTCGGCATCTTCTTGTAAGGGTTAATGCAGCTTCTGTAAAAAAGTCTCACTTTAAAGAATGGGTTTGAAGTTTTTGAGGTGTTTGTCTGTTTGTTTGATTTGAGGTTTAACATCCCTGTCAACACTGTAAAGGTCATTTTGGAGACATTGCTTTCAATTTTGTAGGACTTTTATCCGGCATTGAGATGAAATGACATCTCAAGCCCTGCCGCCCAATGAAACCAATAGGGTTTTTAAGCACGGATGGTCCGACGCGCACTGCTTTGCCTGGGCAGGCTTAGATCCTCTAAGCGGTTTACCAGTACTCGTGTGCAGGTCCGTTTCAGGTCTTGGTGGAAGCATCATGCAGCCCATCTATTTCTTCAAGCCCCAATGGGCGGGGGCCGGTTTTTGAGATGTATATTTTCACCTTAAGAAATTTTTAATACAGATAGGGAAGTTAAATTCTCAATAAAGTGGGGATGTCACTGTCTTAAGTACCATAAATTTATTGATATGAAATAACATTTTGCTTCATGTGATAAGCTTTTTAACCCATAAAATGCCAATCCCAACAATTGTCATCTGCTTTGTCGTCTGCCGGTTACCTTAAAAGTAATTTTTTTGCAAACATTGTGGACCCAAATCAGACTGCTCCTGTAGGAGCAGTCTGATCTGGGGCCAAACTGTTAGCCTGTATGCAAAAGTATTTTAAAAAAGTTTGCAAAAAACATTCAGCAGACGACATTAGCAGACGACATTTTCAGTTTTTCTCGGCTTCTTAAGGGTTAAAAGTTGTTTATCATTTATGGCATACTAGTATACTTCAGATGTGGGATATCTCTATATATGTCGCCATTATTTTCATGTATCACTTTAATCTTTTGATATTGTTCCCTAAGTATGTCTAACCCATTCAAGACCAAATGGAATCTTCCTTCTAAAATATAGCAGGAGTCCATTTCAAAATTTAGGGGTGTCAGGTTGTGTTTTCTTCAAAATTTATTTGGAAAATGTCTGAACTTTTTGCAAACAGTGTAGGCCCTGATCAGATGCCGCAGAACTCAGACACCGCGTTCTGTGGCGTCTGATCTGGGCCTGCGCTGTTTGCCATGGTACCCGTTTAGGGGTTTTCAGTCTGAAATGGGCAAAGCCAGGTAATATTTTGTATTTACAGTATGGTAAGTATGTTACATTAGAGATAACTTCTCAAACCAAATTTGGACACTGTCACAATTTTACATGTCACATAAAGTGGGATTTACTTGCAAGCCCATTTGGGGCTATAACATAGAATGCCTCAATGAGGCAGTTCTGAGTATCACCCACATTCTGTGTTTGGAGCATAAGTAAAAAAAAAAAAAAAAAAACATTTGAGTCAGCGCACAACAAAACCTACATAAAGACGTGTGACCTTCAAATAACTGAATCACTCTCCTCATTTACGTACTAAGAGAAGAGATCCTTGTATCTCTCTTAGAATAGCCCTCAGGCTATAAAAGGCAAATGCTATCAAAGACTGTGCGAATGCACAGGCTGAGTCTTTGCTGGTCACACTAGCCTTAACGTACACTAACTCATTTTCTGATGAAAAAATGCTTTCTGTAAAGGTATGAAAGACACAAAGATCTTTCCCCAATATACCACAGCCTCTTTAATAAAACTACATAAGCAGATAACATAAGTGTGAGTAAGTGAGTGTTTGAGTTTTACGTCCCACCAACAGCCAAGGTCATATGGAGACGGGACCTCGGTTTAAAGACTCATCCGAAAGTCTGGAGAAGCCTGGGATCTATCCTGCGACTCCTGGTTTACAAGGCGAGTAGCGTAACCACTACACCACGGAGGCTTCTAGCGCAGCCTTGTAAAATCCAAGTAAAATAATAGATTATATAGAAAAATGACCATATAACAATTTATACAGTCAAACCTGTATTAAGCAAGCACCTAAGGGATTTTCACAATATACTTGATTAAGACAGGTGCTTGCTAATTACAGGTGAATTATAATGCATTTGCCATTGTTGGGAACTGAATGCCTGCTTGCCTAAGACAGGTTGCTTGCTTAATAGAGGTGGCCTTTATGACAGGTTTTACTGTATACTTTTTTGGTATCCATATTTAAATCATGTTGTTACAGTGAAGAGTGTTATAAAGAGGTGTAAGTGTGATTTAGGGCTGTAGAAATCAGCAAAATTCACTCTTCCATGGATTATTGACAGTTTCTCAAGGCATCCAGTAGATTTCAGACAGGGCTCTAGATTGGGTGGATGCACAGACCCAGCACAAACACATTATTGAATTGGTTAACCCATTTTGTACTGGAAAACCCAAAACATGTACCATGGCAAACAGCGCAGGCCCAGATCAGACGCCGCAGAATGTGGCGTCTGATCAGGGCCTCTACTGTTTGCTAAAAATTCAGTCATTTTCCAAATAAATGATAATGAAAACACAACCTGACACCCCTAAATTTTGAAATGGACTCCTTCCATATATAAGGTGGTACAAAAAGGGTTAAGCCATATACTTGAGGTCCAGAACATGGGACATTGGCAAACAGTGCAGACCCAGATTGGTCTGAGTAGGATCTACACTCTTTGCCTAATTTACAGGTTAAACCCATTGTATGCTAGTGGACTCTCCCATTGCAATATGTTGGACAAGTCCATTTCTCGTATAAGTGGTGTCAGTCCTATTTTTTTTGTTTTTAGTCTATTTTTGACAGAACATCCTGTTAACAAACAGTGCAGATCCTGATCAGACGCCGCATTCTGCGGTGTCTGATCTGGATTTACACTGTTTGTCAAGGTACCCCTTGAGGGGTTTCTGGCATACAATGGGTTAAGGGAATAGTCCAGGTTAAGGACCATTTTCAACCCTATACTCAAGGACAATAGGGATTGATTTTCTGGCAAGTTTGAGCTGTTTATAGCTGGGCTATTCTTAGCACTCAGGGGCATGATTAATTTCGATCAAACAGTCTTGTGCAGTCTTGTGTGTATAACAAGAAATGCTGCATGCTTATTATCACAATTTATCATATGACGTCGTTGATAAGCAGTGGATAAGGCCGTGTAATAAAAATTGTATGACCACACATGTAATAACACTTTGGCGGGATTAAGTAACGTCATGGTTAGTGATGTGCGATATTATCGGTATATCGGTATATCGTGATACAGTTCAGAAAAAAATCATATCACAATACGGTCCGCCAATACCGATATTTTTGATATTTTCTTTTTTTTTTAGCCATTTTTCATATTTTCTTTCATAACTGATCGGTAAATACAGCTCAGTCTGTCAGTCTTTTTGATTCCTTAAATACGGTAAAATTAGACCAGTAAGAAAATCGCAATAATTACTGCACTGTCAATTCAGAGACAAACCATCTGTGTATTTATTACGGTTCAAGTATGACATTATTGTTAATCCTGTCATAAAATTGCCACCCTGCGGTGCGTGTCGATAAGGTGTGAAAATATGGTCGTTATGATTCTAATTGGCGTTTATCCTCCAATCACAAAATTTAATCCATAATCAATGTGAAAATGATTTAATCGCTCCTCAGACAATTAGATATATCTAACGGTAGATATTTGCATAATAAAAACGGACTTTTCTATGATCTCATGAATGGTTATGTTTTGGCGCCAAATAGCAGACGCTGGACGGGAAAAGTCGAACGCTGTTGTTTATTGACACGGCGCTTCTGGGGATAAATCGGGAGCTGTGCAAAGCGCTGGTTTTCTATCCACCTCTATTCACAACCGTTTAGCTATCGAGAAAAGGTTTTTTACCTGTTCCAAACAATTTTTTATGAAAGAGATACACACAATGACATTAAACACGTATGGGGGTGCTAGCGTCGGATGACGTAATTTACCGATCGCATGCAGAAAAATGGTAGCGGTGGTTTGTGGGCGGCGATTTATATCAATTCAAAAATCACTGATCGGCTTTTTCTGTTTCTCTGGTCTTCGCCGGACATTGCCTGAAAAAAGCCTGCAGTCCATGACCTCGGCTATAATACGGGGTCATTTTGGAGGGAAAAATCCTCGTCTTATAGCCGAATTTTTACGGTAGGCCGAGCTGGGATTTCGGTGAATCACGCGGCTGTTGTTGTTGTATACGTCGCTTTAGTGTAAGCTGCCCAGCATTTACAAGATTGTGTACTAATAGAGTGAAAACCAGAACAAACTTTACCATGGCCAATTACCGATATCTAGCAACATTTCAGGTTGCAAAAGATGACAGTCACAAATAAAGTGACTGAGGCCATCAATCTAATACAACATTTAATAGCACTTTCAGATAGTATCTTTATTTCCCGTCATAACATTGGGACAATTCTTTTAAGTACCTTTGTTTTGTTAGTAGGTTAAATGATAGTTACCCATGAAAACTCCCTTCTCTTTTCCATATATATTGTGTTTTTCCAATTACCAGTGTGTTTCAGATTGCTACATAATATATCGTGATACGTATCGTGATACGCAGAAACAGTATCGCAATATATCGTGATACGAAAATTCTGACAATACCCATCCCTAGTCATGGTGACGTCCATGTCAACAATGCATTTTTCGTAGAAAAATTATCAAATTAAAAGGCGATAAAATCCAATTTAATGTAGTCATATGATAAAGAGAATGTTACACTTGTGGTCATTTCATAAAACGGTTTTCCAGTTTTATGACGTCGCTATTGACCCGTCATCAGTGCTGTCAATGCTTTGATTTGTTTAAATCGTATGTCCTACCCATATTGCAACATACTAGCCAAGTTGTGGTAGTCGGTGTTTAAATATTTATGGATACTGGAGATTATTCAGCCACTTCTAGCAAAAATATGTCTTTCAACATGTGTGCATGTTCACTGTTAATTTTGTTTGTTTTGGAGTTTAACGGCCCAGTCAACACTAGGTCATTTTTGAGCCAGTCAGTTTACCTATCCTCACTTTTCCTGGGCAGGCTTATACATAAGCTGTTAACCAGAACAGTGCACATTCTTTCGCCAGAAACTGACAACTACCCTTCTTGAATCAGTGGAAGGGAGAGAATGACCGTAGAAAAGATTTCATGATCAATCTACACGAAAAAATGTTGCCGACCCCGGCAGGTATTGAACCCGCGTCCTCCTGATCACCAGTCATACGCACATCCGACTGAGATACCGTGGCCGGCATGTTCACTGGTGAGACATAAATCGGCCCTTTCAGCCCAGTGGCCTGGTACAAATACTTGTGCAGCACCCCAGCCCATCGGAGCTTGGAGAAATAGATTGGGCTGTTTAGGTCCAAGCCTGCCCAGGAAAAGTGAAACGAGTTGGACCTCTCCTTGAACACTAGTGGTTTCTATTGGCGGTTGGGCTTGATTGAAATGTCATTTCATCTAATTGTCGGGTAAAACTCCCACAAAATTAAAAACAATGTCTCTAAAATGACCTAAATATTGTTGACGGGGATGTAAAACTTCAACTCAAACAAAAAACAAATACTTATGCAAACAGTGTAGATCCTGTCTCATCAGGATCTTCACGGTTTGCCATTCTATTTGCCACCGTGGATGTATCCCAAACCCACCCATCGGGGCTTGGAGGAATAGACTGGGTTGCATGGTACTTCCACGCAGAGCTAAAACTGACCAAACACGAGTAGCAGTAAACCCACTTAAAAGCACTAAGCCTGCCTAGGGAAAGCGATGTGAGTCGGACCGTCCAATGCATATAAGCCTTTTGGTTTCATTGGGTGGCAGGGCTTAAGATGTCATTTCATCTCAATGTCGGGTAAAAGTCCCACACAATTGGAAGCAGTGTCTCCAAAATGACCTAAATAGTGTTGATGGGTAGTATAACCTCAATTCAAACAAAAAAATAAGCATTCCGATCTCGAAGATATCATCATCATCATCCACGGATTTTTGATTAACATGCAGGTACAGGGGCAACGTCCACATAAGTGGGCCCCCTTCCAGGTAGCTGGCTTGCTGCACGCATGGCAGATCTTACACCAGATCTCCAGGCTTGTCTATCATGAGGATCGATAGCAGAGAGCTTCCATTCTCTGCAATCTCTTTCTGTTAGCTGCTTCCAGGTCATCTTGGGCCTTCCTGGCCCCCGCTTTCCACCTACCTGTATGTCACAGGCAGTCTTGACTGCACCGTTGGAGCATTCCACATGTCCATACCAGCGAAGCCTTCTCTCTTTCAGGATGAGTTCCAGGTCCTCAATGCCAAGACGCTCAAGTAACTCACTGGACCTGATGGTGACAGTGTCCCGTGGCTTGACATTGCAGATCTGTATGATCATTGCCCTGTCATTTCGCTGATGTTGGAGGTTTGGCTTTGTCAATGGCCATGTCTCACTGGCATGGAGCATTGCGCTCTGCACACAAGAGCTATACACATGGCCATGTGTCTTGAGCGAGAGGTGGCGGGAAGAGAGAACTGGTAGCAACTCCTTGAATTTCTTCCAGGCTGTTTTCACACGTGATGTAGTTGACAGGTCGCAACCACCCGCTGCAGAGAGCATATCACCTAGGTAGCAAAAGGAAGCTACAACCTCCAGCTTGTCGGATCCAACTTGGACTTCCCTGTGTGGTCTGCCATCTAAGGGGCGTGCAGTTCCTTGGCACCGTGTACACCTGTAATCAGGGTCCTCTATCAAGCGTTTGAGCCCACTGCATTTCTTGTGCACCCAGAACTTGCAGCCATTACAAAAGATACTGTTGCTGCCCAGTGCAACATACAGCGCATGGGAACTGGCCTGTACTCTGCAAGAGGTCCAGACCTGTACCACAGATTATGATCTTTGTCTTTCCTGCATTCACTCTCAGCCTCCTGACACATTCCTCAAGGGATTCAGCTATGATGACAAGGTCATCAGCATACAGGTCCTCCCAGGGGACTCCAGAGTGGAACTCGCATGACAAGGCTTCAAGCACAATGATGAAAAGCAGTGGGCTGAGAACAGAGCCTTGATGAACCCCCACCTTCACCTCGAATTCTTCACTGTAACCATCACCAATGCGGACACGGCTCCGAGCATTAGCATACATCCCTTTGACCAGTTTCACAATCCACTCGTCCACTCCAAGTTTTCTTAGTGCCCACCAGATGGCTGCAATGACCTTATTAACATCCTCATTCCACCACCAGGTTTCGCGATGCCAGCGGTGGGGCCGAGTTGTGCCACACACCTCTTCAGTTGTCTTGAGCAGACCGGTCTTGATGCTGTTCCATATATCCTCAGTGGTAGCATCTGCTACACCTGCTGAAGATAGTAGAGTCCATTTACAAAACACAGGAGTGAAAGGATAAAACACTCAGTCTGCCCTGCCCCATTCAGAAGCTTTTGGGTTAGGGCTATTCATTAATACATGTAGTACCCAGTGAAGTCTGATCACTCTAATTTGAGTCTTCACTGGGTGACACAGTTTCTCTTTTCAATTCCATACAAAATGAATTATGTAGAATCTTTCAATTCCATACAACATGAATTTTCAATTTCATTGAAAAGCTTCTCTGTTCTTCTGCTGACACATTTTCTCTTAGCGTGGCTTATTTGGTAAAACACTAACAATCTATTTATTAATACTTGGGGATTATATTTTTCTGCATATTTAGACACATTGAACAGAGGATTTGCAAAGATCAGAGATCTTTTGACAGTATCATACACTTTGGATCTGATATTGGCAGCCTATTTTACACACACAAAAAAAAAATATCAACTTTCAGATGGCATCCTCCCCTGAATTTGAGCTCAGTAGATTTTTCCCCAATTTTTAACACTGTCATAGATACTGTCTGATTCATCACGCTAACAAGTCTGTGCCATGAACACACCTCTAAACCTCACTTTATACACAGAAAATTGAGGTTTAAGGGGGTATACATGTACATTATTTTCCTTACTTCTGCTCCAAGACATAAGTTGTGGGTACTCGTTAGAACCACCTCAATGAGGCGGTTCTAACGAGCAGCCGCAACCTATGTTTGGAGTAAATATGAGTAAAATATCACAAATTTTCATCAGAAAGATAAGCAGGTTTTTAGCTCACCTGAGCCGAAGGCTCATGTGAGGTATTAGTATACCACGAGCCGGCGTCCGTCGTCCGTCGTCGTCGTCGTCCGTCGTCCACACTTTCAAAGAAGTATATCTCCGGAACCAGTGGGCCAATCTTGATCAAATTTCATGTGAAGCATTATCAGATAGGGGGAAAAGCTGCATACTGTTTTCGGGCAGATCGGATTGGAACTCTGGTTGCCACGGCAACAAATAGCTCCCATAGACTTAACATAGGAAAAAGTTTGTCATCACTCTAGCTCCATCAATTTTTTTCTGATCGACTTCATTCTTGCAGATAACGAGGACAGGCATGAAATCTCGATCAAGTTCGTTTTTGGGCTGAATCGGATTATTCACTCAGGAGTTACGTGCCCTTGAGCGTTCTTAACATAGGAAAAAGCTTGTCATCACTCTAGCTCCGTTAATTTTTTTCTGATCGACTTCATTCTTGCAGATAACGAGGACAGGCATGAAATCTCGATCAAGTTCGATTTTGGGCTGAATCGGATTATTCACTCAGGAGTTACGTGCCCTTGAGCGTTGAAAAAATTGCCTATTGACTTAACATGGGGAGAATGTTGTCATCACCGTAGCTGCTTCAATTATTTTCAGATTGGCTTTATTCTTGCAGATAACCAGCACAGCCATGAAATCTCGGTCAAGTTCGATAACTGGCAGAATCGGATCATTCACTTAGGAGTTACCTGCCCTTGTGTGTTTTTGCATTAGGGTTAATGGGAATTTAAAAAATGTATATCTTAAAGACTACTTGGCCAACTTTGATCAAATTTCATGTGTCGCATTATTGGGCAAGTGGAAAGGCTTCATTAGGTTTTCAGGCAGATCTGAGTGGAACTCTGGTTGCCATGGCAACATCTAGCTCCCATAGACTTCACATAGGAAAAAGCTTGTCATCACTCTAGCTCCGTCAATTTTTTTCTGATCGACTTCATTCTTGCAGATAACCAGAACAGGCATAAAATCTCGGTCAAGTTTGATTTTGGGCCGAATCGGATTATTTGCCTTGGAGTTACCTGCCCTTGAGCATAAAAAAATACGTTGTGACCACGATAGCAGCTTTATTTTTATTCAGATCAGCTTCAAACTTGTCGGCTTCATTCTTGCAGATAATAAGGACAGGCATAAAATCTCGGTTAAGTTCGATTTTGGGCAGAATCGGAAAATTGTTCTCGGAGTTACATGACCTTGAGCGACAAAAAATTTGCCCATAGACTTAACATAGGGAAAATGTTGTGACTATGATAGCGACTTGAATTTTTTTCAGATCAGCTTCAAACTTGCAGGTAACGAGGACAGACATAAAATCACGGTTAAGTTCGATTTTGGGCCGAATCAGATTATTTGCCTTGGAGTTACCTGCCCTTGAGCATAAAAAAATACGTTGTGACCACGATAGCCACTTTATTTTTATTCAGATCAGCTTCAAACTTGCAGGTAACGAGGACAGGCATAAAATCCCGGTTAAGTTCGATTTTGGGCCGAATCTGAATATTGACCTCGGAGTTATGTGACCTTGAGCGACAAAAAATTTGCCCATAGACTTAACATAGGGAAAATGTTGTGACTACGATAGCCACTTGAATTTTTTTCAGATCAGCTTCAAACTTGCAGGTAACGAGGACAGACATAAAATCTCGGTTAAGTTAGATTTTGGGCCGAATCGGATTATTTGCCTTGGAGTTACCTGCCCTTGAGCATAAAAAAATACGTTGTGACCATGATAGCAACTTTATTTTTTATTCAGATCAGCTTCAAACTTGCAGGTAACGTGGACAGGCATAAAATCTTAGTTAAGTTCGAATCGGAATATTGACCTCGGAGTTACATGACCTTGAGCGACAAAAAATTTGCCCATAGACTTAACATAGGGAAAATGTTGTGACTACGATAGCGACTTGAATTTTTTTCAGATCAGCTTCAAACTTGCAGGTAACGAGGACAGACATAAAATCTCGGTTAAGTTCGATTTTGGGCCGAATCGGATTATTTGCCTTGGAGTTACCTGCCCTTGAGCATAAAAAAATACGTTGTGACCACGATAGCAACTTTATTTTTATTCATATCAGCTTCAAACTTGCAGGTAACGAGGACAGGCATAAAATCTCGGTTAAGTTCGATTTTGGGCCGAATCGGAATATTGACCTCGGAGTTACGTGACCTTGAGAGACAAAAAAATTTGCCCATAGACTTAACGTAGGGAAAATGTTGTGACAGAAATAGTGACTTGAATTTTTAGCTCACCTGAGCCAAAGGCTCCAGTGAGCTGATAGTATACCAAGGCTCCGGAGTCCGTCGTCTGTCGTCCGTCCATCCGTCGTCCACACTTTCAATGCAGCATATCTCAGAAGGCAGTCGACCAATCTTGTTTAAATTTTATGTGTAGCACCATTGGGCAAGGGGAAAGGCTGCATTAGGTTTTGGAGCTAGTCTGGTTCATTTGTTCCTTCATTCTTCTTTCTCTCCATATAGAGATAATAGACCAATGTTAAATTTTTAATCAAAGATTTCTCAGGAACTATAAAAGCTAGAAGCATCAAATTTGGTATTCAATAGAATAATGATGACTTATTTTGTGTAAGAGACATTGGGCTTTCTCAGCTTATTTGTTCATTTGTTCTTTCATTCTTCTTTCTCTCCATTTTGACCAATGTTAAATTTTCGTCAAAGATTTCTCAGGAACTATAGAAGCTAGAAGTCTCAAACTTGGAATGCAATGCAATAATGATGACTTATATCCTGTAAGGGTCAATGGGCTGGATTCTATTGGCAGATTTAGTAGTCAAGTCTGTGAATTGTTAAAACTTAAGTTCCTCAGGTGAGCGGTTTAGGCTCATTGAGCCTCTTGTTTTTAGATATGATAGAATGCAGTATGTCACACAGGTGTATTATGTTGGCTGCAATGAGTAGTCTGTGTGGATCTGCCTTTTACAGAAGCGGGAATTTAGTTTCACAGTTGCCGCAGGGTTGCTGCTGACAGCAGCTTAATGAATTTGGTACATTTTTTGGCAGTGGTAGCTCAGTGGCTAGTGCACTTGCCTCTGATGCTAGAGATCAGTTGTTTGATCCCCAGCAATCAGATATAAAATTTCAGGCTCTATTGGCATCATTTGCAGGGATGAATGCCACAAAGTTACTGCAGCGCCATACTTTAGATCGGGACATTAATTGGAGGCACGTTGCGCAGGGAGAGTCATCCACTATGTTACTATTACTATGTAGGTTTTCACCAAAAATGTGCATGTCAAAAATCCAGTTTGTGATGTTGCAACTAACCTTGTGAATCTTGAATCTACCTTTTTCTGAAAGGTGGTCAATGACAAGTACATTGCTGCTGAAGGTCTGATGTGAAATAGGTTTCTTGCCTCGGGTGTTTTGCCCACTGGGCAAGTACAAACATTTGTAATTTTTCCAGAGCTGCATGTTTGGGTCTGTACTGTTCACTCTTCCACAACAAGCCAAGAATGTCATCAAAATGTGTGTATATTCCTCATGTTCTCCAAGATATTAACCCATAAGACACCAGTCACAACAATTGTCATCTGCTTTGCCGTCTGACGGTTATCTTAAAAGGCATTTTTTTTGCAAACGGTGTGGACCCAGATCAGACTGCTTCTGTGGGAGCAGTCTGATCTGGACCCACACTGTTTGCCTGTGAGCAAGAATATTTCTAAAAAGTTTGCAAGAAGATTCAGCAGATGACATAAGCAGACAACATTTTCACAGCAGCTTAATCGGCACCCGTCCATCAGGGCTTGAAGAAATACATGGGCTCCATGTAAAACTCATGTCTGACTTGATATGGCAGTCTTAGTTGATCTTTGTTTGTTTTTATGTTTAATGTCCCTGTCAACACCTTATAGTTCATTTTGGAGATATTGCTTCCAATTTTGTGGGACTTTTACTGGAATTGCTTCCAATTTTGTGGGACTTATACCCGACATTGAGATCTAAGTTGATCTGGGTCGTTAACTGGTCAGTATTCTTTGGCCCTGCTAACTTTTGAACTAGGATTGTTTGGGTTTATGTTTCTTAACATGTTTTGTTTGTTTGTTTGTGTTGAGGTTTTACATCCCCATCAGCACTATTTTGGCTATTTTTGGAGATGTTGCTTCCAATTTTGTGGGATTTTACACAACATTGGGATGAAATGACACCTCAAGCCCTACTGCCCAAAGAAACCCCTAGGTTTAAAGGATGGTGCATCACATTTCCTGGGCAGGCTTAGACCTAAGTGGTTTACCAATACATGTACTTTAAAGTTCAGTCAGTTTCAGCTCTGCAAGGATTTATTTAGCACCATGCAGTCCAATCTATTTCTCCAAGCTCTGTTGAGCGGGGCTGCGTCGTTTAGCACTTCTTGTACATGTCTGTGTTCAAAATGCATACCCCAATTACCGTAATGATCCAAAGTATTGGGAGAGATAGACTGGAGCAAACAATGTAGACCCAGATCAGACTGCTCCTGAAGGAGCAGTCTGATCAATCGGGGCTTGAAGAAATATTTGGGCTGCATGATGCTTCTACCCAGCGCTGCAGCCAACCGCACACGAGTACTGGTATACCGCTTAAAGGCTCTAAGCCTGCCCATGCAAAGTGGTGCGAGACGCCTCATGTATGAAATTGTCCTGCAGTATTTCTGCAGAAATATTGTGACAGATTCAGGCATGAAACTGGTATGAAACCTTATTTCCAATAGAATTTCCACAAAGTTTGTTTGATTTGAGGTTTCCCCGTCAACACTGTAAAGGGCATTTTGGAGATGTCACTTCCAATTTTGTGGGACTTTTGATAAAATGACATCTCAAGCCCTGTCGCCCAATAAAACCAACAGGGTATATAAGCATGGACGGTCCAACACTCGCACCGCTTTGCTTGGGCAGGCTTAGATCCTCTAAGTGGTTTACCAGTACTCATGTGCGGGTCGGATTCAGCTCTGTGTGGAAGCATCATGCAGCCCAGCTATTTCTTCAAGCCCCGACGGGCGGGGGCTGATAATTTCCCCAAAGAATTTTCACTTTAATTTTGCCCTTCAGACAGGACTCACTGTGGAAAACCTTGTGAAATATTTAAATTAGCAGGAAAATCGATGCAGGAATCCTGCTGCAGAAAAACATGCATGATTCCTGCACGAATTGTTGACAGAATTCCTGCATGATTCCTGCATCAATTGTTGACAGAATTCCTGCATGATTTATTGACAGGAATCCTGCATGAATTTTTTACAGAATTACTGTCTGTGTAGTCTTGCAGAATTCCTGCTAGTTTAAATATTTGGTCCAGTTTTAAACATAACATATAATCTTAACATAAACTGCCAAAATTTTGAATTAATATATACACTAAGGAAGGAACAAAGCCGAAAAAGAACAAACTAAAAAGCTTGCATGCTACATACGTATACACTGCACATGTTACTTTGAAATAATAAGGACTTTCAAAGCATCATAGTGACTTAAGCACAAATATGTGGATGGGGTGCAATTTACTTTGCAAAAGTAAAGCTATTGAAACCTCACAGGTTAAGTATTTTCTTTTCTCAATTTAAAATAATGTTATTCTAAAATACTAAAAAAGTAAACTTACAATGTCTGTAAATTGTAGTCTGAAATCTTTAAAAACATTCTTCTGTACAACAACAAAAAAGCCATGCAGTCACCACCCTAGATACTTTTGAATATATTATGTTACAGGAAGTGACTCTGCTGTGTTTTCATGCCTGACATTAAACAGAAATTTGGTCAACATTTTCATGCAGTATTTCTGTTAAAGTCTATCCATGCTCCTTTTGGAATCTGTAACCTAATTCCTTATACTGCTAGAGTCAGACAAGAACCTTTTTAATGCAGAATTTCTGTAAAGGTTTGTCCATTTTCCTTATGGAATCTGTTACAGAATTCCATGTACTGCAAGACTCAGACAGGAAAATACTTTTCCACAATGATTTCTGTCACTGTCCACAAGGACTCCATGTGGAATCCTGTCAGAATTTTCATACAGGCTGACCGTCCAATTGCTTATAAACCCTATTGGTTTCATTGGGCGACAGGGCATTTCATCTCGATGTCGGGTGAAAGTCCCACAAAATTGGAATCAGTGTCTCCAAAATGACCTATACAGTGTTGACGGGGACGTAAAACCTCAAATCAAACAAACAGACAAACACTGTTTGACTTTTCATCTGCACCTTTTGGACTCCTTGCTGGATTGTTTGTTTGTTTGATTTCAAGTTTAACATCCCAGTCAACACTGTGAAGGTTTATTAGCATGGACGTGCCGACTCGCATCGCTTTGCCAGGGCAGGCTTAGATACTCTAAGCGGTTTGCCAGTACTCGTGTGCGGGTCGGTTTCAGCTCTGCGTGGAAGCATCATGCAGCCCATCTATTTCTTCAAGCCCCGATGGGCGGGGGCCGCCTTGCTGGATTGTAAAGCAATTAAAATTTTAGGAGAATTACAGCAAGTCCTCAAGGTGATCAAACTTTTAGGATTTATATGGTAATCCTTCAAGCACCACAGAAAATTCTAGAGTAGATGACAGTGCAATATTTTATTTTTCAGAGAAAACGAGAGTTGACATTATATGTGAATCAGCTGCTCTAGAATTTTCTGCACTGCTTGAAGGTGTTAAATTCATAAATCATGATATAGCACGAAATACTTTTTGTAGCCATAAGTAACGAATGTTAAGCTATTTAATGGTTCTGGTGTGAAGTGTTTGTTCAACTTGCTTATTCAAATAGTAAAAATGACAGTCAATAAAAATATTCACTATCGGGAGAAATAATCTCAGTTTCAATCCATATAGACCATACCTATTTATTCAATTGTACAAAACAATTACTCTTATTCACAAAGAAAAAAAAAATTGCCGAGGAAAATCCACAATCAAATAGGAGTAGCAACAATAAGAAAATGCTAGTGGAAAACCCACAGTCAAAGATACCCAGGATAATGCCTTTGGCAAGAACACCAAAAAATGAATTTCTAGAATTACCCTAAACTTCAAAACTGTACGGTAACACACCCGTGTGACATAGTGCATTTTTAACATCCCCAATATGGTTTCTTTTCTGATGAAAATCTATGATATTTTTCTTCTAAATGCCCAAAACATAGGTTGTGGGTGCTGGTTAGAACCGCCTCATTGAGGCGGTTCTAACAAGTACCCACAACATATGTCTTGGAGCAGAAATAAGAAAAATGATGTAGACCCCCATAAACCCCATTTTCTCTACATGAAGTGGGGTTTAGGGGGGTCCCTATTTCACGGACTTGTTCACGTGATGTTGTGTCCTGTTTGATTCCATTCTGTACAAGTAGCTGATTTAGTGAAAAGAAATAAGTAGGCTTACTTGTATATGTTATTGCTAAGACCTGATAATGGTTAATTTTCCAGAATTTTATTTCCAGTTCTTGTCTTGGAAAGCTTGAAGACTCTGAAAAAGAAATAATACATATCACCTCAAAAATATGAGTACTTGGAATTCTCTTCAGACTTATTGAAGTACACCACAACCTCTTTAAAACACTGGCTTTTGGGTCCAACATTGAAACTGTGTTAGTTTAACCCTTATCTTGCTGTTCACAACAACTCCTATCTTTGAAAAAAGTGTAGATCCAGATCAGATGGCTTCTGAAGAAGCCATCTGATCAGGATCTACACTGTTTGACATTCAATTTATGGATTTGTAAGAATAAATTACATTAATTAATCTGATTGGTTTAGAGTCAGAAATGGGTGTGGCTTACATGAATATTCATCAAGATAAGGGTAAATTTATAACAACCATGTTATATTCACACAAAAATAAAAAATGTACAAACATTTTATTTAGAAAAATATGGTCATTTTTTTCTATATAATCTGTACATTTTTTGGATCAATCTGTAAATATGTTTGGGGGCGGTTGGGTGATGGGAAGGTGTCTTGTATCTTTTGGCACTGTGGCCTCCCAACTGATATTAGCTTACAGTTGGGCAAGGCTTGCTGCCCTTGCAGCAGGTAAGGGTAGAGGGGGAATGTTGTTATTTCTTCTGTTTCTACACTTCCATTCATTTTCCTCTTTCTCCCCTGACCTTCACTTTTATCTCCTTTACTGTCTCTTTTATCTCTTTTCTCCCTTTCTCTGGGAGACGATACAAAATGACCCACAAGGGCTGATGTGTCATTAAACACCCATCAAGGTCAATCAATTAAACATGTTATATCCAATATCAAGTTAAATCCAATGAACAAGTCTGTGAAATGAACACCCCCAATAAAATACTACTTTATATTGAGAAAATTAGTGTTTTGCTTTAAACTTTATTTTAATTGCTTCAATGACATGTATATGTAACAGACAAATATATATTATCCAGGATTTGACATTAAGCCAATGTATTCCCCCAATGCATTGACATTAAGCCAATGTATTCCCCCAATACATGTAGTGTAAATTAGGGTTTAGGGGGGGGGGGGAATACATTATTTTTAGAACCGCCTCTTTGAAGCTGTTCTAACAAACACCCATAACTTATGTTTGCAGTATAAATAAGAAAAAAAATCACTGATTTTCATCAGAAAAGAGCTATTTTGGAGGTGTAAAAAATGCATTTATGTATCCAAGACCATGATATAATGATAAGTGTTATGTAGAGTTTGTGGTGTATAAGGTTGTGTGTCAAAATCGTGCTGGTGGACTGACAGTGAAAGCCTGAATCATGCAGTCCCTTGGTTGCTATTCAGCAAACACTTTTTTGAACTGAAATAATCTTGATATGGCTGTTTTGTTTGTTTGTTTGTTTTGGAGTTTAATGGCCCAGTCAACACTATTTAGGTTATCTTTGAGCCGGTCAGTTTACCTATCCACACTTTTCATGGGCAGGCTTATACATAAGCGGTTAACCAGTACATAGTACATTCTTTTGCCAGACTGCCCTTCTTGAAATTGATAAGGCTGTAAAGTCCAAATAAGAAAGAACTGGATCTACACTGCATGCATAGACTTTCAGTATTCGTTTGGCCTGTCTCATTTGATTTTCAACATCCCCGTCAACACTATATAGGTCATTTTGGAGACAAATTGCTTCCAATTTTGTGGGACTTTTACCCAACATTTTGATGAAATGACATCTCAAGCCCTGTTGCCCAATGAAACCAATAGGGTTTATAAGCATGGATGGTCCGACTTACACCGCTTTACCTGGGCAGGCTTAGATCCTCTAAGCGGTTTACCAGTACTTGTGTGTGGCCGGATTCAGCTCTGTGTGGAAGCATCATGCAGCCCATTTATTTATTTGCCGGCCTCAGTGGCTCAGTCGGATGCGCGTCTGACTGGTGATCAGGAGGTCGCGGGTTTGACTCCCGCCGGGGTCGGCAACATTCTTTCATGGAGATTGATCATGAAATCTTTTCTACGGTCATTATCTCCCTGCGCTGTTTCAAGAAGGGCAGTTGTCAGTTTCTGGCGAAAGAATGTGCACTGTACTGGTTAACCCCTTACGTATAAGCCTGCACAGGAAAGTGTTGATAGGTAAACTGACAGGCTCAAAAATGACCTAAATAGTGTTGACTGGGCCGTAAAATTCCAATGCAACAAAGCCCATTTATTTCTTCAAGCCCCGATGGCCGAGAGTATTTGTTTGGTCATTTTTCTATACATTTATATGGTATGAAATTGAATTTTTATGATCTATAATTTTGGATACAACAATTATTTAAATTGTTATGTGAATCAACATTTGTGTCAAAAACTGTTACAAAATAGATTGTTACAGGCCACCAGTGGGTCTCCAAAGTGGTCTCCACTAGAGGACACTGGATTTGAAAAAAAAATGAAGACAGAATAACTTTTGATGTTTAACCCTTATCCTGCTGAATAAATTAATTTTTCAAACCCATTTTTGACTATCAACAGTCAGATTACTTGACATAACGTTTTATTCAAATTCACCAACTGAATGACAAACAGTGTAGATCCTGATCAGATGGCTTATTCAGGAGCCAGTTTATCTGGATCTACACTGTTAGCAAAGATAGGGGCTGCCATGTTCAGCGGGATAAGGTTTAATCCATTTTGTACTGGAAACCCCAAAATGGGTACCCTGGCAAACAGTGTAAGCCCAGATCAGGATGCAGCATCTGATCAGGGTCCACACTTTTTGTGAAAAGGTAAGCCATTTTCCAAATAAATTTTGAAGAAAACACAACCTAACACCCCTTAATTTGAAATGGACTCCTGGTATATATAAGGAGGAAGATTCCATTTGGTACAAAAAGGGTTAATTAATGTTCTGCATACTTGGTATTTTTTCAGCAGACAACAATTTGATATCTTTTCTCATTGTAGCCAGAAAACAGAATTTGACATTTCATGCAAAATGGAGACATTTGGCATGAGATGTCAAGTCCGGCTTTCTGTGAAAATAAGAACAATGTCAACAATTTGTCGTCTGCTGAGTTAGCCCAGACTTTAGGTTGTCTTTGAAAATTGGGGAATTTCATTGTTTATAAATTCAAACAATGCTCCTACATCGTTTTCACCATTTCAATAAGTAGTTAATAAAAATTTGTATTTATCAATATATAAATGTTATCCATATAATTTATTATACTTACCATTTTTGTATATGTAAAACTCCACGCTCTGTATACTGATGAATTAGCTCATACAAAAATCACACAAAGTCGCTAACAATATTTTACAAATCTTTTGGTTACTTTAACAAATAGTTTGAATGTACAGTAACGTAAAACCTGGTAATAAATATTCAGTCATAATTGAGTACCTGTCTGTCATTCATATTTTTTTATTGTCACCTTTTGTATACGTCGCTCCAGACCATGTGCCGTTCATGATCTTATTGTTAGCGTATTAACGCCTAGTAGGTTTTAGTTAAATCCAATTCACCTGTTATTTTGTTTAGCAACCAGTGTTCAATTCGATTGATCTTTTGTTAATTTTTCTAGTTTACTTACGAACAGTTAGATTTGTATTGATTACAAGTCCGGGTAACTTTCAGTCCAATAGATAATTACTTTAAAAGTGAGTGGCTGAACAGATCAACTTTCATTACATTGCATCATAGTAACCCTTTTTATACTAAATTTGTAAATGGATTTCGTTTGTTTGAATTAGGGTTTAACATCCCCATCAACACTATTTAGGTGATTTTGGAGACTTGCTTCCAATTTTGTGGGACTTTACCCGACATTGAGATGAAATGCCCAGCCGCCCAGTGAAACCAGAAGGCTTATATGCATTGGACGATCTGACTCACAAGGCTTAGCCTGGACAGGGTTAGTCCTTCTAGGCGGTTTACCAGTACTTGTGTGTGGTCAGATTCAGCTCTGCGTGGAAGCACCATGCAGCCCAATCTATTTCTCCAAGGCTTGACAGGCGGGGGTGACGTTTGTAAATGGAATCTCCTCTCTTACATATAGCAGGAGTCCATAGAAGCTCACGTGGTGTAGTGGTTATGCTATCGCCTCATAAACCAGGGGTAGTGGGTTTGATTCTGGGCTTCTCCAGACTTCTGGATGAGTCTTTAAACAGAGGTCCCATCTCTGTATTACCTTTGCTGTTGATGGGATGTAAAACTCAAACACATCGTTACCTACATACATATAGCAGGAGTTTATTTTGAAAATTAGGGATGTCATGTTTAGTTATTTAGGGGGATTTATTTAGAACATGGCTGAGCATTCTTCAAACAGTGATGGCCCTGATCAGATGCTGCATTCGACAGCAACTGATCTGGGCCAGCACTGTTTCCCATTTTGTTTTGGTGTTTACCTATAAAATGGGTTAACAGGTTAACATGTACAATATAATAGGAGTGTGTGTGTGAATTCGGGTTTAACGTTGCTTTCAACAATTTTTCAGTCATATCACGACGGTGTCTGGTTGCGACAGGGAGCTCACAATATAATAGGAGTTCCTCCCTTACATATAACTGGAGTTCATTTTGAAAATTAGGGTTGTCATGTTTAGTTATTTAGGGGGATTTATTTAGAACATGGCAAACAGTGCTGGCCCAGATCAGATGCTGCATTTAACAGCATCTGATCAAGGCCAGCACTGTTTCCCAGTGTCCCATTTTGATTTGGTGTTTCCTGTATAAAATGGGTTGACAGGTTCTTGTAATTAATAACCTTAAGGCTTATAATTATAAACCCACTTTATGTAGGGAAATGTGGGGTTACAGTATGAAAACATTACAATAACATATTCTTGAGATACAGATGATCCTCGTTATAATGATAGTACATGTATTTGTTCCCTTACACCTTACCGGAATCCCAGTGAGGGGTAGTAGATATAATGAAGATCCTTTTCACCTCAGTTACTCCAAGAAACAAATGTTGTGGACATCTGCTAGAATTGCCTGACCCAGATGATCTTAACCCTTGTCCTGCTGAATATTTTAATCTGCCACACCCACTACTGATTATCAACCAATCAGATTACTTGAGTCACATTACTGCAACGAATTCACAGTCTGAATTACAAACAATGTAGATCCTGATCAGATGGCTTCTTCTGAAGCCATCTGATCGGATATACATTGTTTCAAAGATAAGGGATATCCGGGCTCAGCAGGACAAGGGTTGACAACACCTTCCATCTTGAGCTAAGGAATCAGTCCATTGAAATTGTTTTTCTAACGAGTTTTGTATTTATAGGAAATGTCGGTATAAAGAGGGTATTCTATTATAATAGTGTCTTTTATTGCTCTAAAACTAGCATTTTTCAGATGAACATTATCGTGTTATTTTCCTTAATTTTGCTCCGAACATAGATTGTAGGTGCTCATTAGAATTAGAAGCCTCCGTGGTGAAGTGGTTATGCTACTCACCTTGTAAACCAGGGGCCGCAGGATCAATCCCGGGCTTCTCCAGACTTTCGGATGAGTCTTTAAACCGAGGTTCCGTCTCCATATGACCTTAGCTGTTGGTGAGACGTAAAACTCTCTCACTCACTCATTAGAATTGCCTCATTGAAGCAATTCTAACAAGTACCCAACCCACAGTATAAGTTTCAAGCAAATTTGGGGCTTGGGCTGCATGGTGCTTCCACACAGAGCTGAAACGGACCACACATCAGTACTGGTAAACCGCTTTGAAGGACTAAGCCTGCCCAGGTAAAGCTGTGTGAGCCAGACCACCCAATGCATTTAAGCCTTTTGGTTTAATTGGGTGGCAGGGCATGAGGTGTCATTTCATCTCACTGCCGAGTAAAAGTCCCACAAAATTGGAAGCAGCATCTCCAAAATGACTTAAATAGTGTTGATGGGGATGATTAACATCTATTCAAACAAACAAACAAAGGTTTCAAGCAAAACTAAAGACAATAGCATTTACCCTTGTAGACCCCACTTCTGTGTGTATATATCTAATAAAAGAAGTAAATGAGAAAAAAAAATAGATAAAAATCCTATAAATACTGACACCTTCAGGACTTCCAGTAATTCTCCTAAAATATCTTCAGGAGCAGTCTGAGACATGTACTTAACCCTTGTCCTGCTGAATATTCATATATGCCACATCCACTACCGATTATCAACCAATCAGATTACTTGATGCAAATTATTGCAACAAATTAATAAACTGAATGACCAACAATGTAGATCCTGATCAGATGGCTTCTGAAGAAGCCATCTGATCTGGATCTTCATTGTTTGAAAGCTAAGACATATCCGGGATCAGCAGGACAAGGGTTAAACTAGGATCATTACAGTATCAGTGTTGGAGTTTTAACCCTTATATTGCTGAATATTCATTTAAGCCACACCCATTTCTGTCTATCAACCAATCAAATTACTTGATGTAATTTATTGTTACAAATTGATTAACTGAATGCCAAACAGTGTAGATCCTGATCAGATGGCTTCTTCAGAAGCCATCTGATCTGGATCTACACTGTTTGCAAAGATAGGGGTTGCCGTGAACAGCAAGATAAGGTTTAACCCATTTGTTTGTTTGTTTGATTTGAGGTTTAACATCCCCGTCAACACTGTAAAGGTCATTTTGGAGATGTTGCTTCCAATTTTGTGGGACTTTTACCCAACATTGAGATGAAATGACATCTCAAGCCCTGCCGCCCAATGAAATCAATAGCGATATAAGCATTGATGGTCAGACTTACACCGCTTTGCCTGGGCAGGCTTAGATCCTCTAAGCGGTTTACCAGTACTCATGTGCAGATCGGATTCAGCTCTGCATGGAAGCATCATGCAGCCCATCAATTTCTTCAGGCCCCGATGGGCGGGGGCCGTTCATAAAATACATGTACTTAAACTAGTGTG
Source organism: Lucinisca nassula (assembly GCA_963580285.1). Classification (NCBI taxonomy): domain Eukaryota; kingdom Metazoa; phylum Mollusca; class Bivalvia; order Lucinida; family Lucinidae; genus Lucinisca; species Lucinisca nassula. Next base: position 63,281,348 of record OY757021.1, on the reverse strand, counting down.
TGTGATTTGAGGTTTAACGTCCCCGTCAACACTGTAAAGGTCATTTTGGAGTCGTTGCTTCCAATTTTGTGGGACTTTTACCCGACATTGAGATGAAATGACATCTCAAGCCCTGTCGCCCAATGAAACCAATAGGGTTTATTAGCATAGACGGTCCGCCTCGCACCGCGGTTCCTGGACAGGCTTAGATCCTCTAAGCGGTTTACCAGTACTAGTGTGCGGGCCGGATTCTCAATAGATTAATTACAGTATAAATGTTGGAGTTTTAACCCATAAAATGCCAATTTGGAAGATACAAACATACAGCGCAGTATCTGACACTAAGCCAAAGCTTAACCCTTTTTGTACCAAATGGAATCTTCTTCCTTATATATAGCAGGAGTTCATTTCAATATTTAGGAGTGTCAGGTTGTGTTTTCATCAAAATCTATTTGGAAAATGACTGAACTTTTAGCAAACGGTGGAGGCCCTGATCAGACGCCGCGTTCTGCGGCGTCTGATCTGGGCCTGGACTGTTTGCCAGGGTACCCGTTTTGGGGTTTCCGGTACTAAATGGGTTTTTTTTTTGGGGGGGGGGGGGGTTACGGCCCTTTCAAGATTATTTCACTCATATCGAGCCAATCGTTAATCAGAGGTGGGCGAAAACCGGAGTACCCGGAGAAAAACCACCTGACCTTACTAAATGGGTTAAAATCAGGCTTGACATTTCATGGAACATCAGTCAAGTAGGGGATTCACATGGAGAAGTGTATAGCATGATTTTCTTTAAAAAAATTTGAATGTCATATGTTTTTGAATTTTCCTTTGTGCTTTAAGGGTTAGCCCATTTTGTACCGAATGGAATCTTGTCCCTTATGTAAAACATGAGTCCATTTCAAAATTAAGGGGTGTCCGGTTCAGTGATTTAGAGCTTTATTCAGAAAATGGTTGATGCCGGGCCTGCACTGTTTTCCAATCAATGTAAATGACCCTTTTGGGATCCCCCTCCCCCAGCATAATGTGGGTTGAAAACATGCATTCTGCACTAAAGCATACCAACAGATAAAGTCTGCATTGATCAGAGATCATATGATTTCTTTGTGCAGTTTTAATCACCGAATTAATCACATAGATAATCGACTTGTCAAATCATTGTTGTGTATTGGGTTTGATCTTAGGGGGTCTTATCTAATAGTGGTTTGCAATTTAAATAGGCAAGATCTCTTGAGAAAATGCCTTACACCATGTCATATAAACCTTTATTGCACCCCATATGAATCTTGAGTTAAAATCTCATGTATTTCATATTTTTATTGGATCTTTGGAAATATTTTAGGGATTGCCCTTGCAAAGCTAGGATAACATATAAACCTGATTTGATAGTGCATTTAACCAGTAAGGCAATAGCGTATTTGCTGTGAATAGAACCCATGCACAGATGCGGCATTGTTGCCTTGCACTGCAGTGTCCAACATTCTTACAAACTACTCTCCTGAGATGGGCATCCATGACTTGTGGGTAAAAGCACTGTCTCTTGATCATTAGGTCTCTCACCATTGTTGGTTGAAGCCTTGCTTCTATCACATGTGAGACACCAGTTCTGCAACAGAAGGTCAAGTGGTTTCCTTCTGGCTACTCCGACGATAAACAATTGGCTTGAAATAATCTTGAAATGTTCGTAAAACCAAAGCAAAAGTACTGGTAAACCGCTTAGAACGTCTCAGCCTGCCCAGGCAAAGTGATGTGAGTCAGACCATTCATGCATATAAACCCTATTGGTTTCATTGGGCAGCTGTGATTGAGATGTCATTTCATCTCAGTGTCGGGTAAAAGGCCTACAAAATTGGAAGCCACATCTCCAAATGACCTTAATAGTGTTGACGTGAATCTTAAACCTCAATTCAAACAAACAAAATAATCTTGAAAGGGTCGTAAAACCAAACCAAAACAACAACAAAAAGCACTATGGAGGCATTCCCAAAAAAGGATGCTCAAATAGTGCATATAAAGATAGATCTTCTCCAGAATTTTCACAATGCTAAATATTTCAAATGGCCCCCACCCATTGGGGCTTGGAGAAATAGATTGGGCTGCATGATACGTCCATGCAGAGTTGAAACCAACCGCACAACTGAGTACTGGTAAACCACTTAGAAGGTCTTCTCGGGGGCTTGGAGAAATATACATGCATGGTGCTTCCGCGCAGAGCTGAAACTGACCGAACTTGAGTACTGGTAAACCAGCCTGCCCAGTGAATGTGGTGCGATTTGGACTGCTCCTTAAACCCTAGCAGTTTCTTTGTGCGATAGGGCTTGAGATGTCATTTCAACATCAATGTCAGGTGAAAGTCACACAAAATCGGAAGCAATGTCTCTAAAATGACCTGAATAGTGTTGACATGGACATAAAACCTCAACACAAACAAACAAAGTCAACAGTTATACACAGGATGGCAAACAGTGTAGACCCAGATGAGATGGCTCATTATGAGCCATCTCATCTGGATCTACACTGTTTGCATAGGTATCTGTACTGTTCTACAGTGAATGTGGTTAAAGTACAATAAAGTTGAAAGAACAGAAATATCATAACGCCACAGCATGTGCTGACAATAGGCTTTCAGTTTTCTAAGGGAACAATTTAATTAACTTTTGCATCTATTGGGGTTCATAGAATGTGTTTCAATGGTACTGGGTAGAAACAGAAAACAAACAAGTGATGTTATGCATTTTTCTATGCATTTTCTTTGTGAGCCTTAAGGGGAATGGAAACACCTGGTAGATTTTTTCCACCATTTTTCAAAGGGAGGCAACTTTTGGGACTTTCTGTTCATTTTTCTATAAGCCCTGTCCCACTGAAAAAGGGGTCTACTCGTAATGGAAAGAATTTGCTCCTCAGGAGCAAATTCTTTCCTTTAAGAGTTGACCCCTATTGACATGGGAGACAAAAACACTTTAGTAGGAGTTGCCTCCCCTGAAGGTGTACCCATTCCCCTCAAAAGGAGTGACAAGGGTTGTTACAGTGGATGTTGTAATTAGTAGCTATTCAACATCATTTGCTTTTTATTATTTGAATTTTAATCACATACACATGTATTTTTAGTGTTTACATTGATCAACAATATGGTTGCACTCGTTTACATTTAGCCCTCGCCCATTGGGGCTTGAAGAAATAAATTGGGCTGCATGATGCTCCCATGCAGAGCTTAAACAGTCTAAGTGGTGCAAGTCTGACCATCCCTGCATATAAACCCTACTGTTTTGTTTGGACGGTAGGGCTTGAGATTTCATTTCATCTCAATGTCGGGTAAAAGTTAGGGCTGACTATCGAGGCCAATTTTGACTATCGTGATAGTATTGCTAACGTGGAAACTACTATCACAATACTATCACTATCGCGACATACTATCACGATACTATCCTGATACTATCGAGTACTGTTATAAATGATTCATAGATGTTATATCACTAACATAAAAATGTGACAGAACGAGTTAAGAAAATTGCAATGGCCTAAAATTGTATGTTTACAGTGTGTTTCAATGTCAGCATTCATTCCGTCTGGGCTATTCCAGAAAAAACATGGGGAGGCGGCTCTTTATATATCCCCACTACCTACAGAAGGACTCACCGCCTAAAAATAGCTTGCTGCTTCTAGTATATATGCCTGCCAGTGATGATTATCATAGCTTTAATACTTTAATACCTATGCACATACACCTTTGCAGTGTTTGAGATTTTCTGCTTGTGGAAACGGACACATGCTGATCGTTTTTTGATTGTTTGATGTTTGCCGCCTGTGCTAAATTAATCTGTGGATTCAGTTAATTAGGTAACCCAATTAATCATTACAAAGTATTACGTAATCACAGCACGACATTTTAGCACCTCTTCAAGGGCAACACCAATCTAACAAACTGCATTAAAACTTGAATTTACATATTTTTAGCTCACCAGAGCTTACAGGATAGGCAGTTGTCCATCGTCGTCTGCATCTGAAGCCACTGGGCCGATTGGGCCCAAATTTGTGTTTTTTATGAAAATCGGCTCATTAGTTTGGTTGCTATGGCAACTTAGAGTTTCCATAGACTTATAATGGGGAAAATTGAAAAATTATTGCAGATATTTTGACAGAACTTTTATAGAAATGTTTCTTGAGTAAACTTCTCTCAGCCCTATGCTTTTATGCCAACCTGAGGGTCTCCCAGGTTGTGCCGGGGTCAAGCCCCACCCCCTCCACTTCATAAAAGGCCAGATATCACAGAAACCATTCAGATCCCGACCCCTAAACCATATATATTCTTGTTCCTATTGATAAGACGCATTCAGTGACACCAACCTGGGGGTCCTCAGGGATGCACCGAGGCCCTGCCCCACCCCCTCCACTTAATAAAAGGCCCAATATCTTGGAAACCATTCAGATCCCCACCCCTAAACCATATATATTCTTGTTCTTTATGATAAGACCCATTCAATGACATCAACCTGGGAGTCCCCGGGATGCGCGGGGGCCATGCCCCAACCCCTCCATTTCATAAAAGGCCCAATATCTCGGAAACCTTACAGATCCCCGCCCCTAAACTGTATATATTCTTGATCCTTATGATAAGACACATTCATTGACATCAACCTGGGGGTCTTCAGGGATGTGCCGGGGCCTTGCCCCACCTCTTCACTTCACAAAAGGCCATATATCTCAGAAACTGTTCAGATCCTCACCACTAAACCATATATATTCTTGTTCATTATGATAAGACACATTCAGTGACACCAACCTGGGGGTCCCCAGGGATGTGCTGGGGCCATGCCCCACCCTCTCCATTTCTTAACCTCACAATATCTCGGAAACCCTACAGATGGCTACCTCTAAACCATATAATTATATTCTTGTTCCTTATGATAAGACACATTCATTGACACCAACCTGGGAGTCTCCCGGGGCCTTGCCCCACCCCTCCACTTCACAAAAGGCCTTATATCTCAGAAACTGTTCTTAGCCCCACCCTAAACCATATATATTCATCATCCTTATGATAAGACGCATTCAGTGACACCAGCTTGGGAATCCCCAGGGCATGCCCAGGTCATGCCCCATCACTTTACTTCATTAAAAGCCATATATCTCAGAAATAGTTCAGATCCCCACCCCTAAACTATATACTTGTTCTTTATGATAAGACTCGTTCAATCACACCAACCTGGGGGTCTCTTTGTGCTGAGGCAATGTGCCCCGCCCTTCCACTTCATAAAAGGCTTTATATTTCAGAAACCATTCAAATCCCCACCCCATAATCATATATGTTCTTGTTCCTTATTATTAGCACACCTACTGTATGGGGGTCCGCATTCCTATCCTTTCCACTTCAGAAAAGGGCCTCAAATCTCAGAAATTGTTCAGATTCCCACCCCTAAACCATATATATACTTGGTCCTTATGATAAGACACATTTAGGGACAACAATCTTGGGCTTTCCTGGGATCAACAGGGCATGCCCCAACTCCTCCACCACTTAAGAGGCCTTACAGATCCCCACTGCTAAACCATATATATTCTTGTTCCTTATGATAAGACGAGTTTAGTGATATCAACCAGGGCTCCATTAGGTCCATGCCCCACCCCCTCTACTTCATAAAAGGCCTAGAAGCCTCCGTGGTGCAGTGGTTACGCTACTCGCCTTGTAAACCAGGGATCGCAGGATCGATCCCGGGCTTCTCCAGACTTTCGGATGAGTCTTTAAACCGAGGTCCCGTCTCCGTATGACCTTAGCTGTTGGTGGGACGTAAAACTAAAACTCACTCACTCACTCACTCATAAAAGGCCTAATTTTTCAGATACTGAGTCCACATAGGTGCTCATTTGGACATGGGGGTTCATTTGGTAGATTAAAATGATATCATGTTAAAATACATGGTTGCCATTGGGCAGTGCCCAACTGAGCTCTGGTGAGCATAGTGGCCCATGGGCCTCTTGTTTATTTGAAGTTAGCCTCAAAAGCTAGACTATCAAGATAAAAGTAAAGCAAACATTTATATATGACTGCACAGGCTGATCTGAGCCTTCACATGTCGCACAGGTTTCACTGCCATGTTTTCAAAACGTTACATGCAACAACCGTGTGAGTAAACTATCATTGCAGTGATTTTTTTACCCCTGCGTCCTGCGTCCAGGACGCACAAATAGGGCTGAGGACGCACGATCATAAAATATGTGCGTCCGTCGGACGCAAATATTTCATGGGCGAAAAATCCAACTTTCGTTTTCACTGCTGTAAATATCGGCGGGTGATAAAATACTGCACTTTTACCGAACCTTCAACTGCCCAACAAGTCACCGAAAAATCGATTCAGGTACAATTTAATGATCCAACCACAAGACGAGAATCCCCTCCATCCAAAATGAGCCCAAACTTTCACACAAGCAAGTTCAATGCGAACATCAAAGTTTTCCGCCATCCAAATCGCCGCCCACAAACAAACTCTTCCATTTTTCTGCACATGATCGGTAAATGTGTCAAATGACGCAATCCGATGCCAGCAACCCCGCACGTGTTTAATGCATTGTTTTATTTTAATGGGCTGTATCCCGTTCTTAAAAATTGTTTGGAACCGGTAAAAAAATATTTTCTCGATAGCTAAACGGTTGTGAATGGAGGTGGATAGAAAACAGCGCTTTGCACAGCCCCCGAATTATCCCCAGCAGCTCCAACAACAGCGTTTCGACTTTTCTCGCCAAGCCGAGCGTCTGCTTTTTGGCGCCAAAACATAACCATTCACGATCCGTTTTAATAATGCATGCATCTACCGTTAGATGTAGCTAATTGTCTGAGGAGCGAGTAAATCATTTTCACATTGATTGTGGATTAAATTTTATGATTGGGGAATAAACACAAATTAGAGACATAACTTGACCATATTTTCACACCTCGTTCAAGTTGGCTTATCGCCAGAAATGAAAGACACGCACCACAGGGCAATCATGTTTACTTTGCAATTATATGACAGGGATTAACAATAGTGTCATAATTGAACTGTTACAAATACACAGACGGTTTGTCTCTGAATTGTCGACAAATCAGGACGGTGCAGCACAATTATTGTGATTTACTTGCTCTAGTTTTACTGTATTTAAGGACTCAGAAGACTGATAGCTGTCAACGTTTTTTTTTTTGCACTTGCCCCGACCGGGCATCCTAAGATCAAAGTGCACCTGCCCGGCGCGATTTCGGACTTGTACCGGGCGGCCGGGCAATGGATTTGTCAGCCCCTGAACCTAGATAGCTGGTGTTCCAATCAGGGGAGGAAACGTTTGTCGATAATGGTTGGGAATATTATCCCCATTGTGCATGAAGCAAATTTCACGCACATGTTGCTGTGCGCATTTATCGAAAACGAAAGTAGAAAACATTACGGAAAATAGACTAAAAAAACGTACACTTTAGCAGGATTTCTTTGGGCTAGTAAACAACACAAGTTAATGATTGATTCTGTTCATTGCAAATAAAAGATACTAGACCGCATTATTTTTAACTATGATTAATGGCATTTTATACTGAACCGATCTTTTTGTACTTCCTTTTATTTCCCGCCAAATATTGGGACTCATACTTTCCGATTTGGGACGCACAGTTTTTTGGATGAGCGAGTCCCAGGACGCATAGTTGAAAATTTGTAAAAAAATCACTGTCATTGGCGTTTTGTTATTGACAAACGCGGGAAATTTTCTAACTGCCTCAACTGCAAGTGCAAAAATGACGGCGGGAAATTCATCGCCACGAGAAATTCACCACATGGCAAAAAACTATGACACATGTGCGACCTGCCAAGATTCAGATCATCATGCACATATGTGAAGGCTTATCAGTCAGTCTTGGATATCCTAAGCAAAAAACTTGTGTCATTACACAACAGCACAGATATACTTTTAAAGTCAATTCAAGACAAAAATATCGAAACCATCGATAGTTGAATGAACTATCGGCTATAGTTATCGATAGTTCAAAGTGTTATCGATGCATTGCTATCGAGGCAGTCCCTATCGTGATGCATCGAACTATCGATGCATCGTTACACCCCTAGTAAAAGTCCCACAAAATAAGAAGCAATGTCTCAAAAATGACCTAAATTGTGTTGATAGAGATGTAAAACCTCAATTGAAACAAAACCTAGTTTTCATTCGAGCCGGCACACGACAAAACCTACAATAAGATGTGTGCCCAATGAAGACTCAGATCAGCCTGTGCATCTGTACAGTCTGATCAGAGTCTTTTTTGTGCGCTCTAAGGATAGCTAAGGGTCCAATACTCCTTCATGGAGGAAGAGAAGTCTCTGATTAGACTATATGGATGCGCAGGCTGATCTTATTCTTCACTGGGCTACATATAAATTGTAGATTTTGTCTTGTGCCGGCTCATTTCTCATTAATTCTCATACGAGTATACCGGTAAACATATGATTGGACAGAGGCATGCCTATATTTGTCCTCTCCAACCTCACTTGTGCAAGCATCACTGGAGCTTGACTTCTAGGCCCCCGCCCATCGGGGCTTGAAGAAATATATGGGCTGCATGATGCTTCCACGCAGAGCTGAATCCCACCCGCACACAAGTACTGGTAAACTGCTTAGCGGATCTAAGCCTGCCCAAGCATAGCGGTGCGCACGAGTTGGACCGTCCATGCTTATAAACCCTATTGGTTTCATTGGGCGACAGGGCTCGAGATGTAATTTTATCTCAGTGTCGACCGGCCCCGATAGCTCAGTTGGTAGAGTGTCCGCTCCGGGGAACGGGAGGTCACGGGTTCGATCCCGGGCCGCGACATACCAAAGTCGTTAAAAATGGTACTAGCTGCTCCTCGTTTGGCACTCAGATTTACGGGGTAGAGCTAGGACTGGTCGATCCAGTGTCAGGATAATGTGACTGGGTGTGGTATCATGTAATGTGTCTGGGACATGATACTTCAGTGAGGCAGCACTATAAAAGTGAGCATTGAGCTCCCTGTCGCAACCAGACACCGTCGTGATATGACTGAAAAATTGTTGAAAGCGACGTTAAACCCGAATTCACACACACACACACACACACACATATCTCAGTGTCACGTAAAAGTCCCACAAAATTGGAAGCAACGTCTCCAAAATGACCTTTACAGTGTTGACGGGGACGTTAAACCTCAAATCAAACAAACAAAGCAAAAGCTTGACTTCTGCATCTTTGTCAGAAACTTGCTCTTGATCATTTACAGCCTGGTCTGAGTATCATTCCATTTTAGCTGTATAAGATTTTCTAGGGTCCGCATTACAGACTTTTCTTTAACCCTTGTCCTGCTGAGCCCAAAATATGTCTTGCCTTTCAAACAATGCAGATCCAGATCAGATGGCTTCCTCATCAGATGGCTTCTGAGGAAGCCATCTGATCAGGATCTTCATTGTTTGTCATTCATTTTTATGAATTTTTGCAATAATTTGCATCATGTAATCTAATTGGTTGATAATCAGTAGTAGGTGTGGCATCTTTATATATTCAGCAGGACAAGGATTAATCAGACCTTGACCTTTACTGTGAGAAATTACAAATTTAAAGGGATTGGATTTGTCTGACATCTTATTTTTCACAAGGCTATCACCAGCCTTGTAGAGCATTAGAAATAGGGATTACCGTATCTCCTATCTGGTTCAGTTCCTACTGGCCTCATAGAGACAGTCTGATGCATGTTTCACTGGTGATTAGGTCTCGACTTTGATACCCACCTGGTTCAGCAACATTTGTTTTGTTTGTTTGTTTGATTTGAGGTTTAACATCCCCATCAACACAATATAGGTCCTTTTGGAGACGTTGCTTCCAATTTTGTGGGACTTTTACCCGACATTGAGATGAAATGACATCTCAAGCCCTCTCGCCCAATGAAACCAATAGGGTTTGTAAGCATGGACGGACCGACTTGCACCGCTTTGCCTGGGCAGGCTTAGATTCTCTAAACCATTTACCAGTACTTGTGTGCGGTCGGTTTCAGCTCTGCATGGAAACATCATGCAGCCCATCTATTTCTTCAAGCCCAGTGGCCGGGAGCGAGGTTCAGCAACATTCTTTGTGGAGATTGATCATGAAATATTTTCTATAGTCATTCTCTCCCTTCTGCTGATTCAAGAAGAGCAGTTGTCAATTTCTGACAAAAGAATATTCTCTTTGCTGATCACCGCTTATATAAGCCTGCCCAGGAAAACTGACTGGCTTGAAATGACCTTAATAGTGTTGTATGTGCTGTTAAATTCTTAGTCTGGCTCCAGACCCTTTTTTTACTTTCTCTTTTCTCGTTCTTTTTCTTTTTCTGGAAGGGATATAAAGCTAGGATAGCTTGTGGATTTTGTTTTACTTCAGCACCTTGGCTATCAAGAGGTAACTTGAAATTGGAGATAGATATGAAACAAAAACGACTGGAGCCGGTCCATTAAATTCCAACCAAAACCAGAAAAAAACAGCTACAAAGCTAAAGCTTGAAGGACTTTTTCTTTGCTTTCCTGTTAACTGAGTTCCCTCCAAAAAGATGTCTACTCTTAACCCATTGTATACTAGCGGACTCTTCCATTGCTATATGTTGGACACGTCCATCTGTCATATAAAGGGTGTCAGACCATTTTTTCATTTTTATTCTATTTTTGAAGAAAAATCCTGTAAGCAAATAGTGCATTCTGCGGCGTCTGATCTTGGCCTGTACTGTTTGCCAAGTTATCCCTTTAGGGGTTTCCAGCATGCAATGGATTATAGGAAAGAATTTGCTCCAAAGGAGCAAATTCTTTTCTCTAATAGTAGACCTCAGTTCATGCAAAACCATTTTTTGACAGTTTTATCTCCCCTGAAAGAGTATTCAGTTCCCTTAAATTTTCTGACCTTTATTTTTTATCTGTTTGCAGGTTTTGTTGCAGACTCTGATCATCTTGACAGGGAATTACAATTTCTTCAACATTCTTACTATAGTATTATGTTTTTCACTCCTGGATGACCAGTTCTTCGGCTACAAAAGCAAAAGTAAGTTCTGGGAAATATCTTGGTTATTGCATTACCTATGGCCTGATTGTTAGAAAGTTTAATGGCATTGTCAATGCTGTCGTCATTATCAAGGTGGTTGGTTAACCTAATTAGACCTTTCCTAGGTAGGCTTGGACATGGGTGATAAACCACTTCAGTTTGTGCACTTAGTATAGGTTAGAAGTCATGAAGAGATTTCTTCACAAGTAAGAATCTGCGAAGCGAAGCGTAGCAGATTCTTACTGTGAAGAAATCTCTTAATGACTTCTAACTGGCTTAGACTGCTGTCAATTTTCTTGAATTATGTCCACTGATGGTCTCTTGAGATTCCATTAATTATGCTCAAAACTTTATTTTACTCTCATCCATTCACTTAGTTGCTCTTCACTGAGAAGCTACCATAAGAAGGTGTCTTTTTATTTTCATTTTTTTATTAATTTGAACTTGAAGAAAAAAATGTCATATGGGAGACACGGTCTGGATTTCAAGAATTTGAAATAGGCCTATCATCAGCAACATTTTTTCTGTTCGTGCGAAGAATAGTAAACAGGAGTTTATAGGTTGTTCATCAATCGGATGGTTGTTGTCGGGTATGAAATTTGTTTTATTTTGAATTTTTGACTTAGTCTCACTCACAAGCTCTGGTCTGGAATATTTGTTTTGTATGATAAGAGTTTTGTTAAAACAAGAAAAAAAAAGTGTTGCTGTTCTGACAAACTGTAGCCTCCCTTGGAAGTGTACTCATTTTGTACCGGAAACACCTGAACGGCTAATTGGCAAACAGTGCAGGCCCAGACTAGACGCCACAGAACACGGCCTCTGATCAGGGCCTACACGTTTTGCAAAAAGTTCAGCCAATTTGCAAACTTTGAAGAAAACAGAACCTGACAACCCTAATTTTAAAATGAACCTGTGCTATATATAAGGTGGATGATTCCATTTGGTACAAAAGGGTTAAAGAAGTAAACCTGTTTTTTTTTTTTTTTTTTTTTTTTTTTTCATTTATTGTGAGACTTTGGCTATGCATGCTTTGTATTGACTCTCCTACTTCTTTTGAACTGTCAGTTTGTCAATTTCTGCTTATTTCGTTTTGATATTCCAGAAAAAAGATAGACCATGGATAATTCACTGGACATTAAGATCATCTTGCTTGATTTCTCTGTCAGGTACAGGGTGAAGTTTTATTGCTTTTCAGTCACTCAGGAGCATCTGGGCTGATTAATGTGTTAAGAATTCTTCTTAATGGTTAAGAACCTTTCTTAATCATTAAGAAGGTCTCTTCACAATATAGTCAGCAGCAGAAACGACTTCTGATTGGCTGAAAGAGAAGAAACGTCACAAACTGCAGTCTAATAACTGGTTTATCACTTAGGCAGTTTTCCATCTGGGCAGTATACTGGTTTACCACCTGGGCCATATACTGGTTTACCAACTTGGCAGTTTAGGCAGCATACTGGTAGTTTTTTTACCTGGGCAGTATTACTGGTTTACCACCAAGACAGTTTACCACCTGGGCAATATACTGGTTTACCACCTAGACAGTATGCTGGTTTACCATCTTCACTTGCATACTGGCAAAGTACATGTAGTCCGGTATATTGGATATATTAACTAAGGCAGTAAACTGGTTTGCCAAATAGGAAGTATACAGGTTTACTACCCAGGCAGTAAATTGGTTAACTACCTAACCAGTATATTGGTTTGTCACCTAGGCAGTATACTGGTTTACTACTTAGACAGTTTATTGGTTTACTAACTAGGCAGTTTATGGATTTATCACCTAGGCAGTTTACTGATCCTCCATCCAGGTGGTAAGGCAGCAGTTATTGCCTTTCTTTACACTTTACACAGAGAATTGGAAATTTTCTGGCGAAAGAATGTGCACTGTACTGGTTAACCCCTTACTTATAAGCCTGTCCATGAAAAGAGTGGATAGGTAAACTGACCGGCTCAAAAATGACCTAAAATAGTGTGATTGGGCCATTAAACTCCAATACAAACAAACAAATTAAAATTGGAAATCTTTTATAATCAGTCTCAAATAATTGTATTTGTGTAGAAGTTGTTATATGCATTGTGGTATTGTAATTCTTGTATACGGTAGTTTGATTGTCACAAACCCTTGTAGGGTTTATCTGCTTTTCAGTCACACCATTGCCAAATGTACCAATATAGGTAAAAAAGAAAATATCATTTTTTCTCATACGGATACACATTTCTTTAATACATTTATTTATAGTCAGTTTTTATGAACAGTAAACATAAGCTCTGAAGCACTTTTACGGTGGCTGATCACAAGAACTAAAACTTCATACATGTACATATTTCCAGTGTTTTATCTACAAGTTTGGATATCTGCGTGATTTTCAACATCTTTCCAAAACAAATGAGTCCATGAGAAAAACATGTATTTCAGTAATTTCAGTGAGTCAAATTATAAAATTTAAGTAGTTAAAATAAACATGTATTAAGCAAGCATCTAACGGATTATCAAAATGTGCTTGTTTAAGACAGGTGCTTGCTTATTACAGGTGAATTATAAAGTATTTACCATTGTCGGGAATTGAATGCCTGCTTGCTTAAGACAGGTTGCTTGCTTAATAGAGGTGGCCTCTTTGACAGGTTTTACTGCAGATAAATCACTGCGTTTCCAAACAGAATTAGGGTTAGTATTTGGTTCAAGGCCACAACACATGATGATTGCTATGGGACTCAACCCCGGTGTCCCAGTTTATCTTGCCTCCCCATCGCAGGCCAAAATACCAGCAGTAGCCATTTGACATTTTGTCCATCTCAACTTAGAAATATTCAGTAAAAATCCTAAAAATTTGGACACCTTAAGGACTTACCGTAATTCCACTAAAATTTTTGACAAACTTGTTTTGCAATCTTTCAAGGAGTCCAAAAGGTACAGATGGAATGGCAAACAAAGGAGCAGTCTGATTTGGGTCTACACTGTTTGCATGGGTCTATCTGTCCCAATAATAGGATGATTTCAGCCCCCACCCATTGTGGCTTGAAGAAATAAATGGGCTGCATGATGCTTCCACGCAGAGCTGAAACCGACCGCACACGAGTACTAGTTAACCGCTTAAAGGATCTAAGCCTGCCAAGGTAAAGCGGTGCGAGTCGGACCGTCCATGCTTATAAACCCTATTGGTGTCATTGGGCGACAGGGCTTGAGATGTCATTTCATCTCAATGTCGGGTAAAAGTCCCACAAAATAGGAAGCAAGTCTCCAAAATGACCTATACAGTGTTGACGGGGAGGTTAAACCTCAAATCAAACAAAAACCAAATATATAAGCAGTATATTGGTTTGCTACCTAGGCAGTGTGCTGGTTTACTACCTAGGCAGTTTATTGTTTTACTAACTACGGTAGGCAGTTTATGGGTTTATCATATATGCAGTGTACTGAATCTCCATCCAGGCAATAAGGCAGCATTATTGCCTTTCTTTACTCAGAGAATTGGAAATCTTTTGTAATCAGTCTCAAATCATTGTATTTGTAGAGAAGTGGATATATGCATTGTGGTATTGTAATTCTTGTTTATGGTAGTTTGTTTGTTTGTTTGTTTGTATTGGCGTTTAACGGCCCAGTCAATACTATTTAGGTCATTTTTGAGCCGGTCAGTTTACTTATCCACACTTTTCCTGGCCAGGCTTATACGTAAGCGGTTAACCAGTACAGTGCACATTCTTTCGCTAGAAACTGACAACTGCCCTTCTTGAATCAGCGGGAAAGAATGACAGTAGAAAAGATTTCAAGATCAATCTACATGCAAGAATGTTGTGACCCCAGCAGGTATCAAACCTGCCTCCTCCTGATTACCAGTCAGAGGCGCATCCGACTGAGCTACCAAAGCTGACAGGTAGTTTGATTGTCATGAACCCTGTAGGCTTTGTCTGCTTTTCAGTCAACCCACTGCCAAATGTACCAGTACAGGTAAAAAAGAACATGACATCATTTTTTCTCAGTTGACACCTCACCCAGACTGATACACATTTCTTTAATACTTTTATTTATACAGTAAAATTCCTATATTCAGACCACCTTTGGGACTGTTCAAAAGTGGTCTTTAAGGCCACTTTTGAACAGTCCCAAAGGTGGTCCATGACCAGAGGACACTGTGGGCAGAAATCACTAAGGAAAATTAAGTGAAGTTGTTTAAAGTAGAATTAGTCTTAATTTTAGGTGGTCTTAATTGCAGAATTTTACTGTAATCACTTTATATGAACAATAATCATAAGCTCTGAAGCGCTTTTATGGTGACTGATCACAAGAACTAAGACTTCATACATGTACATATTTCCAGTATTTTATCTACAACTTAGGATATCTTCGTCAGTTTCATCATCTTTCCAAAATAAATGAGTCAATGAAAAAACATGCATTTCAGTCATTTCATTGAGTCAAATTGAAAAATTTTGAGTAGTTTAAATAAACCTGTATTACGAAAGCATCTAAGGGATAATCAAAATGTGCTTGTTTAAGACAGGTGCTTGCTTATTACAGGTGAATTATAAAGTATTTACCATTGTCGGGAACTGAATGCCTGCTTGCTAAAGACAAGTTGCTTGCTTAATAAAGGTGGCCTCTTTGAAAGGTTTTACTGTAGATAAATCACTGTGTTTCCAAACAGAATTGGCGTTAGTATTTTGTTCAAGGCCACAACACATGATGATTGCTATAGGACTCAACTACGGTGTCCAAGTTTATCTTGCCTCCTCATCCCAGGGCAAGATACCATCAGTAGCCATTTGACATCTTGTCCCTCTCGGGGTAGAAATATACAGTAAAAATCCTAAATATTTGGACACCTTAAGGACTTATCGTAATTCTCCCTAAAATTTTTGACAAATTTGTTTTGTTTGTTTGTTTGATTTGAGGTTTAACATCCACACTTATAGGTCATTTTGGAGACGCTGCTTCCAATTTTGTGGGACTTTTACCCGACAAGATGAAATGACATCTCAAGCCCTGTCACCCAATGAAACAATAGGGTTTATAAGCATGGACAGTCCGACTCGCACCGCTTTGCTTGGGCAGGCTTAGCCTCTAAGCAGTTTACCAGTACTTTCAGCTCTGTGTGGAAGCATCATGCAGCCCATCTATTTCTTCACGCCCCGATGAAATTTGTTTTGCAATCTTGCAAGGAGTCCAAAAGGTGCAGACGGAATGCCAAACAATGTAGACCCTGATCAGACTGCTCCTGAAGGAGCAGTCTGATTTAGGTCTACACTGTTTGCATGGGTCTATCTGTCTGACTTCTTAGGATCATTACAGTAGAAAATATTGCACTTTTGTTCTTGTTTTCCACAGAATCAACTTCCCGAAATTATACCAACGTAGTTGCCTGTGCTGTGGTGTACTGCTACATCGGCTACCAGACAGTGAAACTGTTCAACTTGAACCTGACACCAGACTTTACTGTAGAATCAAAGATAGGTGAGCATTAGGCCGTGTTTGCACAATAACCATAATAGTCCTGGAAGATCAGACGCCTTTAGGACTTGCTGTAATTCTCCTGAAACTTTAAGAATTTTGCTTCATAATCCAGCAAGGAGTCCAAAAGATGCAGACAGAATGTCAAACAGTGTAGAACCTGATCAGACTGCTCCTTCAGGAGCAGTCTGATCTGGTCTGCTCTGTTTGCTCAGGCCTATCTGTGCCAATACTTAGGATCGCTATGGTAATCTTTGTCAAATTCAGCATTCTAGCTCCCAGAAAGATATTCCCAAACATGAGTTTTTCATTCTTCATGGTCATACTTCAGAATGAGAAGTTGATGCATGCACAACTATAATCAAAGTACTGAAAGCACTGGTGGGTCAATTGTCTCTGAGTGTATGCTGGAAAAATGGTCCTGGATGGGGACTTAGACTGTTTCATTTAATCTTTACCAGGTAAATTCATGTACTGTAAGCAAACAGTATAGACCCTGATCTGATGCCTCACTCTGCAGCATCTGATCTGGGTCCATGCTGTTTTGCAATGTTGCAGTACATGAGCCCAGTCCAGATTTTACAATTTACACAGCACTGTGACGTCACAGGGAGAAGAAAAATGCTGCTATAAATTACCATTACCCGTTTTTTGTCCATAGTCAGCAAAAGTCACATGGACAAGAGCAAGCAGAAAACTGCTGTAGTTAGTAACTTTGGGTCATTGACAAACAGTCCACGAATGGGTGCATGTGTACATCCAACTTGATCAACTACAAGTAAGGATGAGTACTGAGGATAATTAACCCATTGCATACTAGTGGACTCTTCCATTGCTGTATGTTGAACAACTCCATTTGTCATATAAGGGGTGTCAGGCCTATTTTTTCGTTTTTATTCACTTTTTACGAAAAATTCTATTAGCAAATTGTGCAGGCCCTGATCTGATGTCGCTAATCTGGGCCCGCACTGTTTGCCAAGGTACCCCTTTAGGCATCAGTATAAGAGATATTTTTCCTTATTTCTTGTTTGAAAGATATTTTGTGGGTACTTTTTGACTTGCAACAAGTACCCACAAAAGTTTTAATAAAGAAATCAGAAAATTTTATCAACAGTACTCCTCCTTATCAGGAGCTATGAACATAGTCATTGTCAAATTCACTTTATGTATCAGTATGTCAGTTCAATTTTGACAGTACCATCGTGATATGACTGAAAAATTGTTGAAAGCGACGTTAAACCCGAATTCACACACACACACAATTTTGACAGTAATTCTTGCATAACTTGTCCATATGATCTATCTTGTCAAATTTGACATTGTTGAATGTTTGAACACAGCCTTACTCAACAGATGTATTGCATATAATATGAAATATGAAACAAGCCTAGTAGTATACTGAGTATTATAAATTTCAAATGAAATGGCCAAATTTATCACATGTCCAGTTTTCATTGCCTTTTTTTACAGAAAACCAAAGGTACTTTCAACAAAAACCATAACACATGGGAACGTAACAATATTATGTGTTGACACTCTTTCACTGCCACTCTGATGCTGAATCTCATACTCATTATGTTGTGATACCTGTATGATCACTCATTAACCCTTTCACCCCTGAGTTTTTGAAGTGGTTTCTTCCATTGTTGAATTAAGACATGTGCATTCTTTTAAATAGGGGTTTAAACAAAATTGTTCACTAGACGATCCAGAGGCATCTTATCTGAATCTATACTGTTTACAAAGTTACATACACTAGTCTTCAAGCCGGAGTAAAACTGATTTACAGCAGCTTTGAAAACGTGGCAGAGAAGAAAAAAATCAAAGCACTGACAGCACCGGTGGATCGATTGTCTCGGAGTGTAGGCTGAAAAAATGGTTCTGAACGGGGACTAAGACTGGTTGGTTTAACCCTTAAATTCCTATACTTTAAACAAACAATGTAGATCTTTACCAGATGCCATGTTCTGCAGCATCTGATCTAGGTCTACACTGTTCGCTAAACCCAGCACATGATTCCAGTACAGATTCTTAGGAGAACCTTTTTACACAACACCCTGTCATGACAGCAATAAGAACTAGAATACTGTCAATGGCACGCCATCGCAAATCCCCACGCTTTCTACAGAGGGGCCAAGTACTGAAAACCCCACACCCTGGGCCCTAATTTGACCCCAGGGTCACAATATTACCTGTATTATATTCTACTAATCATGCCCTTCAATTTGATATGCCACATGACTATGTTCCAAAAAACTTAAATTTTGGCCCTTTGACCCCTCGCCCAGGGCCCCAATCTGACCCCAGGGTCAAAATTTTACTTGTATTGCATTCTACTAATTACTACCCCCTTCATTTTGTTATTCCATATGACTATATTCAGTAAAATTTGAATTTTGACCCCCTGACCCCCCCCCCCCCCCCCCCCCAAGTCCGACCCCTTGGGCATGACCCAGGGGCTGCAGCCAAAATCCCGTTCAATATGTGTTACATATATCATTAATCATTACTTATGCAAAGTTTGGTTTCAAAATCTATAAAATTGACTTTGAAATTGAATTTAATTGATATTTGACCTTTTGACACCTCCCCAAGGCCCCTGGGGGCAGGGCCAAAAATAAATGTGACGTTGCACGGCCTCATCATGTAAGGAAGCTGTGTACCGAATATGGTTACATTCCAACCAGTGGTTAAGGAGGAGATAGCGTGATGGACGGACGGATAGACAGACGAACAGACGGACAGATGGACGGAGGTGTTCGCAATATCCCCGAACGCTTTTTTTAAAAGCGTGGGGAAAAAAGCGTGGGGATAATAAAATGGCTGTTTTCTATAGATAACCTTTACCTGGATTTCCCTATAAATCAGTCACAGTCACATGGACATCAGCAAGGAAAAGCCACTGTGCTTAGTAACTTTGAGTCAATTGACCCGAAGTAGGAGTTCATGTACAAGTACATATGTCTTACAGTATTGGGTCAGCCATGGTTTTTGTCGCGCCTGCTATAAGCATGGCGCCATATAGGCACCCGGTTTTCCATCCATTCGTTTGTTTGTCCGTCCGTTTGTCAAGGCGTCAACATTTGCGACCACCCTAGCGTTCACCCTAAAATTATTTCTCAAGAACTATAAGAGCTTCATTAATGATACTTGGTACAAACTTGAATCTGGGGATGGCAACTTAAATGCAACCATCCCTATTTGACCTTGACCTACATTTTATGGTTCACTGACTTTGTAAAATATTGCGACCACCCTAGCGTTCACCCTAATGGTCAAGTTTATTTCTCAAGAACTATAAGAGCTTCATTAATGATATTTGGTACAAACTTGAATCTGGGGATGGCAACTTAAATGCAACCATCCATATTTGACCTTGACCCAAATTTCATGGTTCACTGACTTTGTGAAATATTGCGACCACCCTAGCCTTCACCCTAATGGTCAAGTTTATTTCTCAAGAACTATAAGAGCTTCATTAATGATACTTGGTACAAATTTGTATCTGGAGATGGAAACTTAAATGCAAGCATCCATATTTGACCTTGACCTACATTTTATGGTTCACTGACTTTGTAAAATATTGCAACCACACTAGGTTTCACCCTAATGGTTAAGTTCATTTCTCAAGAACTATTACAGCTTAATTAAAGATACTTAGTACAAGCTTGCATTTAAGAATGGCAACTTTTATGCAAGCATCTATGTTTGACCTTGGCCTAGATGTCATGGTTCGCTGACTTTGCGCCCCCACAGGCGCGACATAGCCTTCGGCGGAATTCTTGTTTATACATTAATATTTGCTGGATCCCCAGGAAGCTGTTTGAACATGAGGCCATTAGGCCAGTGTTCAAATATCTTCTGAGGGACCTGGCAAATGTTAAATGAAATGAAATAACCATGTATGATCATTGTTCTTCCATGACTTATGGTTTCAACAGCAAATTTTTACAAAAAACATCTGAAGGCTCCATATAAACTCCATATAAACTCTTCAACTGCGACAGCATACCAACATGGCAGGTAGTTCAGAATGTTGTTTACAAAGATGTTGTTATGCAGTAATCCTCTGATGTCATCACAGAACTCTGAAACGTTACCTTCATGCCAATAACATTACAACGCTCAATGTAACGTAAACAAAAAGACCCATCTTGTTGTTGTTGCTCCCCCGCCCATAGGGGCGTGGAGACATAGATTGTCTGCACGGTGCTTCCACACAGAGCTGAGCTGCAACCAAGCGAACTTGAGTACTGGTGAACAGCTTAGGTCTAAGCCTGCCCAAGAAAAGTGATGGGAGTTGGACTGCTCCTTAAACCCTAGCGGTTTCTATGAGCAGTAGGGCTTGAGATGTCATTTCATCTCATTGTCGGGTAAAAGTCCCACAAAATCGGAAGCAACGTCTTCAAAATGACCTTAATAGTGTTGACGGGGATGTAAAACCTCATCTTATATCAAAACCTAAAAATCCATGTTCAAACAGCACATCAATTTTATGATTTGAACATAGGTTTTGTTGTTTGAGTGTGGCTTTTGGTCTGTTTGACAATAGCTTCAAACAGCCATGCACATAGGTATTTATGCAAGAACATTTATTCCAACTTTTCAGTGAAACTTCATGGCCCCTGCCCTCAGGGCTGGAAGAAATAGATTTGCTTCATGATGCTTCCACGCAGAGCTGAAACCGGCCGCACACAAGTACTGGTAAACCACTTAGAGGATCTAAGCCTGCCCTGGTAAAGTGGTGTGAGTAGGACCAACCATGCTTATAAACCCTGTTGGTTTCATTGGGCGAAAGGGCTTGAGATGTCATTTCATCTCAGTGTCAGGTAAATGGAAGCAACATCTCCAAAATGACCTATACAGTGTTGACAGGGATGTTAAACCTCAAATCAAACACAACAAACAAACAGTGATAATTCAATGGCTCCAACACTGATGCTTATTTACCATGAATGTTTCAAACTGGTTCTCGAGTCCTAGGAAAAAAGTTCCCACAACTGCAGATATTCATATATTTGGGACGTATGTATGTGTGTCTGTATGTACCTATGTGTTTGGGTTTTTTAGCTCACCAGAGCCGAAGGCTCCGGAGGAGCTTATAGGATAGGCAGTTGTCCGTCGTCGTCGTCGTCGTCATCGTCGTCTGCGTCTGTGTTTGCGTCTTCGTCAACACTTTCAAACGACATCTCCTCTGAAGCCACTGGGCCGATTGGGCCCAAATTTTATCTGTAGCATCCTTGGGCTGGGGGATTGAAAGTTTATGTTTTTTATCAGAATCGGCTCATTAGTTTGGTTGCTATGGCAACTTGTAGTTTCCATAGACTTATACTGGGGAAAATTGAAAAATGGCATTTACTGCCAAGCCTCTGCAGATATTTTGACAAAATTTTCATAGAAATGTTCCATAGGCAATCTACTATCTGCCGTATGATTTTAGGCCTTCTGCTCATTTTTATTGGTTGCCATGGAAACCAAAATGCAAAAAATAGACAAAAAATAATTAAAAAATTATCTTCTCAGAAACCATATGCTCTAGGAGGCTGAGACTTTATGAAAATATTCACCATATTTGCCTTTACAGGTTTTGTGTTTTTTATGAAATTGGCATTTTAGTTTTGTTGCTATGGCAACTAAGAGTTTCCATTGACTTATAATGGGGAAAACTGAAAAATGGCATTTACTGCCAAGTCATTGCAGATATTTTGACAAAACTTATATAAACATGTTCCTTGAGTAAACTTCTCTCAGCCATATGCTTTTATGTCAACCCGGGGGGATCCCCTAGGTTGTGCAGGGGCCATGCCCCGCCCCCTCCACTTCATAAAATGCCTTATATCTCAGAAACCTTACAGATCCCAACCCCTAAACCATATATATTCTTGTTCCTTATGATAAGATGCATTAAGTGACACCAATCTGGGGGTCCCCCTGGATGTGCCGGGGACATGCCCTGCCCCCTCTATTTCATAAAATGCCATTTATCTCAGAAACCGTTCAGATCCCCACCCCTTAACTGTATATATTCTTGTTCCTTATGCTAAGATGCATTAAGTGACACCAACCTGGGGGTCCCCCCGGGATGTGCTTGGGACATGTCCCACCCTCCACTTCATAAAATGCGATTTATCTCAGAAACCATTGAGATCCCCACCCCTAAACCATATATATTCTTGTTCCTTATGATAAGACACATTCAGTGATACCAACCTTGGGTTCTCTCAGGGGTGGGCTGGGGCCATGCCCCACCCTTCCACTTCATAAATGCCATATATCTCAGAAACCATTCAGATCCACACCCCTAAACTATTTATATTCTTGTTTCTTATGATAAGACGCATTCAGTGACACCAATCTGAGGGTCCCCTAGGATGTGGCGGGGCTTATGCCCCACCCTCCACTTCGTAAAGGCCGAATATCTCAGAAACCGTTCAGATCCCCACCCCTAAACCATTTAAATTCTTGTTCCTTATGATAAGATGCATTCAGTGATACCAACCTTAGGATCTCCCTGGCCGCACGGGGGCTATGCCCGACCCCTCCACTTCATAAAAGGCCCAATATCTCAGAAACCGTTCAGATCCCCACCCCTAAACCATATAAATTCTTGTTCCTTATGATAAGATGCATTTAGTGATAACAACCTAAGGATCTCCCAGGCTGCACCAGGGCTATGCCCCAACCCTCCACTTCATAAAAGGTGATATATCTCGGAAACCCTTATGATCCCCACCCCAAAACCATGTATATTCTTGTTTCTTATGATAAGACGCATTCACTGACACCAATCTGGGGGTCCCCTAGGATGTGCCGGGGCTATGCCCCACCCCCTGCACTTTGTAAAAGCCCAATATCTCAGAAACCGTTCAGATCCCCACCCCTAAAGCATATAAATTCCTGTTCCTTATCATAAGACGCATTCAGTGATACCAACCTAAGGGTCTTCCGGGCTGCACGGGGGCTGTGCCCCACAACTCCACTTCATAAAGGTGATATGTCTCGGAAACCATTCAGATCCCCACCCCAAAACCATATATATTCTTGTTTCTTATGATAAGACGCATTCATTGAAACCAACTTGGGGTCCCCTGGGATGTGCCCGGGCCATGCCTAACCCCCTCCACTTCGTAAAAGGCCCAATATCTCAGAAACCATTCAGAACCCCCACCCCTAAACCATATATATTCTTGTTCCTTATGATGAGACACATTCAGTGATACCAACCTAGGGGTCTCTGGGGGGTGTGCTGGGGCTATGCCCCACCCTTCCACTTCATAAAATGCCATATTTCTCAGAAACTGTTCAGATCCCCATCCCTAAAATATGTATATTTGTGTTCCCTATAATAAGACTCATTCACTCACATCAATGTGGGGTCTCTATGTACTAGGGCAACATGCTGATGCCATGGCCCACCCCTCCACTTCATAAAAGGCCATATATCTCAGACACCTTTAAGATCCCCACCTCATAATCATATATATTCTTGTTTCTTTTGATTAGACACATTCAGTCACACCAACTTGGTGGTCCACAGGGGCCATTCCTCTCCTCATCATTTCATAAGAGGGCCTCATATCTTGGAAACTGTTCATATCCCCACCCCTAAACAATATATTTTCTTGGTCCTTATTATAAGACACATTCAGCGACAACAATCTTGGCTTTCCTGGGGTCTGCCAGGGCCATGCTCCAACCCCTCCGCAGCTTAAAAGGCCTTCAGGAACAGTACACATCCCAACCCCTAAACCATAGATCTTCATGTGCCTTATGATAAGATGGATTCAGTGATACCAGCCTGGGCTCTGTTGGGTCCATGTCTCATCCCTCCTCCTCATAAAAGGCCTAATATTTCAGATACAGAGTCCACATGGGTGCTCATTTGGAAATGGGGGTTTGTTTGGGAGACTTTATAATCAATAAATTAAAACCTGAAACCATAAATGGCTGCCAGTTGGCAGTGCCTGCCTGAGCTCTGGTGAGCATTGTGGCCCATGGGCCTCTTGTTTCTCCAACCAACAGCTAAGGTCTTATGGAGATGGGACCTCAGTTAAAAACTCATCCGAAAGTCTGGAGAAGCCAGGGATCAAACCCATGACCCTCGGTTTATGAGGCCATATATTTGGGATGTTTTTATGCCCCCGCCATTCGAAGAATGGTGGAAAGGGCATATAGCATTGCCCCTGTCCGTCCGTCCGTGCATCCAAAACTTAAACGCGGTCAATAACTTCCTTATTTCTTGATGGATTTTAAAATTACTTGGCAGAAATGTTAACCATCATGAGATGACGTGTCACAGGCAAAACCCAGGTCCGTACCTCCAAGTTCAAGGTCATACTTAGAGGTCAAAGGTAAAAAAAATGGTCCAAAACTTAAACGCAGCCAATAACTTTCTTATTTCTGGATGGATTTTTAAATTACTTTGTAGAAATGTTAACCATCATGAGACGATGTGTCACGTGCAAAACCCAGGTCTGTACCTCCAAGGTCAAGGTCATACTTAGAGGTCAAAGGTAAAAAAAATGGTCCGAAACTTAAACGCAGTCAATAACTTACTTATTTCTGGATGGATTTTGAAATTACTTTGAAGAAATGTTAACCATCATGAGACGATGTGTCACGTGCAAACCCAGATCTCTACCTCCAATGTCAAGGTCATACTTAGAGGTCAAAGGTAAAAAAAATGGTCCGAAACTTAAACACAGTCAATAACTTTCTTATCTCTGGATGGACTTTGAAATTACTTTGCAGAAATGTTGGCCATCATGAGATAATCTGCCTCACACAAAACCAAGGTCCTTACATCCAAGGTCAAGGTCATACTTAGAGGTCAAATGTGAAAAAAGGGTCCAAAACTTAAACACAGTCAATAACTTTCTATGGATGAATACGAACATAGACATATTTTCAGGCGGGGGCATCCGTGTCCTATGGAGGCATTTCTAGTTTTTTTTTTTAACTTGAAAATGTATATTGTTTGTAATCATTAGAAGAATCATCTTAATGAGGAATATTCTATTGAGTACACACAACATATGTTTATTTCTTAGCAATCAAAAAGATATACTTTAATTATTCCCATTGTCATCAACCCACAGTGGCTCAGTTGCCCCTGTCTCATACAAAATTTCATACAGTCTAACTTCAATGGCTCAAACACTTTTGGGACCTCGAAGATCTGTTCGAAACAAGGGTAGTTCCAGCCACTGAGGGTTACCATCTCGAGGCATAACAAGATACTCTTGGACATCTTTTCGGTGTACTATAATAAAAATCTATGCCATGTATACACACAGCATACATTTGCAAGATAAAGACTAAAACCTCCTTAATTCCCCAATATTTCATATGTAGAGGGTTCGAAAACAGGTTGGACTCGGCCATGGTAAACAAGCCATTGGTGTTCGAGCCATCGAATTTCTACAGTATATTCAAAATGAAAGTCCTAGCAACACTATGAAATCCAGCTAAACCTTATTTCTATGTAAATACATGTATTTATATTTTTCAGTGTTCACTGAGGCTGATTTCAACAAGTTCCTAGAAATGGTGGTGCCTTGGACGATATGGTTTGGTGCCATATCCCTAGGATTTGAAGTAATTTTGGCTCTTGTCAGGTAGTGTCTTATATGCATCTAGAAATATGAAAATATGCCATACATGTTCTAATTACTGACACAGTAGTGCTAGTACAGTGTGCACCAAGATCAGAGCCTAGTTGTTCCATGAATGGTTACCTTAACCCTTATCCTGCTGAATATTTCAATTAGCCACACCCATTTCTGACTATCAGCCAATACGGTCCCCCCATCCGGGCTTGAAGAAATAGATGGGCTGCATGATGCTTCCACGCAAAGCTGAAATCCGACCGCACACGAGTACTGGTAAACCGCTTAGAGGATCTAAGCCTGCCTAGGTAAAGCGGTGCGAGTCTGACAGTCCATGCTTATAAACCCTATTGGTTTCATTGGGTGACAGGGCTTGAGATGTCATTTCATCTCAATGTCGGGTAAAAGTTCCACAAAATTGGAAGCAACATCTCCAAAATGACCTATACAGTGTTGACGGGGACGTTAAACCTCAAATCAAACAAAAACAAACAAAAACTATCAGCCAATCAGATTACTTTATATGATGTTTTCGTTCAAATTAACAAAGTGAGTGACAAAACAGTGTAGATCCTGATCATATGTCTTCCATCTGATCAGGATCTACACTGTTTGCAAATGTAGGGGTTGTCGTGAACAGCCGGATGAGGGTTAACATGCTTGTTAGTAGTTATTTGTGTTAGCTGTTCTAGCAAGTGTGTGTGTGTGTGTTTGAGTTTTATGTCCCACCAACAACTGAGGTCATATGGAGATGGGACCTCGGTTTAAAAACTCATCCGAAAGACAGGAGAAGCCTGGAATTTAGCCCACAACTTCTGGTTTATTAGGCAGTAAGCTTAACCACTACACCCCAGAGGCTTCTTGTTCTAGCAAGTACTATATCTATTAGATTGGTATTTTTCCTGTCAACTGGCTCCAGATTGCTCATACATGTTGGGTAACACAGTAGAACTTCAATGACTTGAACTCCGATGGCTTGTTTACCATGGATGAATCGAACCTGTTCTTGAGTCCGCAAAGAATTCCTCCAAATATGATATAGGTATATTGTAGGGAGATTGTCTTCTTTTATCTTGCAAATGTATGCTGTGTGTATTCATTAGAATCGCCTTGTTGAGGTGATTCTAATAGTACATACATCATACATTAAAAAATAGGGGACACTGAAAGGATATTCCACAATTATCTCCATTATGCCCGCTGGTATGGCACTAATGATAATCTAATAGTAACCCTCCGTGGCTTGAACTGCCGCTGTCTCAAACAAATTTTCATGGTCCCAAAGAGGTTCGAGCCATAGAAGTTTGCCTATATATTGTTCTTAAAATGTTTGATTTCTTATGTCCTTGATGCCAAACATTCCAACATTGCAAAAAAGACATGCAAAGGCTGATCTGCACCTTTGGTGTTCACAAATGGCTAAAATAGGTTTTCTCTTGACATCTAACTTCACATTTTTAATCATAATCATACAGCAACTCTTTGCTTTAGCATAAATTGTTTTGATGCAAATGAACCACAGACAGGGTTGAAATGGGTACCCTGGCAAACAGTGCAGGCCCAGATCAGACGCCGTGTTCTGCGATGTCTGATCAGGGCCTACACTGTTTGCAATAAGTTCAGCCATTTTCCAAATGAATTTTGAAGAAAACACAATCTGACACCCCTATATTTTGAAATGGACTCCTGCTATATATATGTGGGAAGATTCCATTTGGTACAAAAAAGTTTAACTCCACATCATCGTGTTTCCTTGGTTTAAACAATTTTTATTCATTTCAATAAATAAGCAAGTTAAAACAGTACATATACAATTTACCATGACAGAATTGGATAAACATACAAAGCACTTTTATGAATCATCTCCTGTTGAGTAGGTGGGAATGACGTGCTCTATAAATTCATATTGTAAAGTACTTTGCAGATTTGTGTGACTGAGATCAAAGACTACAGAAGACAAGATAATATAGAAGAATGACAGAGCGAGACCTTTTCACAGGGTCCTGCAATTGCAGGGAGCAGACAGAAAGTCATAAAAATTGTCTCCCTTTAGAAAGAAGTAGCAGAAAATAAGTGCATTGCATCCATTGCCTTTACACTTGCATCCATTGCCTTTACACTTGTCCTGCTGAACCCCGGCCTTTGCAAACAGTGTGGATCCAGATCTGAAGAAGCCATCTAATCTGTCATTCAGTTTGTGAATTTGAACAAAATCATTATATCAAGTAATCTGATTGGTTGATAGCAAGAAATGGGTGTGACAAAATTAATTTATACAGCAGGACAAGGGTTAATACACTTTGTTTTGTTTATGATTACAGATGTTTTACAGAAGAGAAGAGCTGGTTCTGGAAGAACTGGGCTGCCATACAATGTCTCATCTTTGCTACCATAGCAGCACTCATGTTTTCTATTAGTCTGGTAAGAGTAATAAAGACCCATATTTTCACCAAATGTATTAGACTTTTCAGTAACACAAGGATTTTTTATGCCTATAGCTCTATGGAGGGTAAAAAGATCATTTTGGAGCAACTTTTCTTATTTCTTCATAAAAAGGTATGTTGTGGGTACTTGTTAGAATTGCCTCTTTGAGGCAATTCTAACAAGTACCCACAACACAGGTTTTTATGAAGAAATTGAAACTATCATTTAATCATCCTTATTACCCAGTCCAGAAGGTAACAGGTTTAATCCCTGCCGGGTTTTGCAACAATCTTTAATTGTGGTTATCAACTTTTGTATTCGGCCCCCGCCCATAGGGGCTTGAAGAAATATATGGGCTGCATGATGCTTCCACGCAGGGCTGAAACCGACCTGCACACGAGTACTGGTAAACTGCTTAGAGGATCTAAGCCTGCCCAGGCAAAGCAGTGCGAGTCGGCCCGTCCATGCTTATAAACCCTATTGGTTTCATTGGGTGGCAGGGCTTGAGATGTTATTTCATCTCAATGTTGGGTAAAAGTCCCACAAAATTGGAAGCAACTTCTCCAAAATGACCTTTACAGTGTTGACAGGGACGTTAAACATCAAATCAAACAAAAACCACTTTTGTATAAACACTGTTGCTTTAGCTTGCCCAAGAAAAGTATGTTAAGGCTAACTGACTAGCTCAACATGTCACTAATAGCATTTATCCGGGCTGTTGACAAACAAAACGCATTAGACTGAGTTTTTTGTATTTATTGATTGCAGAATTTGCTGTAAATTCTTTAAAATTCACAAGTTTTTATTTTGCTTTGTGTCAATTCGCTTTGTATCATTTGTATATGTTGATTCATTAGGTCTAATGATTTTGGCCCCTACACATCAGGGCTAGGAGAAATAGATTGGGCTGCATGGTGTTTCCACACAGAGCTGAAACCAAAAACACATGAGTATACTGGTAAACCACTTAAAAGGTCTAAGCCTGTCCAGGCAAAGTGATCCGAGTTGGACCTTCCATGCATATAAACCCTATTGGTTTCATTGGGTGGCAGGGCTTGAGATGTCATTTCATCTCAGGTAAAAGTCCCTCAAAATTGGAAGTAACATCTCCAAAATGACCTAATTAGTGTTGACAGGAACATTAAACCTCAATTCAACCAAAAAAACAAGGTCTGCTGTTTCCTTCTATAAATAAAATTGACTCTCGTGGTCTGAAATACCAATTGATAATTGAAACTATTGTTTAATTCAAACTTAATTTTGGACGATATAATTGTTTTGGTTTTGCTTTATCTTCTTTAGATTCCCCCTCCTGAAATCTCAAACAAATCATTTCAGACCCTTGTAGTTTGAGTTAGCAAGAGTCAACTTTACCATATATGAGCTATGACATGAAAAAAAGTACTTTGGGATAACATAGATTATGAAACCCAAGATCAGCCTGCACATATGTGCAGGGATTTCATTGTCCCCCACCTTACAATATACTATTGACTCTGCCAGCACAAAATGGTCATCAAAAATACAGAATTCAAAGGATTCAATGAAAACTAATACATGTAGTTCACGTATGCCTTAAGTGGAATGGATACACCTGGGAGGTTTTTCTGCCATTTTTCAATGGGGGACAAGTTTCGGGACTTCCTGTTTGCTTTTCTATAAACTCTGTCCCACGAAGAAGGGATCTACTCCTAAAGGAAAGAATTTGCTTCTCAGAAGCAAATTCTTTGCTCCTCAGGAGCAAATTCTTTGCTCCTCAGGAGCAAATTCTTTCCGTCAAGAGTTGACCCCTTTTGACATAGGAGACCAAAATACTTCTGCAGGAGTTGGCTCCCCTGAAGGTGTACCCATTCCCCTTAACATACATTTTCGTGTTATAGCTCATGTGTTGATATTTGAGTCATGTTTAGATATTGCAACTGAACTAATTCTGAGATACCAGTGAAAATATTGTTCTCACAGAGTACATCGTCAATACAAATCTGCTTCTGGTTACAGATCTAATCCTTATACTGCTGAATATGACAACTCCTACCTTTGAAAACAGTGCAGAGCCAGATCAGATGGCTTCTGCTGCAGCCATTTGATCAGGATTTACACTGTCATGCAGTTTGTGAATTGAAGGAATATATAATCAAGTAATTTGATTGGTGGATAGTCAGGAATGGGTGTGGCTACCGTATTGATCCTAAGAATTAGGGCAGATAGGCCATAGCAAACAGTGCAGACCCAGATCATACTGCTCCTGGAGGAGCAGTCTGATCAAGGTCTACACAGTTTGCCATTCCATCTGCACTTTTTGGACTCCTTGCTGGATCATGAAACAAATTTGTTAAGATTTTAGGAGAATTACATCAAGTCAACAAGGTGTCAGACTTTTTAGAATTTTTACAGTAAATTAATTCATTCAGCGGGTTAAGGGTAAATGTTTTCTGGATAAGTCTTGCTGTTGCGACTGAATATGAAATATCTATCAACCAGCTCGTAAGAAAAGAGATCTTACCTCTGGTGAGACTGCAAACTGCACATAAAGCGATCAGTAAATGTGCAGTCTCATCAGAGCCTGTGCTGCTTCCAGACATGCAAAGTAGTTTCATGCAAGAAATCATACATGTAAACCTTTTAACCCATTTAGTACCAGAAACCCTAAAACGGGTACCCTGGCAAACAGTGCAGGTCCAGATCAGACGCCGCAGAATGCGGCCTCTGATAAGGACCTACACTGTTTGCAAGCCATTTTCCAAATCAATTTTGAAGAAAACACAACCTGACACCCCTCTCCTGCTATATATGAGGAAGATTCCATTTGGTACAAGAAGGGTTAAGGGGAATGGGAACACCTAGCATATTTTATCGCCATTTTTCAAAGGACTTCCTGTTCGCTTTTCTCTAGGCTCAGTTCCACTGAAAAGGGGTCAACTCTTTTGGAGAGAATTCTTTCCTTTAAGAGTTGACCCCTATTCACATGGGAGACAAAAGTACTTTGCAGGAGTTGCCTCCCCTGAAGGTGTATTCATTCCTGTTAAGTTGGGTTTACAGATGCATTTGAAGAACATAAGACCTTATCACTGTCAGGGCCCTTTGTTGGTGTGTTGACTCATATAGCCCTGTTTGTTGATATTGAGTACAAAATTTATATTTTCATACATTATACATTACCTGTATTCGTTTGTTTGATTTGAAGTTTAACGTCCCCATCAACACTGTATAGGTCATTTTGGAGACTTTGCTCCCAATTTTGTGGGACTTTTACCCGACATTGAGATGACATGATATTTCAAGCCCTGCTGCCCAATGAAACCAATAGGGTTTATATGCATGGGCGGTCCAACTTGCACCACTTTTCCTTGGTGGGCTTAGAACCTCTAAGTGGTTTACCAGTATTCATGTGCGGTCGGTTTCAGCTCTGCGTGGAAACATCATGCAGCCCAATCTTTTTCTCCAAGCCCCGACGGGCAGGGGTCAATATTACCTGTATAATAAAGTTCCAATAGAAATACATAGTTATAGTAGGAAGTCAGTGAAACTTTCGAGAAAGTGGTGAAATTGAGCGAATGTTACTTTAACATTTGTATCATTTCTTTCAAGACAAATGAGCCAAATTTGTTTTCTATATAATTTTAGATACCATACACTACAATCAACAAAGAGTCCCAGAAAATGATTCCGAAGCAAGCATTTGTATTAAGGCAAAAAGTAGCTGACTTCCATTTAACCAGTTCTTATGGCCTGTTTAGAAGGTACCACACCACAACCTCATTATAACACAGTTCATTATAACATGGTTTTGGATATAACATGGCTTCAAGCTTGATCCAAAAAATGTATAGATTATATAGAAAAATAACCATAAATGGTCATTTTTCCTTTAAACTTTGTTATATCCTCAACTGTGAAATATTGAACAGTGTTATAAAGAGGTGTGTTTGTACTTTGTATAAGCTTTGTTTTATCCTGCCTTGCACATGGTGTTTGTATGGCTTTATTGTATTACCGTAAAAGTCATAGAAATTAGGACACCTTAAGGACTTGTATTTCTTCTAACATAATAACAAATTTGTTTTACAATTCAGCAAAGAGTCCAAAAAATGCAGACAGGATGACAAACAGTGTAGATCCTGATCAGGCTGCAACTTCAGTAGCAGTTTGAAGGTGCAGCCTGATCTTGCTCTACACTGTTTGCTTAGGCTAATCCATCCCAATACTTAGGATCATTACAGATCTCTGTTACTCTGTCATGTTTTGCTTGTCATATTGACTGCCATTGGTAGGCATATGCAGAAAGGAAAACATGAAAAAAATCTTGGTTGCGTTCATTTCAGTTATTAATTTTTGGAATTTTTGTAAAAATTATTCGATAGATACAGAGAGTATAATGTGATCTTTTAGGATATACACATGTTTACCAAGGGAATAACTGTCTACAGAATCATCATTTTGGGAGATAAATTGTCAGTTTTACTTTCACAAATTCTGTTTAACAGTAATGGCTTCACAAATGATAGTTTTCAATGAAGTTATCCACATTCTGTTGCCCTTATTCATTTTGTTTAAAAATTGTAGTTTGCATATTACCGTAACGCAAGCTTAGAGAGAAGCATAAAACCAAATGTCTGCCAGTGGAAAATGAGGTTAAATGATGATATCGGGTTTCCAATGGCTGATAGAAATTTGGATTTATGCATATTGAACAGATACCTTAACCCATTGTGTGAGGGAAACCCCTAAAGGGGTACCTTGGTAAACAGTGCTGGCCCAGATGAAACGTGCCAGAAAGTTGTATCTGATCAGGGCCTGCACTATTTGCTAACAGAATTTTCTGTCAAAAATAGAATAAAAACGAAAAAAAATAAGCCTGACACCCCTTATGTAACAAATGGACTTGTCCAACATATAGCAATGGAAGAGTCCTTTGGTATACAATGGGGTAAAGTGTGTTTTTCATTATCACCTGAAATATCAGCCCTTGACCAGTTTTGGACAGAGGCCTTGCCTTCAGCCTGATAATGGACGAGGACATAAATTTAATGAAAAACCCAGTGTATGAATCTCAATTAATCATCTGCTGTGAAAAAATTTCCTTGGTGCCTTTTGTGTTAAAGTTTTGCACAGTCTTTAACTCATTTAGTACGAGAAACTCCAAAACGGGTATTTGGCAAACAGTGTAGGCCCTGATCAGACGCCGCAGAATGCGGTGTCTGATCAGGGCCTACACTGTTTGCTGAAAACAAAACCTGACATCCCTAAACTTTGAAATGGACTCCTGCTATACATAAGGAGGAAGATTCCATTTGGTACAAAAAGGGTTAATAATGTTGCTCTACCTTGAGTCTCCATCCTCCACAGTTTGGAACCCCTAGCCTGGGTGTGCCTAGTTAATGCATGCTTTTTATGATAGCATTTGCTTTTGAATCATTATGGTATTATTTTATGGGCCGCAGTATTAAAAAATGTAGAGGTTCTTACATGAGTGTTCATGTATTATTGAATTTATTAAATGAGTTGTGGAAAAGGGATAAAATGTAAGGCTGTTCCGACCATTTTATCCCTTTTCCTCAACTCGTTTAAATTCAATAATACATGAGCACGATTGCAAGATTCTATTTATGATATGACATGTAAAACACATTTTATTCACAATTTGTTTATAAAAATGTCAATATTCCCCCATTAGTAAACGCGACATCGTCAAGGATGTTGTATATGTAACATTATGGGGCGTAGCTAACTAATTAATCCACTAGAGGATTATCAAATTTATTACATGGCGTTATTACATTCTCAGATGCGACGTCATATGATAAACCAGTTTCACTGACAGTTTTGAGCCTTTTGGCTCTTCCTCAGAGGACAAAGTTCTAATTTTGAACTCACTTATACTTGCTACATATCTTTTATGGTGGGTTTTATATGATAATTTCAAATCCTAGCTTTATCACTGACACTTTTCTGACAGTTTTGTTAGCCTACAGGGTCGGCAAATTTGTTTGTTTATTTCATTTGAGGTTTAACGTCCCCGTCAACACTGTATAGGTCATTTTGGAGACATTGCTTCCAATTTTTTGTGGGACTTTTACCCGACATTGAGATGAAATGACATCTGAAGCCCTGTCACCCAATGAAACCAAGAGAGTTGGTTTACAAGCATGGACAGGCCAACTCCCACCTCTTTGCCTGGGCAGGCTAAGATCCTCTAAGCAGTTTACCAGTACTCGTGTGCGATCGGTTTCAGCTCTGCGTGGAAGGATCATGCAGCCCATCTATTTCTTCAAGCCTTGATGGGCGGGGGCCGTTGTCAGCAAATTGTCAAATTTTGTGAAAATCTTATATTTTCTGAACCCTGAGGTGGGTAGGGTTTATTTTCAGCAGGATGCTAGCTAGATATTGGTCCAGAGTTAATTTTAGCATTACTCCTACTTTGTCCTTATTGTCCTTAAGGTCCAGGACATGGACTTCCAAATTTTATGTTTTCAAAGAAATAACTTGTTCTCTGGCAACAGGTCTTGTTAAATTAAATAGCCCATACAACCAGAATTTTATGTTTTAATGCTCTGCATGCTGGGCACATTTTCAGCAGATGACATTTTTTCCCCCAGAAAACAGAATTTGACATTTCATGCAATTGTCTCCTGATTAATGTTTACCCTTCTCCTGCAGAAAGAATTGATTTTGCCACACCCCTTTTCTATCAATTAATCAGTTCACAAACTGAATGACAAACAGTGTAGATCCTGATCAGATGGCTTCTTCAGAAGCCATCTGATCTGGAACTGCACTGTTTGCAAAGGCAGGAATTGTCAGATCAGCAGTACAAGGGTTAAATTGCTGTTTTCAGTAGCTAGCCTAGTAATGGTTGCAGTAGAAACTAATTGAGCTGACAATTGAACTAATTGATGCCCGTTAGCCTTCTCTGATTTACATTCTTCAAATGCATGTGCACAGCTAACAAAATTGGCCCAGAGTCATGACTTAAGGGGAATGGGAACACCTTGAGGGGAGGCAACTCCTGCAAAAGTATTTTTGTCTCCCATGTCAATAGGAGCAAATTCTTTCCTTTAAGAGTAGACCCCTTTTTCTGTGGGGCAGGGCTTATAGAATAGCGAACAGGAAGTACCGAAAGTTGTCTCCCTTTGAAAAATGACTGAAAAATCTGCCAGGTGTTCCCATTCCCTTTATTGCATGAAACTACCTCAAGGTCTCCTCTAAATTTCTGCAAGCAGCAAAGACTCTGGTGAGACTGCACATACATGCAGGCTCCCTTGACCCTTTACTGCTCACCTATATGCAATAACTCGGGCCCCCGCCCATCAGACCGACCCCGATAGCTCTGTTGGTAGAGTGTCTGTTCCGGGGAATGGGAGGTCACAGGTTCGATCCCGGGCCGCGACATACCAAAGTCGTTAACAATGGTACTAGCTGCTCCTCACTTGGCACTCAGATATACGGGGTATAGCTAGGACTGGTCGACCCAGTGTCAGGATAATGTGACTGGGTGTGGTATCATGTAATGTGTCTGGGACATGATACTTCAGTGAGGCAGCACTATAAAAGTGAGCATTGAACTCCCTGTCGCAACCAGACACCGTCGTGATATGACTGAAAAATTGTTGAAAGCGACGTTAAACCCGAATTCACACACACACACACACCCGCCCATCAGGGCTTGAAGAAATAGATGGGCTGCATGATGCTTCCATGCAGAGCTGAAACCCACCAACATGAGTACTGGTAAACCGCTTACAGGATCTAAGCCTGCCCAGGTAAAGTGGTGCGAGTCGGACTGTCCATGCTTATAAACCCTATTGGTTTCATTGGGTGACAGGGCTTGAGAAGTCATTTCATCTCAATGTTTCCAAAATGACCTATACAGTGTTGATGGGGACGTAAAACCTCAAATCAAACAAAAAACCGCAAGGTGTCTTCTTCATTTCTTCAAGCAGCAAAGGCTCTGGTGAGACCGCAATATGTGCAGGCTCACTTGACCCTTTACTGCTTACCTATATGCAATAGCTCATAAACTGGCTCATTTTATACAACCTAACCTCTTTATAACTTTTATCATTATGGCATGGTTTTGGATGTTAACTCTTGTCCTGCTGAGCCCGGTCTTTCAAACAATGCAGATCCAGATCAGATGGCTTCTGAAGAAGCCATCTGATCAGGATCTTCATTGTTTGTCTTTCAGCTCATCAATTTGTTGCAATAATTTGCATCAAGTAATTAGATTGGTTGATAATCAGTAGTGGGTGTGGCATAATTAAATATTCAGCAGGTCAATGGTTAAAAGTTTTACTGTATTTCTGTTGTGTTTGACCTCCCTCAAAAGTCATATTTATCCTTCAACAGGTTCCTCATAGTGTTATAGAGCATAAAGCTGAGAGAAGGGTCCCCTCAGTAATAAGAAAGTGGCATGACAAAGTAGACCCCTTCCAGCTTGTCAATTCTTATGGACTCTTTCGATCGTAAGGAATTTTTTGTTGTCTTCCTGTTCTGTTGTTAGTAGGTTTTCAAAGGTTTATTTGTATTGTTTTATTCTTTTTGTCGCACATGTTTTAAGCATGGCGTGATATATGAGTCAAAATTTCCGTCCGTCAAGCCGTCAACATTTGCATTCACCCTAGCGTTCACCCTAATGTAAGAGTCCATTTCTCAAGAACTATAAGAGCCTCATTAAGGATACTTGGTACAAACTTGCATCTTGGGATGGTAACTTGAATGCAAGCATCCATTTTTGACCTTGACATATATTTTATGGTTCACTGTCTTTGTAAACTATTGTGGCAACCCTAGTGTTAACTCTAATTTAAGGGTCCATTTCTCAAGAACTATAATGGCTTCATTAACCATACTCGCTAAAAACATGCATCTAGGGATTGCAACTTTTATACAAGCATCCATATTTGCCCTTGACCTGCATTTTATGGTTACTGACCTTTAAACTATTGCATCAACTGCAGTGTTCACTCTAATGAAAGAGTCTATTTCTCAATAACTATAAGAGCTTCATTAATGATACTCGATACAAACTTGCATCTATGGGGCACAACTTTTCTACAAGCATCCATATTTGATCTTGACCTACACTTTATGGTTCACTGACTTTGTAAACTATTGCATCAACCCTAATGTAAGACTCCATTTCTCGAGATCTACTAGAGCTTCATTAATGAAACTTGGAACCTATGTACTTGCATCTAGAGATTGCAACTTTAATGCATGCATCCATATTTGACCTTGATCTACATTACATGGTTCACTGACTATGAGAACTGTTGTGTCAACCCTAGCTTTCACCCTAATGTAAGTCCATTTCTCAAGAACTATAAGAGCTTTGTTAATGATACATAGTACAAACTTGCATCTAGGGTTGGCAACTTTTAAACAAGCATCCATATTTGACTTTGACCTACATTTCATGGTTTTAGGACTCAGCGCCCCACAGGCATGACATAGCCTGCGGCGGAATTCTTGTTTTATATTAGTATTTGTTTTGAATTGTTAAAATCTTGAGAATTTTTTGTTCTTTTACTCCTAAGTTTTAGCCATTGAAGCACTGAACACAGCTGCATCAGAGAAAGCAAGTCTTGAATTTTCATGTGAAGCAGACAGTTCACATGAAACATCCATATGTTCTTTAAAAGGGTTATCCTTTGAAAGCAAGACTATACCAAAAAAACTTAAAAGTATGAAGTGTACAGTTCTCTGGACCAGACTAGCTAGTGTCAGCCTCATCAGTGACCCTCGAATATTTTCAAGGTTCCACATTTTCAAGGTTCCACAGAGATCCAAAAGGACAAGAAAATATAAACTACACTATGATGAAGGGCAGGGAGCCTTTTTATGGCCGCCATACATTCCCATAACACCAGCTGTAGTGATCTTAAATGTCAAACCTGATTTTTTTTGATAAAATTAGAATGTGATCTGCTACTTTTGCTAAACAGTTAAAGAGTTAACATTCGGTTTTAAATGATCTGCATAATTTAACCCTTAAAACACTGAGAAAATCTACATCTGAAAATGTCGTCTGCATATGTCGTCTGCTGAATCTTCTTGCAAATGTTTTGGAAATATTTTTTCATTCAGGCAAACAGTGTGGACCCAGATCAGACTAAAGGAGCAGTCTGATGAGCAGTCTGATCTGGGTCCACACTGTTTGCAAAAATGACTTTTAAAGTAACCAGCAGACGGCAAAGCAGGCAACAATTGTCGTGATTGGCATTTTCTTGGTTAATTCTTTGAAGAGAGAAACTGTGCTTTTTGTACTGGGTGTTGTTACTCTTAAAAGCTCCATGGAAACTTCATAAGCAGACAGCAATTTAAATTTTCTCTTTCATTTTTTTTTTTTTTTTTTTGTTTTAGAAAAAATAAGACATGACATTACATATTGATCATCTGTTAAGCTTAATTTTTTAACAGTACACCACAGCCCCATTATAACACTGTTCATTATAACACGGTTTTGGATATAACATGGTTTCAAGATGGATCCCAAAAGTGCTTAGATGGTCATTTTTCTTTACAATCTAAACATTTTTGTATGTATTTTTAGCTCGCCTGTACGAAGTACATGGAGAGCTATTGTTGTCACCTCATTTGTGCGCGTTTGCGTTTGCGTGTGCGTTCCCGTCACACTGCGTTAAAGTTTTTCAAATGCTTATATCTCAGCAGTCACTCATCACAGAGCACTCATATTTGGAACTTAAGTACCTGGGAGGGTCTTCTTATGTTCAAAGACAACAGGTCCATGCCCCTGGTTGGGGCTAGGGGTTAAAATCTAGAACACCTCTGTAAAACTGTGTTTAAGTTTTTGAATTGCTTATATCTCAACAGACACTCATCACAATGGATTCATATTTTACAAGTTGGATACCAGGGCGTGTCTTATGAGATTCCAAGACAACACACCCCTGGGTCCATGCCTGGGAGGACGGATTGGGTGGGGCTAGGGTCAAAATCTAGGACACCTTTGTAATTAGTTATATATGTTTCCAATATGCAAACAAGTTATAAACACAATTGGTTATATATCAGCCAACCATGTGACATTGGTTCAAGTTTAAAAGGGTGAAGGTCATGGTGACCTACATTTCACGGTCCCGTGATTTTGCCTTATATCTTGAAGACTATTTGTTGGAGAAATGTCATACCTGGGATATTAGTACCATGTGACCCCATGATTGACCTCGAAATATATCTAGGTCACTGTGACCTATATTTCATGGTCCAGTGATTTTGCCTTATATTTTGAAGATTATTTGTTGGAGAAATGTCATACCTGGGATATTAGTACCATGTGACCCCATGATTGACCTCAAATATATCTAGGTCACTGTGACCTATATTTCATGGTTCAGTGATTTTGCCTTATATCTTGAAGACTATTTGTTGGAGAAATGACATACCTGGGATATTAGTTCCATGTGACCCCATGATTGACCTCGAAATATATCTAGGTCACTGTGACCTATATTTCATGGTCCAGTGATTTTGCCTTATATCTTGAAGATTATTTGTTGGAGAAATGTCATACCTGGGATATTAGTACCATGTGACCCCATAATTGACCTCAAAATTTATCTAGGTCACTGTGACCTATATTTCATGGTTCAGTGACTTTGCCTATTATCTTGAATACTATTCGAAGCAGAAATGTCATACCTGGATTATTAGATCCATTTGACCCGATAATTGACCACCAAATATATCTAAGTCACTGTGACCTATATTTCATGGTTCAGTGATTTTGCCTATTATCTTGAATACTATTTGATGGAAAAAATTTCATACCTGGATTATTAGTTCCATGTGACCCCATGATTGACCTCAAAAGATATCCTATATTTCATGGTTCACTGATTTTTCCTATTATCTTGAATATTTTTTGATAAAGAAATGTCACACCTTGATTATTAGTTCCATGTGACCTGCTGATTGACCTCAAAATATATCTAGGCCAGTGTGACCTATATTTCATGGCTCAGTGTTTTTGCCTATTATCTTGAATAATATTTTGATAACAAAATGTTATACCTGGGATATTACTTCAATGCAACCAGATGATTGACCTCAAAATATATCTAGGTCATTGTGACCTTTTTACATGGTTCAATGACTTTGACTTATATCTTGAATACTATTGGATGGAATAACTTCATATCTGAATATTCAATTCCATGTGACCAGATGATTGACATAGAAATATATCTAGGTCAGTGTGACCTATTTTCAAGGTTCAATGATTAGCCTTATAATTCAGACACAATTTGATTCTGAAATGTAATATCTGGAATATATGTTCCATGACCTTAATTGACCTTAAAATATATGTAGGTCAGTGTGATCAATATTTCATGCTTCAATAGTTTCACCTTATATCTTGAAGGCGCGAAACAGGCGAGCTATGCTGTCATGCGACAGCTCTTGTTACATGGTGGTTTAATTAACATGGTTTCACCCTTGCACCCCATTAATAGTGTTATAGAGAGGTTGTGGTGTACTCTGAAAAATGCTGTCCGATAGTCATGATTGGCCCCATTAACCCATTTTGTACCAGAGACCCCAAAACGGGTACCCTGACAAACAGTGCAGGCCAGGTCAGACACCACAGAGCGCGACGTCTGATGAGGGCCTCCTCTGATTGCTAAAAGTTCAGTCATTTTCCAAATAATTTTCACGAATACACAACCTGACACCCCTAAATTTTGAAATGGACTCCTGCTGTATATAAGGAGGAAGATTCCATTTGGTACAAAAAGGGTTAAGAGTTCAGCATTACATGATGCCCAAAAATGGAAAAGTATGAAAAGAGATGTTGAAATAAAACTAACTTTTGCAGGTATGCACGGCCTGCGACCAATGAAAAACAGGTTTTCTAAAGAACATAAAAATGACCAATAATTTTATGACTGAGGGATAAATGCAAATTAGAGACATAACTTAATCTTATTTTCACACCTTGTCAGGCTGAACATTATAAGCTTACCGATAGCGCTTGAGGCTTGTGTTTACAGTGTATTAGTAGATTAGACTGATCTGTGACAAATACCATTGGCATTTATAACACGATTTGGTTAACTAACACAGTCTGTTGGTTGGACCCAAAGTTCCGTGTTACAGCAAGGTTGAGGTGTAGATGTTTCTTCAAAACCAATAAAAACTGGATTATAGAGCACTGATAAAAACAGTCTTTATTGTCCAACATTGACGTGCCCTGCAATTTGAAATAGGTTACTCATCAGGCAAACATGCCTATATAATTATGACCCCTGTAAACCCCACTTTCATATATAAAAACTGGGGTTTGCAGGGGTATATATTATTTATCTTATTTCTGCTCAAAACCATAGATTGTGGGCTCTTGTTAGAACAGCCTCACTGAGGCAGTTCTAACGAGTACCCACAACCTTGGTATTGAGCAGCAGAAATATCTTATTTCTGCTCAGAACCATAGATTATGGGCACTCAATAGAACAGCCTCACTAAGGCGGTTCTAACGAGTACTGACAACCTTTGTTTTGAGCAGAAATATGAAAAATTCAGGATTTTCATCTTAAAAATTTCATTTTTGGTGGTAAAATTTTACCAATATATTTCAATAGGCAATTTTCCTATCGTTTTCAAAAATCCCACTGAAAATTCTGGGCATAAACCTTTTATTTGGTGGGGTCTTAGAAAACAACATCTGCAAAGAATTGTGGCATATGATTGGTCTGTTTCATTATTTTAACCTTTGAAGCAATAGTCATAACTAGTAGATGGCATTTTCAAAGTATTTTTCAGAAAAACCTAGTATTATATGGGAATCATCTGCGAGCAGATGATTCCCATA
Organism: Lucinisca nassula; assembly: GCA_963580285.1. Lineage (NCBI taxonomy): Eukaryota > Metazoa > Mollusca > Bivalvia > Lucinida > Lucinidae > Lucinisca > Lucinisca nassula. Next base: position 63,239,040 of record OY757021.1, on the reverse strand, counting down.
TATTACTAGGCCTTATTTCTTGCAGATGATTCATATGTAATGTCAAGGCTTATTGAGCAGATGATTCCTAAATAATACTAGGCCTTATTTCTTGCAGATGATTCATATGTAATGTCAAGGTTTATTGAGCAGATGATTCCCATGTAATACTAGGCCTTATTTCTTGCAGATGATTCATATGTAATGTCAAGGTTTATTGAGCAGATGATTCCCTTGTAATACAAGGCCTTATTTCTTGCAGATGATTCATATGTAATGTCAAGGTTTATTGAGCAGATGATTCCCTTGTAATACAAGGCCTTATTTCTTGCAGATGATTCATATGTAATGTCAAGGCTTATTGAGCAGATGATTCCCATGTAATACTAGGCCTTATTTCTTGCAGATGATTCATATGTAATGTCAAGGTTTATTGAGCAGATGATTCCCTTGTAATACAAGGCCTTATTTCTTGCAGATGATTCATATGTAATGTCAAGGTTTATTGAGCAGATGATTCCTAAATAATACTAGGCCTATTTCTTGCAGATGATTCATATGTAATGTCAAGGTTTATTGAGCAGATGATTCCCATGTAATACTAGGCCTTATTTCTTGCAGATGATTCATATGTAATGTCAAGGTTTATTGAGCAGATGATTCCCATGTAATACTAGGCCTTATTTCTTGCAGATGATTCATATGTAATGTCAAGGCTTATTGAGCAGATATTTCGCATACAATACAAGGCCTGAAAAATAAGAAAAAATAATAAATCATTGTCATCTGCTCCTGATCAGATCAGTGTCATCTGCTCTTTAGTACTGTAATGAGTTAAGGGTAAGGGATACACCTTCAGGGGCAGGCCTCCATGGCCTAGTGGATAAGAGCGCTGACTCTTAATCATTAGGTCTCTCACCGCTGTGGGTTCGAGCCTGGCTCGGGTCACATGTGAGATGCCAAGTTCTGCAGCAGACGGTCAGCTAGTTTTCCTTTGGGTACTCCAGATTTCGCCCACCTCCGATCAATGATCAGCTTGATATGAGTGAAATAATCTTGAAAGGGCCATAAAACAAAAAAAAAAAACACCAACACCAACACCTTCAAGGGGGGGGGGGGACAACTCCTCCCAAAGTATTTTTGTCTCCCATGTCAATAGGGGTCAACTCCTGAGGAGCAAATTATCAAATTATTTCCTTTAAGAGTTGACCCCTTTTTCCAGGGATAAACCTTATAGAAATATGAACAGGAAGTTCTGAGAAGTTGTCTCCTTTGAAAAATGGCGGAAAAATCTACAAGGTGTTCCCATTCCCCTTAATTGAAGAATATTTATCCTGTTCTGCTTTGATTGCTAACTTGTTATAAATGTTGGTTCCGAATTTGGTTACATATTGGAAAGACAGATATGTATTTCATAATTTCTGTACCTTAGGTAAAATACAGCTGTATGTAATCATTAGAAAAAAACTGATTTTTAGGCATCTCTTTAAACCCACTTCAATGAATTTAGAATACGATTTAGTGTCATGCCCGACATCCAATTCATTTCTTAAGCAGTTTTTGGGAAACTTCAAAACAGGATATTGACAAACAGTGCAGGCCCAGATCAGACATCGCAGAATGTTGTGTTTGATCACTGTTTGCAGAAAAAGTTCGGCAATTTTCTAAATAAATTTCCTAAAATATCTCAGTCTGACATGCCTAAATTTCAAATTGGACCCCTGTTATATATAAGATGGGTTTAGAATCCTCTGTGATGCAGTGGTTAAGATATTTTGTTTCATTAGTCAGGGGTCTTAGGTTTGATATCAGGATTCATCTCCAGACTTTATGACAAGTCTTAACCGAGTTCCCATTTCCAAAAGACCTAAGTTGTTACTTGTAAATTCACAGAATCATCTGTTAATGCCATTTTATTCTAGAAAAAAAAGGCATGATAGCCTGTTGGCCATAGGGGTAGTGGGTTGTTAGAGACCAATGTGTCCTGTGCACAACATAATAAAAGATTTGACCCAGAACAATGTTTTCTGCTTTTGCTTCCTTTAACTGCTCATGAAGTTAATCTTGTGGCCATTTACTGCTGGGTGGAAAGAGTTTTTAGTCATTGTCCCAAAGTGAGATTCAGCCTTAACCTTAAGCATTGCATTTAAGTGCTCAAACCACTAAACCACGGAGCTTCTCTTAGCCCTAAAGACGCCAAGAAAAACTACATCTGAAATTGGTGTCTGCTTATGTCGTCTGCTGAATCTTCTTGTAAACTTTTTAAAAATATTTTTGCATACAGGCAAACAGAATGGAGCTACAGTCAGCCCCATTTATACTGACAAAATGGAACAAATCCTTAGGTCAAGATGAGACAGCAAAACTGGTTATAACAGCAATATTAATGGAACAAATTCTTAGGTCAAGATGAGACAGCAAAAATGGTTATAACAGCAATATTAATGGAACAAATCCTTAGGTCAAGATGAGACAGCAAAACTGGTTATAACAGCAATAATAATGGAACAAATCCTTAGGTCAAGATGAGACAGCAAAACTGGTTATAACAGCAATAATAATGGAACAAATCCTTAGGTCAAGATGAGACAGCAAAACTGGTTATAACAGCAATAATAATGGAACAAATCCTTAGGTCAAGATGAGACAGCAAAACTGGTTATAACAGCAATAATAATGGAACAAATCCTTAGGTCAAGATGAGACAGCAAAACTGGTTATAACAGCAATAATAATGGAACAAATCCTTAGGTCAAGATGAGACAGCTTAATGCAGATAAACAAGAATATTTTATTCAATATTCCGGAGGCAATTCTAACAAAGCAGGATAAATGTCACGTTTAGTTGAGCTGAGCATGAAAAAAGGTTTATACACGCAGAACCTGGATAAGGTCATGGATTATGATTCTATTTCACCAGGATGACAGGGGTTGGAGGTCGACCAGAGGTCATTATAGAAGGCAGTAATTCCAGAGATGGAGACTGGAGGGCATATGAATTCATTTATAAACCGGGTGACCTTTACAGAAGACCGCCTGTAGTGGGTAGGTACTGCTACTATCATTGATTTAGAGACAAGAATGTATGAGTAAACAGTTCAGAGAAAGATTATACAGTCAACCCTCTTTATACTGACATTCGTTATTACTGCAAAACTCGTTATAATGGCAATTTCAATGGAATGACTCCTTAGCTAAAGGCTTAACCTTGGTTCTGAGCAGCCAGCGCTTCCCTCGGGTTGGAAATGCTCAAATCGAGTTCATAGTCATGAAAGATTCTTGTTACCTTATACTCCAAGAAACATATGTTATACATAATTGTTAGAATCGCCTCGTTGAGGCGATTCTAACAAATGTCTATAACGTTTGTTTCTTGGAGTAATAATGGGGAAAGGCCTTTTATTACTTATCATACTCCTAACTGGAATTCTTTATAACGGCAAATTCTTTATAATGGAACAATAATAGGGAACAAATACTGTCGTTGTAATGAGGGTCCTCTGTATCTAGTAGTTTGATTAAGGTTTGACCTGTATATCAATCCATAAGCACAATTTTTGTGCACATTGCCAAAAGGTGTTCATGTAAAAAGCAAGTGTGTTCTGTGTATTCCTTTATTAATGCTCTGTATGCATGCTTTTTTTTTTCAGCAGACATTTTGAAATATCTTTCACATTTTTCCGAGAAAACATGACTTGACATCTCATGCAATTTGTCTGTGAGACAATTTGCATGAGAAGTCAAGTCATGTTTTCTCGGAAAAATATCAACAATTTGTCGTCTACTGAATTAGCCCAGAGAGTGGTAAAGTGAGTGAGTGAGTTTTAGTTTTACGTCCCACCAACAGCTACGGTTATACAGAGATGGGACCTCGGTTTAAAGACTCATCCGAAAGGCTGGAGAAGCCCGGGATCGAACCTGCGATCCCTGGTTTACAAGGCAAGTAGCGTAACCACTACACCACGGAGGCTTCTGAGAGTGGTAAAGGTTTAGCTGCCCTTGCATTATGTCGATTTGGTGCAGCATGAATCACTTCATGAGAAAACCTGTATTTGCCATTTGGGAACAACAACCATCCACTCAGTCATCTCAGTAGTGTTCCCTGCTTTGGTATTACAATATAAGAATCTTACAAGGTGTGAGGGGTGGACAGAAAAATTTGAGCAGTCCCAAAGGTGGTCTGAATCCAGTGGAGACAATTTGCATGAAATGTCAAGTCCTGTTTTATGGGAAAAATTACTGGAGACAATTTGCATGAGATTGTTTTATGGGAAAAATAAGAAAAATGCCAACAGTTTGTTGTCTGCTGAATTAGCCTAGAGGGTGTTATGGTTAAGAAGCCATCTGATCTGGATCTACACTGTTTGCAAGGTAAAGTGTTGTTGTCTTCAGCAGACAAGGATTAAATATTGTTTATATTTATCCCCCGACCGAATAGGTTTGGGGGATATAGCGATCAGCCTGGCGTCCGTCCGTCTGTCCGTCCGTCTGTCCGGGCGGATGATAGGACACTAGTTGGGTAGGCCTTTCTTGGGTACTTGCCGTTTATTCCGTTGTTGTCCAAGAAAAGTAGCCAGTAGCCTGTTGGGTATTTTGTCGCTTGTTGGGTAATTTTGAATGGGAAAATTAACATGGAGGTACCCAACAAATGTCCTCTCGTAAACACGTCCGTCCGTCCGTCCGTCCGTCCGTAGACGCAACCTTGTGATGGCCCTAACTCCTATACCCTTTGAGATTCATTGATGGTTCTTGCCACAATTGTTCACAAGGCTGAGACGGCGTGTCATGCGCAAGAACCAGAACTCTGGATTGCATACTTTTTGAGTTATCTCCCCTTTTAATAAAATAGAATGACTACTTTGTGATGGCCATAACTCCAATACCCTTTGAGATATGTTGATGGTACCTGGCACAGTTGTTCACAAGGCTGAGACGGTGTGTCATGCACAAGAACCACAACTCTGGTTGTCATGGTTTTTGAGTTATCTCCCCTTCCAATAAAATAGAGTGACTACCTTGTGATGAACATAACTCCAATACCCTTTAAGATATATTGATGATACCTGACACAGTTGTTCACAAGGCCGAGACCGTGTGTCATGCACAAGAACCACAACTCTGGGTGCCATGGTTTTTGAGTTATCTCCCCTGACAATATATCCTTGTGATGGCCATAACTCCAAAACCTTACAGATCCCCACCCCTAAATCATATATATTATTGTTCCTTATGATAAGACACATTCATTGACACCAACCTGGGGGCCCCCTGGATGGGCTGGGGCCTTGCCCCACCCCCTCCACTTCATAAAAGGCCCAATATCTTGGAAACCGTACAGATCCCCACCCCTAAACCATATATATTCTTGTTCCGTATGATAAGACACATTCAGTTACACTAACCTGGGGGCCCCAGGATGCGCCGGGGCCATGCCTCACCCCCTCCACAACATAAAAGGCCATACTTCTCAGAAACCGTTCAGACTCCCACCCCTAAACCATATATATTTTTGTTCTTTATGATTAGATGCATTCATTGACACCAACCTATGGGCCCCCGGGATGCGCCGGGGCCTTGCCCCACCCCCTCCACTTCATAAAAGGCCCAATATCTCGGAAACCTTACAGATCCCCACCCCTAAACCATATAGATTATTGTTCCTTACGATAAGACACATTCAATGACACCAACCTGGAGGCCCCCTGGGATGGGTCAGGGCCCTGCCCCACCCCCCTCCACTTCATAAAAGGCCATATATCTGAGAAACCATTCAGATCCCCAACTCAAAACCATATATATTCTTGTTTCTTATGATTAGACGCATTCAGTGATACCAACCTAGGGGTCCCCCGGGATACGCCATTAACCCACCCATCCACTTCATAAAAGGCAATATATCTCGGCAACCTTTCAGATTCCCACCCGGAAACCATATATATTCTTGTTTCTTATGATAAGACGCATTCAGTTACACCAACCTGGGGGTCCTCTGGGATGTGCCCGGGCCATGTCCTACCCCCTCCACTCCATAAAAGGCCCCAAATTCTCAGAAACCGTTCAGATCCCCGACCCTTATCCATATATATTCTTGTTCTTTATGTTAAGACGCATTCAATGAGTCCAACCTAGGGCTCTTCAGGGGTAGCTGGGGCCATGCCCCACCCTGCCACTTCATAAAAGGCGATAAATCTCAGAAACCTATCAGATTCCCACCCCTAAACCATATATACATTCTTGTTTTTTATGATAAAACGCATTCAGAGACACCAACCTGGGGTCTCTTGGGATGTGCCCGGGCCATTCCCCATCCCCTCCACTTCATAAAAGGCCCAATATCTCAGAAACCGTTAAGATCCCCGCCCCCCACCCATAAACCATATATTTTCTTGTTCCTTATGATATGATGCATTCAATGATATCAAATTGGGCTCTGTTGGGTCATCTCCCACCCCTCCACTTCATAAAAGGCCTAATATTTCAGACACAGAATCCTCATGAAATGGGGGTTCATTTGGGAGACTTTATAATCAATAAATTAAAACCATACATGGCTGCCAGTGGGCAGTGCCTGCCAGAGCTCTGGTGAGCATCGTGGCCCATGTGCCTCTTGTTTCGTTATCTCCCCTGACACTAATCTTGTGATGGCCATAACTGCAATACTTTTGTGATATATTGCTAGTTTAATTCTGGTGCACTTTCTATTGGTGAAGGCCATATTGGCTTTTGGTCGGGGGATTTGCCATCTCTTCCGATGGCTATTTTTTATTTTCTGTTACCAGCTCCCCACCAACCTAGACTTGACTGGCAGATGTGGTTTGCTGCTCTGGGAACCTACCAGCATAATCCCTGGTTCCTGAACCTAGCATATCGTCTGCTCAATAACCAGCCGGAGGTTCTAGATTTGATAGCTTACAATCCATTCCCAGATCAACCACCGAAGTATCTACGTGCACGGCTGTTCAAGTACCACTACTCATCTAATGACAAGTAAGGCAATTTAAATCTTGTTTAACGGGAATTGTTGGGTGAGAAAAAATAGACCTGACACCCCTTAAATGACAAATGATCTTGTCCAACATATAAAAATAGAAGAGTCCACCAGTATACATTGGGTTAACCCGTTTAGTACCAGAAACCCCAAAAGGGGTGCCTTGGCAAACAGTGCAGGCCCCAGATCAGGGCCTACACTGTTTGCTAAAAGCTCAGTCAATTTCGTAATAAATTTTGATGAAAACACAACCTGACACCCCTAAATTTTGAAATGAACTCCTGTTATATATAAGGAGGAAGATTCCATTTAGTACAAAAGGGTTAAATTTCATTCATTTTTTAGCTCACCTGAGCCGAAGGCTCATGTGAGGTATTAGTATACCACGAGCCGGCGTCCGGCGTCCGTCGTCGTCGTCGTCCGTCGTCCACACTTTCAAAGAAGTATATCTCCGGAACCAGTGGGCCAATCTTGATCAAATTTCATGTGAAGCATTATCAGGTAGGGGGAAAGGCTGCATACTGTTTTCGGGCAGATCAGATTGGAACTCTGGTTGCCATGGCAACAAATAGCTCCCATAGACTTAACATAGGAAAAAGTTTGTCATCACTCTAGCTCCGTCAATTTTTTTCTGATTGTCTTCATTCTTGCAGATAACGAGGACAGGCATGAAATCTCGATCAAGTTCGATTTTGGGCTGAATCGGATTATTCACTCAGGAGTTACGTGCCCTTGAGCGTTCTTAACATAGGAAAAAGCTTGTCATCACTCTAGCTCCGTCAATTTTTTTCTGATCGACTTCATTCTTGCAGATAACGAGGACAGCCATGAAATCTCGGTCAAGTTCGATAACTGGCAGAATCGGAACATTCACTTAGGAGTTACCTGCCCTTGTGTGTTTTTGCATTAGGGTTAATGGGAATTTCAAAAATGTATATCTTAAAGACTACTTGGCCAACTTTGATCAAATTTCATGTGTCGCATTATTAAGCAAGTGGAAAGGCTTCATTAGGTTTTCAGGCAGATCTGAGTGGAACTCTGGTTGCCATGGCAACATCTAGCTCCCATAGACTTCACATAGGAAAAAGCTTGTCATCACTCTAGCTCCGTCAATTTTTTTCTGATCGACTTCATTCTTGCAGATAACGAGGACAGGCATGAAATCTCGATCAAGTTCGATTTTCGGCTGAATCGGATTATTCACTCAGGAGTTACGTGCCCTTGAGCGTTCTTAACATAGGAAAAAGCTTGTCATCACTCTAGCTCCGTCAATTTTTTTCGGATCGACTTCATTCTTGCAGATAACGAGGACAGGCATGAAATCTCGATCAAGTTCTATTTTGGGCTGAATCGGATTATTCACTCAGGAGTTACGTGCCCTTGAGCGTTGAAAAAATTGCCTATTGACTTAACATGGGGAGAATGTTGTCATCACCGTAGCTGCTTCAATTATTTTCAGATTGGCTTTATTCTTGCAGGTAACCAGCACAGCCATGAAATCTCGGTCAAGTTCCATAACTGGCAGAATCGGATCATTCACTTAGGAGTTACCTGCCCTTGTGTGTTTTTGCATTAGGGTTAATGGGAATTTCAAAAATGTATATCTTAAAGACTACTTGGCCAACTTTGATCAAATTTCATGTGTCGCATTATTGGGCAAGTGGAAAGGCTTCATTAGGTTTTCAGGCAGATCTGAGTGGAACTCTGGTTGCCATGGCAACATCTAGCTCACATAGACTTCACATAGGAAAAAGCTTGTCATCACTCTAGCTCTGTCAATTTTTTTCTGATCGACTTCATTCTTGCAGATAACCAGTACAGGCATAAAATCTCGGTCAAGCAGGTTTTGGGCCGAATCGGATTATTTGCCTTGGAGTTACCTGCCCTTGAGCATAAAAAAATACGTTGTGACCACGATAGCAACTTTATTTTTATTCAGATCAGCTTCAAACTTGCAGGTAACGTGGACAGGCATAAAATCTCAGTAAGTTCGAATCGGAATATTGACCTCGGAGTTACATGACCTTGAGCGACAAAAAATTTGCCCATAGACTTTACATAGGGAAAATGTTGTGACTACGATAGCGACTTGAATTTTTTTCAGATCAGCTTCAAACTTGCAGGTAACGAGGACAGACATAAAATCTCGGTTAAGTTCGATTTAGGGCCGAATCGGATTATTTGCCTTGGAGTTACCTGCCCTTGAGCATAAAAAAAATACATTGTGACCACGATAGCAATTTTATTTTTATTCATATCAGCTTCAAACTTGCAGGTAACGAGGACAGGCATAAAATCTCGGTTAAGTTCAATTTTGGGCCGAATCGGAATATTGACCTCGGAGTTACGTGACCTTTAGCAACAAAAAATTTGCCCATAGACTTAATTAGGGAAAATGTTGCGACTACAATAGCGACTTGAATTTTTTTCAGATCAGCTTCAAACTTGCAGGTAACGAGGACAGACATAAAATCTCGGTTAAGTTCGATTTTGGGCCGAATCGGAATATTTGCCTTGGAGTTACCTGCCCTTGAGCATAAAAAATACGTTGTGACCATGATAGCAACTTTATTTTTATTCATATCAGCTTCAAACTTGCAGGTAACGAGGACAGGCATAAAATCTCGGTTAAGTTCGATTTTGGGCCGAATCGGAATATTGACCTCGGAGTTACGTGACCTTGAGAGACAAAAAAATTTGCCCATAGACTTAACGTAGGGAAAATGTTGTGACAGAAATAGGGACTTGAATTTTTAGCTCACCTGAGCCAAAGGCTCCAGTGAGCTGATAGTATACCAAGGCTCCGGAGTCCGTCGTCTGTCCATCCATCGTCCACACTTTCAATGAAGCATATCTCAGAAGGCAGTCGACCAATCTTGTTTAAATTTTATGTGTAGCACCATTGGGCAAGGGGAAAGGCTGCATTAGGTTTTGGAGCTAGTCTGGTTCATTTGTTCCTTCATTCTTCTTTCTCTCCATATAGAGATAATAGACCAATGTTAAATTTTTAATCAAAGATTTCTCAGGAACTATAAAAGCTAGAAGCATCAAATTTGGTATTCAATAGAATAATGATGACTTATTTTGTGTAAGAGACATTGGGCTTTCTCAGCTTATTTGTTCATCTGTTCTTTCATTCTTCTTTCTCTCCATTTTGACCAATGTTAAATTTTCGTCAAAGATTTCTCAGGAACTATAGAAGCTAGAAGTCTCAAACTTGGAATGCAATGCAATAATGATGACTTATATCCTGTAAGGGTCAATGGGCTGGATTCTATTAGCAGATTTAGTAGTCAAGTCTGTGAATTGTTAAAACTTAAGTTCCTCAGGTGAGCGGTTTAGGCTCATTGAGCCTCTTGTTTTTCCTTCTCCTCTTTAACTCTCTTTCATCTCCACTGCTATCTCTTTTTCCTTTTCTCTCTTTGGGAGATGACACAAAATACAGTGAAATTTCGCTATTAAGACCACCGAAAATTAAGACTAATTCTGGTTTTAAAAGCTTCTTTAGAAGGATGCAGTTATTCTGTCTTCATATTTTTCTTACAACAGTGTTTTCTGGTCAGGGCCCACCTTTGGAACAGTCCCAAAGGTGGTCTTAATATAGGAATTTAACTGTAATCTACAAAGGATTCAGATGTCGTCAAACCCCAACAGAATAAAAAAAAATCATGTTCACCTTCATACTTTTTTATCAGATATTGCTGGACCCATTGGGTCAGTTGGATGCACATCAGACGAGTGATCAGGTGGTCATAGGTTCCATCTCCAAAGGCTCCAGCTACAAGCTGTTATGAAGATTTATCATATTGTCCCCAGTGATTCTCCCCCTTCTGATTGTTGAAGAAGGGCAGTTGTTGGTACATGGATAAGAATGTGTACTGTATTGTTTCATTACAAACAGTTTTGGTTATAACATGGTTGAATGATGGATCCCAAAAATGTAAAATGTATAGATTATACAGATAAGGAAAAATTACCATAAATGACATTTATATGGTCTGTTTTTTATACAGTTTTGTTTTGCTATAATAGAGTTGTTTTACTAACACAATTTCTGCTTTGGATTCCAACAATACTGTTATAAAGAGGTTATGGTGTATTCTTCCATGAAGGCCCCCGCCCATAGGGGCTTGAAGGAATATATGGGCTGCATGATGCTTCCACGCAGAGCTGAATCAGGCCCGCACACTAGTACTGGTAAACCGCTTAGAGGATCTAAGCCTGTCCAGGAACCACAGTGCGAGGCGTACTGTCCATGCTAATAAACCCTATTGGTTTCATTGGGCGACAGGGCTTGAGATGTCATTTCATCTCAATGTCGGGTAAAAGTCCCACAAAATTGGAAGCAACGTCTCCAAATTGACCTTAACAGTGTTGATGGGGACGTTAAAATCCAAATCAAACAAACAAAAAAAAAACAAATTCTTTTATGACCTGCTGAATATTTATATATGCCACACCCACTATTGATTATCAACCAATCAGATTACTTGATGCAAATTATTGCAACAAATTCATGAGCTGGATGACAAACAATGAAGATCCTGATCAGATGGCTTCTTCAGAAGCCATCTGTTCTGGATCTTCATTGTTTGAAAGATAAGGCATATCCGGGCTCAGCAGGACCAGGGTTAACACTGTATTTGTGTGACTCACAACTATGAAGAGTCACTGTCCTGTGTAGTAAGACTATTACTTGTGAAATTGTTCCCCAGCCCATTGGGGTTTGAAGAACTAGATTGGGCTGCATGGTGCTTCCACGCAGAGCTGAAACCAACTGAACTTGAGTACTGGTAAACCGCTTAGAATGTATAAGCCTGCCCAAGAAAGGGGTGCGAGTCAGACTGCTCTTTAAAACCTAGTGGTTTCTTTTGGTGGTAGGGCTTGGGATGTCATTTCATCTCAGTGTCCGGTAAAAGTCCCACAAAATTTGAAACAAAATCTTCAAAATTACCCAAAACATGTTGATGGGGATGCAAAACTCAAGACAAACAAACAAAACTTGTGAAATTGCCTATAAATGTACATGTACACTCAAAGACAAAAATCAACCCCTGAAATCCCTTATTTACACTATATCCTTCTTGATATGTTGGAACAAGCTTTGACTTTTGTTCAGCTGGCATCTGTATAGTGCATTGCAAAGACTCTGACATGGCTCACATGAGCTTTCACTGTCCTCAGTCTGTTATAACCCTTTCCGTACCAATTGGAATCTGCTGGACTCGGTAGCTCAGTCGGATGCGTGTCTGACTGGTGATTTGGAGGGCGCGGATTCGATACCTGCCGAGTCGGCAACATTCTTTCGTGGAGATTGATCATGAAATCTTTTCTACAGTCATGCTCCCCTCTTGCTGATTCAAGAAGGGCAATTGTGAGTTTCTGGCAAAAGAATGTGCACTGTACTGGTTAACCGCTTACGTATAAGCCTGCCCAGGAAAATTGTGGATGGGTAAACTGACCACCTCAAAAATGACCTAAATAGTTTTGACTGGGCTGTTAAACTCCAATACAAACAAACAAACAAAAACCAAAAGGAATCTAACTCCTTACTTATATATAGCAGGAGTCCATTTCAAAATTTAGGGGTGTCAGGTTACGTTTTCTTCAAAATTGATTTGGAAAATGGCTGAAGTTTTTGCAAACAGTGCAGGCCCAGATCAGACGCTGCTGAACGCGGCATCTGATCTGGGCCTGCACTGTTTGCCAATTGCCCGTTTGGGGTTTTCCGGTACAAAATGGGTTAATATTCATTTGTCTGTTCTGTTTCAGGCCGACCACTAGATGGTGGACAAGGGAAGAGACGGGAGAATATTTACCAGCCATATCAAAAGATGAGCCCAATTTGGTGGGCTATCTCAAACACGCAGGGATTATTGAAAAGTCTCAGGTAACTAAACATTTACATTTCTGTTATGCTGAAGAACATGTAGGTGCCCAATAGCCAGATGGCATTAGGATTGTAACCTTCAACCCTTAAGATGCCAATCGCAACAGTAGTTGTCTGGTGCTCTTGGAGCTAGGAGCAGACTGATCATGGTCCAGACTGTTTGCCTGTGTGCAAAAAATATGTTTGAAGAATTTTCAAGATGCAGCATTTTAAAAATGGTTTTAACAGTCAGCATTTTCAGCTGCAGTTTTCATCCAGCAGCATGTGATAATTCTTTTTATCCCATGACGTCACTGATAAGCAGTGGATAACGTCGTGTAATAAAAATCGTATGACCACATGTGTAATAACACTTTGGCGGGATTAAGTAACGTCATGACAACGTCCATGTCAACCATGCATTTTTAGCTCACCTGAGCCGAAGGCTCCGGGGGAGCCATTGTGATCGGTCATTCGTCCGTCGTCGTCCGTATGATGTCCGTCAACAATTCCTTTAAACGACATCTCCTCCTAAACCACCAAACAGATTTGGCAGAAATGATCTTTGGGTGGTCCTCTCTCAAAGTTGTTCAAAGAATTCCATTCCATGCAGAACTCTGGTTGCCATGGCAACAAAAGGGGAAAATAAGAAAAAAACCTTTAAAAATCGTCTTGTCTGAAACCAGAAGGCCCAGATCATTGATATTTGGTATGAAGCTTCATCTAGTGGACCTCTACCAAGATTGTTCAAATTATTGCCCTGGGGCCAAAAATGGCCCCGCCCCGCAGCGTACTGGTTTTACATAGGCTTATATAGGGAAAACCTTTAAAAATCTTCTTGTCTGAAACCAGAAGACCCATGTCTTTGATATTTGTAATGAAGCTTCATCTAGTGGACCTCTACCAAGATTGTTCAAATTATAGCCCTGGGGCCGAAAATGCCCCCGCCCTGGGGCCCTTTGATTTCACATAGGCTTATATAGGGAAAATCTTTAAAAATCTTCTTCTCTGAAACCAGAAGGCCCAGGTCTTTGATATTTGGTATGAAGCTTCATCTAGTGGACCTCTACCTAGATTGTTCAAAATATAGCCCTGGGGCCAAAAATGTCCCCGCGCCAGGGCCCACTGGTTTTACATAGGCTTATATAGGGAAATCCTTTGAAAATCTTCTTGTCTGAAACCAGAAGGCCCAGGTCTTTGATATTTGGTGGACCCCTACCAAGATTGTTCAAATTATAGCCCTGGGACTGAAAATGCCCCCACCCCGGGGCCCTTTGGTTTTACATAGGCTTATATGGGAAACCTTTAAAAATCTGTTTCTCTGAAACCGCAAGGTCTTTGATATTTGGTATAAAGCTTCATCTAGTGGACCTCTACCAAGATTGTTCAAATTATAGCCATGGGGCCAAAAATGTCCCCGCGCCAGGTCCCATTGGTTTTACATAGGCTTATATAGGGAAATCCTTTGAAAATCTTCTTCTCTGAAACCGCAAGGCCCAAGTCTTTGATATTTGGTATGAAGCTTCATCTAGTGGACCGCTATGAAGATTGTTCAAATTACAACCCTGGGGCCAAAAATGGCCCCACACGGGGGCCCACTGGTTTTACATAGGCTTTTATAGGGAAAAACCTTTTAAAATCTTCTTGTCTGAAACCAAATCTTGTCTGAAACCAGAAGGCCCAGGTCTTTGATATTTGGTATGAAGCTTCATCTAGTGAACCTCTACAAAGATTGTTCATATTATTGCCCTGAGGCCAAAAATGGCCCCACCCCGGGGCCCACTGATTTTACATAAGCTTTTATAGGGAAAAACCTTTAAAAATCTTCTTGTCTGAATCCAGAAGGCCCAGGTCTTTGATATTTAGTATAAAGCTTCTTCTAGCGGACCTCTGCCAAGATTGTTTAAATTATAGCCCTGGGGCCAAAAATGCCCCTGCGCCGGGGCCCACTGGTTTCACTTAGGCTTATAACGGGAAAATCTTTAAAAATCTTCTTCTCTGAAACCGCCAGGCCCAGGTCTTTGATATTTGGTATAAAGCTTCATCTAGTGGACCTCTACCAAGATTGTTCAAATTATAGCCATGGGGCCAAAAATGTCCCCGCGCCAGGTCCCACTGGTTTTACATAGGCTTATATAGGGAAATCCTTTGAAAATCTTCTTCTCTGAAACCGCAAGGCCCAAGTCTTTGATATTTGGTATGAAGCTTCATCTAGTGGACCGCTACGAAGATTGTTCAATTTACAACCCTGGGGCCAAAAATGGCCCCACACGGGGGCCCACTGGTTTTACATAGGCTTTTATAGGGAAAAACCTTTTAAAATCTTCTTGTCTGAAACCAAATCTTGTCTGAAACCAGAAGGCCCAGGTCTTTGATATTTGGTATGAAGCTCTATCTAGTGAACCTCTACAAAGATTGTTCATATTATTGCCCTGAGGCCAGAAATGGCCCCACCCCGGGGCCCACTGGTTTTACATAAGCTTTTATAGGGAAAAACCTTTAAAAATCTTCTTGTCTGAATCCAGAAGGCCCAGGTCTTTGATATTTAGTATAAAGCTTCTTCTAGCGGACCTCTGCCAAGATTGTTTAAATTATAGCCCTGGGGCCAAAAATGCCCCTGCGCCGGGGCCCACTGGTTTCACTTAGGCTTATAACGGGAAAATCTTTAAAAATCTTCTTCTCTGAAACCGCCAGGCCCAGGTCTTTGATATTTGGTATGAAGCTTCATCTAGTGGACCTCTATCAAGATTGTTGAAATTATAGCCCTGGGGCAAAAACTGCCCCCGCGCCGGGGCCCACTGGTTTTACATAGGTTTATATAGGGAAAAACCTTTAAAAATCTTCTTGTCTGAAACCAGGTGGCCCAGGTCTTTGATATTTGGTATGAAGCTTCATCTAGTGGACCGCTACGAAGAGTGTTCATATTATAGCCCTGGGGCCAAAAATGGCCCCACACGGGGGCCCACTGGTTTAGCATAGGCTTATATACGGAAAACCTTTAAAAATCTTCTTATCTGAAACCAGAAGGCCCGGATCTTTGATATTTGGTATGAAGCTTCATCTAGAGGACCTCTACTTAGGTTGTTCAAATTATAACCATGGGGCCAAAAATGCCCCACGCCAGTGCGCACTGGTTTGATACAGGCTTATGATAAGGAAAACATTTAAAAATCTTCTTCTCTGAAACTGGAAGGGGCAGGTCTTTGATATTTAGTATGAAGCTTCATCTAGTTGATCTCTACAAAGATTGTTCAAATTATAGCCCTGGGGCCAAAAATGCCCCCGCGCAGGGGCCCACTGGTTTTACATAGGCTTATATAGGGAAATCCTTGGAAAATCTTGTCTGAAACCAGTAGGCCCAGGTCTTTGATATTTGGTATGAAGCTTCATCTAGTGGACCGCTATGAAGATTGTTGAAATTATAGCCATTGGGCCAAAAAATGGCCTCACACGGGGGCCCACTGGTTTTACATAGGCTTATATAGGGATTGAAAATCTTTAAAAATCTTCTTGTCTGAAACCAGAAGGGCCAGGTCTTTGATATTTGATATGAAGTTTCATTTAGTCGACCTCTACAAAGATTGTTCAAATTATAGCCCTGGGACCAAAATGCCCCTGTGCTGGGGCCCACTGGTTTTATGCAGGCTTATGATAGGGAAATCTTTAAAAATCTTCTGTCTGAAACCAGAAGGCACAGGTCTTTGATATTTAGTATGAAGCTTCATCTAGTTGACCTCTACCAAGATTGTTCAAATTATAGCCCTGTGTCCAAAAATGGCCCTGCGCCGGGGCCCACTCACTTTACATAGACATATTAGGGAAAAACCTTTAAAGTCTTATCTCAAACAGGACACTGGGGCACGTGCAAAACTCTTAGCTCTTAGCTCAGGTGAGCGATATAGGACCATCTTGGTCCTCTTGTTTTGGAAAAAATGTCAAAATTCAAGGCGATAAAGCCCAAATTAAAGTGGTCATATGATAAACAGAATCTTACACTCGTGGCCATTTCATATGAAATTTATGAAACTCGCCAAAGACTTGTTTCATAAATTTCATATCGCGATCCTCTATTAACTGTATGAGGGAGATTTTCCATTTTGATGAGGGAGATTCTTAACGAATATAAAGAATATAAGAATATATAGGGAAATTCTCAGTTCACTTGAGAGAGACTCCATATTTTTGACATAATTTGGGCAAAAATTAGCATCAAAATGAGGGAGTCTCCCTCCTTATGAGGGAGGTATCACATGTATGAGTTTTCAAGTTTTCCTTGGTGTCTTAAGCTTAAGGAGCCTAGCCATATCTTTGTCACAGTGCATCCACCTGACATTACGAAAACACACCAGTACAAATACATTGTAAACTTTACCTCCGAAAATCTAAAATTTTAAGATGAAAAATTATGATATTTTTCCTAATTTCTTTTGGAGCAGAAATAATAAAAATAAGGTTTACCCCTGTAAACCCCAGTTTTACTATATAAAAGTGGGGTTCAAGGGGGTCCTTAATTATGTAGGCATGTTTCGTGATGGTGTCTTAAGTTTAAAGAGCCTAACCATATTTTTATACCCCGCCACACAATAGTGGCGGGGTATTATGTTATACCCTCCGGTGTCCGTCCGTCCGTATGTCTGTCCGTCCGTCCGTCTGCACTTCGTTTCTGATCGATAACTTGAGTATTTTTTCACGGATTTTGTTCAAATTTTGCCTATCTTTTTTACAATATCTTGCTGAAACTTCATAGATATGTAGTAGATGAATTGTTATATACTGTGGCAAAGGAACATGACTCTGGCTTTCCCAGCGATTGAGTTATCTGCCTTTGAAATATCTGAAAAATGGTTCCCTTACTATATGGAATATCGCGATGAAACTTCACAGATATATAGAGGACTTAATGGTTCATATCGTGGCCAAGGACCGCTACTCTGGCTATACCAGTTCTTGAGTTATCTGCCCTTGAAGTATTTAAAATGCATTTTAGACTGTAGTTCCTTTATTATTTACAATATCTTGCTGAAACAGTAAATCTCCTGGTGCCAAACAGTTTTCTCAACAAATGACATGTCTTGGATATCGTCAGTTGATTACTTCACCAACGTGTGACACAGGCTCAGTCATTGATCTGATTTTCACCAATATCCCAGAGGACATACCTGTGCAAGTTGTGACCTTGCCAGTTTACTACTCTGATCACATGATTATCTGGGCTGCTATCTAATAGTGAAAAAGGTGAGATAGTACATCTACCCATGCTAGAATTAATTTGTGGATTTTGTCCCTGTGAGAATGCCAAATGATCACCCACAAACATCTTAATTTATGATTGGTTGCCATTTATGCTTAATCCTTTTGATTGAAGCCTAATCAACCTCACCCTTGGAATGTGCAGTAAAAGCCTAACCAAATAGATGCCTAAAATAAAGGCCCTTCTTAGTGGTTAACCAGTACTTAGTGCACATACTTCATGCCTGCCCTTCTTGAATCAGCGGAAGGAGCATAATGACCGTAGAAATTACTTCATGATCAGTCTTCACGAAAGAATATAGTCAGACAGGCAGTACATCGAAAAACATGAAATTCTTACATGTACCACATAAAGATACATGTTCCACAGCCATTTAAGGTAAATACTTGCCTCCATAATTTTCTAATAATGTCAACTTATTGAGTTGCCTTCCCATCAAATGTCTGAAAAATGGATTTTTACATATGCTTCCTACATCTTCTAACAACTGCATCCACTCACATTAAGACATTACACTTGCCGATCATATCTCTGCTATCCCCTTTCTAGTTATTTAGCCTTGATATATTTTCAAATAAGTTACATAGCTTAGCAGTGGCAGGGTATTATGCAGTGTCTGCGGTGCTTTTATTGCCACAGTGTTTCCACCCCGATTTACAGTTGGCTCAAAATAAGTGGAATAATCTTGTAGGGTTAATAAAATTATAAATAAAAAAAAATGAGTCATAAAAATGTTTATCTTGAAATATCAGTAGTTTCAGTTATAAGGAGTAGTATTGAAGTGAAGACATAGACCAAAATTGATATTGATATTTATTCTGCCTTTAGAAGCATATTTACAATGTTTTAGGTATTCTGTCTTTGTGTATTATACACCTAGTGTCGTCTTGAAAGTGACCACCTTTGGGACTGTTCAAAAGTGGTCTTAAAGACCACTTTTGAACAGTCATAAAGGTGGTCTGAATATGGGAATTTTACTGTATATACATTTTTGTTTGGCTATAATACGTTTGTTTAACTAATAGGTTTTTGCTTTGGCCCCGACAATAGTGTTATAAAGAGGTTGAGGTGTACTTTGATTTTTCATTGTTTAAGGTAACAAGTTAGAGAAATATTGAAGGCATGTTTTTGTTTCCTATTATCCTCTTCATTCTCATTTCTCTTAAACACCTCTACCCCCATTTACTCCTCTACTGGTATTTCTATCTCATTTCTCTGTAATTTAACATAAGAAGCCCCCGCTCATCGGGGCTTGAAGAAATAGATGGGCTGCATGATGCTTCCATACAGCTGAAACTGACCCGCACACAAATACTGGTTAACCGCTTAGAGGATCTAAGCCTGCCCAGGCAATGCGGTGCGAGCCGGCCCGTCCATGCTTATAGACCCTATTGGTTTCATTAGGCGACGGGGCTTGAGATGTCATTTCATCTTAGTGTCGGGTAAAAGTCCCACAAAATTGGAAGTGATGTCTTTAAAATGACTATACAGTGTTGACAGGGATGTTAAACCCCAAGACAAACAAACAAACAAAACATGTAATAAGTAGTACTGGAGGGAATATTGAAAGCATGTTTTTAGCTCACCAGAGCCGAAGACTCCGGGGGAGCTTATAGGATAGGCAGTTGTCCGTCTGCGTTGTCTGCGTCAACACTTTTAAACATCTTCTCCTCTGAAGCCACTTGGCCGATTGGGCCAAAATTTTATCTGTAGCATCCTTGGGCTGGGGGCTTGAAAGTTTGTGTTTTTTATGAAATTCGGCTCATTATTTTGGTTGCTATGGCAACTTAGAGTTTCCTTAGACTTATAATGGCGAAAATTGAAAAATGGCATTTACTGCCAAGTCATTGCAGATATTTTGACAAAACGTTTATAGAAATGTTTCTTGAGTAAACTTCTCTCAGCCATATGCTTTTATGCCAACCTGAGGGACCCCCAGGTTGTGCCGGGGCCATGCCCCACCCCCTCCACTTCATAAAAGGCCATATATCACAGAAACCATTTAGATCCCCACCCCTAAACCATATATATTCTTGTTCTTATTTATAAGACGCATTCAGTGACACCAACCTGGGGGTCCTCTAGGATGTGCCGAGGCCATGCCCCACCCCCTCCACTTAATAAAAGGCCTGATATCTTGGAAACCATTCAGATCCCCACCCCTAAACCATATATTTTCTTGTTCCTTATGATAAGACCCATTCAGTGACATCAACCTGGGAGTCCCCGGGATGCACTGGTGCCATGCCTCACCCCCTCCATTTTATAAAAGGCCCAATATCTCGGAAACCTTACAGATCCCCGCCCCTAAACCATATATATTCTTGATCCTTATGATAAGACACATTCGTTGACACCAGCCTGGGGGTCCTCAGGGATGCACCGGGGCCTTGCCCCACCCCTTCGTTTCACAAAAGGCCATTAGCTCAGAAACTGTTCAGATCCTCACCCCTAAACCATATATATTCTTTTTCATTATGATAAGACGCATTTAGATACACCAACCTGGGGGTCCCCAGGGATGTGCTGGGGTCATGCCCCATCCCCTCCATTTCATAATCTCACAATACACCTGGACCTCGTTATAGCACGATTCGTTACAGCACGAATTCGGATATAACACGGTTTTGGTTTGGACCCCAAATTTTCCCCAACCAACATTTATAAATATTATTCAAGGATTGTATCAGGTTTTAAGCACAACAACTTTATTTTCCTCTCACTTTTGACTGCGGTAATACGGTAGCTAACATGGTAGCTAACACGGTTTGTAACGGTACTTTTTGATATTTATTGCAGGCCTCGCGCAGAGTTGAATATACAGTATATAAACTTGTTTAGCTTGACACGCATGATAAACATGAACTGGCATCGGCACAATCAAGTGTTGGCTTAGTGAGATAAAGAGATTAAAGAATTCAGTTACCCAACGGGAAAAAATATTTATCACGCTCTGTTAAGGATCACTGCTCAGACGATGTGATCGGTCAACTGCAATAAAACTCATTTTCTAGAGCCGCATGTAAAAGAAAGTCAAATTTATTCCAGCTTAAAAGCAAATGATAAAACATATTCAAGATCGATTTTCGCGGTAAAAAAATCATTCAAAGACATGTGTGCCATTAAAAATCGTTTCAAATGGCTAAAATATTTAGGGTAAGGCATTTCAAGGGAAGTAATTCAAATTTCTTGTAAGCGTTGATCATTGTCCTGTTCCGAACCCTAACCCGGTAATTTCACCATTGAAATGTATTAACGTACTG
Organism: Lucinisca nassula; assembly: GCA_963580285.1. Lineage (NCBI taxonomy): Eukaryota > Metazoa > Mollusca > Bivalvia > Lucinida > Lucinidae > Lucinisca > Lucinisca nassula. Next base: position 63,217,690 of record OY757021.1, on the reverse strand, counting down.
TAGTTCGGTACGGTTCCGGACGCTCAGTTACAACAAAGCTAGCCGGGAACCAGCTATCAAAATGGCGTCATACTCGCTGTTAGATCGGACGATTTCTGGATATAAAACATGGTTTATCAGCTGGTTTTGATTAAAGTGACTGGTTTGACTTGATGGGCCATGGTATTTACTGCCATTGATTAGTTCTAAACACATTTTAGTCGGGAAATACGGTCATTAACCGGACCGCACATCATCATGTTTGGGAAAGTTGTGGCAAATACGGTCGGCGTTTATAACACGATTCGGTTAACTAACACGGTCCGTTGGTTGGACCCGGAGTTCCGTGTTATAACGAGGTTGAGGTGTATCATAGAAACCCTACAGATGGCTACCCCTAAACCATATATATTCTTGTTCCTTATGATCAGACACATTCATTGACACCAACCTGGGAGTGCCCCAGAGCCTTGCCCCACCCCTCCACTTCACAAAAGGCCTTATATCTCAGAAACTGTTCTTAGCCCCTCCCTCAACCATATATATTCATCTTACTTATGATAAGACGCATTCAGTGACACCAGCTTGGGAGTCCCTGGGGCATGCCCAGGCCATGCCCCATCACTTTACTTCATTAAAAGCCATATATCTCAGAAATAGTTCAGATCCCCACCCCTTAACCATATATTTATTCCTTATGATAAGAATCATTCAATCACACCAACCTGGGGGTCTCTTTGTGCTGAGGCAATGTGCCCCGCCATTCCGCTCCATAAAAGGCTTTATAGTTCAGAAACAATTCAAATCCCCACCCCATAATCATATATGTTCTTGTTCCTTATTATTAGCACACCTACTGTAGGTGGGTCCGCAGGGGCCATTCCTATCCTTTCCACTTCATAAAAGGGCCTCAAATCTCAGAAACAGTTCAGATTCCAACCCCTAAACCATATATATACTTGGTCCTTATGATAAGACACATTTAGGGACAACAATCTTGGGCTTTCCTGGGATCAACAGGGCATGCCCCAACCCCTCCACCACTTAAGAGGCCTTACAAATCCCCACTGCTAAACCATATATATTCTTGTTCCTTATGATAAGATGCATTTAGTGATACCAACCAGGGCTCCATTGGGTCCATGCGCCACCCCCTCTACTTCATAAAAGGCCAAATGTTTCAGATACTGAGTATACATGGGTGCTCATTTGGACATGGGGTTCATTTGGTAGATTAAAATGATATCATGTTAAAATACATGGCTACTATTGGGCAGTGCCCACCTGAGCTCTGGTGAGCATAGTGGCCCATGGGCATCTTGTTATTTCCCCCCACCGAAGGGGAGGATGACACATTGTTTTTGGTGTGGATCCCATCGGCATTGGCTTATGCGTCGGTGTGACACTTTTTTGTGTGCAAGATATCCCATGAACTACTGGGTGGATTTTAGTCAAATTTGCTAGATATAACATTGGAACAGGATGAAGAATTGATTAGGTGCCAAATTTAGGTTGTGTGCAGTTTATCTTATGAACTAGTGGGTGGATTTTAATCAGATTTGCATGGATATAACATTTGGTTAGGATGAAGAACTGATTGGGTTTTCGTGACCTTGACTTTATTTTCAAGTTTGCAGTCGTGCTGTTAATTTAAGCTTGTTTTGAAAGGGGTATGTGGTTTTGGAACATCTGTTTTTGCTTCAGAAAAAAAGTCGAGTTGTTTCCTATTTTCATCTTCATTCCCATTTCTCTTAAACACTCTACTACCATTTTTCCTGTACCAGTATTTCTATCTCATTTCTCTTCTCTATAAAACAACACAATTGACCCTCAAGTTACCTAAATACAACCAACCAACAATTTTCCCTTTCTATATTTCAGTCAAAGAAGAAGAAATCCAAGAAATCCTACCTGAGCATGTTTGTTCACTGGGTTCGTGGCTTCATCGGGCAGCCAGAGGGCTTTGTGTTTGTCATGACTTTAGTGTTATCGGCAGTTTCGTCTCAGTTTATCGTGAACATTGTCATGTCATAAACCTATGTCAGTGTACTAGCTTATAACATAGCACCAGTCCAAAAATATTGCAGCTAGTCACAGCTATGCAGAATCTGTGTTAAACTTTTTTATCCCCCTTAAGTGGAATGGGAACACCTGGTAGATTTTCTCGCCATTTTTCAAAGGGAGATAACTTTCAGGACTTCCGGTTTGCTTTTCTATCAGCCCTGTCCAACTGAAAAAGGGGTCTACTCTTAAAGGAAAGAATTTGCTCCTCAGGAGCAAATTCTTTCCTTTAAGAGTTAACCCCTGTTGACATGGGAGACAAAAATACTTTTGCAGGAGTTGCCTCCCCTGTAGGTGTTCCCATTCCCCTTTGGAGGACTGGTCACTCCTTAAAGAGCAGCAACCCTTTCAAAAATAACTTTGCACTCCTTACCAAGAGGGACCTACTTTTGCCCACTTTATAGGGGAAACTCCAGAATGGAATATTGGGAAACAGTGAATACCCAGATCAGACGCCACAGAATGTGTCATCAGATCAGGGACCTTCACTGTTTGCAAAACATTCAGACATTTTCTTAACAAATTTCCATAAATAACTCACCTTGACATCCCTAGATTTTGAAATCAACTCCTATAATTCCATTCTGTTAAAAATAGGCCTTGAGAAAATAATTTTCTCCTCAGGAGCAGGCTTTCGTATAAGACCAGGGGCCAGTTGTTCAAAGCAAGCTTGTTACTGGTCAGATTATTAACTGTTCTAGTAAGTACAATATCTAACTCTGGTATTTTTTCTGCAAAAATGTGAGTAGCTTTTACATTTGCAAAAGCTACTTCCATTTTTTCAGCAAAACTAGTAGCATGTTTGCCATATTAAATGATCAAAGTTTTAATGATTTGTTAACTAAGTACATCGTTAGTTTTGAACAACTGACCCCTGGACTCTTTTTCTGGCAAAGTTCAATTTACAGAAAAAGCTGTGAGTGTGTGAATTCGGGTTTAACGTTGCTTTCAACAATTTTTCAGTCATATCACAACGGTGTCTGGTTGCGACAGGGAGCTCAATGCTCACTTTGATAGTGCTGCCTCACTGAAGAATCATGTCCCAGACACATTACATGATACCACACCCAGTCACATTATCCTGACACTGGGTTGACCAGTCCTAGCTCTACCCTGTAAATCTGAGTGCCAAGCGAGGAGCAGCTAGTACCATTTTTAACGACTTTGGTATGTTGTGGCCTGGGATCGAACCCGTAACCTCCCATTCCCCGGAGCGGACACTCTACCAACTGAGCTATCGGGGCCGGTACAACAACAAAAAAAAAAGCTAACAGAAAGTTGCCCATGTTGTATCCCTTTTGAAGATTTGCACAGGCTGGTCAGATGCACAGGCTGATCTAAGTATGTGCTGGTTTTACAAATTACATTGTGTGTTTGAGAATAATACATTGGAAATGGACTGTCCATCTGTTTGAAAAGAAATTTAAAAACTGTCCACAAGAACGATCTTAACCCTTGAGACACCGAGAAAAACTACATCTGAAAATGTTGTCTGCTTATGTCATCTGCTGAATTTTTTTGCAGACTTTTTAAAAATATATTTGCATACAGGAAAACCATGTGGTCCCCTACAGGTTTGTTTGATTTAAGGTTTAACGTCCCCGTCAACACTGTAAAGGTCATTTTGGAGACGTTGCTTCCAATTTTGCTGGACTTCTACCCGACCTTGAGATGAAATGACATCTCTAGCCCTGTCGCCCAATAAAACCAATAGGGTTTATTAGCATGGATGGTCCGCCTCGCACCCTGGTTCCTGGACAGGCTTAGAACCTCTAAGCGGTTTACCAGTACTAGTGTGCGGCCGGATTCAGCTCTGCGTGGAAGCATCATGCAGCCCATATATTTCTTCAAGCCCCTATGGGCGGGGGCCCCTACAGGAGCAGTCTGATCTGAGTCCACACTGTTTGCAAAAAATTACTTTTAAGGTAACTGGCAGATGGCAAAGCAGACGACAGTAATCGTGATTGGCAATTTATGGGCTATCAAATTGGACAGGTCTTCAATGTTACTGGTCATCAAAGTCTGTTTTAATGCTTCTTTTTGTTCCATCCAAGTGTTGCATGTTCATTGTGTTAAAATGATTATTGTTGCTAATGCTTTGTTTTTGAATATATGGATAGACAAATTTACAGTTTGTTTTTAGCTCACCGTCATGTAGTGAGGAGGTGAGCTTTTGGGATCACTTTTTGTCCGTCGTCAGCCGTCCGTGCGTCCGTCTATGTGTCCGTCCATGCGTAAACAATTTCTTCAAACGACATCTCCTCAGAAACCACTGATCGGATTTTGATCAAACTTCACAGGAATGATCCTTAGGTGGTCCCCTTTCAAAGTTGTTCAAATGGGTCCGGTCCGTTGCACATCTAGGTCACAGGAGCCAAAAAAAGATTTTTTTCACTGAAAACTTAAAAAATCTTCTTCTCTGAAACCACAAGGCCCAGGTTTTTGATATTTGGTATGAAGCTTCATCTAGTGGACCCCTATCAAGATTGTTCAAATTAAAGTGCTGGGGCCAAAAATGCTCCCGTCCTAGTTCCCTTTGGTTTTACAGAGGATTATATAGGGAAAATCTTTAAAAATCTTCTTCTCTGAAACCGCAAGGCCCAGGTCTATGATATTTGGAATGAAGCTTCATCTAGTGGACCCCTACCAAGATTGTTCAAATTATAGTGCTGGCGCCAAAAATGCCCCCGCCGCGGGGCCCTTTGGTTTTACATGGGCTTATATAGGGAAAATCTTTAAAAATCTTCTTCTCTGAAACCGCAAGGCCAAATCTTTGCTATGTGGTACGAAGCTTCATCTAGTGGACCCCTACCAAGATTGTTCAAATAATAGTGCTGGGGCCAAAAATGCCCCCGCCCTGGGGCCCTTTGGTTTATCATAGGCTTATTTAGGGAAAATCATTAAAAATCTTCTTCTCTGAAACTGTAAGGCCCAGGTCTTTGATATTTGGTATGAAGCTTCATCTTGTGGACCTCTACCAAGATTGTTCAACTAATAGTCCTGGGGCCAGGGCTCGAGAAAATGCCGGTTTCCCGGTTCTGGACCGAATTTGGCCTCCATAAACCGATTTTGACTTTAGAAGAAGATAAAAAAATCGGTCCGTAACTCTATAACATTTTGAAAAAATCGGTTCGAAAATTTTCGCTAAATCATTATGTTGTAAAAAAAAGCTGACCGTTTGCCACTGATAATCCAAGCATGTATACAAGACGCCTGCAGCACAAGGTGTTAGACCGGTTCATTATCTAACTAGGTGAAAATTGGACAAGTCCACGTCGGGTTCTTTGATCTTATCGCAGTGCAATTTGACCTGTGTGTCAAAATTATTAATCCGTGAAAACTGGCCTGAGGCGTTATCGGCAAGCTGGCAAGGTGAGAAAATAAGGTCATTAAATGCAGGACATACGCTAGTTTGTTTAGACAAGTCATTAATTTATGGCTTACTATAGAACCGGTATTTGAATTTAATTTTTTTTTTCACACGGCGCAATTTTCAATACACAACTGTCATGTCTGACATTGCATGTTATGCCTTCGAGGGAAAATGCCTTATTTCACCCATTCTAAACGATATTTTTATTTAAGAATACGCTCCATTGAAACCAATAACATAAACCACGTCATTTGTAGACAAAGCGATTTGTTTCAGGCTTGTGTAATCGTGAAATATGTATTTATATTCTTTTAAACACGGTTCGGCCATGTAAGATTTTCAATGACTCTCGTTCGGCCATGTTTTGTTTCGAGAATAAAGAAATGTTTTTCGATTTTTTTAACCCGTTCAAAACGATTTTTTTTTTAGAAATTCACTCTATTAAAATCAATCACTTAAAACAGGTGTGTGTCCTTGACTGCATTAATGTGTATTGAGTAAACGGAAACCGTATGACGTCATTTTCCGACCACGTTGCTGCACGTTGTCGCCATTTGTAAACAAAGCAATTTGGGCAAAATAAAATGCGTGAAATAAGAAAAATATTTTTAAGGTTTTAAAAAGGGGGTAAAAATATAGTGACCATCGAACTGGTCTTTTACTGTCCCACGTCGGTTGTTTCCCTTTAGCGGTCTTCAGGTTCTGAGTGACCCGGATATTGGGAAAATGAAAGTAGATGAAATCTGGCGTAGAAAATGAAAGTAGATGAAATCTGAACGATGTGAGCAATAATTGCTGTTTATAATCGAGATACTGGTGCTCATATCCGTTGACAAGTGTAAGAGCAACATTGGTATGTCATTCGTTACGCTAATAACACATTTTGAAATTGAAAATCGCCAATTGAGTTTACGGAAATTACCGAAACCGATCGGCAATTTCCGTATTTTTTTTGGCGAAATCTGGCTGGACCGATTTGGATTCTTCAGTTTCTCGAGCCCTGCCTGGGGCCAAAAATGTCCCCGCTCCGGGGCCCTTTGGTTTTACATAGGATTATATAGGGAAAATCTTTAAAAATCTTCTTCTCTGAAACCGCAAGGCCCAGGTCTATGATATTTGGAATGAAGCTTCATCTAGTGGACCCCTACCAGGACTGTTCAAATTATAGTGCTGGCGCCAAAAATTCCCCCGCCCCGGGGCCCTTTGGTTTTACATGGGCTTATATAGGGAAAATCTTTAAAAATCTTCTTCTCTGAAACCGCAAGGCCCAGGTCTTTGCTATTTGGTCTAGTGGACCCCTACCAAGATTGTTAGCTCACCTGAGCCGAAGGCACATTGGTGAGCTTACAGGGTGGTCATGCTGTCTGTATGTATTTCAACATTTTCAAACATCTTCTCCTCTGGAACCGCTGGGCCGATTGAAGCCAAATTTCATGTGGGGCCTCAGTGGGATGGGGGAACGAAAGTTCCTTCGCAGGGTCCAGGTCACATGACCAAGATGGCTGCCATGCCCTAAATGGTAAAAACCCTTCAAAAATCTTCTTCTCCGAAACCAGTGGGCCGATTGGCCTGAAACTTGGTATGTAGCATTGGGGACTCGGGCCCATCATATTTTGTTCAAATGATGACCCTTGGATGACCTTGACCAATTTTAGGCCAAGGTCAAATTTGGTCGCATAGACTTTTGTATGGGAAAAAGTCAATCCGTGTTTTTTTTGGAAACTATTGCAGCCTGTGATCTGAAAATTAGTAGATGCAGTAAGCTAAATGGGTGGATGAAACCACATGATTATTCAAGGTCAAGGTCATTCTTTGACCTTTGTTCAAGGTCATTCAGATATGAGAATTAAAACTTATTTTTATCAGAAACCACAAAGCCATTTGTAACGAAATTTCATATGAAAGTTTTTTAGAAAAAGGTAATGACAATTAATCAATATGAATTTGGTCATGTGACCAATATGGCCACCATGCCCATATAAGGTAAAAACCCTTCAGAAATCTTCTTCTCCGGAACCATCAGGCCGATTGGTCTGAAAGTTGGTATGTAGCATTAGGAACTCGGGTCCATCATATTTTGTTCAAATGATGACCCTTGGATGACCTTGACCAATTTTAGTCCAAGGTCAAATTTGGTCGCATAAACTTTTGTATGTATGGGAAAAAGTTAAAACCGTGTATTTTTGGAAACTATTGCAGCTTGTGATCTGAAAATTAATAGATGCAGTAAGCTAAATGGGTGGATGAAACTACATGAGTATTCAAGGTCAAGGTCATTATTTGACCTTTGTTCAAGGTCATTCAGATATCAGAATTAATACTTATTTTTCTCAGAAACAACAAAGCCATTTGTAACGAAATTTCATATGAAAGTTTTTAAGAACATGGAATGACAATTAATCAATATGAATTTGGTCACATGACCAATATGGCCGCCATGCCTATATAAAGTAAAAACCCTTCAAAAATCTTCTCCGGAACCATTGGGCCGATTGGCCTGAAACTTGGTATGTAGCATTAGGAACTCAGGCCCATCATATTTTGTTCAAATGATGACCCTTGGATGACCTTGACCAATTTAAGTCCTAGGTCAAATTTGGTGGCTTAGACTTTTGTATGGGAAAAAGTCAAAACCTTGTATTTTTTGGAAACTATTGCAGCCTGTGATCTGAAAATTAGTAGATGCAGTAAGCTAAATGGGTGAATGAATCTACATGAGTATTCAAGGTCAAGGTCATTATTTGACCGTTGTTCAAGGTCATTCAGATATCAGAATTAAAACTTATTTTCTCAGAAACCACAGAGCCATTTGTAACAAAATTTCATATGAAAGTTTTTAAGAACAAGGAAATGACAATTAATCAATATGAATTTGGTCACATGACCAATATGGCCGTAATGCCCATATAAGGTAAAGCCTTTCAGTAATCTTCTTCACCGGAACCAGTGGGTCGATTATCATGCAACTTTGTATGTAGCATTAGGGACTTGGGTCCATCAAATTTTAGGCCAAGGTCAAATTTGGTTGCATAGACTTTTGTATGGGAAGAAGTCCAAATCATGTATTTTTTGGAAACTATTGCAGCCTTTGATCTGAAAATTAGTAGATGCAGTAAGCTAAATGGGTGGATGAATCTACATGAGTAGTCAAGGTCATTCTTTGACCTTTGTTCAAGGTCATTCAGTTATTGAGAATTAAAACTTATTTTTCTCAGAAACCACATAGCCATTTGTAATGAAATTTCATATGAAAGTTTTCAAGAACAAGGAACTGACAATTTATCAATATGAATTTGGTCACATGACCAATATGGCCGTCATGTCCATATAAGGTAAAAACCCTTCAGAAATCTTCTTCTCTGGAACCAGTGGGCCGATAATCATATAACTTGGTATATGGCATTGGGAACTTGAGCCCATGATGATGACTCCTGAATGACCCTGACCTATTTTAGGCCAAGGTCAAAGTTTTTCGCATAGACTTTTGGATGGGGAAAAAGTCAAAACTGTGTCTTTTTTGAAAATATTGCACCTGGTGATCTGAAAATCGGTAGATACAGTAAGCTAAATTAATGGATGAAATGACATGAGTATTCAAGGTCAAAGTCATTCATTGATCTTGATTCAAGGTCATCCAGATATGAGAATTAAAACATATTTTTCTCAGAAACCACTGAGCCATTTGTAACAAAAATTTCATATGCAGCATTGGGGGCTCGGGCTCATCACATATTATTCAAATGCTGACTTTCTGATACCTATTTTACGCCAAGGTCAAATTTGGTCACATAGATTTTGGGATGGGAAAAAGGTCAAAACCATGTTTTTTTCGGAAACTATTGCAGTCTCTGATCTGAAAATTGATAAATGCAGTTAGCTAAATGAGTGGATGAAACAACATGCGTATTCAAGGTCAAGGTCATTCCTTGACCTTGGCCTAAGGCCTTTCAGATATGAAGATTCAAATTTATTTTTAACCAGAACCTCTGTGCCGTTTGTGACCAAATTTTATACTAAGCTCGTAGAAACAAGTAAATGAAGATTTAAATACATGCGTTTGCTCAAATGACCAAAATGACCTTCATGCCCATATAAGGTAAAAACACTTCAGAAATCGTTTACTCCAGAACCAGTGGGCCGATTTTCATTAAACTTGGTAGGTAGCATTTGGGATTTGGGCCCACTATAGTTTCTTCAAATGATGACCCCTGGATGGCCATAACCTGTTTTACGCAAAGGTCAAATTTGGTTGCCTATACATTTGTATTGGAGAAAGTAACAAAAATGTGTATTTTTTGGAAACTATTGCAACCTGTGATCTGAAAATTGGTAGATGCAATAAGCTAAATGAGTGGATAGAACTAAGGTCAATATTATTCTCTGACGTTGTCCCAAGGTCATTCAGATGAAATTAAAATTTATTTTTCATAGAAACCACTACTCCATTTGTAGCCAAATTTCACTTGAAAACTTATAGGAACAAACAAATGAAAATTTATTAATATGAATTTGGTCACATTACTAAAATGGCTGCCATGTCGATATACATGTATACCCTTCGGTTTTTTTTCTTCGAACCAATGGGCCCATTATCAAGTCACAAGACCGAGATTAATACTTGGTAAAAACCCTATAAAATCGTCTTCTCAGAAATGAAATGGTTCCATAAGCTCTCAGCACTCAGGTGAGCGGCTCAGGACCAATGGTCCTCTGGTTCAAATTATAGTGCTGGGGCCAAAAATGATCCCGCCCCTGGGCCCTTTGGTTTATCATAGGCTTATTTAGGGAAAATCGTTAAAAATCTTCTTCTCTGAAACTGTAAGGCCCAGGTCTTTGATATTTGGTATGAAGCTTCATCTTGTGGACCTCTACCAAGATTGTTCAAATTATAGTCCTGGGGCCAAAAATGCCCCCGCTCCGGGGCCCTTTGGTTTTACATAGACTTATATAGGGAAAATCTTTAAAAATCTTCTTCTCTGAAACCGCAAGGCCCAGGTCTATGATATTTGGAATGAAGCTTCATCTAGTGGACCCCTACCAGGACTGTTCAAATTATAGTGCTGGTGCCAAAAATTCCCCCGCCCCGGGGCCCTTTGGTTTTACATGGGCTTATATAGGGAAAATCTTTAAAAATCTTCTTCTCTGAAACAGCAAGGCCCAGGTCTTTGCTATTTGGTACGAAGCTTCATCTAGTGGACCCCTACCAAGATTGTTCAAATTATAATGCTGGGGCCAAAAATGCCCCCGCTCCGGGGCCCTTTGGTTTTACATAGACTTATATAGGGAAAATCTTGAAAAATTTTCTCCTCTGAAACCATATGGTCTAGGTCATTGATATTTGGTATGAAGCTTCATCTAGTGGACCTCTACCAAGATTGTTCAAATTATAGCCCTGAGACCAAAAATACCCCCGCCTTGGGACCCTTTGGTTTTACATAGACTCATATAGGGAAAATCTTTAAAAATCTTCTTCTGTTAAACCACAAGGCCTAGGTCTTTGGTATTTGGTGTGAAATTTCATCTAGTGGATCTGTATCAAGATTGTTAAAATTATAGCCCTGGGGCCAAAAATGCCCCTGCCCTGAGACCCTTTGGTTTTACATAGACTTGTATAGAGATAATCTTTGAAAATCTCCTCTGAAACTGCAAGGCCCATGTCTTAGATATTTGGTATGGAGCTTCATCTAGTGGACCGCTACCAAGATTGTTCAAATTATAGCCCTCGGGCCACAAATGCCCCCCACCCCGGGGCCCTTTGTTTTACATAGACTTATATAGAGATAATCTTTGAAAATCATCTCCTCTGAAACAGCAAGGCCCAGGTCTATTTGGTGTGAAGCTTCATCTAGTGGACCAATGGGTTTTACGGAGGCTTGTGTAGGGAATATCTTTAAAAAATCTTCTTCTCTGAAACTGCAAGGCCCAGGTCTTTGATAATTGATGTGTAGCTTCATCTAGTGGGCCTTTGCCAAGATTGTTCAAATTATAGCCTTTGTTGATGTTTGATATGAAGCTTCACCTTTTTAGACCTCCCTCAACATTATGCACATTATAGCCCTGGGGTCAATAATGGCCATCTCCGGGGCCCACTTGTTACTCTATGGACCAGGTGAGCGATCCAGGGCCATCATGGCCCTCTTGTTAACTTTTGCTGACAATTTAACATTTTGCTTTGTGTTGTTTACGAGTCTTACTGTCTGACCATACTATCTGCTAAAGGATCTACTGTAATGATCCTAAGTATTGGGACATATAGGCCTAAGCAAACAGTGGAGACCCAAATCAGACTGCTCCTGAAGGAGCAGTAGTCAGATTTAGGTCTACATTGCCATTCTGTCTGCACCATTTGGACTCCTTGCTGGATCCTGAAACAAATTTGTTAAAATTTTAGGAGAATTACAGCTAGTTCTCAAGGTGTCTGAATTTTTAAGATTTTTACAGTACTCTAAAAGGAAAGAGTTTGCACCTTGGGACAAACTCTTACCTTCATGGCTAGATGCCTGTTGATAAATAAAAGAGACCCTGCTCACCGGGGCCTGAAGAAATAGATGGGCTGCATGATGCTTCCTCGCAGAGCTGAAACCGATCGCACATGAGTACTGGTAAACCGTTTAGATGATCTAAGCCAGCCCAGGCAAAGCGGTTCGAGTCGAACCGTCTATGCTTATAATCCCTATTGGTTTCATTGGGCGACAGGGCTTGAGATGTCAGGTAAAAGTCCCACAAAATTGGAAGCAAAGTCTCCAAAATGACCTATACAGTGTTGATGAGGATGTTTAACCTCAAATCAAGCAAGCAAACAAACAAATAAATAAAAAGAGACAAAATTATTTTGGAAAATTATGTCCCTGTTAGTGTAACCATTCCTCTTACGACAGTCCCAAAAGGTTCTAACCAAACTTAACCCTTCAAAAACTGCAGCAAATTCTAGAACAGACGGTGATCTAATTTTGTTTTCCTTATTTTTCAGCGAGAATTGGGCTTGACATCATGTGAATCGTCTGCTTGGCAGTCGATTCACATGATGTCAAGCCTGGTTCTCACAGAAAAATAAGACATGTACAGACGATTCACATGATGCCTTATTCTCACGGAAAAATAAGAAGAAAAGAAATACTCCGAAAATGTTGCCTGCTAAATGTGTTTAGCACTTTGAAGGGTTAACAGATGGACTGGTTGACTGCAGTTGCAGGACACACATCTAAAGGTGTATTTCTTCCTAAATGGCAAATAGTTTTGAGCGGAATATGTTATGTAAACAAAACACATTAACTTCTTTATAATACTATTTGTTATAACACAGTTTTGGATGTAACAGGGTTTGACGAAAAGTGTAGCCGGCCTCAGTGGCTCAGTCGGATGCGCGTCTGACTGGTGATCTGGAGGACGCGGGTTCGATTCTTGCCGGGGTCGGCAACATTCTTTCGTGGAGATTGATCATGAAATCTTTTCTACCGTCATTCTCTCCCGCTGATTCAAGAAGGGCAGTTGTCAGTTTCTATCGAAAGAATGTGCACTTTACTGGTTAACCGCTTATGTTTAAGCCTGCCCAGAAAAAATGTGGATAGGTAAACTGACCGGCTCAAAAATGACCTAAATAAGTGTTGACTGGGCCGTTAATCTCCAAAACAAACAAACAAATAAACAAACGAAAAGTGTTAGCTATACATTTTTGTTTGGTTGTAACACAATGGATTTAATTAAAACAGTTTGTGCCTTGGACCCCAACAGCAGTGTTACAAAGACATCGAGATGTACTTGGTACATGTTTCAGGCTGACAAATTACACGTGATGTACATAATTAAGCAACTTTTCATCCTACCACAGTTTTTATGTCTGAGTGTTAAAATGCTTACAGTTGTTTGTTTACAATTGTCTAAATTGTTTTCACATGTATACTGGTTTTTGTTTGTTTGTATTGGAGTTTAATGACCCAGTCAACACTATTTAGGTCATTTTTGAGCCGGTCAGTTTACCTATCCACACTTTTCCTGGGCAAGTTTATACATAAGCGGTTAACCAGTACAGTGAAAATTCTTTCGCTGAATCTGCGGAAGGGAGAGAATGACTGTAGAAAACATTTCATGATCAATCTCCACGAAAGAATGTTGCCGACCCCAGCAGGTATCGAACCTGTGTCCGCCTGATCACCAGTCACATGCGCATCCAACTGAGCTACAGAGGCCGGCACATGTATACTGGTACTCCGATTTTAATTTTGTATGGATCTATAAGAGGAGAGAGGAACATACAGTTCTTTTAAGAATATTGAACTTCAACCCTTATCCCACTGAATAATTAATTTAGCCTCACCCATTTCCGACTGAACCAATCAGATTACTTGATGTAACTTATTCCTACAAATTCACAAACTGAATGTCAAACAATGAAGATCCTGATCAGATGGCTTCTTTAGAAGCCATCTGTTCAGGATCTACACTGTTTGCAAAGGTAGGCGTTGTTGTGAACAGCAGGATAAGGGTTAATATAAGCCAGAGTTCTCGTTAACTCCAAATTTGGGGTAATTTACTCCAACAGAAACTCTCAATAGAAAAGTTTGGTAAAACTCCAACTTTTTCTGGAGGACAGCATATTTACTCCAATTTTCAAAATCCTAGTGAGAACCCTGTAAGCCAAGCATTAATCAAAGGTGAATTTAGTTTATGCGCACAACTGATCAGGTGGTCAGAGGTTTGTTACCTGTCCAGTCTGGCAACATACTTCCATGGTAACTGAATGTTGTATATGGTTGCCTGTCACTTCAACTTGTTCAAGAAGGGCAGTTTACAGTTACATTTGTATTGCAAAAAAAACATGGGCTTTTGTACTGGTTAAACACTTTGAACAAGCTTACCCAGGAAAAGTGACAGACTGTCTTGACATAACCTTAACCCTTCGAGAGTTAGTCGCGGCTAGCAGATGGCATTTTGAAAGCGTATTTTTCTTATTTTTTAGCTCATCGTCACGTAGTGACGAGGTGAGCTTTTGGGATCACTTTTCGTCCGTTGTGCGTCTGTCCGTCCGTGCATGCGTCCGTAAACAATTTCTTTAAACGACATCTCCTCCTAAACCACTGATCAGATTTTGACCAAACTTCACAGGAATGATCCTTAGGTGGTCCCCTTTCAAAGTTGTTCAAATGGTTCCGGTCCGTTGCACATGTAGGTCAAAGGAGCCAAAAATAGATTTTTTTCACCAAAAACTTAAAAAATCTTCTTCTCTCAAACCACAAGGCCCAAGTCTTTGATATTTGGTATGAAGCTCCATCTAGTGGACCCCTACCAAGATTGTTCAAATTAAAGTGCTGGGGCCAAAAATGCCCCTGCTCCGGAGCCCTTTGGTTTTGCATGGGCTTATATAGGGAAAATCTTTAAAAATCTTCTTCTCTGAAACCGTAAGGCCCAGGTCTTTGATATTTGGTATGAAGCTTCATCTAGTAGACCCCTACCAAGATTGTTCAAATTATAGTGCTGGGGCCAAAAATGCCCCTGCTCTAGGGCCCTTTGGTTTTACATGGGCTTATATAGGGAAGATCTTTAAAAATCTTCTTCTCTGAAACCGTAAGACCCAGGTATTTGATATTTGGTATGAAGCTTCATCTAGTGGACCCCTACCAAGATTGTTCAAATTATAGTGCTGGGGCCAAAAATGCCCCCTTCCCGGGCCCCTTTGATTTTACATAAGATTATATAGAGAAAATCTTTAAAAATCTTCTTATCTGAAACCGCAAGGCCCAGGTCTTTGATATTTGGTATGAAGCTTCATCTAGTGGACCCCTACCAAGATTGTTCAAATTATAGCCCTGGGGTCAAAAATGCCCCCGCTCCGGGGCCCTTTGGTTTTACATGGGCTTATATAGGGAAAATCTTGAAAAATCCTCTTCTCTGAAACCACAAGGCCTAGGTCTAATATATTTGGTATGAAGCTTCATCTAGTGGACCTCTACCAAAATTGTTCAATTATATCCCTGAGACCAAAAATGCCCCCACCTCAAAGCCCTTTGGTTTTACATAGATTTATATAGGGAAAACCTTTAAAAATCTTCTTCTCTGAAACCACAAGGCCTAGGACTTTGATATTTGGTATGAAGCTTCATCTAGTGGACCCCTACCAAGATTGTTCAAATGATAGTGCTGGGGCCTTTTGGTTTTACATTGGCTTATATAGGGAAATTCTTTAAAAATCTTCTTCTCTGAAACCGCTAGGCTCAGGTCTTTGATATTTGGTATGAAGCTTCACCTAGTGGACCCCTACCAAGATTGTTCGGATTATAATGCTGGGGCCAGAAATGTCCCTGCTCTTGGGCCCTTTGATTTTACATGGCTCATCTAGGGAAAATCTTTAAAAATCTTCTTCTCTGGAACCACAAGGCCAAGATCTTTGATATTTGGTGTGTAGCTTCATCTAGTGGACCTTTGCCAAGATTGTTCAAATTATTGCCTTTGTTGATATTTGGTATAAAGCTTCACCTTTTTAGACCTCCCTCAATATTATGCACATTGTAGCCCTGGGGTCAATAATGGCCCTCCCAGAGGCCCACTTGTTACTCTATCATATGGATCAGGTGAGCGATCCAGGGCCATCATGGCCCTCTTGTCAGTAAAAACAAGGCCTGACATTACATGTGAATCTTCTGCCAAGCAGACAATACACATGTACCGGTAATGTCAAGCCTTCTTAGCTAGGAAAAATATTTAAAAAAATTCGGATTGTCGTCTGCGCCAGGAATTCCTACAGCAGTTGAAGGGTCAACCCTTATCCTGCTGTTCACAACAAACCCTCCCTTTGCAAACTGTGTAGATCCAGATCAGATGGCTTCTAAGAAGCCATCTGATCAGGATCTACACTGTTTGTCATTCAGTTATTTGTTTGTTTGATTTGAGGTTTGACGTCCCCGTCAACACTGTAAAGGTCATTTTGGAGACATTGCTTTCAATTTTGTGGGACTTTTACCCGACATTGGGATGAAATGACATCTCAAGCCCTGTCACCCAATGAAACCAATAGGGTTTATTAGCATGGACGCTCCGCCTCGCACCGCGGTTCCTGGACAGGCTTAGATCCTCTAAGCGGTTTACCAGTACTAGTGTGCGGGCCGGATTCAGCTCTGCGTGGAAGCATCATGCAGCCCATATATTTCTTCAAGCCCCTATGGGCCGGGGCCATCTTATGATTAGTGCTTCACCCATTTTGTACTAAATGGAATGCGGCTCCCGGCCATCAGAGCTTGAAGAAATAGATGGGCTGCATGATGCTTCCACGCAGAGCTGAAACCGATCGCACACGAGTGCTGGTAAACAGCTCAGATGATCGAAGCATGCCCAGTTAAAGCGGTGCGAGTCAAACCGTCCATGATTATAAACCCTTTTGGTTTCATTGGGTGACAGGGCTTGAGATGTCATTTCATCTCAATGTTGGGTAAAAGTCCCACAAAATTGGAAGCAATCTCTCCAAAATGACCTGTACAGTGTTGATGGAGACGTAAAACCTCAAACAAAAATAACAAGAACCAAATGGAATCTTCCGTATTATATATAGCAGGAGTCCATTTCAAAATTTGGGGGTGTCAGGTTGTGTTTTATTAAAAAACTGTTTGGAAATTGGATGAAAATTTTGCAAACAGTGGTGGCCCTGATCAGACACCGCCTTCCGAGGTATCTGCCTGATCAGACCCGCCTTCTGTTGCGTCTGATCTGGACCTGCACTGTTTGCCAACTACCCGTTTTGGGGTTTCTGGTACAAAATGGGTTAACATTAGACTGTCACTAACTCAAACTTTGATAGTGTAAAATTCCTAAAAATTCGGACACCTTGAGGACTTCCTTTAATCCTCCTAAAATTTTAACAAATTTGTTTCATGATCCAGCAAGGAGTCCAAACGATGCAGATGGAATGGCAAAACGTGTAGACACTGATCAGGAGCAGTCTGATAAGGAGCAGTCTGATCTGGGTCTGCACTATTTGCTCATGCCTAGAAAGATAATAGGAGATTTGACATGACGTGCGATGATTCACATGTATTGTCAAACATTTTTTCCCCTCAGAAATAATTTGAAAACCAAATGTGTCACCTGCACTATATAAATTTATATGGCACTTTGAGGTTCAATTAATAAGCATTGCTCTGTTCTGCAGCAGTTTGTCTAAAGTTGATTTTATATGTATGCTTACTCAAGGTATGCAGTAAAACTGCTTGTATACATGATGATGTGCTCAATTAATGATGTGCTCAGTTGACCCCTAACTATCCTATTGTATCTGGACTGAAATGCTTGAGCTAAGAGTGTGGACTGTGTCCCCATACCAGACTGCTTCTTTAAGAGCAGTTTTCAGGTCTTCATTATTTGCCATTTTATAAATATATTTTAAACATACTGCCAGATTTCAGTAATTGAACAAGGTTTCTGGGTATTTTGAGTAACTGCAGTGTGATAGTTAAAACCATTGTATACTAGTGGACTCTTCTATTGCTATATGTTGGACAAGTGCATTTGTCATATAAGGGGTGACAGACCTATTGTTTCATTTTTGTCGCACCTGCTATTAGCATGGCGCAATATAGGCGTCCGGTTTTCCGTCAGTTCGTTCGTCAAGGCGTCAACATTTGCGACCACCCTAGCATTCACCCAAAGGTTCAAGTTTACCACAGGTGCGACATAGCCTTCAGCGGAATTTTTGTTATTCTATTTTTGACAGAAAATTCTGTTTGCAAACAATGCTGGCTGTGTTCTGCGGCGTCTGATCTGGGCCTGCACTGTTTGCCAAGGTATCCCTTAAAGGGGTTTCCTGCATGCAATGGGTTAATTGCAAATATAATTCAGACACTGAGCTGCATATTTAACCCTATATCTGCTAGTCATAACATATGCAGATGTCATATTCAAATATTTTTCTCATTTTTTTTTTTAGCTCATCTGTGAGCTTTTGTGACCGTTACATGTCTGGTGTCGTCATGCGTCCTCCATCGTCTGTCATTCATAAACTTTTCTTGTTAACACTCTAGAGGCAACAGTTTTGATCCAATCATCATCAAACTTGCTCAGAATGATCATCCTGACAATATCTCGGTCAAGTTCGAATATGGGTCATGTGGGGTCAAAAAGTAGGTCAGAAGGTCAAATCATAGAAAAACCTTGTTAATACTCTAGAGGCCACAGTTTTGGTCGAATCATCATCAAACTTGCTCAGAATGATCATCTCTACAATATCTCGGTCAAGTTTGAATATGGGTCATGTGATGCCAAAAAGTAGGTCAGTAGAAAACCTTGTTTACACTCTAGAGACAGCAATTTTAGTCTAATTATCCCCCGCCGAAGGCGGAGGGATATAGTTTTGGCGTTGTCCGTCCGTCCATCCTTCCGTCCGTCCTTCCGTCCGTCCGTCACACTTTGTCCGGAACCGTTTCTCAGCAACTATTGCATGGAATTAAATGAAACTTGAAATAAATATGTATTATTATGCTGTGGTGATGCACGCGCAATTTTTTTTCGGATTGACTTTTTACATCCAGAGTTATGGCCCCTTGAATGATTGAAATTCTGGATTTTTCGTCGTCTCACTTTGTCAAGAACCGTTTCTCAGCAACTATTGCATGGAATTAAATGAAACATGAAACAAATATGTATTATTATGCTGTGGTGATGCACGCGCAATTTTTTTTCGGATTGACTTTTTACATCCAGAGTTATGGCCCCTTAAATGATTGAAATTCTGGATTTTTTCGTCATCTCACTTTGTTCGGAACTGTTTCTCAGCAACTATTGCATGGAATTAAATGAAACGTGAAATAAATATGTATTATTATGCTGCGGTGATGCACGCGCAATTTTTTTCTGGATTGACTTTTTACATCCAGAGTTATGGCCCCTTAAATGATCGAAATTCTGGATTTTTCGTCGTCTCACTTTGTCCAGAACCGTTTCTCAGCAACTATTGCATGGAATTAAATGAAACTTGAAATAAATATGTATTATTATGCTGTGGTGATGCACGCGCATTTTTTTTTTCTGATTTACCGGTACTTTTTACATCCAGAGTTATGGCCCCTTAAGTGATTGAAATTCTGGATTTTTCGTCATCTCACTTTTTTGTCGGGAACTGTTTCTCAGCAATTATTGCATGGAATTAAATGAAACTTGAAATAAATATGTATTATTATGCTGTGGTGATGCACGCACAAATTTTTTTCAGATTTACTTTTTACACCCAGAGTTATGGCCCCTTAAATGATTAAAATTCTGGATTTTTCGTCGTCTGACTTTGTCTGGAACCGCTTCTCAGCAACTATTGCATGGAATAAAATGAAACTTGAAATAAATATGTATTATTATGCTGCCGTGATGCACGCGCAATTTTTTTTCTCAATTTTGGCCAGATATATTTTCTTGCCATTCTACACGAAAAACCCATTCGGCGGGGGATATCAATTCAACGAATTTGCTTGTTATCATCAAACTTGCTCAGAATGATCATCTTGACAATATCTAGGTCAAGTTCAAATATGGGTCATATGGGGTCAAAAAGGAGGTTAATGGGTTAAATCATAGAAAAACCTTGTTAACACTCTAGAGGCCACAGTTTTAGTCCAATCATCATCAAACTTGTTCAGAATTGTCCTCGTTTTGTAATACCTTGGTCAGGAGGGGTATTTGAGTAATATAGTGGTACCCCTTCCCCCATCCCCACTCCCTTTGTCACCATTGTTAGTTAGACATGGCATGTTCATCTCCATCTGGTGCACTAGGACCTGACCCTCGATCCACAAGGTACCCAGATAGTGAGTCAGCTCTGTATTGTCAAGGGGATGGATACCCCCCACCCTCGTCATAGTTAGTTAGACTGAGCCCATTCATCTTCGTCTGGTGCACTAGGACCTGACCCTCAATGTCTACAAGGTGCCCAGGTAGTGACATACAAGTCAGCTCTGTATTGTCAAAGGGATGGATACCACCCCTACCCCCCTTGTCACCATGAGTCATTGTTAGTTAGTTAGACTGAGCCCATTCATCTCTGTCTGGTGCACTAGGACCTGACCCTCAATGGACACAAGGTGGCCAGGTAGTGGCATACAAGTCAGCATTCTATTGTCAAAGGGATGGTACTCCCCTCCCCCTTGTCACCATGAGTCATTGTTAGTTAGTTAGACTGAGCCCATTCATCTCTGTCTGGTGCACTAGGACCTGACCCTAAATGTCCACAAGGTGCCCAGATAGTGACATACAAGTCAGCGCTGTATTGTCCAAGGGAACTTTTGAATGACTTCTTCCTCAAAAAAGAAAACAATTTTGAAGGAATGTTCCTGGAGTGACACACTGACAATTTTCCACTGAAAATGAGAGCCACCAGAAAAACAAGAGCTGTCACAATAAGTGAGCAATGCCCCTGAAAAAGTGCGGACTTACAAACGCACAAACCCACAAACGGACAGTGCAAAAACTACATGTATATTCCCTCCTTTGGGTGCATAAAAATGTATAACACTTAAAATGACTTAAGTTCCTAAATAGCTAGATTGATTTTGAAATGTTCCCTGAGTCACTGTCAGCCGAAATTGCTCTTACCCTCCACTCCACCTTATATTACCTACCATAAGGAACAGGCGAGGGTTCCAGGGCCATCTTGGCCCTCTTGTATACAGAAAATAAGGCTTGACATTGCATGTGAATCGTCTGCCCAGCAGACGATTCACATGCAATGCCAAGCCTTATTTTCCCTGAAAAATAATTTGAAAAACAAATTTGCCATCTGCTCTAAACAAATTTGATTTACACTTTTTAAGGGTTACCGTATTCGGGCGTGTATTACCCGCAGTTTTTTTCCCTCAAATTACAGGCCCAAGTTCTGGGTGCGGGTAATCCGCCCGAATTATTTTTGGACCCTTTTATTTTTACTTTTTACAGCTGAAAATACGATGCATCTCATGTTATGCTCTATCCTTTTACGATTCCCGACATAAATAACGTTTAATTGTCCACTCAATTTTACTTACACATGAGTAATATAACAATCTCTATTACTAGCAAGCCCGATTTTGTGAGTATTATTCCTAAAACTCTGATTTTAAACAAAATAAACAAGCAAGTTCAATGCGAACATCAAAGTTTTCCGGCATCCAAACTGCCGCCCACAAATGACCGCTAGTTTTTTTCTGCACGCGATCGGTAAATGACGTCATCGTACCCCAGCAACCCCACACGTGTCTATTGTTTTAGCTTCTGGGGCGTATCTGTCTCATAAAAAAATGTTTGGAAACGGTAAAAGTATTCTCGCTAGCAAAACAGCGCTTTCCGTAAGCTCCGTGTCAATAACCAACAACAGAATACAGTTGTGTTAACACAAGGAGTTTAACTTTTCTCGCCAAGCGTCTGCTATTTGGCGCCAAAACATAACCATTCACGAGATAGCAGAATAGTCGTCGCAACTCGTCTTAGGAGCAATTAAATAATTTTCACACTGATTGCGGATTAAATTTTATGATTGGGGCATTAACGCAAATTAGAGACATAACCTGACCATATTTTCACACCTTATCGACACGCACCGCAGGGTGGCAATTATATGACAGGGATTAACAATAGTGTCATAATTGAACCGTTATAAATCAATAAACAGTGTAAATCCAAATCAGACATCTGCGGCGTCTTTCTGAGGTGTCTGATCTGGGACTGCACTGTTTGCCGATGTCCCAAAAAAGAAACGTCTGCGGCGTCTTTCTGAGGCGTCTGATCTGGGACTGCACTGTTTGCCGATGTCCCAAAAAAGGGCCGCGGGCATATGTGGGTTAATAAATAAACAACACTGGTGAACAGGTAAAGTTTTTCAACATTTTAATCAAAATACATGCTTTCTGGTGATACTCGCACGCACGTGCATTTTCCCGCCTTTTGAAGACGATCGCGCGTTCCGTTGTGTGCTACAAAAACTGGCCAAATTCTTACTTGTTCTCACTTACGCATCCACCAAAATTTCAGCAAATGTTCCATGCGGGTAATACAACAGTATAACAGTTTTCCCCCAGATTTTGGCAAGAAAAAGGGGGTGCGGGTAGTACGCAAATGCGGGTAATACACACCCGAATACGGTAGTTAATTACCAAAGTTGTCACACAGTGATGTGTCATACGTTGATTATGTATGTACATGTATACTCAAGAATTGCAGTATAACTGCTTGCATGTATGATGATGTGTTAAGTTGACCCCTAACCATCCTTTGTATCTGGAATGAAATGCCTGAGCTAAGAGTGTGGTCTGTAGACCCCAATCATACTGCTTCTTTAGGAGCAGTTTGATCTAGGTCTACATTGTTTGCTCTTCTCAAAGTATATTTTGAACATTTGGCCAATTGTAGAATCGGCTTGTTCCAAGTCTCAGCATTATTTCAGCAGTTGAACCTGTATTTTGAGTAACTGCAGAATATCTTTTATCATTTTTATATGTGTGTCGCTTTGCTTGAATATTTGTTTTGTCCTTGAACTATATGAATAAATACTCGTCAGCAGATCTGTTGTCTTTTTAGCTTCAAATCAGAAGAGCAACAACACAAGAAAGTGCTTTACAAGGTTTAGGCAGCAACAGCTTAGATCAGCCTGCCCAACCCTGAGCAGTCTTCACTTTCCAAGACACCAGTCTACCAGGAGGAGTTGGGGGCAATCATTAATTCATGTACAGCCAACCATTACACTGAAACAGAACCACAGTCAAACTTCGATAAATCATATACTTTGTGCTTTCTCAGAGATCTTAAACCGACTGAGCTTGAGCACTGGTAAACCGCTTTGGTCAATGCCTGCCCAGGAAAAGTGGTGTGAGTCGGACCACTCCTTAAACCAAAGCAGTTTCTTTGGGCGGTAGGGCTCGAGATGTTATTTCATCTCGATGTCGGGTAAAAATCAGAAGAAATTTCTTCAAAATGACCTAAACAGTGTTGATGGGGATGTAAAACCTGAATAAAACCAAAAATATGGATGAGATAGGAATAGTTTCAACAGCTGAGGGTTAACCAAAAGGTCACAAGAAATAATTTGGATTACTTAAGGGGAATGGATACACCTGGCAGATTTTCCCGCCATTTTTCAAAGGGAAACAACTTTCAGGACATCTTGTTCTTGCTTTTCTATAAACTCTGTCCCAAGGAAAAATGGGGTCTACTCTTAAAGGAGGATCACATTTTTTCCTTCAAGATTGGACCCCCAATTGACAGGGGTGACAAAAATATTTTTTGCAGGAGTTGCCTCTCCTGAAGGTGTATCCATTCCCTTTAAGGGTATCTCTACAATCTTCTACAAAATAAAGGAATGTGTGTACTCATTAGAATCACCCCATTGAGCCTGTTCTAACGAGTACACAAAACATACACTTTCAAGATAAAATCAGAAAAAAATAATCAATAAATTATCTAGGGATTTAAGAATGAGTGTTAATTAGCTATGGTAAACAAATGGGCCCCGTCAAGCGATTTTGGTACTTATCGCCTATGGGAGCAGCGAAGGTTCAGGCGAGCCTGCGCATTCGCGCAGTCTCGCCAGAACCTTCGCTGCTCGCTCATACAAGCAGTGAATCAAGAGGGACCTTCAGACAGAAAGCCATATCCCTGACCCCTCTGAATGACTGGACATGCGCAGTTAAAATTTGTCATGACGGAATGCTCGAAGACACAAATTCGCTTGGCGGGGCACAAATGATCCATGTTTGAGCTTTCAAAGTTCACTGTACTCTCTAAAATTGTGAGATAGCAGTCTCCTCCCAGTTGTTCAAACAAATGTCATCTGCATGAGCTTGTAAGTGGTCAAAACATTAAATGATATCTAATATGTATACACAGTCACTTTTGCCAAACATATTTGCCATATTGAGTACACAAAATTTTAATGAAATGTTACCCTTGAGCCCTGGACCCAATTTTCAAAGCTGACAAGGGCATTAGCTTATTAGCTTTTATTATATGACGTCACATCCGAGAGTGTAATAACGCCATGTAATATTTTTGATAATTCACTAGTGGATTAAATATGCAAATTAGCTAGATACGTCCCATAACGTTACATGTACGACGTAAGGGCGTCGCGTTTACTAACATCGGAATATTGACATTTTTGTGAACAATCGTGAATAAAACGCGTTTTAAATGTCATATGATAAATAGAATCTTGCAGCCGTGCTCATGTATTATTGAATTTATTAAACTCGTTGAGGAAAAGGGATAAAATGCTCCGCAAAGCCTCGCATTTTATCCCTTTTCCTCAACTTAATTAATAAATTCAATAATACATGAACACACATGTAAGATCCTCTATGTATCATATTTATGGGGTGGTTGGGGGAGGCAAAGGTGTCATGCTGGGAGAGCCAATTGATATTGGCTTACAGTTAGTTGGTCAAGGCCTGCTATCCTTGTAGCAGGTTAAGGTAGTGGGTATATGTTTTATCTCTTATGCTTCTTCACTTTCATTCATTTTCCTGTTTCTCTTCTGTCCCTCTCTTTACCTCAACTATCTGTCATATCTCTTATCAGTGACCCCCTATATACAGTGCATTGTAACACATTGACCTGATAAAGATATGCTATCTCAGGACAAGTGAGCTTTATCACGTCAACGTGACATTGCACTTTTTGAATGAACCGGATAACCAGAAAAATGACCAAAATATTATTTCTGGAAAAATCGAAACAAAAAATTACATTGAAAATTATCAAAAGAAAAATAATGGTCAGATGATAGTAAATATACCGGTCGATTATATTTCGCACTGGAATGTTTGGATGTACTGAGGACAATCTCTCAGTGATCGAAAATTGCCAATTGAAAGGGTTTACAAGGGGATAAACTGATAAATAGAACACCAGATTCGTGTCATTTGATATCAAGTTTATCAGGCTCGGCTTCGAGAACGCATGTAGAATCCCTCGGCAAGCCTCGCGATTCTACAAGCGTTCTCAAAGCCTTGCCTGACTTGATATCAAAAGTCACGTACCTGGTATTCTGTATATCTCCCCTTCTCTGAAAGATGACACAAAATGACCCACATGGGCTGGTGTGTTGCTAAACCCCAACACAATCAATATAGCGTATTTAGGGGAAATACGCAAGAAGGGCAGTTGTCAGTTTCTGGAGAAAGAATGTGCACTGTACTGGTTACTGCTTACGTATAAGCTTGTCCAGGAAAAGTGTGGATAGGTATACTGACTGACTCAGGAATGACCTAAAATAGTGTTGACTGGGCCTTTTAACTCAAACGCCAAGCCTTTTGAGCTCACCGGAGCCAAAGGGAGAGCTGTTGTGATCGATCATCTTCCATCATGGTCGTCATCCGTCCATCCGGATGTCTGTCCTTCCACAATTTCTCTAATTAACATTTCTTAAACTACTGGTTGTATTTTCACCAAACTTCACAGAAATGATTCTTGGTTGGTCCTCTCAAAGTTCAAATGGTTCTGGTTCGTTGCACATCTAGTTCACAGGAGCCAAAAATAGATTTTTTTATCTGAAAACTAAACATTCTCCTCTGAAACCAAAAGGCCCATGTCTTTGATGCGCAAATGAGACTAGTCCTTGGGTACACCACCCTATATAGTCAGAGAATAGTAGGACAACATCCCTGTGTACCTCCTTCAATACAAGGCTCACAACATATCAATCAGCCCTCGTAGGTGACAGTCAGTGGCAGTTCCACTGTAGTTGTGTGAAACTTAGAATCTGTAAGCTCAGTTGAGTGATATACGACCATCATGGCCCTCTTATAAAATTCTGAAGTTGGTGGCTAACAATGTAAGGTAGAAGGCACCATGCATGAAGATTAAAGAAGAAAAATCCAAAAGGACAAAGGTAGAAGGGTAACGGTAGAAGACTGCTGTGGGAGAGTAGAAAGCAATTTAGCCTCCTGCCTCCTACTACTGAGAAGGCTGATACATCCATAATGTTTTCTGCCATTTAATAGTCATCCAAGGAAGTTGCCTGTGAAATAGTTTCAAAATCCATTCACTGGTTAACGAGGAGGTCACTTACAAGGTTTTCTACTTTTAGCTCTGACGGCCATCTTGTTCATCCGAGCAGAACCGTTTAAGCAATTTTGGTATAAGGTCACCCAAGAAACATTCCTGTGAAATTATTTCAAAATCAAAATTCAAAATTATTTTAGCTCTGGTGGCCATCTTGTTCATCAGAGTGGAATGATTTGAGAAATTTCGGTAGAAGGTCACCCAAGGAACATTCCTGTAAAATTATTTCAAACTCCATACACTGGTTAAAGAGAAGTTAAAAGGTTTTTTTCTATTTTTAGCTCTGGTGAGCAATTTTGGAAGAGGGTCACCAAAGAAAAATTCCTGTGAAATTATTTTGAAATCCATACATTGGTTAAGAAGTCGTTTAAAGGTTTTTCTATTTTTAGCTCCGGTGGCCATCTGGCTCATCCGAGCTGAACTGTTTGAGCAATTTTGGTTGAGGGTCACCCAAGGAACATTCCTTTGAAATGATTTCAAAATCCATCCACTGGTTGAGGAGGAGAAGTCATTTAAAAGTTTTTTTTCTATTTTTAGCTATGGCAGCCATGTTATTCACCCGAGCAGAACAGTTTGAGGAAATTTGGTAGAGGGTCACCCCAGGAAAATTCCTGTGAAATTATTTCAAAATCTGTCCAGCAATTTTGGAGAAGTGGCTTAAAGCAAAAAATTACAACGGACGATGGACAGGCCAATCTAAATGAATCTAAATGGCTCACCTTGAGCACTTTGTGCTAAGGTGAGCTAAAGATTTCATGATCTATCTCCAAGAAAGAATATTGCTGACTAACCACTGAACTCCTGATAACCAATCAGAAGTGCATCCCACTGAGCTACAGAGGTCGGCTATATAATGCCTCAGGTAAATTAAAATCCCACTGCTTCTCAACATCTAAAGACTGTACATGTTGTAGACGGCCCCCGCCTATCGGAGCCTAAAGAAATAGATAGGCTGCATGATGCTTCCACCCAGAGCTGATTCCGACCCGTCACACGAGTACTGGTAAACCGCTTAGTGAATCTAAGCCTGCCCAGGCAAAGCGGTGCGAGTCGGACCATCCATGCTTATTAACCCTATTGGTTTCATTGGGCGACAGGGCTTGAGAAGTCATTTCATCTCAAGATCGGGTAAAAGTCCCATAAAATTGGAAGCAACGTCTCCAAAATGACCTTTACAGTGTTGACGGGGACATTAAACCTCAAACCAAACAAACAAACAAAACCATGTTGTATAAGCAAAAACTAAAACCATCTCTTTCTAACAAATAGTTTTATTATGAACATTTTTACATCCTACAATAATAGTAAATGATTTATATGGATTACCATGCACTAAAAGAGACAGGGAATACTAAAAACAGCTATTGATCAAATTTCCGTGCTGTGAACAGATTTCTGCATAAAAGAGGAATTCCATGCTTGAGGGCAGAAAACCCCTATATCCACTTCAAAGACACCAGATTTTGGCATATTGGAGCAAATATGATACATGTACAGTGGAACTTTGATGGCTAGAACACTGATAGCTCGTTTACCATGGATGAGTCAAACCTGTTTTCGAACCTCTAGGGAAAACCTCTACATAAGAAACTAGGGAAAACCTCTGCATAAGAAACAGTGGGGGATAATTTAGGAGATTTTAGTCCTTATCTTGCAATTGTATGTTTTATGTACTCATTAGAATAGCCTCGATCGCATCGAGGCGATTCTAATGTGTGTGTGTGTGTGTGTGTGTGTGTATTCGGGTTTAACGTCGCTTTCAACAATTTTTCAGTCATATCACGACGGTGTCTGGTTGCGACAGGGAGCTCAATGCTCACGTTTATAGTGCTGCCTCACTGAAGTACCATGTCCCAGACACATTACATGATACCACACCCAGTCACATTATCCTGACACTGGATCGACCAGTCCTAGCTCTACCCCGTAAATCTGAGTGCCAAGCGAGGAGCAGCTAGTACCATTTTTAACAACTTTGGTATGTCACGGCCCGGGATCGAACCCGAGACCTCCCGTTCCCCGGAGCGGACACTCTACCAACTGAGCTATCGGGGCCGGTGATTCTAATGAGTACATACAGCATACATTTTCATTATAGAACACCGAAAAGATGTTCAAAAGTGTCTCGTTATGCCTCCAGACAGTAAATAAAAATCAAAAATGAGTTCCTTTAAGAGCAATGAAAACATTCATAAGAAAGAAGATGGATCAGTGGCTCGAACTACCCCTGCTTCGAACAGATTTTCGAGGTCCCAAAGGCATTCGAGCCATTGAAGTTCGACTGCACTAATATTTTTGTTTATTTGCGTTTCCATCTTGCCAAAAAGTAGTCATTTGGAGATAGGATCTTGGTGTAAAGACTCATCCAAAAGTCTGGCAATTCCCAAAACTTAACGATCCCCGGTTTATGAGATAACTTAACCACTAAACCATGGCAGATTCTGCTTTTGTTCTCGAAAATTTGAAAATCCTCTAAAAAGAGTTCACAGCCCTGTAATAAGAATAATTTTTTAAAGGTGAAAGAAAGGATACCCATTTGTATGATCTCTGTCATTTTAAACAAGGTAGACAACCTTTTGCAATTTCTTGAAGCCTCTCTTAGAAGGGGTTTACTCTTAACGGGAAGAATTTACTCCTCAAGAGCAAATTCTTTTCTTTAACAGTATAGATCCCTACATAATTATGAGACAAAAAAAAAAAATTGATAGCATTGCCTCCCCTGAAGGTATATCCATTCTCTTTAATCAGAATCTCCATTGCTTCCTAATATGCTAAATCATCTAGTCGCACTTCGATGGCTCGAATCACTTTGGGACCATGAAAATTTGTTCGAGTCAGTGGTAGTTCGAGTCACTGAGTGATACTATTAGTGTCATACCAGGAGGCATAATGGAGATATTTGTGGATATATTTTCGGTGTTCTGTATTATAAATGTACATTGTGTGCACTCATTAGAATCGCCTCATTGAGGCGATTCTAATGAGTACACACAGCATACATTTGCAAGATAAATGAAGAAAATCTGCCTAAATTACCCCTATATCGTATTAGGAGGAATTCCCTGCGGACTCAAGAACGGGTTCGACTCATCCATGGTAAACGAGCCATCGGAGTTCGAGCCATCGAAGTTTTACTGTATATATGCTGATATTTTCTGCTACAGAAGACTGATCGATGTGCATAGTTGCAAGCCTCAAGAAATTACATGTGGCTTTTGTTGGTTTTATTGCGTAATTGTTAAAACAGGTAAAAAACCTTTGCAGCTGGCATGACCGTCTAAATACATGTACAATCATGTATTTTGTGACTGATGAAGCCTTTATAAACTTAGTACCCATAAAAACAGGGAATTTTGCATACATACACTAAACTGATAAAAAAACAATGAAAAAGATTAAATGCAAAGATAAAATTGAAACAAAATACATAATGAAACCCAAGATAAAATGCATTGCAGTTTATGTGTAAAATGCGAGACAAGGAAAATACTGCAAATGCAAAGATCTTCATGTAATAATGTAACACATGTTCTGAACACGTTCTTTCAGAATATTGATGAAGAGATTCTATAAAAGGCAAGTGGTTCATACTATATCCTATGAAACCTCTATGAGTGCTCTTTAACCCTTATCCTGTTGAATAAATTTATCAACACCTATTTCTGACTATTAGCAAAACAAATTGCTTAAAATAATTGAAGCATTCGATCTATAAGCAGAATGACAGTGTAGATCCTGATCAGAAGCCATCTGATCAGGATCTACACCATTAGCAAATGTAGGGGTTGTCGTGTTCAGCAGGATAAGGGCTGACAAATCATAAAGGAGCCTGGATAAAGTAGTAATGTTTTTTGCTTGTCACCACTGTGGCCTGGGGAAGATTTCCAGTGAGTGACACAACAATGAATATTGAGGTTTAACCATTTTTGTATCAAATGGAATCTTCCTCCCTATGCATAGCCGGAGTCCATCCCAAAATTTAGGGGTGTCAGGTTGTGTTTTCATCAAAATTTATTTGGAAAGTGACAACTTTTAGCAAACAGTGGAGGCCCTGATCAGACGCCACGTTATGCGGCGTCTGATCTGGTCCTGCACTGTTTGCCAAGGTACCCGTTTTGGGGTTTCCTTTACAAAGTGGGTTAAAAGTACCAACTAGATCGCGCGCCATCGCAAATCCCTACGTTTATTGCAAACATTGCCCTTGTACAGCACATCATAGTTTTAAGCAAATTTGATCTTTTGACCCCTCCCCAGGGCCCCTGGGGGCGGGGTCAAAAATGAACGTGATCTTGCGCAAGCCATTAATGTAAGCAACTCACATACCGAATTTGGTTGGATTCTGGACAACTGTTTAGGAAGAGATCGCCGGACAGACAGATGGACGGACAGACGGAGGCGATAACAATATCCCTACTTTTCTTCGAAAAACGTGGGGATAATAAATGCTTGGTAAGTAAACTAGCAAAACTAATGCATACTGTTTTGATCTGATGTATACATGTAAAATTAATACAAAATAAAACACCTGATCCTAACTATTGCACTGAAATCAAACTTTAAAGCATATACAGTCAAGTAAAAAGACTTGAAACACCTGATGAAATATGAACAAAGTAAACCGAGAGCTTTTGGGGGACGGCCCCCGCCCATAGGGGCTTGAAGAAATATATGGGCTGCATGATGCTTCCAGGCAGAGCTGAATCAGGCCCGCACACTAGTACTGGTAAACCGCTTAGAGGATCTAAGCCTGTCCAGGAACCGCAGTGCAAGGCGGACAGTCCATGCTAATAAACCCTATTGGTTTCATTGGGCGACAGGGCTTGAGATGTCATTTCATCACAATGTCAGGTAAAAATCCAACAAAATTGGAAGCAACATCTCCAAAATGACCTTTACAGTGTTGACAGGGACGTTAAACCTCAAATCAAAGCTTTTGGGGGAAGTAAAAGATAATGAATGGATAATTTTCCGAAACCTACATGTACCTTTGAACCAAATGGAATCTTCCTTCTCATATATGGCAGGAGTGCAATTTCGAAATTTAGGGGTGCCAGGTTGTGTTTCCTTCCAAAACTACCGGGTATTTTGAAATTGGCAAAATTTTTAACAGTGTAGGCCCTGATCAAACGCCACATTCTGTGGCGTCTGATCTGGGCCTGCACTGTTTGCCAGGGTACCCGTTTTGGGGTTTCCGGTACAAAAATAACCAAATGGGTTAAAGGTAATTGTTAGAATGGCCATATTTAGGCAATTATGGCAAGAGCACCATAACACAGGTATTTATGTAGAGATAAGAACAATTGTCCTAGTTACTTCCCATTCTAATGCAATTGCGTATGTAAGGCAACATTTGCTTGATTTTGTTTGAATTGAGGTTTTATGTCCCCGTCAACACTATTTAGGTCATTTTGGAGACATAGCTTCCAATTTTCTGGGACTTTTACCCGATATTGAGATGAAATGACATCTCAATCCCTGCTGCCCAAACAAACCAAAAAGAAATAATATGCAGGGATGGTTCAACTAACATTAGTTTGCCCAGGCATCATGCAGCTCAATCTATTTCCTCCAGCCCCGATGGGCGGCAGCAAAATGCGATATTTGGTTGGATACCTTCAAATATTTACTACCGTATATTCTGCGATATACCACCGGAAACCGGACGTCATCATGTAATGTCAGTTTTCATTGGTTGGTATTTGGTTTTACACAGCAGCGCTTGCCGATTTGTGCAAGTAGGCAATTTCTTATCAAAACAAATGAATAAATGCATTAGAATGGAGATATCTGTATTAAAATTGTCATTTGAGGAGATAAATAATCGGTTTTACGTTCGCAAATGCCGTTTTAAGGATTAGCGACACCGTAAAACAAAATTCCCAAAACTAATTATGCAAAACTGCTGATTTTTCTCCCCAAATTAGAATTTTGAATCCCCTAACCCTTATCCTGCTGAATAAGTAATTTAGCCACACCCATTTCCGACTTGGAACCAATCAGATTAATTGATGTAACTTATTCCTGCAAATTCACAAACTGAATGTCAAACAATGTAGATCCTGATCAGATGGCTTCTTCAGAAGCTATCTGATCTGGAACTACACTGTTTGCAAAGCTAAGGTTTGTCATGAACAGCAGGCTAAGAATGGATAATGACAACCGTATCCAATTCACCTCTGATAATGTTGAATTCTTTGTAAAAAAAAAAAAAATTCTTACTCTGATTAATGTTCGTGATTTGTACAACATCTTACACAAAAGAAAAAAAAAACAAGAACCCAAACCAAGTTCCTTGAATACCCAAACTTAAAAAATACAATTTCCAAGAAAACAAAATGCACAGTAAGAAATCCTTCAAGGATCCAGCAAGGAGTTCGAAAAATGCAGACCGAATGGCAAACTATGTAGACCCTGATCAGACTGCTCCTTAAGGAGCAGTCTGATCAGGGTCTGCACTGTTTGCTCAGACCTATCTGTCCCAATATTTAGGAACATTACAGCAAGATCATTGAGATGCTTGTGTGATTATTATTTCAGGATAATTTTATCCAAGTCATCAACAGTTCTCAGTTTTCCACAGATTAGAAGCATTTCAATGTGTCATCAAAATTTAACCCATTGTATACGAGTGGACTTTTCCATTGCTATATGTTGGACAAGTCCATTTGTCATACAAGGGATGTCAGGTCTATTTTTTTGTTTTATTTTTGACAGAAAATTCTATTAGCAAACAGTGTAGGCTCCTGATCAGACCCTGCCTTCTGCGGTGTCTGATCTGGGCCTGCACTGTTTGCCAAGGTACCCTTTAGGGGTTTCACACATGCAATGGATTAATATCCAACTTGCCAAAATCTCTTGTCCAGGCAGCTCAATATAAACATTTGAAAAAAAAGCATGGCAAAGAGCGGAGTCAACTGTCAAAATTGCAGATCCTGGTCAGACAGTTAAGAACAGAGAAACGTATGAGATTGACTCTTAAAGTTCGGAAGAAAACGTCCATCAGATGGACTTTTCTTCTGAACTTTAAAAGTTTGTCTCATCTTGGCATAGGCATAATCATAATTTTTTTTCTGTCTCATCAGGGCCTAGTCTCAACAGGGTATACACTGTTCGCTGAAGGGTTATATGTCATAATTTTGATGGTTGAAAGGGTTACAATAGGTAGAGATTCCAGATACTGGTTAGTCTTGCGTACTTGGTAAACTTCCAACAACACCTAATGAAGAACAATGGCTACCTGAAATAAACATAGTTATTACATAAGATCACTCTTTGACTGGACAAAATAAAAATGTTATGACAACATGTGTAATAACACATGGTTACTGCCGGGGGGGGGGTTACTGACCTATTCATGACTCATGATGATGTCCTTTACAATCATATGCTTTTACTACTGAATCTTATTTAACCCGCAAAATGCCAATCACGGGAATTGTCTTCTGCTTTGCCATCTGCCAGTTACTTTAAAAGTCATTGTTGCAAACAGTGTGGACCAAGATCAGACTGCAGGAGCAGTCTGATCTGGGTCCACACTGTTTGCCTGTATTTGCAAGAAGATTCATCAGACAACATTAGCAGACGACATTTTCAGATGTAGTTTTTCTCGGTATCTTAAAGGTTAAACTTCTTGGACAATAAAATTTGATTTAAAATTGTTATATGATGAACAAAATCTTACACTGGTGGCCACTTCACGTGAAATTTACGAAACTTGCTAGAGGTCAAATGACAAAAAAACAAGAGGTCCATAATGGCCTTATTTTGCTCACATGAGTTACGATGTAATAACATGAAAGGTTATCAATCTGATGATGGTTCAGTGCAAGACTATGATATATATTTCTATGGATGGAACGGCTTGTACATTCCGTGGGGAACCATTACGAAAACACGCCTATACAAATACAATTGTAATTTTTACCGTCGAAAATTGAAAATTTTAAGATGAAAAATTGTGATATTTTTCTTGTTTCTGCACAAAATATAGATTGTGGGTAATCTTTAGAACTGCCTCATCAATCTATATTTTAGAGCAGAAATGAGAAAATAAGGTTTACCCCTATAAACCCCAAGTTACTATATAAAGTGGGGTTCAAGGGGGTCAAAATTATATAAGCGGGTTTTCGTGATGACCTATCTAAATGCCAGTTTTCTTTGTGTTGAGTTTTTACTTCCCCATCAACACTTTTTAGCTCATTTTGGAGATTTTGCTTCCAATTTTGTGGGACTTTCCCCCGACACTGAGATGAAATGACATTTCAAGCCCTACCACCCAAACAAACCATAGGGTTTTCCCGGGGTGTTCAACAGAAAAAAACAACCTTTAATTGCTGTAAATTTATTTTGAAATCAGGCTATTTGCCTAGATGTCATTTTAAGGTTTCTGTTTTTAGCTCTGGTAGCCATTTTGTTCAGTAGAGCTGAACCATTTGAGCAATTTCAACAGGTTAGGTCACTGAAGGAACATTTCTAAGAAATTATTTTGAAATATGGCCATTGGCAGAGGAGGACATGTCATTTAAAGATGTGTTTTTTCTTTTTTCCTCTCTGGCGGCCATTTTGTTCAGCAGTGCTGAACCATACAACAATTTTGGTAGAAGGTAACCTAAGGAACATTTCTGAGAAATTATTTCAAAAATCCGGGCAGATGTTATTTATATGTTATTCTTTTTTCAGCTCTGGCGGCCATTTTGTTCAACTGAGTGAAATCATTTTAGCAATTTTGGAGGAACAATTCTGTGAAATTATTTTGAAATCGGCCTAGGAGAAGAAGTCGTTTCATCTATTTTCATCAGTTCAGCCGAGCGGAACCATCAGGCCATTCGCCTAGGAGAAGATGTTGTTTAAGGTTTTTCTATTTTGAGATCTTGCGACCATTTTGTTGAGCCTAGCAGAACCATTTTGAAAATTTTGGCAGAGGGACACCCAAGGAACATTTCTGTGAAATTATTTTTTATCACCAACTTCAATTTTATGCTTCTACACTAAATTAACGTAATATAAGCTCACCTGTTTAATCAGAGTATAGAACAACCTTTCACATCTCTGAATGGGTTATCTGACTGAGGCAGGCCAACCACTAAGGCATCATCATTAGCATGCTGATTCGTATACTTGAGAATCCTGCAAAATTAACAGTACAATTTATAGCTTTCCCCTGTGCTGAACAAATACCATATAGATTAATGTAATATGACATTCAAAGATTAAATATGAGCCCCGCCAAGCGAATTTGGGTCTTCGAGCATTCCGTCATGACAAGTTTTAACTGCGCATGCCCAGCCATTCAGAGGGGCCAGGACTATGGCTTTCTGTCTGAAGGTTCCTCTTGATTCACTGCTTGTATGAGCGAGCAGCTAAGGTTCTGGCAAGACTGCGCAGATGCGCAGGCTCGCCTGAACCTTCGCTGCTCGCATAGGCGATAAGTACCAAAATCGCTTGACGGGGCCCATATGAAATATAATTAAGTAAACTATTGCTAGAAAGTACCACAATGATCCTAAGTATTGGGACAGATTGGCCTAAGCAACAGTGCAGACCCAGATCAGACTGCTCCTGAAAGAGCAGTCTGATCAGGGTCTACACGGTTAGCCATTCTGTCTACACCTTTTGGACTCCTGGCTGGATTCTGAAACAAATTTGTTAAAATTTTAGGAGAATAGTAAGTCCTCAAGGTGTTCGATTTTTTAGTATTTTTATAGTACAGTATGTGGTTTTAGCTGATGATGTCGCGTCTGAGAGTGTAATAACGCCATGTATTATTTTCGATAATCCACTAGTGGATTAAATATGCAAATTAGCTAGATACGTCCCTTAACGTTACATGTACAACGTCCTTTACGACGTCGCGTTTACTAACGGTGGAATATTGACATTTTTGTAAACAATCGTGAATAAAATGCGTTTTAAATGTCATATGATAAATAGAATCTTGCATTCGTGCTAATGTATTATTGAATTTATTAAACTTGTTGAGGAAAAGGGATAAAATGCTCGGCAAAGCCTCGCATTATATCTTTTTCCTCAACTCGTTTAATAAATTTAATAATACATGAGCACTCATGTAAGATCTTCTATGAATAATACCAAGTACAAATTGATGCAGCATATGCTAATATGATCTGTTTGACCAGCAAAGACTCATTATAAGTACATTATAAGTCTGCACATCCATCAATAATGGTTATTTTGTAGTAAATCTCTCTTTTGGTAGCCTGGAGGCAATAGAAGGCACAAGTAATCAGTCATGACTGATCAGAATGCATGCATCAGGTAAACAAGTCTGTCTAACAAACACCCTTCTAAACCCCACTTATATATAGAGACAAGAATAGCGCAGAAGGCGGCGTCGCACCTGCTGGGGGCAAAAGTCAAAGGAGCCACAATCAGAAAGTAGTTATTAAATAAGTAAATTTCATTCTTAGCAGTTGATAGTTGATATAAAATGTGTCAAAGTCACTGATCCAAAAAATATAGGCCATGGTCACCAGGTCAAGTTAAGTGCCAAATCAGTACATCGAGGAGCACTATGCAAGGTTTGGTGGCTGTAGGCCATTTATTTTAGGACATATTGAACATTGGCATAAAATGTGTTAAAGTCACTAAAAGGTCACCAGGTCAAGGTACCCGCAGAGTCAGTAAATGTAGGAGAAGCACTACACAAGGTTTGTTGGCAGAAGACCTTATTGTTAAGAGTATATAAGACGATATGGAATATCAACCTAAAATGTGTAAACGCCAATGGAGTGCGGAAAATAGGTCAAGGTCACCAAGTCAAGGTACCTGCACACTCAGTACATCTAGGAGAACCACTATGCAAGATTTGGTGGTTGCAGGCCTATTATTTGAGAAGATCTGGAACATTGACGTAAATTGTGACAAAGTCACTGGAGTGTGAAATATAGCTCAAGGTCACCAGGTCAAAGTACCTGCAAAGTCAGTACATCTAGGAGCAGCATTATGCAAGATTTGATGGTTGTAGGCCTTTTATTTGAGGAGATCTGTAACTTCGACGTAAAATGTGTCGAAGTCGCTGGAGCATAAAATATAGGTCAAGGTCACCGGGTCAAGGTACCTGCAGAGTCAGTACATCTAGGAGAAGCGCTATGCAAGATTTGATGGTTGTGGGCCTTTTATTCGAGGAGAACTGTAACTTCGACATAAAATGTGTCAAAGTCAGTGGAACGTAAAATATAGGTCAAGGTCACCATGTCAAGGTACCTGCAGAGTCAGTACATCTAGGAGGGCTGTAGGCCTTTTATTTTAAAAGATCTGGAACATCGACGTAATTTGTGTCAAAGTCACTGGAGCATAAAATATAGGTCAAGGTCACCGGGTCAAGGTGCTTGCCTAGTCAGGATCTCAGGTGATGTTTCATGGAAGGTTTAATGGTTGTTTAGTCTTATACTTGATTACAATACAAACTTCGTCGTCATGTCAAACTTCGACGTAATGGTCAAGTCACTGGAGCGCAAAATATAGGTCAAAGTCACCAGGTCAAGGTGCCTACAAGTCAGAAGGTCAGGGAGCTGCTTCATGTAAGGTTTGATGGTAGCTGAGGTTTGTAGTAGACTTAAATAAAAATTTCGACGTAAATGTTGAACTTCGACATAAATGTCAACAGACGGATGGACAAATTGATGGACAGAAAGTGATCTCTGAAGCTCACCTCGTCACTATGTGACGATGAGCTAAAAATAAACATCAGGGAAAATTTCATTGAGTATTTTATTTCTTCTCAAGCATGGTTACCCCATTTTACTCTTTTTATTAAACAAGAGGTCCATGATGGACCTAATTTGCTCACCTGAGTCAAGTTGTATTATCTTTTGATGATGTTTTTATTTTTGTCTATGTGCTATTTGTTCAATGTAGCAGAACCATTTAAGAACTTAGGTGGAGATTTTGTAAAATTTTTCTTAAATTCAGTCACTGTGTTCAAAGGATGTGGATTCTCGGCATCAAAAACACCTCATGTGTGGAGAAGCATGGGACTGAACCCATGAAACTTGGTTTATTAGGCAAGTAGTTTAACCATTTTACCATAGAAGCTTCTAACACTAATTTTCTGATAACATGAAATTGTGTTAGTTTGCACTGGCGTTTTTGTATTTGAATATAAATGATGTTAAGTTTTGTTTTTGGAAGTCAGTTTTATTTTGGGAAACAATAACATATTTCAAAGCACTGACAGCACTGGTGTAACAATTGTGTCAGAATGTAGGCTAGGAAAATGATCCTGAATTGCGGTATAGACTGTTTACATTTCGTTTATTACTTGTACATTTCTGTACTGTAAGCAAAATGTGTAAATTATGACTGGACGCCACATTCTGCAGCATCTGACCCAAAATTTTCTGTACTGTAAGTAACAAAGTAGACTTTGTTTCATTTTTTATTTTTATTTGCCTTCACTGCAGCTGGTGTTGTGCCGTGTGGCGGCCGTAAAACGTCTCCCCGTACATCAACCATAGTGCAGTTTATATTTTACTTTTGGTCCTTTGAGATCAGCAAGAATATTCTGAGAAATCAGATATAAATAATTAGTTTAGACTCAAATTCTAGACAGGTTTTTAATTATTTGGACCTCATTTTGATTTATATCAGTCTTTGAATTGACTGCCTATTCGAAATTCGCAAAATTGCAGTATGCTTCCTCTGGCTTTCGTTGCCGCATCATTACAGGGTCACTGATGAGGCTTTATTAGCCGAAACTACGTAGTATGACCCATCTTCTTTCTTATGAATATTTTCATTGCTCTTAAAGGAACTCATTTTTGATTTTTATTTGATCAGACAGAGGCCATATTCTGTGGCATCTGTTCTAGGTCTACACTGTTTTGTCAACCTCAACCCCTAAAATGGAAAATGGCAGAACCTTTTACAAACAATGTAGGCCCAGATCAGCCGTCAAGTTCTGCAGCATCTGATCTGGGCCTTCACTGTTTGCTAATCCCAGGTTGCCAGTTTTCGGCACAAACTGGGTTAAAATAATGTAATTATACCCGCTTTTTCGAAGAAAAATCGGGTATATTGTTTTCGTACCACAGTTGAGTCTGGCGTCAGTCCGTCTGTCCGTCCGTCACGTTTCTTGTAAATGAATCTCCTCTGCAACCACTGAAGTTACACATTTGAAACTTTGCATGTGGATAGTACATGGAATGTAGATGGCAGTGGGCAACCT
Organism: Lucinisca nassula; assembly: GCA_963580285.1. Taxonomy (NCBI): domain Eukaryota; kingdom Metazoa; phylum Mollusca; class Bivalvia; order Lucinida; family Lucinidae; genus Lucinisca; species Lucinisca nassula. The sequence goes on along the minus strand of OY757021.1, from coordinate 63,178,094 downwards.
TTTGGTGACCTTGACCTCAACATGACCCCAAGGTTAAAGGTCAAAAATTATGATTTGCCATATCTCCTTAACTATTGGAGTTACACTCCTGAAACTTTGCTTATTGGATGGTCTTTGGAATATAGAATATGTCAGGTTACTTTTGGTGTGACCTTGACCTCAACATGTCCCCAAGGTCAAAGGTCAACTATAAAAAGTGTCCATAGGACACGGATGCCCCCTCCAAATGCCATTCATAAACAAGGCATCGCATGCAATACAAATCCCCTCGCACAAGACAACTTCCTGTGTGGAAAACACTGAAAAGGCAAAAGTCCAACTTGCTTGAGATATCATATGCAACATTTGTGTAAAGTTTGTTTAAAAATCCATCAATAAATGTAGGTTCTAGAGTGATGACAATATTTCTCTAAAAATAGTCATAGGGACCTTGACTTGAGGCCATGGCTGCGAAAGTAGATCTTGCTCAAGATATTATCATAAGCATCTTTTGTGTGAAGTTATATTAAAATCATAAATGTAGGCGGTAGAGCGATGACAAAGTTTTTCTAAAAATAGCCACAGTGACCTTGACCTTGAGGTCATGACCTTGAAAGTCAAAGCAACACGAGATATTATCATATGAAACATTTGTGTGAAGTTCAAGTGACCTTGACCTTGAAAGTCAAACTCTCTCAAGGTATTGTCATAAGGAACATTTGTGTGAAGTTATATTGAAATCAGTGAAGCAATGTAGTCGCTAGAGCGATGACAAAGTTTTTCTAAAAATAGCCACAGTGACCTAGACCTTGAAAGTCGAAATCGCACAAGATATTGTCATAAGGAACATTTGTGTGAAGTTATACTGAAATCGGTGAAGAAATGTAAGCGCTAGCGCCATGACAAAGTTTTTCTAAAAATAACCACAGTGACCTTGACCTTGAAAGTGGAACTCGCTACAGATATTGTCATAAGGAACATTTGTGTGAAGCAATATTGAAATTGGTGAAACAAGAGGCTCAATGAGCCTAAACCGCTCACCTGAGGAACTTATGTTTTAACAATTCACAGACTTGTCTACTAAATCTGCTAATAGAATCCAGCCCATTGACCCTTACAGGATATAAGTCATCATTATTGCATTGCATTCCAAGTTTGAGACTTCTAGCTTCTATAGTTCCTGAGAAATCTTTGACGAAAATTTAACATTGGTCAAAATGGAGAGAAATATGAATGAAAGAACAGATGAACAAATAAGCTGAGAAAGCCCAATGTCTCTTACACAAAATAAGTCATCATTATTCTATTGAATACCAAATTTGATGCTTCTAGCTTTTATAGTTCCTGAGAAATCTTTGATTAAAAATTTAACATTGGTCTATTATCTCTATATGGAGAGAAAGAAGAATGAAGGAACAAATGAACCAGACTAGCTCCAAAACCTAATGCAGCCTTTCCCCTTGCCCAATGGTGCTACACATAAAATTTTAACAAGATTGGTCGACTGCCTTCTGAGATATGCTTCTATGAAAGTGTGGACGACGGATGGACGGACGACAGACGACGGACTCCGAAGCCTTGATATACTATCAGCTCACTGGAGCCTTTGGCTCAGGTGAGCTAAAAATTCAAGTCGCTATTTCTGTCACAACATTTTCCCAACGTTAAGTCTATGGGCAAATTTTTTTGTCTCTCAAGGTCACGTAACTCCGAGGTCAATATTCCGATTCGGCCCAAAATCAAACTTAACCGAGATTTTATGCCTGTCCTCGTTACCTGCAAGTTTGAAGCTGATATGAATAAAAATAAAGTTGCTATCGTTGTCACAATGTATTTTTTTATGCTCAAGGGCAGGTAACTCCAAGGCAAATATTCCGATTCGGCCCAAAATCGAACTTAACCGAGATTTTATGTCTGTCCTCGTTACCTGCAAGTTTGAAGCTGATCTGAAAAAAATTCAAGTCGCTATCGTAGTCACAACATTTTCCCTAATTAAGTCTATGGGCAAATTTTTTGTCGCTCAAGGTCACGTAACTCCGAGGTCAATATTCCGATTCGGCCCAAAATTGAACTTAACCGAGATTTTATGCCTGTCCTCGTTACCTGCAAGTTTGAAGCTGATATGAATAAAAATAAAGTTGCTATCGTGGTCACAACGTATTTTTTATGCTCAAGGGCAGGTAACTCCAAGGCAAATAATCCGATTCGGCCCAAAATTGAACTTAACAGAGATTTTATGTCTGTCCTCGTTACCTGCAAGTTTGAAGCTGATCTGAAAAAATTCAAGTCGCTATCGTAGTCACAACATTTTCCCTATGTAAAGTCTATGGGCAAATTTTTTGTCGCTCAAGGTCATGTAACTCCGAGGTCAATATTCCGATTCGAACTTAACTGAGATTTTATGCCTGTCCACGTTACCTGCAAGTTTGAAGCTGATCTGAATAAAAATAAAGTTGCTATCGTGGTCACAACGTATTTTTTTATGCTCAAGGGCAGGTAACTCCAAGGCAAATAATCCGATTCGGCCCAAAATCTAACTTAACCGAGATTTTATGTCTGTCCTCGTTACCTGCAAGTTTGAAGCTGATCTGAAAACAAGAGGCTCAATGAGCCTAAACCGCTCACCTGAGGAACTTAAGTTTTAACAATTCACAGACTTGACTACTTAATCTGCTAATAGAATCCAGCCCATTGACCCTTACAGGATATAAGTCATCATTATTGCATTGCATTCCAAGTTTGAGACTTCTAGCTTCTATAGTTCCTGAGAAATCTTTGAAGAAAATTTAGCATTGGTCAAAATGGAGAGAAAGAAGAATGAAAGAACAGATGAACAAATAAGCTGAGAAAGCCCAATGTCTCTTACACAAAATAAGTCATCATTATTGAATTTATTCTATTGAAAACCAAATTTGATGCTTCTAGCTTTTATAGTTCCTGAGAAATCTTTGATTAAAAATTTAACATTGGTCTATTATCTCTATATGGAGAGAAAGAAGAATAACGGAACAAATGAACCAGACTAGCTCCAAAACCTAATGCAGCCTTTCCCCTTGCCCAATGGTGCTACACATAAAATTTAAACAAGATTGGTCGACTGCCTTCTGAGATATGCTTCATTGAAATTGTGGACGACGGATGGACGGACAACAGACGACGGACTCCGGAGCCTTGGTATACTATCAGCTCACTGGAGCCTTTGGCTCAGGTGAGCTAAAAATTCAAGTCGCTATTTCTGTCACAACATTTTCCCTACGTTAAGTCTATGGGCAAATTTTTTGTCTCTCAAGGTCACGTAACTCCGAGGTCAATATTCCGATTCGGCCCAAAATCGAACTTAACCGAGATTTTATGCCTGTCCTCGTTACCTGCAAGTTTGAAGCTGATATGAATAAAAATAAAGTTGCTATCGTGGCCACAACGTATTTTTTTATGCTCAAGGGCAGGTAACTCCAAGGCAAATATTCCGATTCGGCCCAAAATCGAACATAACCTAGATTTTATGTCTGTCCTCGTTACCTGCAAGTTTGAAGCTGATCTGAAAAAAAATTCAAGTCGCTATCGTAGTCGCAACATTTTCCCTAATTAAGTCTATGGGCACATTTTTTGTCGCTCAAGGTCACGTAACTCCGAGGTCAATATTCCGATTCGGCCCAAAATTGAACTTAACCGAGATTTTATGCCTGTCCTCGTTACCTGCAAGTTTGAAGCTGATCTGAAAAAGATTCAAGTCGCTATCGTAGTCACAACATTTTCCCTATGTAAAGTCTATGGGCAAATTTTTTGTCGCTCAAGGTGATGTAACTCCGAGGTCAATATTCCGATTCGAACTTAACTGAGATTTTATGCCTGTCCACGTTACCTGCAAGTTTGAAGCTGATCTGAATAAAAATAAAGTTGCTATCGTGGTCACAACATATTTTTTTTATACTCAAGGGCAGGTAACTCCAAGGCAAATATTCCGATTCGGCCCAAAATCTAACTTAACCGAGATTTTATGTCTGTCCTCGTTACCTGCAAGTTTGAAGCTGATCTGAAAAAAATTCAAGTCGCTATCGTAGTCACAACATTTTCCCTATGTTAAGTCTTTGGGCAAATTTTTTGTCGCTCATGGTCACGTAACTCCGAGGTCAATATTCCGATTCGGCCCAAAATCGAACTTAACCGGGATTTTATGCCTGTCCTCGTTACCTGCAAGTTTGAAGCTGATCTGAATAAAAATAAAGTTGCTATCGTGGTCACAACATATTTTTTTTATACTCAAGGGCAGGTAACTCCAAGGCAAATATTCCGATTCGGCCCAAAATCTAACTTAACCGAGATTTTATGTCTGTCCTCGTTACCTGCAAGTTTGAAGCTGATCTGAAAAAAATTCAAGTCGCTATCGTAGTCACAACATTTTCCCTATGTTAAGTCTTTGGGCAAATTTTTTGTCGCTCATGGTCACGTAACTCCGAGGTCAATATTCCGATTCGGCCCAAAATCGAACTTAACCGGGATTTTATGCCTGTCCTCGTTACCTGCAAGTTTGAAGCTGATCTGAATAAAAATAAAGTTGCTATCGTGGTCACAACGTATTTTTTCATGCTCAAGGGCAGGTAACTCCAAGGCAAATAATCCGATTCGGCCCAAAATCGAACTTAACCGTGATTTTATGTCTGTCCTCGTTACCTGCAAGTTTGAAGCTGATCTGAAAAAAATTCAAGTCGCTATAGTAGTCACAACATTTTCCCTATGTTAAGTCTATGGGCAAATTTTTTGTCGCTCAAGGTCACGTAACTACGAGGTCAATATTCCGATTCTGCCCAAAATCGAACTTAACCGAGATTTTATGCCTGTCCTTATTATCTGCAAGAATGAAGTCGATCAGAAAAAAATTGACGGAGCTAGAGTGATGACAAGCTTTTTCCTATGTTAAGTCTATGGGAGCTATATGTTGCCATGGTAACCAGAGTTCCACTCAGATCTGCATGAAAACCTTATGCAGTCTTTCCACTTGCCCAATAATGATACACATGAAATTTGATCAAAGTCGGCCAAGTAGTCTTCAAGATATACATTTTTGAAATTCACATTAACCCTTATGCAAAAATGCACAAGGGCAGGTAACTCCTAAGTGTATGATCCGATTCTGCCAATTATCAAACTTGACCGAGATTTCATGGCTGTGATGGTTATCTGTAAGAATGAAGCCAATCCGAACAAAATTGAAGCAGCTACAGTGATGACAACATTTTCCCCATGTTAAGTCGATAGGCAATTTTTCGGGCGCTCAAGGGGACGTAACTCTTGAGTGAATTATCTGATTCGGCCCAAAATCGAACTTGACCGAGATTTTATGCCTGTACTGGTTATCTGCAAGAATGAAGTCGATCACAAAAAAATTGACGGAGCTAGAGTGATGACAAGCTTTTTCCTATGTGAAGTCTATGGGAGCTAGATGTTGCCATAGCAACCAGAGTTCCACTCAGATCTGCCTGAAAACCTAATGAAGCCTTTCCACTTGCCCAATATTGCGACACATGAAATTTGATCAAAGTTGGCCAAGTAGTCTTTAAGATATACATTTTTGAAATTCCCATTAACCCTAATGCAAAAACACACAAGGGCAGGTAACTCCTAAGTGAATGATCCGATTCTGCCAGTTATCAAACTTGACCGAGATTTCATGGCTGTGCTGGTTATCTGCAAGAATAAAGCCAATCTGAAAATAATTGAAGCAGCTAGGGTGATGACAACATTCTCCCCATGTTAAGTCAATAGGCAATTTTTTCAACGCTCAAGGGCACGTAACTCCTGAGTGAATAATCCGATTCAGCCCAAAATCGAACTTGATCGAGATTTCATGCCTGTCCTTGTTATCTGCAAGAATGAAGTCGATCAGAAAAAAATTGACGGAGCTAGAGTGATGACAAGCTTTTTCCTATGTTAAGAATGCTCAAGGGCACGTAACTCCTGAGTGAATAATCCGATTCAGACCAAAATCGAACTTGATCGAGATTTCATGCCTGTCCTCGTTATCTGCAAGAATGAAGTCGATCAGAAAAAAATTGACGGAGCTAGAGTGATGACAAACTTTTTCCTATGTTAAGTCTATGGGAGCTATTTGTTGCCGTGGCAACCAGAGTTCCAATCCGATCTGTCCGAAAACAGTATGCAGCCTTTCCCCCCTACCTGATAATGCTTCACATGAAATTTGATCAAGATTGGCCCACTGGTTCCGGAGATATACTTCTTTAAAAGTGTGGACGACGACGGACGACGGACGACGACGGACGACGGCTCGTGGTATACTAATACCTCACATGAGCCTTCGGCTCAGGTGAGCTAAAAATTCAAGTCGCTATCGTAGTCACAACATTTTCCCTACATTAAGTCTATGGGCAATTTTTTTGTCGCTCAAGGTCACGTAACTCCGAGGTCAATATTCCGATTCGGCCCAAAATCGAACTTAACCGGGATTTTATGCCTGTCCTCGTTACCTGCAAGTTTGAAGCTGATCTGAATAAAAATAAAGTTGCTATCGTGGTCACAACGTATTTTTTCATGCTCAAGGGCAGGTAACTCTAAGGCAAATAATTCGATTCGGCCCAAAATCGAACTTAACCGTGATTTTATGTCTGTCCTCGTTACCTGCAAGTTTGAAGCTGATCTGAAAAAAAATTCAAGTCGCTATCGTAGTCACAACATTTTCCCTATGTTAAGTCTATGGGCAAATTTTTTGTCGCCCAAGGTCACGTAACTCCGAGGTCAATATTCCGATTCTGCCCAAAATCGAACTTAACCGAGATTTTATGCCTGTCCTTATTATCTGCAAGAATGAAGTCGATCAGAAAAAAATTGACGGAGCTAGAGTGATGACAAGCTTTTTCCTATGTTAAGTCTATGGGAGCTATATGTTGCCATGGTAACCAGAGTTCCTCTCAGATCTGCATGTTAACCTTATGCAGTCTTTCCATTTGCCCAATAATGTTACACATGAAATTTGATCAAAGTCGGCCAAGTAGTCTTCAAGATATACATTTTTGAAATTCACATTAACCCTTATGCAAAAATGCACAAGGGGAGGTAACTCCTAAGTGTATGATCCGATTCTGCCAATTATCGAACTTGACCGAGATTTCATGGCTGTGATGGTTATCTGTAAGAATGAAGCCAATCCGAACAAAATTGAAGCAGCTACAGTGATGACAACATTTTCCCCATGTTAAGTCGATAGGCAATTTTTCGGGCGCTCAAGGGGACGTAACTCTTGAGTGAATTATCTGATTCGGCCCAAAATCGAACTTGACCGAGATTTTATGCCTGTACTGGTTATCTGCAAGAATGAAGTCGATCACAAAAAAATTGACGGAGCTAGAGTGATGACAAGCTTTTTCCTATGTGAAGTCTATGGGAGCTAGATGTTGCCATAGCAACCAGAGTTCCACTCAGATCTGCCTGAAAACCTAATGAAGCCTTTCCACTTGCCCAATATTGCGACACATGAAATTTGATCAAAGTTGGCCAAGTAGTCTTTAAGATATACATTTTTGAAATTCCCATTAACCCTAATGCAAAAACACACAAGGGCAGGTAACTCCTAAGTGAATGATCCGATTCTGCCAGTTATCAAACTTGACCGAGATTTCATGGCTGTGCTGGTTATCTGCAAGAATAAAGCCAATCTGAAAATAATTGAAGCAGCTAGGGTGATGACAACATTCTCCCCATGTTAAGTCAAAAGGCAATTTTTTCAACGCTCAAGGGCACGTAACTCCTGAGTGAATAATCCGATTCAGCCCAAAATCGAACTTGATCGAGATTCCATGCCTGTCCTTGTTATCTGCAAGAATGAAGTCGATCAGAAAAAAATTGACGGAGCTAGAGTGATGACAAGCTTTTTCCTATGTTAAGAACGCTCAAGGGCACGTAACTCCTGAGTGAATAATCCGATTCAGACCAAAATCGAACTTGATCGAGATTTCATGCCTGTCCTCGTTATCTGCAAGAATGAAGTCGATCAGAAAAAAATTGACGGAGCTAGAGTGATGACAAACTTTTTCCTATGTTAAGTCTATGGGAGCTATTTGTTGCCGTGGCAACCAGAGTTCCAATCCGATCTGTCCGAAAACAGTATGCAGCCTTTCCCCCCTACCTGATAATGCTTCACATGAAATTTGATCAAGATTGGCCCACTGGTTCCGGAGATATACTTCTTTAAAAGTGTGGACGACGACGGACGACGGACGACGACGGACGACGGCTCGTGGTATACTAATACCTCACATGAGCCTTCGGCTCAGGTGAGCTAAAAATTCAAGTCGCTATCGTAGTCACAACATTTTCCCTACATTAAGTCTATGGGCAATTTTTTTGTCGCTCAAGGTCACGTAACTCCGAGGTCAATATTCCGATTCGGCCCAAAATCGAACTTAACCGGGATTTTATGCCTGTCCTCGTTACCTGCAAGTTTGAAGCTGATCTGAATAAAAATAAAGTTGCTATCGTGGTCACAACGTATTTTTTCATGCTCAAGGGCAGGTAACTCTAAGGCAAATAATTCGATTCGGCCCAAAATCGAACTTAACCGTGATTTTATGTCTGTCCTCGTTACCTCCAAGTTTGAAGCTGATCTGAAAAAAAATTCAAGTCGCTATCGTAGTCACAACATTTTCCCTATGTTAAGTCTATGGGCAAATTTTTTGTCGCCCAAGGTCACGTAACTCCGAGGTCAATATTCCGATTCTGCCCAAAATCGAACTTAACCGAGATTTTATGCCTGTCCTTATTATCTGCAAGAATGAAGTCGATCAGAAAAAAATTGACGGAGCTAGAGTGATGACAAGCTTTTTCCTATGTTAAGTCTATGGGAGCTATATGTTGCCATGGTAACCAGAGTTCCTCTCAGATCTGCATGTTAACCTTATGCAGTCTTTCCATTTGCCCAATAATGTTACACATGAAATTTGATCAAAGTCGGCCAAGTAGTCTTCAAGATATACATTTTTGAAATTCACATTAACCCTTATGCAAAAATGCACAAGGGGAGGTAACTCCTAAGTGTATGATCCGATTCTGCCAATTATCGAACTTGACCGAGATTTCATGGCTGTGCTGGTTATCTGTAAGAATGAAGCCAATCCGAACAAAATTGAAGCAGCTACAGTGATGACAACATTTTCCCCATGTTAAGTCGATAGGCAATTTTTCGGGCGCTCAAGGGGACGTAACTCTTGAGTGAATTATCTGATTCGGCCCAAAATCGAACTTGACCGAGATTTTATGCCTGTACTGATTATCTGCAAGAATGAAGTCGATCAGAAAAAAATTAACGGAGCTAGAGTGATGACAAGCTTTTTCCTATGTGAAGTCTATGGGAGCTAGATGTTGCCATGGCAACCAGAGTTCCACTCAGATCTGCCTGAAAACCTAATGAAGCCTTTCCACTTGCCCAATAATGCGATACATGAAATTTGATCAAAGTTGGCCAAGTAGTCTTTAAGATATACATTTTTGAAATTCCCATTAACCCTAATGCAAAAACACACAAGGGCTGGTAACTCCTAAGTGAATGATCCGATTCTGCCAGTTATCGAACTTGACCGAGATTTCATGGCTGTGCTGGTTATCTGCAAGAATAAAGCCAATCTGAAAATAATTGAAGCAGCTAGGGTGATGACAACATTCTCCCCATGTTAAGTCAATAGGCAATTTTTTCAACGCTCAAGGGCACTTAACTCCTGAGTGAATAATCCGATTCAGCCCAAAATCGAATGACAAGCTTTTTCCTATGTTAAGCCTATGGGAGCTCTTTGTTGCTGTGGCAACCAGAGTTCTCATCCGATCTGCACGAAAACCTTATACAGCCTTTCCCCCTACCTGATGATGGTTCATATGAAATTTGATCAAGGCCGGCCCACTGGTTCCAGAGATATACTTCGTTGAAAGTGTGGACGACGGACGACGGATGCCGGCTCGTGGTATACTAATACCTCACATGAGCCTTCGGCTCAGGTGAGCTAAAAATGTAAGCGCTAGAGCAATGACAAAGTTTTTCAAAAATAGCCACAGTGACCTTGACCTTGAAAGTCGAACTCGTTCGAGGTATTTTCATTAGGAACATTTGTGTGAAGTTATATTGAAATCGGTGAAGAAATGTAAGCGCTAGAGCGATGACAAAGTTTTTCTAAAAATAGCCACAGTGACCTTGACCTTAAAAGTGGAACTCCCTAGAGATTTTGTCATAAGGAACATTTGTGTGAAGTTATATTGAAATCGGTGAAGAGATGTAGGCACTAGAGCGATGACAAATTTTTTTCTAAAAATAGCCAGTGACCTTGACCTTGAGGTCATGACCTTGAAACTCAAACTCGCTCAAGATAATGTCATAAGGAACATTTGCGTGAAGTTATATTGAAATCAGTTAAGAAATGTAGGCGCTAGAGCGATGGCAATGTTTTTCTCAAAATAGCCACAGTGACCTTGACCGTGAGGTCATGACCTTGAAAGTCGAACTCGCTCGAGATATTGTCATAAGAAACATTTGTCTGAAGTTATATTTAAATCAGTGAAGAAATGTAGGCACTGGAGCGATGACAATGTTTTTCTAAAAAAAAAAGCCACAGTGACCTTGACCTTGAGGTCATGACCTTGAAGGTAGAACTCGCTCGAGATATTGTCATAAGAAACATTTGTGTGAAGTTATATTGAAATCATTGGAGAAATGTAGGCGCTAGAGCGATGACAAAGTTTTTCTAAAAATAGCCATAGTGACCTTGACCTTGAGGTCATGACCTTGAAAGTCAAACTCGCTCGAGATATTGTCATAAGAAACATTTGTGTGAAGTTATATTGAAATCAGTGAAGAAATGTAGGCGCTAGAGCGATGACAGTTTTTCTAAAAAGAGCCACAGTGACCTTGACCTTGAGGTCATGACCTTGAAAGTCAAACTCGCTCGAGATTTTTTTATAAGGGACATTTGTGTGAAGTTATATTGAAATTGGCGAATAAATGTAGGCGCTAGAGCGATGACAAAGTTTTTCTAAAAGTATCAACAGTGATCTTGACCATGAGGTCATGACCTTGAAAGTCGAACTCGCTCGAGATATTGTCATAAGAAACATTTGTGTGAAGTTATATTGAAATCAGTGGAGAAATGTAGGCGCTAGAGGGATGACAAAGTTTTTCTAAAAATAGCCATTGTGACCTTGAGGTCATGACCTTGAAAGTCGAACTCGCTTGAGATATTGTCAAAAGAAACATTTGTGTGAAGTTATATTGAAATCGGTGAAGAAATGTAGGCGCTAGTGCGATAACAAAGTTTTTCTAAAAAAAGCCACAGTGACCTTTACCTTTAGGTCATGACCTTGAAAGTCGAACTCGCTCGAGATTTTTTTTATAAGGAACATTTGTGTTAAGTTATATTGAAATTGGTGAAGAAATGTAGGGGCTAGAGCGATGACAAAGTTTTTCTAAAAATAGCCACAGTGACCTTGACCTGAGGTCATGACCTTGAATGTCAAACTCGCTCGAGATTTTTTTATAAGGAACATTTGTGTGAAAATATGCTACATCCCCCCTCACAACTATGTTGTGCGAGGGGATTAAAATATTACAAATGTACTTCAAATCAATCATAAAATATATGCATCAAGGGCAGATAATCCAAAAACCAAAAATGCAAGAGTTGTCTTCCTTGTTCATGACACATCCTCTCAGTGTGATGAATGCACCTGTGGAGTTTCATGAATATATTCCATACGGTTTAGGAGTTATGGTCCGGCCACAGTATACTATATGGTACTAAGTCAAGGGCAGATAATTCAAAAACCGAAAATGCAAGTGTTGTCTTCCTTGTTCATGACACATCATCTAAGTGTGATGAATGCACCTGTGAAGTTTTATTAATATATTCCATACGGTTTAGGACTAATGGCCCGGACACGACATACCATTTGACTATATATGGATGTAAGTCAAGGGCAGATAATTAAAAACTAAACAAGCAGGAGTTGTCTTCCTTGTTCATGACACATCGTCCAAGTATGATGGATGCACCTGTGAAGTTTCATGATTATATTCCATACGGTTCAGGAGTTTTGGCCCGGACACGGTTTACTATATGGTACTAAGTCAAGGGCAGATAATTCAAAAACCAAAAATGCAAGTGTTGTCTTCCTTTGTATGACACATTGTCTAAGTGTGGTGAATGCACCTGTGAAGTTTCATGAATATATTTGACTATATATGGATGTAAGTCAAAGCAGATAATTCAAAAACTAAACAAGCAAGAGTTGTTTTCCTTGTTCATGACACATCGTCTAAGGGTGATGAATGCACTTGTGATTGTGAAGTTTCATGAATATATTCCGTACGGTTTAGGAGTTATGGCCCGGACACGATGTTTATCTAAAAATAGCCACAGTGACCTTGACCTTGAGGTCATGACCTTGAAAGTCAAAGCAACACGAGATATTATCATATGAAACATTTGTGTGAAGTTCTATTAACATCCATCAATAAATATAGGCACTAGAGCGATGACAAAGTTTTTCTAAAAATAGCCACAGTGACCTTGACCTTGAAAGTTGAAACAGCTCGAGATATTGTCATAAGGAACATTTGAGTGAAGTTATACTGAAATCGGTGAAGAAATGTAAGCGCTAGAGCCACGACAAAGTTTTTTCTAAAAATAGCCACAGTGACCTTGACCTTGTAAGTCAAACTCTCTCAAGGTATTGTCATAAGGAACATTTGTGTGAAGTTATATTGAAATCAGTGAAGAAATGTAGTCGCTAGAGCGATGACAAAGTTTTTCTAAAAATAGCCACAGTGACCTTGACCTTAAAAGTCGAAATTGCACGAGATATTGTCATAAGGAACATTTGTGTAAAGTTATATTGAAATCGTGCAAGAAATGTAAGCGCTAGCGCCATGACAAAGCTTTTCTAAAAATAGCCACAGTGACCTTGAAAGTGGAACTCACTACAGATATTGTCATAAGGAACATTTGTGTGAAGCAATGTTGAAATTGGTGAAAAAATGTAAGCGCTAGAGCAATGACAAAGTTTTTCAAAAATAGCCACAGTGACCTTGACCTTGAAAGTCGAACTTGTTCGAGGTATTGTCATAAGGAACATTTGTGTGAAGTTATATTGAAATCGGTGAAGAAATGTAGGCGCTGGAGCGATGACAAAGTTTTTCTAAAAATAGCCATTGTGACCTTGACCTTGAAAGTCTAAATGGCTTGAGCTATTGTCATAAGGAATATTTGTTTGAAGTTATATTGAAATCGGTGAAGAAATGTAAGTGCTAGAGCGATGACAAAGATTTTCTAAAAATAGCCACAGTGACCTTGACCTTGAAAGTGTAACTCGCTAGAGATATTGTCAGAAGGAACATTTGTGTAAAGCTATATTGAAATCGGTGAAGAAATTTAGGCGCTAGAGCGATGACAAAATTTTTCTAAAAATAGCCACAGTGACCTTGACCTTGAAGTCGAAATCGCACGAGATATTGTCATAAGGAACATTTGTGTGAAGTTATATTGAAATCAGTTAAGAAATGTAGGCGCTAAAGCGATGACAATGTTTTTCTAAAAATAGCCACAGTGACCTTGACCTTGATGTCATGACCTTGAAAGTCGAACTCGCTCGAGATATTGTCATAAGAAACATTTGTGTGAAGTTATACTGAAATCAGTGAAGAAATGTAGGCGCTAGAGCGATGACAAAGTTTTTCTAAAAATAGCCAGTGACCTTGACCTTGAGGTCATGACCTTGAAAGTCAAACTCACTCGAGATTTTTTATAAGGAACATTTGTGTGAAGTCATATTGAAATTGGTGAAGAAATGTAGGCGCTAGAGCGATGACAAAGTTTTCTAAAAATAGCCACAGTGACCTTGACCTTGATGTCATGACCTTGAAAGTCTCACACCTCGAGATTTTTTATAAGGAACATTTGTGTGAAGTTATAATGAAATTGGTGAAGAAATGTAGGCACTAGAGCAATGACAATGTTTTTCTAAAAATAGCCACAGTGACCTTGACCTTGAGGTCATGACCTTGAAAGTCTATCTCACTCGAGATTTTTATATAAGGAACATTTGTGTGAAGTTATAATGAAATTGCTGAAGAAATGTAGGCGCTAGAGCGATGACAAAGTTTTTCTAACAATAGCCAATGTGACCTTGAGGTCATGACCTTGAAAGTCGAACTCGCTTGAGATATTGTCAAAAGAAACATTTGTGTGAAGTTATATTGAAATCGGTGAAGAAATGTAGGCGCTAGAGCGATAACAAAGTTTTTCTAAAAAAAAGCCACAGTGACCTTGACCTTTAGGTCATGACCTTGAAAGTTGAACTCGCTCGAGATTTTTTTATAAGAAACATTTGTGTGAAGTTATATTGAAATTGGTGAAGAAATGTAGGGGCTAGAGCGATGACAAAGTTTTTTCTAAAAATAGCCACAGTGACCTTGAGTCGAACTCGCTCGAGATTTTTTTATAAACGTTTGTGTAAAGTTATGCTATATCCCCCCCTCACAACTATGTTGTGCAAGGGGATAAAAATATTACAAATGTACTTCAAATCAATCATAAAATATATGCATCAAGGGCAGATAATCCAAAAACCAAAAAAGCAAGAGTTGTCGGTCTTGTTCATGACACATCGTCTCAGTGTGATGAATGCACCTGTGAAGTTTCATGAATATATTCCATACGGTTTAGGAGTTATGGCCCGGACACGGTTTACTATTTGTTACTAAGTCAAGGGCAGATAATTCATAAACCAAAAATGCAAGAGTTGTCTTCCTTGTTCATGACACATCGTCTCAGTGTGATGAATGCACCTGTGAAGTTTCATGAATATATTCCATACGGTTGAGGAGTTATGGCCCGGACACGACATACCATTTGACTATATATGGATGTAAGTCAAGGGCAGATAATCCTTGCTGCATGTATGGGTAGAGGGGGGAATGTTATTTCTTCTGTTTCTGTATACACTTCCTTCCATTCAGTTGCCTCTTCTCCTTTGTCCCTCACTTTCATATCCTTTACTATCTCTCCTACCCCTTTTCTCCGTTTCTCTGAGAGGACACAAAATGACCCACAAGGGTTGACGTGTCATTAAAAGTAGAAGTAAAACAAAGATCAGGAATCGATACAATTAACTTACTCCACCCCTCAAAGACACCAAAGGGAAAGAAACACAAACATGAAGCGACCAGACCATAATGGAAACCTAAACAAAGGATAGCCATAAGGACAGTTACTTTCCCACAAAATGGCCAAATGGCCATCCAAAATAAAAAGACACAAGCGACACACACAGTGAGTAGTAACAAACAACAACATAAATAAACCGCCACAGAAGAACGGTCAGTGGGAAGAATTCCACTGGGGGGCTTAAATCGATTTTATGTGGCCACAATCCTCACCCTTACTTCCGTCACGATTTAGACAAATAATTTGTTCAGTCCGCATGAAGGCCTCCTAACTCATCAGTGCAACATCTCCGTGAACACAAATAATCAAAGAACCACGGAGGTGAGACAACGGTGAGGACTCGACAGCAAAAAACCACGGAAATGCTGGAGCAAAAGAAAACCAACAGTTAGACTTTGATGGGCCCGACAATCAATCAGTCAAATCTTTAGTTCATAGAGCTGTAGATATGGTGGGTATTTAGTGGTACATTAGCTAAAGTCTCTCTTGTTTTTCGATAAAAATGTATGGTGTGTATATATTCATTAAGAGCAAGGTGGTTCTAATAAATACCCACAACATATGTTTTATTGATAAGGAAAATTATCCTTTAACTATCAACATATACCCTCCTTATCTACATCACTCCATCCAAAATAAACAGTTTTAGGTGCTGATTCTGTATACTGCAGCGCAGATCCTTAAGCCACCTATATTATTTTCAAGAGCCTAGTAGTTATCTAGCCCATGTTTGCAGCTCTGTTTATAACTAGGTCAAACACCTGGGTCCTAACCTATAAGTGGCTTCCATTATACAATGAGAGCCAGAGTCACTGCACAATTTAATATGTATACCTTCTGGCATAACAATATTAGTCACTTCACAGTTTGTTTTGAGTCCTACTGATTCATACCATATTATGCAAGCAGTGACAGAGCTATGTATAATCTTCAACTGCCTGTTGATATTTTGACAGGTCTTAAACCTTGTTGTTCTAATATAAATGTACAATTTCAAAGAGTAATTAAGATGTTTCTGTTTAACCCTTCAGAATTATCTTCTGCTTTGTGTTGGCTGGTTACTTATAAGTCATTATTGCAAACAGTGTGGATCCAGATCAGACTGGTCCTCTTATGCCCTTTTTGTTTAAATTTGAGATTTAACGTCCCAGTCAACACTATTTAGGTCATTTTATAGATGTTGTATCCAATTTTGTTGGAATTTTACCCAACACTGAGAAGACATCTCAAGCCCTGCCACCCAATGAAACCAGTCAACACTATTTAGGTCATTTTATAGATGTTGTATCCAATTTTGTTGGAATTTTACCCAACACTGAGAAGACATCTCAAGTCCTGCCACCCAATGAAACCAATATAGTTCCTGTGCATAGATGGTCCAAATTGCACCACCTTGCCTGAGCAGGCTAGACCTAAAATAATAATATCCAACAGCCATTGTGTTCGACAAGGGAAACTATTTTAGCAGCTTTGGTAAAAAGTCACCCAAGGAACATTTCAGTAAAATTATTTCGAAATCTAGCCACTGGCCTAGGAGATGCTGTCATCTAAAGGTATTTTCTATTTTTAACTCTGGTGGCCATTTTGTTCATTGGAATAAAACCATTTTCGCAAGTTTGGATGAGGATCACCCTAGGAACATTTCTGCAAAAGTATGGCAGCCATTTTGTTCAGCAAAGCAGATCCGTTTTAGCAATTTTGGTATAGGGTCAGTCAAGGACTGTCTCTGTGAAATTATTTCAAAATCAGGCCATTGGCCTAGGAGGAGATGTCGTTTAAAGGTTTTTCTATTTTTAGCTCTGGTGGCCATTTTGTTCAGCGGAGTAGAACCATTTTAGCAATTTTGGTAGAGGATCACCCAACAACATTTCTGTAAAATGATTTTGAAATCGGTCCATTGGCGTAGAAGCAGATATCGTTTAAAGGTTCTTCTATTTTTATATCTGGTGGCCATTTTGTTCAGCAGAGCAAAAACATTTTAGCAATTTTGGTAGAGGGTCACCCAAGGAACATTTCTGTGAAATTATTTTGAAATCAAGACATTGGCCAAGGAGATGTCGTTTGAAAGTTTTTTTTTCTATTTTTAGCTCTGGCGACCATTTTGTTAAACCATGCAGAATCATTTAAGCAATTTTGGTAGAAGGTCACCAGAGGAACATTTCTGTGAAATGATTTTGAAATCTTGGCATTGGCTTAGGAGATATCGTTTTAAGGTTTTTCTATTTTTTGATGTGGCGGCTGTTTTGTTCAGCAGAGCGGAACCATTTTAGCAATTTTGGTAGAGGGTCACCAAAGGAACATTTCTGTGGAATTATTTTGAGATCGGGACATTGGCCTAGGAGGAGATGTTGTTTAAAGGTCTTTCTATTTTTAGCTCTGGCAGCCATTTTGTTCAGCGGAGCAGAACCATTTTAGCAATTTTGGTAGAGGGTCACCAGAGGAACATTTCTGTGAAATGATTTTGAAATCCGGCCATTTGCTTAGGAGGAGATGTCATTTAAAGAAATTGGTGAAGGACGGACGACGGACACAAAGCGATCACAATAGCTCACTTTGAGCACTTCATGCTCAGGTGAGCTAACAATAATTTCGCCCAAGGCTATGTCGCGCCTGTGGGGGTGCAACGTCACCAAACCATGAAATCTAGGCCAAGGTCAAATATTTATGCTTCCATAAAAGTTGCCATTCCTAGATGCAAGCTTGTACCAAGTATCATTAATGAAGCACTAATAGTTCTTGAGAAATGAACTTAAACATTAGGTTGGACACTAGGGTTGATGCAATAGTTCACTAAGTCAGTGGACCATGAAATTTAGGTCAAGGTCAAATATGGATGCGTGCATTAAAATTGTCATCCCTAGATACATGTACAAGTTTGTACCAAGTATCATTAATAAGACTCTCATAGTTCTTTTGAAATGAACTTGACCATTAGGTTACAAAATATTTCATGAAGTCAGTGAACCATAAAATGTAGGTCAAGTTCAAATATAGATGCTTGCATTAAAATTCCCATCCCTAGATACAAGCTTGTACAAAATATCAATAATGAAGCTCTTATAGTTCGTGAGAAATTAACTTGACCATTAGTGTCAATGCTAGGGTGGTCGCGATATTTTACACTAGGATGGTCGCGATATTTTACAAAGTCAGTGAACCATGAAATGTAGGTCATGGTCAAATATGGATGCATGCATACAGATACAAGTTTGAACCAACTATCATTAATGAAGCTCTTATAGTTCTTGAGAAATAAACTTGACCATTTGGGTGAACGCCAGGGTGGTGGCAAATGTTGATACCTTGACAAATGGACGAACGAGCCAATATCATGCCATGCCAATAGCAGGCACGATAAAAATGATGATTAATACTCAAATGGCAAAAACAAATTATCTGGGGTACTGGTCTCCATAGCCTGGCAACAACATTTCTCGATACATCAAAGCGTTCAGCAACGATCCTTTGGGTGTACCCACTTTCAAGCAAAGCGACACCTTGAGAGACCCCAACTTCTTCCAAGAACCGCCCAACACTATATGAAGTCAATATGAAGCACTAAATAACGCATAACCGAAGGATTGACATGTTTCTGGCCCAAACTCAAATTTTGAACAGATCGTCCCATACCGAATTTCAGCCGTTTTATAGGGGTATCTATGCTGTAGCCCACATTTTTGCTTTGCACGTGAAGCTTGCTTCTTGAACATTGTTAAGAGATGTCACTTTAAAATAGTGCCTTTCCTCGAGTTTGAAAATTGCCAAGCGGTGATGCTATACAGGCTTAAAAGTTTGCTCCTTTAATTGTTTTGAGCAGTGTGTTTTTAGCATATGTATTAAAACTATTTTTGAGCACATGACTTCGTACCATTTTGCTAAAATGCCTATTTCTTGGTATTGCAATATTTCATGGCCCATTAACAAGGTTTTATGAGATGAAAAATTGAGATCTTTTCCTTAAATCTGCTCAAAATATAATTTGTGGGTGTTGTCTACATTGATAACATAATTATGATGAAAAGAAAGATTTTTCCCCACAATTGCTCAAAACATAGATTATTGGTGTTCGTTAGGACCTCCTCATCATGACAGTTAGAACAAGAGCTGTCGCATGACAGCATAGCTCGCCTGTTTCGCGCCTTCACGATATAAGGTAAGACTATTGAACCATGAAATATAGATCATACTCAACTTACATATATTTTGAGGTCAATCGTCAGGTCCCATGGAACATATATTCCAGATATTACATTTCAGAATCAAATTGTGTCTGAATTAAAAGGCCAATCATTGAACCATGACAATAGGTCACACTGACCTACATGTATTTCTATGTCAATCATTTGTCCACATGGAATTGATTATTCAGATATGAAGTTTCTCAATCCAATAGTATTCAAGATATAAGCCAAAGTCACTGAACCATGTAATATAGGTCACACTGACCTAGTTATATTTTGAGGTCAATCATCTGGTTGCATTAAAGTAATATCCCAGGTATAACATTTTGTTATCAAAATATTATTCAAAATAGACAAACTCACTGAACCATGAAATATAGGTCACACTGACCTTGATATATTTTGAGGTCAATCAGCAGGTCATCTGGAACTAATAATCAAGGTATGACATTTCTTTATCAACTAGTATTCAAGATAATAGGCAAAATCAGTGAACCATGAAATATAGGTCACACTGACCTAGATATATTTTGAGGGCAATCATGGGGTCACATGGAACTAATAATCAAGGTATGACATTTCTCCATCAAATAGTATCCAAGATAATAGGCAAAATCACTGAACCATGAAATATAGGTCACAGTGACTTTGATACATTCGGTGGTCAATTATTCCGTCACATGGAACTAATAATCCAGGTATGACATTTCTCCTTTGAATAGTATTCAAGATAATAGGCAAAGTCACTGAACCATGAAATATAGGTCACAGTGACCTAGATATGTTTTGAGGTCAATCATGGGGTCACATGGCACTAATATCCAATCTATGACATTTCCCCAACAAATAGTCTTCAAGTTATAAGGCAAAATCACTGGACCATGAAATATAGGTCACAGTGACCTAGATATATTTTGAGGTCAATCATTGGCAAGGTTGGGCAGTCAAAACCAGGGGCAGTTTTAACCGGTGGTTTTAACCGGTTAAAACCGTCCTGGTCAATACTCCCAAAAGTGGTCAATACTGGTCGATTGAAATATTGAGTGGTCAAATGACTAATTTTAGAGTTAAAAAAGCAAAGCTAATGAATCTATTTCGAAGTTTTGCTCTCTTTGCTGGAGGCTGATCATTTGATAGAGTTTGAGGTCCAAATGTTATTTCTTCAAGTGGCCTCTTAGAAATACTTTCTGGCTTTTTCTGGCCCTAGGCATTTTTGTCTATGACTCATCAGTCTTAAGACCTTAGGACTAACTTTAACACTTGGCACTGTTTTCTTTTGTTGTTGTTATCTTCCAAAATAGTGAAGAAGTTCCAAACTGGGTCTTTTGGTTCCATTCATTTTTGACACCTTCAGTAATAACTTGATGATAAGATACTGTCCATATTGAATATAAATCAAAATTTCACACATTATGAATAAAGCCTGGTGTCAGTTTATAATACCCTTATTAGGGACATGTAATTGGTCAATTTAGCAGTCAGATCTTTGACACACCCACTGCAGTGGCATGGGTTAGTCTGTTTTGACAGCAATTTACAGGTGTTGCAGATACTTTTAAATATTCAAAGACATCAGTGAATCTTCAACCGCCACGGGAAGATCGCCTACCTGATGTTCGAGCAAGCGACGACGACAAGCGGCCAGTACTACCTTCCACAAACCAGGACAACGCCAGAGTATGAGCTGGTCGAGTACTACTGGACCTACGGCAAAGATCAAGTCCCGGCGCAAACGAAGGGTTTCAGGCGGGACTAGGAAAACGGCGAGGTCTACAACATCCACCCACCAGAGTGCTGGAAGTAGGCTGCTACACTCTCCACTGTTCTTGAACTTAGGGCCGCATGTCCAAATACCATGTTTACCATGGGTACTGCATGGCTACTTCATGTGTAGCCAGACCGATAGCCAATCGCGCGACCCTAAGAGAGAGCAACATGACCTAGTTTGCTCTCGGGCAAGACAAGAGAAATCGCGTTTTGCAGCTGAAATTGGCATTGATTTCTCTGTTGTTTTATGCCCACTTTCGACATGGCGTTCAAAATTCAAGAAACTACAGTGCTTCCACTTTACATAGGATAATTAGGAGAGGGCACTGATAGGTCAGCATGATTTGCATACCGCTGAACTCTACCGCAGTTTGCAGCCCAGAAGCACTTAAACTTTAAGTCCTGTTGTGGGGTAATGCTAACGTGCCTGACCATAGCGGACGTAAAACGCTCAAACTTTACAACACAACACAACAGACGTGAATCTTCAAATATTGTTAGGTTAATAAATAAAGGACCTTTCATAAATCCTTCATAAACCATGATACGTTCAGCTTATTCATATTACTGTAAATCAAAATATGAACAATCAAACTAACCTTTAAAGGAAAAAAGAATAATTATAAAGATTGATTGAAAAGAACAGGCCTGTCTACAGTTCACTGAGACAATCGACCAGCAATAATGTCTTTTGACTTTTGATGAAATAAAAGATACCTCAAATAATTACTGTTATTAATAAAAACTATTTTGTCTTGTTCAGTGATGAAAATATAGTCTAACATCATGTACATGATGTAGGGGAAAAGCTTTTAAGACCAGTTTAGCAACAGGACAGAGGTATATACATGTACTCCAGTGATTTAATCGACAACCAATCGACCAGTATTGACCAGAAATGACTGGTTAAAACCAGTTTTTACCACCGGCCCGTCAATACTCATATTGACCGGTTTTTTGCCAACCTTGAATTCATTGGATCACATGGTACAAATATCCCAGGTATGACATTTCTCCATTAAAAAGTCTTCAAGATATTAGAAGGCAAAATCACTGGACTGTGAAATGTAGGTCACCATGACCTTCACCCTTTTACACTTGAACCAATGTCACATGGTTGGCTGATATATAACCAATTGTGTTTATAACTTGTTAGCATAATGGAAACGTATATAACAAATTACAAAGGTGTCCTAGATTTTGACCCCTAGCCCCACCCCAGGGGTGTGTTGTCTTGGAATCTCAGAAGACACACCCAGGTATCCAAGTTGTAAAGTATGAATCCTTTGTGATGAGTGTCTATTGAGATATAAGCAATTCAAAAACTTTAACACAGTTTTACAGAGGTGTTCTAGACCCCTAGCCCCACCCCGGGGCATGAACCGTGGGGTCTGTTGTCTTTGAACATAAGAAGACCCTCCCAGGTACTTAAGTTCCAAATATGAGTGCTCTGTGATGAGTGACTGTTGAGATATAAGCAATTGAAAAACTTTAACGCAGTGTGACGGGAACGCACACGCACACATGCACAAATTAGGTGACAACAATAGCTCTCCATGTACTTCGTACAGGCGAGCTAAAAAGAATTACCAAGTACCCTCAAACCATGGATATATGGCTATACACAAAGTGGCAAGCAAGGACTCTGACCAGCATGCGTATTTGTGCAGGCTTATCTGAGTCAGTGCTTGGTAGACATGTGATCTAGTAAGAAATTGTGCTACAGTTCATTTTTCTGTTTGCCTGCTTCTCTAGTCTACACAATCATCCGCTATTTCAAAACACAAGAATAACCATTTCCCAAACCTGTTTGGCACATTTCATTCTCAAATGGACTAGTTTGCCAAGGATTTTCCCTTGGTGTCCCAGAATGATCATTTTGAAGATCTAGTTTGACCATTTCGCCCTTCCAAAAAGCCAATTTCATTGAATAAGCCCAATTTGTGTTTTAGTGATACCGGGTCCATTAGGTCGGGTATAAAAGCCAAGGCCGGGCCGCCGAGCCAAAAATGCCTATTCAAATATTATATATTTCGTCTCTTGTAACAATGAAGATATATATGTCGTAGGCCAGATTGGAATCTAAGCAGATCCAAAATCTGCCTAGGCAGATCCGGAATCTGCCTAGTCCAAACAAGAATCTACTTGTTAAAGTTATATATTTTGACTCGATTTTAATAATTATTTGTCATAAATGTTCTATATTTAATAATTCAGTATGTTTATGGTAATCAGATGCAAGTCTTATTTGTGTGTAAAAAAATACAGCCCCAACCCACCTAAAAAAATAAAAATAATAATAAAAAAAAATATTGGTTTTAGATTATGTTTTGAAAAATAAGTAAATGACTTATTTTATTAACTGAAATCAATACACTGCATTCTTCTGTTATTATTTGTATTTGGCATTAATTGCCTATCTGGCTAAGATAACAAGGTGAAAAAGACAATAAAACAAATATTATAAGAAGAAAAGATGAAAGTAAAGGATTTATCAGATACAGTAAATTGAAAATGCAATGAATTTTATGTGGAACATACAGACTAATAATTTATGAAAGATTTTACAGTTTTAAGTGAACATATATGTAATTCTAACTGCTTAAGCTTACTAGAAAATGGTTCAATCAGTGTGCTGTAGGATGACGACTACTTATTCATGATGTATATAGTTTTATGTATTTCTTACCTTTGGTATTATATATAGTAAGAATAAAAAAAAGAAATAGTGGCAAAATATATGAATTAACATATCCAATATTTTATGGTGTTTTTTGTTCCATTTTTAAGGATTCAAATTTGGTCTAGGCAGATCCAGAATTTGCCTAGGCAGATTGGAATTCTTATCTGGCCTAGACAGATTCTGGATCTGCCTAGACCAAATTAGAATTCTAATTAACATATCCAATATTTTATGGTGTTTTTTGTCTCATTTTTAAGGATTCAAATTTGGTCTAGGCAGATCCAGAATTTGCCTAGCCAGATTGGAATTCTTATCTGGTCTAGCCAGATTCTGGATCTGCCCAGACCAAATTAGAATTCTAATTTGGTTTAGACCACATTAGAATTCTAATCTGGCCTAGGCAGATTCCGGATCTGCCTAAATTCCAATCTGGCCTACGACATATATATTGGTACAAAATTATTATGAATAACAAATTTGAAACCTACACGATGGTTCATCTCTCTACATTGTTTTATTTTCTTGTAATAACTATTTTTCTGAAATCGAGGAAAATAAAAGCCAAGGCCGGGAAAAATGGTAATATTTCTTAATTTCTTACAATTTTATCGGTAAAGTACTTTTTGCCAAGATAATATTTAAATCTGATTCTTTTTATCATGTGTACATAGAAAATATAATAAACATATCAAAATGATCAAATTTCATATTTTCTAATAATTTCTATTTTCAGATTAACTTTACAAAAGGAAACGACCAAAAGGTACCGAAAAGGAAAATAAAGTATTGTGTACTGCTAGATGGAATTATAGAAATATAAAATACGATTGTTAGATTTTTAAATATGTATGTGTATATCAAAATGATAAAGAAAAAAAGCTATTTTTTATTTTTCTTTAATTCCAGCTGGCAGTAAACAAAACTTTCTTCCCTTTCGGTCCTTTTCTTTTATTTTAAGTCAATGTAAAAATAGAAACAATTAGAAAAGAAGAAAATTTATAATTTAGGTAGCCTTATAATTATGTTTTTTATATTTTTCTATGGACAAATGATTACAATAATCAAATTCAAATATTTTCAGAACAAAATGAAGTACTATGACCAATAAATTTGCAAGAAATTAAGAAATATTATCATTTTTTTCCGACCTTGGCTTTTACACCCCTCCATTTTGGAAAAACGGTTATTACAAGATAATACAATGAAGAGATATAAACCTTCGTGCAGTTATCAAATATGTTAATTATAATAATTTGATACCTGACAACATTATATATACTGTTCACAAAAGTAGGGGATATTCGGGTTCCTTCGAGCCCATCAGCCTAAACATTAGGAATAATCAGATATCGGGTATACCATGCCAATTGACTATCATCTGTGTATATTCTATCTTTGAGCAGTATGATATTTATGCTGGAGTGGGGTAGCACAGAGGCAGCACGTGAATGTTAACATTAGTGACAAACCGGTTTACTGATGCGAGATTTCGATAAAACTTTCTCGACTGTGGAAGTGTTGCATGAAACAATTTCATAAACAAATTTGTTATTAGAACCATGATTCGGCTAACGGGGAGTCAACGTTGGAGAACCTTTGGTATGCTCCAGACCGGAAGTATGCAGTTGCATACGGCAAATAATATGAATACGACACAGTCAGTTGTCAGTCGACTATGGGCACGCCATTGTAGGGGAGGAGCAGTAGCGGATTTGCAGAAAAGAGGACTCCAGAAGAGTACTAACATATGCGATGACCGCCTTGTTGTCAATCAAGTGTTAAGCAACTGTAGACTAACTTCAACAGACCTCCAGCAATACCTGTGCCGAGGAAGAGTGGCTAATGTCTCTAGACACAAATCCGGAATCGCCTTCACACGAGTGACCTTACGGCACGGGGTCTGCAAGTTGTAATGCCGTTGAAAGCTAGGCACCGTAGAGCAAGTTTTGCATGGTGTACACAGAAACATTAATTAGTGGCCTCATGTTATGTTCCGTGACAAATTTGGTTTAACTTGGACTTTCGTGATGGTCGTAGAAGAGTCTGACTTCATACTGGTGAACGTTATACAGACCCGGCTAGAGTTGTTCATGATGGATATGGATCAGGGACTGATATGGCATTTGGTTGGATCACCATGACTGGAAAAACATACTTACATGTGTGCGAAAACAGAATTACAGGATTGTACTTTCGTGATAACGTGTTGGCTCCTCAAGTGTTACAGTTTATTTGATGCCACGGTCCTGATTCAACTTTCAGGATGATAAAGCTAGGGCTCATCGGGCACCCTTTGTCACAGAGTACCTTCAACGGCACAATATTCAGACAATACCATGGCCTGCGATGAGTCCAGACGTATCTCACACCGAATACGTATGTGACATCCTCGGGAAACGAGTCCGAAGCCGTGATCCGCCTCCAAGGACCCTGGGTGAGCTTGGTGCAGCACTTTCAGAACAGTGGCGAAGGATCCCTCAGTTCACGATTCTTAGACTAATTGGAAGTATGCGACGACAATCCATTGCCTGCTGTGACAATCGAGGCGGTCCAACACGTTTTTAGTGCTTGTGAAAAATGATGTTGACGTTTCTAGAAGATTAGTCGCCGTGTGGCTACAAAATGATGTGATCATTGGAATTAATGTGGGGTTCAATTTATGGATATTTGATAGTTCTTTGAATTAAATGCATCTTGGCCAGATAACGTTTCATTTATTTCCCAATATTCAGCCTGAAAGTAAAATATCCCCTACTTTTATCTATCTATCTTCTTGTACCGAGTCGGTCATATTTGGCCATTACCTCAGTTGGGTGTGTAGCTAAAAAAAAAGAAAAAGAAAAGAGAAGTCACTGGATGAGCCCTTAAAACTATTTACAATTTGAAAAACAGAGGTATACTAAAACGCATACCTCTGAATCTCAATCTTACACTGTACGGGCTTTGAACTCATCTTAGCATTCACAACAGAATCTTAATTGTAACAAGAGATGAAATATAAAATTTTCGGATTGGCATTTTTGGGTCGGCCCAGCCTTGGCTTTTATTAATGAAGTCGGTCATCCAGGTATTCTCGGTAGTCACGTGACTTTCTGCAAAGGAACCAAAAACGGAGGTAAAAAGCTACGCCATTTTGGGTTACCTTTTAATTGAATAGGAACGATATTCACAAGTAAAATTCTGAGAGACTGAAAAGAAAATGCCTTAAATATGCAGTGCAGGTGGTTGTACAAATCACCACCTACAACAGGATAAATAGTTGTCTCCATACAATTTTCCGAATCGACAGAAATACCCTGACAGACGATCGAAGCAGATCAGGGCCTGCAATCACCTCCTCATATTTAGCCGGAGTCCATTTCAAAATTTAGGGGTGTCAGGCTATGTTTTCTTCAAAATTTATTTGGAAAATGGCTGAACTTTATGTAAATAGTGGAGGCCCTGATCAGACGCTGCATTCTCAGATGCGGCGTCTGATCTGGGTCTGCATTGTTTGCCAGGGTAATTGATTAAACACTTAAGAGAACCCTAACGTAAATACATGATGGTTATAATCAAATTTGCCGTGTCTATCTATTTTATTATTTTTATGTAGCCAAGAGCCATTTTTTTTATAATTTATTTTAAATTTTCACATTCAACTATCAATTAGTATTAACGAAGAATAGATCTATAACCTTTATGAACATGGAAATATATTCCAGGCAATGATTTACTTGTCAAGATCAATGTCAAGTTTCCTTGACACTTGGGGTATTCTGTCTGATGACATGTCACTTCTGAATACACAAGACCTGACACTTTCACCTGTTCCCTTTCGCCACTTTTTTTTTTTTTTAATTACTTACAACAGTTATACTTATTTAATTAGTATAACAGTAAATTTTACAAAAACAAACTTGAAAGTTATACATTCAAGCTTAAAAAAACTGATAGCGTACCTCGGGATGACGTTCACTATGGGCGCTGAAATTATAATTTTTCATCATTTATTGTTGTTGAATTTATTTGTTTATTTATTTTTTTGTATAATAACTTACAACAGTTAAACTAATTTAATTAGTATAACGGTAAATTTTACAGTAACAAACTTGAAATATACATTCAAGCTAAAAATACTGATAAGGGTACCTCGGGATGACGTTCACAACCGCTGCTGAAATTATCATTATTATAGACGGATCCAATGTTTTGACACGTGACCTTATTTACATTTCACCGCGCATGTGCCAATTACCTCCCTTGAAGAGGTACTCTTTTATCTGGTTGACAAAACATGACTGTTGCCATACAGTGTCAATGTGATTAAACTCATTTCTTCTCCACAAAATTAACTGATCATTGTCAGTTTGTGTTTTTGAAGTAATAAATGATATAGGACCAGTCTCTTCTGATATTTTATCGCACATTTTGTTGCCTAAAAATCGTTATATAACTATCCATCATCATGTCAAAACGTAGTTGATGCGCTTTATTTAACGAAAGGAAATAAGATTAAAGCATGTATATTTTCTATCCAATTTTATAAGAAAAAGAATCATTTTAATGTCAAAAATGGTTTGTGACAAACAGTTTTGATAGAAAGACAATTTAACAATAGTTATTACAGAAAATAATTCCTGCTACATCAACGGTAGAGTATGGAACCGGAAGTTTTTTTGCCCACCAGATAAAACGAGGCTAATGACCTCTGACCTTGTGTGACATAGACTTTGGATGTGTCTATTATTTTTCATATTTTTTTGTATAATTACTTACAACAGTTAAAATAATTTAATTAGTATAACGGTAAATTTTACAGTAACAAACTTGAAAGATACATTCAAGCTAAAACCCAGATAGCATGTAATAGAATATTACCGGTTGTTAGGCAAACAGTTTCACCTCGAAATATGGCGGCCGTTTGGTTGGAATCCATGACGTTTCGCCCCCAAACCGTTTCCTCCCCTAGTCGTTTCGCCCCCAAGACGTTTCCTCCCTGGTCATTTCCCCCCCTAGTCGTTTCGTCCCCCTAGTCCTTTCGCCCACTTTTCACTCTAAGGCTAATTTTCAATGTTGAACTTTTATTAGAGGTGAGAAGAGGCAAATATTTAAGTACTTAGGCTGTCACGTCAGCCTAAGTATCTGTATCTGTTCGTTAAGGGACTTCATTCATACTTGACCATTATGTCTCTGATGGCGTGTGAAAAAGAGACAGTGGGAAATATTGGAAAGAAAGAGAAATAGTGGGTAGACAAGAAAGAAAAGAAAGATTCCTGCCTGCTTTTTCAAATCATCACTGGAAACCAGACCTCTCTGGCTACAGAAGCGTCGCCCAACCCGCACAGTTTCAAAAATCCCTCAGACTTTACTTACAGACCGGCCCCTACCTAGCTGTTAAAACGAGAGAGTAGACGGTCCCTGCTTGAAGGATACCAAGTCAGGGGCCTCAGAAACAGATACTGGTAAAGAATTCCAATCGGGTATAGTCCTAGGGAAGAAGCTGTACTTGAATGTATCAAGCTAACCGCGTTGCCTGATCAGGGTCTGCACTATTTGCTTACAGTTCAGGAATTACTGGGTCGGACGCCCCAAATCTGATCAGAGTATACACAAATTGCTGACAGAACATTGATGAATGGAATCGACTTGATCATTGCTTCCACTTCTATTTATTACGTTGCATCGGCGTTGACGCGTCGTTGCGTAGACGACATTTGCGGCAATATTCAACCATGTATTACCTAGTGGGCACACATTGTGTATGCAACGCTGATGCAACTTTATTACGTTGATTCGGCGTTGACGCGATTTCGCGTAGACCGCATTTGCGGCAATATTCAACAAAGGCTGACTCTGTCAACTACCCAACCGACCAATTTAAAACAAAACTGGTACAGGTGCTTAAGCGATAATTAAAGACGTTTAACTCTGCAAAGAGCACATGTTTTCCCACCTTATCATTAAGGACATTAATTGCGTGGTTAATGTGTCAAATCAAATAAACAATGTGATTAATGGTATTGATCAAAACAGGTAATACGTATCATAATTCCTAATTAACATTTTCATTCAAAGAACAGGTTCTTCTCTCCCTCTCTCTCTCTCATATATGAATCTTGTATGTATAAAATATAGTAAAATAGTTTGGGGGCGAAACGACTAGGGTTTGGGGGCGAAACGGCTAGGGTTTGGGGGCGAAACGGCTAGGGTTTTGGGGCGAAACGACTAGGGTTAGGGGGCGAAATGACTAGGGGTCAAAAAAGGGTGCGAAACGACTAGGGGGAAACGACCATGGGGGCGAAACATCTTTTTACCTTTGGTTGCTACGTAAAGTGAAGTCATCCAGAGGTGCTTAAAATTGTGATACCGCAATTTAGTTATTTTATTTACTAAAGTTATATCACCACTGCCGAACTGTGGGACTCCAGCATCACGTAAAGTGCACTAACCACTGTGCTGCCACGCTCCTCAAACATGTTTATACTGCAAAATGCCTCACAAAACAAGAATAATAAAATAAAAAAAAAAAAAAATCGTTTTTCGTGCTGCATTGATAGCCAGTCCGACTCCCATTATTTTTGTGGATGCTTACTCTTCAATCGCCTGAGAGACAGGAATTCGTTGAACATTTGCTTCTTGTCTGAGCTGGAGCAGCTGTTTTTGCAAGTTTTGTATCTGAGTGGCCATTCTGCAAACAGAATTTCTTCTGAAAATGGGAAAAAAATAATTTATTGAAATTATGCCAATTAAAGACCGACTGCTTTACTGTGTGTTGCTTACAACCAGCACATTCCAAGCGAAAATTATAAAACCAGTCTGAGCTACAACACGGCGTCCGTGTGCGCGATGACAGTTGTTAGTTTGATAGTCGTGTAGTCTGGTAGTTAGTCGGTAGTTACCTCCCCTCGCTCGCTCTGTTATGCGAGCTTTGATTTGGTCATGCAGTTGTGGTTGTTGTATATCTATAAGGCATTTTATCGCAGCCTATAAACTCCTGCAGTGCGGGCCTATCTTGTAGTTACCTCTTAGTACGGGACTCAAAAAGGGTGGGGAGATACTCTAATTCGGAAATCAATATCCGGTGAGAATCATGTTTGTTTACTGGCGACATGTCCTTAGACAATCATTCACCAGGAACCAGCTGCAGGAGTAATCAAGTTAATTCAAGGCTTAAACCCCAGTAAGGCTTTAGGGCCAGATGAGCTTCATCCTATACAGTTCTGAAGGGACTAGCAAATGAGTTAGGTGCAGTTTTTGCACTTTTGTTTCAGCAGTCTCTTGATACTGGTGAAATCCCAAAAGAATAGCTCTTATCGAACATTTGTCGATCCACTCTTCAAAAAAAGGAGATAACACAGACACTCTTGTCTGTAATTATCGCCCTCTGTCTCTGACTTGTGTTCTATGTAATCTGCTTGAACAAAGTCTGCTCAAACATCATGGCCCACTTGGATGAACATAAACTTTTGTCAGACAGACAACGTGTATTTAGGAAAAGGCATAGTTGTGAAACTCAGCTGAGCACAGTTATTAATGACTGGGCAAAAATCCTGGACAAAGGGGGACAGGTGGACAAATTTATTCTAGACTTCGAGAAGTCTTTTGACACCCTCCTCACGAACTACTTAAATCTAAGTTATTTGGCTACGGAATTGGAAAGAAGACCCTCAAATGCATAGATTTTTTTCTTTGCTACAGAAAACAGCGCGTTGTTGTTAATGGTGAATCTTCGGAGTGGGCCCTAGTTTTGTCTAGACTCCCGCAAGGGACTGTTCTTGGTCCACTATTGTTCTCCCTGTAAATCAATGATATTTCCACTGACATTGACTCAGAAATGAGACTGTTAACAGACGACTGCGTTTGTTACCTGGAAATTAGAGATACAGATGACTCACTGAAACTTCAGACTGCCTTGTTAAACAGATGTATAACAGTACTCAGCAGAACCATGTCTCGCCCACATTATTCGGTGTTTGATGATCCAGATGTTGCTGCTGAGTTAGCTGAAATCCATCAGGAGTTTGGCGTTGTTCCAGCTGAAAAGGCATCTAACAATATTGTGTTTGTTTGCAAAACACACTGTATAAACTGCTTAAAAGAAGAGCTTGGTTTGAGCACTATGACAGGCAACTCTGTCCAAAGATGGCATTCTGCGAAACCACCAATCGGTGATGCTTTCGTTTGGAATTTTCCTCCCAGAGGTTCCATATCGGAACTTCCAAAGTTGTACTGGATTCCTAAGCGTCACAAGAATCCGCACAAGCAGAGATATATAGCGGGCTCAGATTCTATGACGGTTCCAACGTAAAGGCTTATTGAGAATTAGAAAGATCTAATTCAAGGTAATGTTGGTTGGTGCCTGATGCTCTGTCTCTGGTCGGCCCCATCGGAGTCTAACTGTTTGTTTTCTTTTGCTCCAGCATTTCAGTGGTTTCTTGCTGTCTAGTCCTCACCGTTGTCTCACCTCTGTGGTTCTTTGATTAATTGTGTTCACGGAGATGTTGCACTGATGAGTTAAGAGGCCTTCATGCGGACTGAACAAATTATTTGTCTAAATCTCGATGGAAGTAAGGGCGAGGATTGTGGCCACGTAAAATCGATTTAAGCCCCCAGTGGAAATCGTTCAACTGACCGTTCCAAGGCTGTTCTTCTATGGCGATTTATTTATGTTCTTGTTTGTTACTTACTGCGTGTATCACTTGTGTCTTTTTATTTTGGATGGCCATATGGCCATTTTGTGGGAAAGTAACTGTCCTTATGGCCTTCCTTTGTTTAGGTTTCCATTATGGTCTGGTCGCTTAATGTTTGTGTTTCTTTCCCTTTGGTGTCTTTGATGGGTGGAGTAAGTTAATTGTATCGATTCCTGATCTTTGTTTTACTTCTACTTTACTCCACCCATCAAAGGAACCAAAGGGAAAGAAACACAAACATGAGGCGACCAGACCACAATGGAAACCTAAAGAAAGGAAGGCCATTAGGACATAAGACACATACTTCGTTCGAGATCACTCTGATGCACCACAAAAGTACACTGATGCAGATGCCATAAAAATGCTGGAATATCTAATTGACAATATTTTCGTGGAGTTCAGTGGCCTATTATTTCAGCAAACAATTGGCATACCAATGGGTACTAATTGTTCACCGTTGCTTGCCGACTGCACTGATGAGTTAGGAGGCCTTCATGCGGACTGAACAAATTATTTGTCTAAATCGCGACGGAAGTAAGGGCGAGGATTGTGGCCACGTAAAATCGATTTAAGCCCCCCCCCCACACCCCAGTGGAAATCTTCCACTGACCGTTCCAAGGCGGCTCTTCTGTGGCGATTTATTTATGCTGTTGTTTGTTACTTACTGTGTGTATCACTTGTGTCTTTTGATTTTGGATGGCCATATGGCCATTTTGTGGGAAAGTAACTGTCCTTATGGCCTTCCTTTGTTGAGGTTTCCATTATGGTCTGGTCGCTTAATGTTTGTATTTCTTTCCCTTTGGTGTCTTTTATGGGTGGAGTAAGTTAATTGTATCAATTCCTGATCTTTGTTTTTAATCTACTTTGTTCTTATACTCGTATGAGGCGGAGTGTGTGCAAGGTCTCCTCAACGCCTTGCACAACAATTCATTTTCACCTACAGATATATAGATAATTTATTGTCTCTGAAAAAATGCTAAATTCGCAGAGTACTTGGAATTCATCTATCCACTTGAACTTGAAATTAAGGAAACAACAGAGGCCTTAACCTCCTCCTCATACTTGGATTGTTATCTCTATATTGACAACTGGAAGCTTACTACTAGGCTGTACGATTAACGAGATGACTTCAATTTTCCCATTGTTAACTTTCCCTTCCTGAGCAGTAATATCCCGTCTGCACCAACATATGGAGTTTACGTTTCACAGTTGATCCGTTATGCTAGAGCCTGTTCCAAGTATCAGGACTTTATGGAACGCGGGAAGGTGCTCACTACCAGGTTGTTAAACCAGGGGTATCAAAAAACCAAGCTGGTATCAACACTAAAGAAGTTCTATAGGCGGCACCATGATCTTGTTGATCCGTACAATGTGGCCATTTCCAGAATTATTTCTGATATGTTTGCCAATGGAAAGCCATAGGAAGACTTCCAAAATCTCCGACATACCCTTCTCGGCATTTACTACTTTTCGTCGTTCGGGTCGATGGGCATGGTGGGCAAAGCTTGCTTACCAAGTAATGCTAACTATCCGCGGACGCCTGATTACACTCTTCTGGAGTTCATGTCTGTTGATCTGAACATTGATATTTGCCATTTTGCCTATGGATTAATGATTTTGGATTAACGCTTTGGTAGTACGACCTAAACTACTGACATAGATAGATTAGGATGTTGGGTCCGAAAATGGGGCATGAGATTTCAGCCATTTAAATGCAATAGCATGCATATAACTAGGAAGAGATCTAATAAAGTTGGGGCTTCTAACACCTTAGAGGGAACGGTCCTCGAGAATGTGGACTCCATTAAATACTTTGGAGTGACAATCACACACAACTTGGGATGGAATACTCATATTAGCAACATGTGTACTAAGGCAAATAGAACGCTTGGTTTCCTGGTGCGAAATCTTCATCAGAGGCCTCAGGATATAAAAGAGGCAGCATATAAAGGTTTTGTTCGCCCAATCTTGGAATATGGTAGTTGTATCTGGGACCCCATTGGAGTGGTCCTTAACGATGAAATTGAGAAAGTTCAGAATAGAGCTGCTAGATTTGTAACAGGCAATTACTGCTTTAAAGCTGGAAGCATGACTGGAATACTTAGAAAATAGAAACGGGAGTCTCTCAAGAAAAGGAGAAAAGACAGTGAGCTCATCCTTTTATACAAAGGTTTAAAGGGTTCTGCCAGCAATCCGACAGATGACCTAAGTCTAACTGTTGGTTTTCTTTTGCTCCAGCTATTCTGTTGTTGTATGCTGTCGAGTCCTCAACCTTGTTTCACTAGTTTCATTTGTGTAGGTTTTTATTTATATGTTCTCGGAGATGTTATACTGATGAGTTAGGAAAAGTAGAAGTAAAACAAAGATCAGGAATTGATACAATTAACTTACTCCATCCATAAAAGACACCAAAGGGAAAGAAATACAAACATTAAGCGACCAGACCATAATGGAAACCTAAACAAAGGAAGGCCATATGGACAGTTACTTTCCCACAAAATGGCCATATGGCCATCCAAAATTAAAAGACACAAGTGATACACACAGTAAGTAACAAACAACAACATAAATAAATCGCCACAGAAGAGCCGCCTTGGAACGGTCAGTGGAAGATTTCCACTGGGGGGCTTAAATCGATTTTACGTGGCCACAATCCTCGCCCTTACTTCCGTCGCGATTTAGACAAATAATTTGTTCAGTCCGCATGAAGGCCTCCTAACTCACCAGCGCAACATCTCCGTGAACACAGAAATCAAAGAACCACAGAAGGAAGTCTTCGTGCGGACTAAACAAAATTAACGTATACCGCGACAGAGGTTAGGGCGAGGATTATGGCCATGTAAAATCGATTTAAGCACCCCCCCTCCCCCACGTGGAATTCTTTTCACTGACCGTTCCAAGGCGGTTCTTCTGTGGCGGTTTATTTATGTTGTTGTTTGTTACTTACTGTGTGTATCACTTGTGTCTTTTTTATTTTGGATGGCCATTTTGTGGGAAAGTAACTGTCCTGATGGCCTTCCTTTGTTTAGGTTTCCATTATGGTCTGGTCGCTTCAGGTTTGTGCTTCTTGCCCTTTGGTGTCTTTGATGGGTGGAGGAAGTTAATTGTATCGATTCCTGATCTTTGTTTTACTTCTACTTTGTTCCCCCAGCTAGACACTGTAAAAATCACCATTCGTTTGCGTTTCAGACCCTTACTGCAAGAACTGACATTTATAAAGAATCGTTATTCACCTAGAACCATTAGAGATTGGAATGCCCTTCCCGATTCGATTTTTTCGACAGCTGAAGGTGCTGATTATTGTGTAGCTAAATTTACCTTTTTGGTTAGAGCTAGGGACAAATTTCCCACATCACAGGTCCTGGTGTATGAATGTCGGCGGTTCTTACGAGTACCCACAATCTATACTTTAGAGCAGAAATTCTTATTTCTGCTCAAAATATAGATTGTGGGCACTCATTAGAACCACCTCATCGAGGCGGTTCTAACGAGAACTCACAATCTGTATTTTAGAGCAGAAATAAGAAAAATAAGGTACAACCCCGGTCTCTTCTATTCTTGGCAAGGCATAGGCATCCTTAATAGTCTTGTTGTTAAGTTTCCGGAAGTCAATACAGAAGCGTAGGCTATTGTCTTTTTTCCGGACAAGAACAATAAAACTATTAAGGATGCCTATGCCTTGCCAAGAATAGAAGAGACCATTGACACATTGTCTGGCTCGAAATATTTTCCCAAACTTGATCTTAGGTCTGGCTAATGGCAGGTTGGAATCAAAGAAGGGGATAAACATAAGACTGCATTGTCTGCCGGCCCCTAGGCTTCTTTGAATGTAATAGGATGGCCTTCGGTCTTACTAATGCACCTAGCACATTTCAGAGGCTTATGGAGCGCTGTATGGGGGACCTACACTTGAAGGAATGTCTCATTTACATAGATGATATAATCATCTTCAGTAAGACATTCGATGAACACACCTCAGTCGGTAGAGCACGAGACTCTTAATCTCGGAGTCGTGGGTTCGAGCCCCACGTTGGGCGCCAGTTGTCACGAGATGATTGTCACGAGTGGATGAATGAATTAAGGTGGTTGTGGCCACATGATGATGATGCTGATAATCTCCCGTATCTCAAGGGGGTTCGGGGTTCAATAGACGACAACGCTCTTTGTAGATTTCATGTTTTAGAGAGCTATGATAGAACCTTCTCCCTCTCGAACTAATTCATCTGATAAATATATATATATAAACATCCTAAGTAATTAGGAAAACTATATAAATGGTGTCCGCCAGGTGATCTTAAGACCTACCCTTGCCAGGGACAAAGAAAGACTGACCCGAGGTCGAGAGATCGAAATGGCAAGATATGAATATTGATGAAATAATGACAATTATGATAATTTACAAATGTTCAACATGATAATGAAATAATGTAAACGCATACCTGATATATATATATATATATATATATATATATATATATATATATATATATATATATATATATATATATATATATATATATATATATATATATAAACATCCTAAGTAATGCGGAAAACTATATAAATGGTGTCCGTCAGGTGGTCGTAAGACCTACCCTTGCCAGGGACAAAGAAAGACTGACAAAGGCTAAAGTAAGTATGTGCGCATGCAGTGCCAGGGCGGTTCTTCTGTGGCGGTTTGTTTATGGTGTTGTTTGTTGCTTGCTGTGTGTATCACTTGTGTCTTTTTGTTTTGGATGGCCATATGGCCATTTTGTGGGAAAGTAACTGTCCTTATGGCCTTCCTTTGTTTAGGTTTCCATTATGGTCTGGTCGCTAAGTGTTTGTGTTTCTTTCCCTATGGTGTCTTTGATGGGTTGAGTAAGTTAATTGTATCGATTCCTGATCTTTGTTTTACTTCTACTTTAATCAGTGAGGTGAAAAGCGTGCGAGATGAACATATTTGTCATTCAGCCACCAAGTTTGCTGTGTGTGTTACAGAAGGCCAGGACAAGCTTCCTACGCTATACTGGTTACCAAAACTTCATAAAAGACCTTACAAAGCACGGTTTATTGCAAATTCCAGCTCTTGCACTACCACTGAACTTTCTAAATTATTAACTTCCTGTCTTACTGCTATTAAAAGGCATGTGATTTAATATTGTGATAAAGTCTTTGAAAGATCAGGAAGAAATCTGTTTTGGTCTATAAAAAATTCGAATGAGGCTAAACTCCTTAATCAGGGTTATCGGTACCATAAACTACGCAAAGCCTTTTCAAAATTTTATAGACGCCATTCTGATTTAATTTCAAAATTCAATATTGGACTTAAATCTCTTCTGCAACAAGGTCTATCGGAACCCGAATTTTATGGTGACTTAGTATATAAATTCAGAAAAATATATAACCGCAATGACTTCAGCACCCAATTTCGTAAAATCATTCTTCGATATAAAAAGATTGGGTACAACATGGATATTATACGACAGACTGCATGCATGGTAGTTAACCCAATCACGGTTGGCAACTTTGCTTCCCTCTTTAATTGCACGCCGGTGGGTCAGGCCTCAGATTCTATGACGGCTCCAACGTAAAGGCTTATTGAAAATTAAAGAGATAATGTTGGTTGGTGCC
Organism: Lucinisca nassula; assembly: GCA_963580285.1. Classification (NCBI taxonomy): domain Eukaryota; kingdom Metazoa; phylum Mollusca; class Bivalvia; order Lucinida; family Lucinidae; genus Lucinisca; species Lucinisca nassula. Next base: position 63,139,987 of record OY757021.1, on the reverse strand, counting down.
TGATGCTCTGTCTCTGGTCGGGCTCATCGGAGTCTAACTGTTGGTTTTCTTTTGCTCCAGCATTTCAGTGGTTTCTTGCTGTCGAGTCCTCACCGTTGTCTCACCTCTGTGGTTCTTTGATTTCTGTGTTCACGGAGATGTTGCACTGATGAGTTAGGAGGCCTTCATGCGGACTGAACTAATTATTTGTCTAAATCGCGACGGAAGTAAGGGCGAGGATTGTGGCCACGTAAAATCGATTTAAGCCCCCCAGTGGAAATCTTCCACTGACCGTTCCAAGGCGGCTCTTCTGTGGCGATTTATTTATGTTGTTGTTTGTTACTTACTGTGTGTATCACTTGTGTCTTTTAATTTTGGATGGCCATATGGCCATTTTGTGGGAAAGTAACTGTCCATATGGCCTTCCTTTGTTTAGGTTTCCATTATGGTCTTGTCGCTTAATGTTTGTATTTCTTTCCCTTTGGTGTCTTTTATGGATGGAGTAAGTTAATTGTATCAATTCCTGATCTTTGTTTTACTTCTACTTTAAATAGATTGAAATCCAGACGTTTTCGTGCTTCTAGTCTGTCTACTTACGATTTTTCCACTCTTTACACTACACTTCCTCATAATCTTATAAAAGAAAAGCTTAATGATTTAATTGAATGGACTTTTCACAGAGAAGATTCTTTCTATCTTGCATGTAATGTCAGAAATGCATTTTTCACTTCTAAAGAGCATAAGGATTATACACTTTGGTCATGTCAGAAAGTGTGTGATGCCCTCACCTTTCTACTTGACAATATTTATATTAGATTCGGTACTAAGTTATTTAGACAAATTGTGGGTATTCCGATGGGTACGAATTGCGCACCTCTTGTGGCTGATCTGTTCTTGTATTGTTATGAAAGAGACTTCATACTGTCGCTTTCCATTGATAACCAATCTGAAATTATTGAAGCTTTTAGCTCCACTTCTAGATATTTAGATGATTTATTAAATATTGATAAAGTAGAAGTATAACAAAGATCAGGAATCGATACAATTAACTCAATAAAACCGAGTCTGCTATTTTCGTTTATTTTGTGTATTCTTTGCTTTCAAAGGATCTAACTATTCAGAACTTATTTATTACCCCGCCCGTCAAAGACACCAAAGGGAAAGAAACACTAACATTAAGCGACCAGACCATAATGGAAACCTAAACAAAGGAAGGCCACAAGGACAGTTACTTTCCCCAAAAATGGCCATATCGAAATAAGTATTATTATATATTGATAATACTTATTTCGATGGTTTGATCAGTCAGATTTACCCCCCAGAACTTCAGTTAAATAAGCAAATTCTTCTGATACCGAGGCCCCGTTTTTGGATTTACATCTATCTATTGTAGATGGGTTTGTTTCGTGCAAAATTTATGATAAACGAGATGACTTTGATTCTGAGATTGTAAATTTTCCTTTTTTGGATGGTGATGTTCCTCGAGCGCCATCCTATGGCGTTTATATTTCGCAATTAATTCGATTTGGTAGACTGTGTAGTCATGTATCTGACTTCAGCTGGTGTTGTGCCGTGTGGCGGCCGTAAAACGTCTCCCCGTACATCAACCATAGTGCAGTTTATATTTTACTTTTGGTCCTTTGACATCAGCGTGAATATTCTGAGAAATCAGAAATTAATTATTGGTTTAGACTCATATTCTAGACAGGTTTTTAAATATTTGGACCCCATTTTGGTTTATATCAGTTCAGTCTTTGAATCGACAGCCTATTCGAAATTCGCTAAATTGCAGTATGTTTCCTCTGGCTTTCTTTGCCGGATCATTACAGGGTCACTGATGAGGCTTTATTAGCCGAAACTACGTAGTATGACCCATCTTCTTTCTTATGAATGTTTTCAGTGCTCTTAAAGGAGCTCATTTTTTATTTTTATTCAACACGCGTAATTAATTTTTAACGGCTAAACTTTTTAATCAGGGTTATCGGTAGCATAAACTACGCAAAGTATTTTCAAAATTTTATAGTCGCCATTCTGATTTAATTTCAAAATTCAGTATTGGACTTAAATCTCTTCTGCAACAAGGTCTATCGGAACCGGAATTTTTTGGTGACTTAGTATATAAATTCAGAAAAATATATAACCGCAATGACTTCAGTACCCAATTTCGTAAAACCATTCTTCGATATAAAAAGATTGGTCACAACATGGATGTTATATGACAGAGTGCATGCATGGTAGTTAACCCAATCATGGTTGGCAACTTTGCTTCCCTCTTTAATTGCACGCCGGTGGGTCAGGCCTCAGATTCTATGACGGTTCCAACGTAAAGGCTTATTGAGAATTAGAGAGATCTAATTCAAGGTAATGTTGGTTGGTGCCTGATGCTCTGTCTCTGGTCGGGCCCAGTGGAATTCTTTCCACTGACCGCTCCAAGGCGGTTCATCTGTGGCGGTTTATTTATGTTGTTGTTTGTTACTACTCACTGTGTGTTTCACTTGTATCTTTTTATTTTGGATGGCCATTTTGGCCATTTTGTGGGGAAGTAACTGTCCTTATGGCCATCCTTTGTTTAGGTTTCCATTATGGTCTGGTCGCTTCGTGTTTGTGTTTCTTTCCCTATGGTGTCTTTGATTGGTGGAGTAAGTTAATTGTATCGATTCCTGATCTTTGTTTTACTTCTACTTTACATAAGGACACCGGAAATCGATATACCCTACTCAGGAATGCTTAATAATGCTTAATGATAGATGAAATACATGAATAAATGCAATATGAAGAATAACTATGAATGTGGGAAATAACTGGAAATTACTAGAAAGTCCTAAGCGCAAGCCCTCCTCCAGTTTCCATTATTTCACTCTGTGACATATACGTAATGTCAAAGTGGTCAGAGGAGTGGGAAATTGGTTTTAACGCAAAGAAATGTAAATCAATGCATAGCGGAAACTCTAATCCTGAGACTGTATACTATATGAAGAAAGAGATAAAACAATATCTATCAAACAAGTGGGGGAAGAAAAGGATCAGTGTTGACTTTTTGTGACACCTTGAAGTTCGACAAGCATATTTCGAATTGTGACAACAAAGCCAACAGAATATTAGCTATCGTCAAAAGGTCATTCTCATATTTGGATTCTGAAATGTTTTACAACTGTACAAATCATTAATTAGGCCCACTTAGAATATTCAACAGTAGTTTAGAATCCGTATTTAAAGAAGCATCACGAGAACAGGCCTATATAATTTTGACTTCCTCGTACCCCACTTTTATATAGTAAAACTGGGGCTTGCAGGGGTAACCTTATTTTTCTTATTTCTGCTCTAAAATATAGATTGTGGGTACTCGTTGAAAATGTTCAGCATCGAGGGATTAAGTTAGTTCCCGAGCTAAGGCATCTTATAAAGGAAGATTGAGAAAATTGTGTCTTCCAACACTGAATTATAGAAGATGTAGAACTGATATGATACAGGTCTATAAAATTGTGAATCAGATAGACAACATCCCAGTCGAGAAGTTTTTTTACATTGTCCTTGGATTCTAGAACGCGTGGGCATAGTTTCAAACTCAAGAAAGGGCACAATAGAACTAGGCACAGAGCTTGTACATTTTCTCAACGTGTGATTAACCCATGGAACAGCATTCCCTCTTCGTGTGTGGAAAGTACATTCATCAGCAGTTTTAAACCAGCACTGAATGTCGTCTGGAAGGATCATCCGCTTAAGTTTACCTCTACATGCACATAGTTTTATAAGACTTATAGCATACTCCCACAGTTTTAGAGTTCCCTCTTTAATTGCACGCCGGTGGGTCAGGCCTCAGATTCTATGACGGCTCCAACGTAAAGGCTTATTGAGAATTAGGGAGATCTAATTCTTGGTAATGTTGGTTGGTGCCTGATGCTCTGTCTCTGGTCGGGCCCATCGGAGTCTAACTGTTGGTTTTCTTTTGCTCCAGCATTTCAGTGGTTTCTTGCTGTCGAGTCCTCACCGTTGTCTCACCTCTGTGGTTCTTTGATTTTTTGTGTTCACGGAGATGTTGCACTGATGAGTTAGGAGGCCTTCATGCGGACTGAACAAATTATTTGTCTAAATCGCGACGGAAGTAAGGGCGAGGATTGTGGCCACGTAAAATCGATTTAAGCCCCCCAATGGAAATCTTTCCACTGACCGTTCCAAGGCGGTTCTTCTGTGGCGATTTATTTATGTTGTTGTTTGTTGCTTACTGTGTGTATCACTTGTGTCTTTTAATTTTGGATGGCCATATGGCCATTTTGTGGGAAAGTAACTTTCCTTATGGCCTACCTTTGTTTAGGTTTCCATTATGGTCTGGTCGCTTAATGTTTGTATTTCTTTCCCTTTGGTGTCTTTGGTGGGTGGAGTAAGTTAATTGTATCGATTCCTGATCTTTGTTTTACTTCTACTTTTCAAGATACAATGTGATCTAAGATGATTTCGATCAGAAGCCGAGATCGACCTTGACAAGCAGTCTATGCTTAGACGACGGCCTGGTACCCGACGGCCTGGTACCCGTAAGTTAAGTTTTTGTTTGGTAATTTCACAGGAAAAAGTCGCCAAAATAAACAGAAATACGCAAATACGTGTGTGACAAAGTTTACGTGTGCAAAAGCATCGTGCTTATATGAAACGAATACGCACTGCGCGTATTGCGAAGTTTTAATCATGCAGACGCATTGAGCATATCGATAAACAATACGCATTGCGTTTGCATGCTGACGCAGATACACTTATCGAAAAACAATACGCATTGAGTGTGTGACAGAGTATCCATACACAAACGCGTTTTGCGGATTTGAAATACGACAATCACAAATACGCAGTCGCCTCGATGTTTAATAACAAGTGTTTGATATCTTTATCTAGGTGTAAAAATAGTTGTGTTTCTACAAACATGCTGAAAAAAAATGGTCGGTAGGTGGGAGAGACTTTTTTTTATTATTTTTCCTCGAAAACTACAAGGTCGGGCCTGTATTTTTTTTATGTATTTTTGTTTTAGTACATGTTTTTTGTTAATAAAGTTGTCATGTTGAGACTTGGATTGTATATCATAATTCATTTTAAATGCTCAAAAAATTCAGCTCTGTATTTTTGAAGGTACTAAATGACCAACAACTACAAAAATGTACTTAAAACGCGAAAATACTATGGGAAAATGCAAAGACGACACTGGGTAGGGTCGGATTTTAAAAATGATAGGGTTGGTGTTAAAATTTTTATTTTGTTCTTTATTGATAAAACTAGTAGAGTCAGTGTCTGAAGCAGGGTCGTTGGGTTAGCGAAAACACGGCTAATTTGGGGGGGTGGGGGGTGGGGGGGGGGGGCCTTAGTTCACTTTTGGCTTTTATTTTCTTTACCTTCGCGATCTGTATATTGTCACAAATTATGAGTACATCTATAAAATTCTGACCCCGTAAACCCCATTTTGAAATAGTAAAACTGGAGTTGACTGGGATAAGCATTATATTTCTTTTTCTGCTCAGAAACATAGATTGTGGGTAATCGTAAAAACAGCCTCACCGAGGCGATTCTTTCGAGTATCCACAGTCTGTGGTTTGAGCAGAAACATGAAAAATATCAGGATTTTTATCTGAAAAACATAGATAATGGGAAGTCATAAAAACAGCCTCGCCGAGGTGATTCTATCGATTGCATACGGTCTGTGTTTCGAGCAGAAACATGAAAAATATCAGGATAGTTACCTGAAAAGTTTAGTTCTATTTTTATTTATTTATTTATATATTTATTTATTTATTTATTTATTTATTTATTTTGGTGCTAAAATTTTACCAATATATTTGAAAAGGCGTCAAATGTCCTCTGCATTGTTTGCACAGACATGTACGTATAAAAAAGTATTATTCGTTTTGTTGGGAGCAGGCTATCTTGTGCATACCTCGCTGACTCATAGTCATTAGGTCTTTCACCGCCGTGGGTTCGAGCCTCGCTGGGGCCACATATGAGACGCCAAGTTCTGCAACGGAAGGTCAGGTGGTATTTCTCCGGGCATTCCGGTTTTCGCCTACCTCTGTTTAACGATCGGCTCGATATGAGTGAAATAATCTTGAAAGGGTCGTAAAACCCAAACCAAAGTACATGTACATGCCATTGACATCAGTTACACATTGCAACATTGTGTAAGAAATCAACAAATCGCCAGACCTTACAGCTGACCAGTACAACAACATAAATTATATTAAAGTCAGATTAATGGCCATTTCACTGGAATGCCACTGATAGCTAGGATTGGTCTTTAAGAAAATAGGGGCTTAATTGCCCTTTGGGAGACATTATCACTGCATTGGGCCATTGGCTTAGAATATCTCTGAGTAACAGAAGTAATTTTGTTTGATTTGAGGTCTAACGTCCCCGTCAACACTGTAAAGGTCATTTTGGAGACGTTGCTTCCAATTTTGTGGGACTTTTACCCGACATTCAGATGAAATGACATCTCAAGCCCTGCCGCCAAATTATGAAACCAGTAGGGTTTATAAGCATGGACGGGCCGACTCGGAACGCTTTGCCTGGGCAGGCTTAGATCCTATAAGCAGTTTACCAGTACTCGTGTGCGGGTCGGTTTCAGCTCTGCATGGAAGCATCATGCAGCCAGCCCCGATGGGCGGGGGCCGATAACAGAAGTAAAGTTAAATTATTCACTCTGTATATATTACTGGACAGTGTCTGACAGGTTGGACTGTCTCCTGCCAGACACTCCCCAGTATATGCCTGCATGCTAAAGAAACAATTGAAAATACTTTTTGGGACCAATGGAACCATGTATTTGAAATTTTTTGCCAAGAAACAAATTGAGCATACATGCAATTATGTTCAGTTGCATGTACATGTATACCAACAGGTAAATAAAACCAAAAGTGGAACACTTAATGTTCCCAACAGAAGTAAAGTTTATTTATCTATTTATTTATTTTGACTATAAGTGCACACATCCTTTTCACCAGAAGCGCTTCTTGAATCAGAGGAAGGGAAAGAGTGACTAGGAAAAGATTTCAAGATCAGTCTCAACGACGGAATTCATAGGTTCATTTTTTTATTCATTTACAGTTTTTTTTTATTATTTTTATATATTTATTTATTTTATTTATTATGCCCCCTTCCCCTGAAAGGGAAAGGGGAGGCGACACATTGTTTTGCTACGGTTCTGTGCGTCTGTCTGTCTGTCCTTTGTTAGTCCTTATCCCGTTGAACACGACATTGTCGACCTTTGCAAACAATGTAGGTCCAGATCAGATGGCTTCTACACAGTTTGCCATCTAGCGAATACATTTTATCATCAGGCAAGCACGCCTATATAATTTTGACCCCACGTTTTGGACGTTTTTTTTTTTTGTTTTTTTTTTTTCAAGGAAAAATTCCGTCCTTTAGAACAGCGATGTCCGTGCGGGCGGGCGGGCGGTCGGTCGGGCGGCCGGCCGGGCGTCCGCGTCCCGGTTTACCTTTTTACGTTTTACCTTTTGGTTGACCTTTTTTCAAAAACCCGTCCATAATGCCATTTGGCGTTTTTCTTGTATACAGTAAAACTGGGTTTTACATGGGTATACATTATTTTTCTTATTTCGGCAAAAAAGATAGATTGTGGGTACTGGTCTCAACCGCCTCGCCATGGGACATTATATTTAAAATAGTAAGGCCCCGCCCATCGGGGCTTAAAGAAATAGATGGGCTGCACGATGCTCCCACGCAGAGCTAAATCCGACCCGCACCCGAATACTGGAAAACCGCTTAGAGGATCTAAGCCTGCCCAGGCAAAGCGGTGCGAGTCGGAGCGTCCATGCTTATAAACCTTATTGGTTTCATTCGGCGACAGGGCTTGAGATGTCATCTCATCTCATCGTCTGGATAAAGTCCCACAAAATTGGAAGCAACGTCTCCAAAATGACATATACAGTGTTGACGGGGACGTTAAACCTCAAATGAAACGAACAAACTCAAAATAAATAAATAGATAAATAAATTTTACTTCATTCTTAGCCAGTAAAGTGATAATGTCTCCTAAAGGGCAATTTAGCCCATACTTTTTATCTGGATCTCTCTCTCTCTCTCTCTCTCTCTCTCTCTCTCTCTCTCTCTCTCTCTCTCTCTCTCTCTTCTTTTTCTTTTTCTTCTTCTTCTTCAGCCAAGCAAGATGCACTATACATGTAGGCAGATTCTTAGCTCATTTTGATGCATCATTAAATTCTAGTAAATTCTAGTGTCAACGAGGGCTGAAGCAATTAAACAGTAGGGAGCAACCTCTTGCCCTTCTTAATTAAAGTTCCCTGATATTCAGTCAGATAAACTCCAACACACTGCAACAAAATAAACAGAATAAAAGGGTTCTCTGATACAGTTTTTGTTTCTATACCCAGTCAACAGCTAAGGCCATGTTGGGCCAGTCAGTTCCCTTTACTCTTCCTGGACAGGATAAGTTACTAGCACATTGTGAGACCATGCTTTAGATATAATAGTCATGAAATGAAAGTACATGTACATGATTTAGAAACGGGCTTCCGTGGCCTAGTGGTTAAGAGCGCTGACTCTTGATCATGTGAGACGCTAAGTTCTGCAACGGAAGGTCAGGTGTTTTTTCCGGGTATTCCGGTTTTTGCCCACCTCTGATTAACGATCGGCTCGATATGAGTGAAACAATCTTGAAAGGGCCTTAAAACAAACAAAAAAAAAAAAAAAACATGATTCAGAGCAGAGGACCAAGCTGATTTTTTTCAACTGTTATTGCATTATTTTCTATAAACTCACACACTTCTGCCAAATGAATTCTTCCTGAGTGGGCAGAGCCATTTCCAGTTTAAGGTGAATCTGACAGTAATAATAATTTCAATCTTTTGTATTCATACATTGTAGACTCTCTCAAATACTGCATTTAGCAACTATCGACCTGGTTAAGGAAACGTAAAAAATGAGAAGCAAAATATGCTTGGAGAAGTCTGATCAATATCCACGCTGTTAGAGGTACAGTCTGATCAGGGTCCACACAGTTTGCCAGGATGCAAAACCTGCAAGAAGATGCAACAGAGAACATTTTCCTATAGATTTTTTCATGGCATCTTAGGGGTTCATCTCTAAACCCTCTTCGTAAATAGCCACCTGTCACGTAGTGACGACGTGAGCTTTTGGGATCACTTTTTGTCCGTCGTGCGTCCGTGCGTGCGTAAACAATTTCTTTAAACCACTGATTGGATTTTGACCAAACTTCACAGGAATTATCCTAAGGTTGTCTCCTTTCAAAGTTGTTCAAACGGTTCTGGTCCGTTGGACATCTAGGTCACAGGAGCAAAAAATTGATTTTTTTTACTGAAAACTTAAAAAAAAATCTTCTTTTCTGAAACTGTACGGCCTAGGTCTTTGATATTTGGTATAAAGCTTCATCTATGGGACCCCTACCAAGTATGTTCAACTTATAGCCCTTGGGCCAAAAATGCCCCCGGTCCGGGTCTCATCAGTTTTACATAGGCTTATATAGGGGAAAAAATCGTCTTTGAAACCAGAAGGCCTAGGTGTTTGATATTTGGTATAAAGTTGTATCTGGTGGACCTCTGCCGAGATTGTTCAAATGATATCACTGTGTCCAAAAATGCCCCCCCCCCCCCGCATTGGGGCCCACCAATAGACCCACCCACATAGACTTATATAGGGAAAAACCTTTAAAAATCTTCTTGTCTGAAACCAGAAGGCCCAGGTGTTTGATATTTGGTATGGAGTTGTATCTAGTTGTCCTCTGCCAAGATTGTTCACTTTATAGCCCTGGGGCAAAAAAAAAATGCCCCGGCGCCAGGGCCTATCGGTTTTACATAGACTTAAATGGGGGAAAACCTTTAAAAGTCTTCTTGTCTGAAACCAGAAGGCCCAGGTGTTTGATATTTGGTATGAAGTTGTGTCTAATGGACCTGTACCAATATTTTCAAATTATGGCCCTAGGGCCAAAACTGCCACCGTCCCGGGGTTATATAGGGAAACCTTTTAAAAACACTTCTGGTCTGAAAACAGAATGACCAGGTGTTTGATATTTGGTATGAAGCTTCATTTACATGTAGTTGACCTCTATCAAGATTGTTGAAAATTATAGCCCTGAGGTAAAAAAAGCCCCCGCCCCGGGGCCCTTTGCTTTAACATAGACTTAGATAGGAAAAATCTTTAAAAGCCTTCTTGTCTAAAACAGCAGTATCAGGTCTTTGATATTTGATATGAAGCTTCGTCTAGTGGACCTCTATCAAGGTTGTCAAATTATAGACCTGGGGCCAAAAATGCCCAATCCCCTGGACCCGCTGGTTTTACATATACTTAATAAATTTTCTTGTCTTGAAACCAGAAGGCTCAGTTCTTTAATATTTAGTATGAAGCTTTGTTAGTGGACCTCAACCATGATCGTTCAAATTATAGCCATGGGGCCAAAAATGGCTCTGCCCCGGGCCCACTCGTTTTACATAGACTTATATAGGGAAAACCTTTAAAATCTTCTTGCCTGAAACCAGAAGGTTTATATCTTTGTTATTTGGAATGAAGCTTCATCTTGTGGACCTCTAAAACAATAGTTCAAATTATAGCCATGTTGCCAAAAAAGGCCCCTTCCCGGGCCCACTGGTTTCACATAGGCTTATATAAAGAAAACCTTTAAAAATCTCTTGTATGAAATCACAAAGCCTAGGTCAAATTGTTCATATTTTAGCCCCGGGGCCAAAGATGGGTCCATGCCGGTGCACACTTGTTTTACATAGACTTATTCAGGGAAAACCTTTGAAAATGTTCTTGTTTGAAACCAGAAGGCCAAGGTATTTGATATTTGGTATGAAGGTTCATCTAGTGGACCTCAACCAACCTTGTTCAGATTATAGCCCTGGGGCTAAAAATGGGCCCACCCCACGGCCCACTTGATAACATAAACTTATATTGGGAAAACTTTTGAAAATCTTGTCTGAAACCAGGAGGCAAAGGTCTTTGATATTTGGTATGTAGCTTCGTCTTGTGTAATTCTACCAAGATTGTTAAAATTATAGCCCTTTGGCCAAAATGGCGCAGTCCCGGGGACCACAGGTTTTATATAGATTCATATATGGAAAACCTTTAAAAATCTGTATGTCTCAAACCAGAAGGCTCCGGTCTTCGGTATTTGGTATGAAAGCATCCCCTTTTAGACCTCTACCAAGAGTATGCAAATTATAGCCCTGGGGCCTGTCCCCGGAGTTCACTTGTTACACTATGAATCAGTTGAGCGACCCAGGGCCATCATTGCCCCCTTGTTGGGACTTTGAATTGACATCCCAAGCCCAATGAAACCAATAGGGTTTATATACATTGGCGGTCAGAATTGCACCGCTTTGTCTGGGCAGGCTTCCATCTTCTAAGCGGTTTACCGGTACTCAGGTGCGGTTGGTATCAGCTCTGCTTGGGCGCACCATGCAACCGCATCTATTTCTCCAAGCCCCGATGGGCGTGGGTGCAGCAAAAATTTATATATACAATATTGAAGTTTTTTCTGTATACACACATCAGCTTGCACATTGGCACAGTCCGGTCAGGGTATTCATTGTCAGCATGAAGAAGTCAAATGAAGCCTTTGATCAAAACGTGAACTTGTGCAGGCTATTTCAATATTCACTGTGCACACAGTCATGTAGAGTTTGCTGCCTTGGCTCATTGTGCTCCCTGCAGGAGCTGCCGTGGTGGTGGGGTGGGGTAATTTCTGGCCTTGACGGCATCTGTCATCTGCATTCGCATAAAACTTTTAGCTCACCTGAGTCGACGGCTCTGGGTGGTGGTTGGGGAGGGGAAGCTTATAGTATGGCAGCCTCCGTCATTGGACTTTGGCATTTTAGCACAGGGAAAGCGTGTGAGCAAAATATCCCGAAACTGCTCAGGTAAGGCTGTTAAGTTTTGGCGTAATTATGAAAATTTCTGCTAACAATTGATTGTTGGTACTTTTTATAACCGCCTCAATATGTATGTTGTGGTTTTACCACCCAGTCAACAGCTGTAGGTCTAATGAACAAGAGAGCCCAGAGGGCCCTGATTCGCTCACCTGAGTATCACTGTCTCTAGTACATTCTATTTTTGGCTCTGGTGGAATGGAATGATTTTAGCAATTTTGAAAGGGAGTCACCTGGGTAACATTCCTGCAAAGTTTGAATCAAATTGGCCCAAGGGTTTAGGAGGAGTTCTGGTTTGAATCAAATTTACAAAGTTTTCTATTTTTAGCTTTGGTGGCCATTTTGTTCACCGGAGCGGGATCATTTAAGCTATTTTGGTAGAAGGTCATCTATATTCCTACGAAGTTTGTATGAAATTAGCCCAAGGGTAGAGGAAGAGTTGTCGTTTGAAGATATTTTTTTCTATTTTTAGCTCTAGCGGCCATCTTGTTTGTCATAGCATAACGATTTTAGCTATTTTGGTTGTGAGTCAACAAGGCAGCATTCCTTGGAAGTTTGAATCCAATTAGCCCAAGGGATTAGGAGGAGTTCGCGTTTGAAGCAAATTTACGATGTGTTTCTATTTTTAGCTCTGGCAGTCATTTTGTTCATCCGAGCAAAATCGTTTTAGCTATTTCGGTAGATGGTCATGTAAGCATGAGTTTGAATGAAATCGGTCCAAGGGTAAAGGAAGTGTTGTAGTTTCAAGATTTTTCTATTTTTTAGTTCTGGTGGCCATCTTGTTTGTCAGAGCAGAACGAGTTTAACTATTTTGATAGAGAGTCACCTAGGCAACGTTCATGTGAAGTTTGAATCACATTGGCCTCAGGCTTAAGGAGGAGTCCGCGTTTGACGCAAATTTTGATGATTTTCTTTTTATGCCCCCGCAAACGAAGTTTGAAGGGGGGATCCTGGAGTCAGCCTGTCGGTTGGTTTGCCGGGCGGTCGGGTGGTCTGTCTGCAAAATTTTGTCCGCTCAACTCCTCATTCACTATCAGTCGGATTCAATTGATACTTGCCATAATTGTTCACCAGGAGGGGTAGATGTGCAAGACACAAATTTCACTAAAGTTTGTCCCATAATTACGGAGTTATGGCCCCTGATTTGCTGAAAAATGTGCTAAAACATTGTCCGCTCAACTCCTCCTTCACTATCAGTCGGATTCAATTGATACTTGCCATAATTGTTCACCAGGAGGGGTAGATGTGCAAGACACAAATTTCACTAAAGTTTGTCCCATAATTACGGAGTTATGGCCCCTGATTTGCTGTAAAATGTGCTAAAACATTGTCCGCTCAACTCCTCCTTCACTATCAGTCGGATTCAATTGATACTTGCCATAATTGTTCACCAGGAGGGGTAGATGTGCAAGACGCAAATTTCAATAAAGTTTGTCCCATAATTACCGAGTTATGGCCCTTGATTTGCCAAAAAATGTGCTAAAACATTGTCCGCTCAACTCCTTCACTATCAGTCGGATTCAATTGATACTTGCCATAATTGTTCACCAGGAGGGGTACATGTGCAAGACGCGAATTTCACTAAAGTTTGTCCCATAATTACGGAGCTACGGCCCTTGATTTGCAAAAATGTGCTAAAAAAACCTTGTCCGCTCATCTCCTCCTTCACTATTAGTCGCATTCAATTGATACTTGCCATAATTGTTCACCAGGAGGGATATATGTGTAAGACGCAAATTTCACTAACGTTTGTCCCATATTTACGGAGTTATGGCCCCTGAATCAATTTGAAACATACTTTATTGACCCCGATTTGTTTGCAAACATCTTGTCCACTGAACTCCTCCTTCCCTTTCAGTCGGATTCAATGGATACTTGGCATACTAATTCACTAGGATACGTAAATGTGCAAGACGCAAATTTCAGGAGAATCTGTCCAACAATTATGGAGTTATTGCCCCTGAATCACTGAAAAGTGGTTGCTGCAAAATTTTGTCCGCTGAACTCCTCCTTCACTATCAGTCGGATTCAATGGATACTTGGCATACTTATTCACTAGGATAAGTAGATGTGCAAGACGCAAATTTCAGGAGAATCTGTCCAACAATTATGGAGTTATTGTCCCTGAATGGACTCAGTGGACACTGTTTATGTTTGCTGTCTGTGTCAAGTATTGAGGCGGGGGTATTAATCATCACCTTTAGTGATAGTTCCTCTAGTTCTTAGCTCTGGTCGCCATCTTGTTCATTGGAGCGGGATTGTTTAAGCTATTTTGGTAGACGTTTACCAAAGCAACATTCCTATGAAGTTGGAATTAAATTGGGCAAATGGTACAGGAGGAGTTGTCGTTTGATTTTTTGTCTTCTATTTTTAGCTCTGGTGACCATCTGAACAATTTTAGCTATTTTGGTAGGGAGTCACCTAGCCAACATTCCTGTGAAGTTTGAAATTGGGCAAAGGGTACAGGAGGAGTTATCTTTTGAAGATGTCGTTTGAAAGTGTTGACGTCAGAAGACTATGACGTCAGACGAGGACGACGACCGACAAAATCTAACCAAAAGATGAAAGTATTATTGGTCATATCTTTTGATCCTGTTGAGTTCGAAACTTTATATTGAGCATGTAGGCTCCTTGTGATAATGTCTTCCTACTCAAACAAAATATCTTGACCTGTGACCTTGATCTTGACCTGTGACCTTGATCTTGACCTGTGATCAACTTCGAAGAAAAAATGACCATGCCCCGGGACATATTCGTGTTTCACAAACACATCTTGTTCTTCTTAAGATATTCTTTTTTTCGTCGGTAAAGTTTACAATGTATGTGTATAGGCGTAATACGGACGAGTCTTTAAACCGAGGTCCCGTCGCCGTATGACTTAGCTGTTGGTGGACGTAAAACTAACATGAGGAATGCAACAATAAAAATTACTTCCGGGTTCCTATTTTGCGCTTTAATGCTCATAAATTCTTTATTTCAATATTGTTCCGAGTGGAACCTACCCACCCACCCACCCATCGGCTCGCTGACATTATTTTCGGCTTTTTTTACACTTTTTGGGGTTGTATGATGTAACCGGCCCTGGCCCATCTGGGCTTGAGGAAATGGATAGGCTGCATAATGCTTCCATGCTGAAACCGACCGCACACGAGTACTGGTAAACTACGTAGAAGATCTAAGCCTGCCCAGGCAAAGCGGTGCGGGTCTGACTGTCCATGCTTATAAACCCTATTGGTTTCTTTGGGCGGCAGGGCTTGAGATGTCATTTTATTTCAGTGTCTGGTAAATGTCCGACAAAATTAGAAGCAACGTCTCCAAAATGACCTATACAGTGTTGACGGGGATGTTAAATCTCAAATCAGTGAGTGAGTGTTTGAGTTTTACGTCCCACCAACAGCTAAGGTCATAGGAGACGGGACCTCGGTTTAAAGACTCATCCGAAAGTCTGGAGAAGCCCGGGATCGATCCTGCGATCCCTGGTTTACAAGGCGAGTAGCGTAACCACTACATCACGGAGGCTTCTAAACAAAATGTATGATGTAACTGCAATTGATTCTGAGAGTAGGCTTGAACAATTTGTTCGTTTTACTTGAGATTTAAATTCTCTGTTAACACTTCATAGGCCATTTTGGAGACGTTGCTTCCAATTTTGTATGGGTTTTACCCGACATTGAGATGAAATGGCATCATCTCAAGCCCAAATTAAACCAAAAGGGTTTATATGCATGGACAAGCCAACTCGCGTCACTTTTCCTGGGCAGGCTTAGAACCTCTTATCAGTTTCCTAGGCTTGAACAATGTCTTAGTACACAAGTCCAGTCCAGATTTTAAAGTTACACATTACTCTGCACATTCTTTCCCCAGAAACTGACAACTGTCCTTCTTGAATCAGCGGAAGGGAGAGAATGACCATAGAAAAATTTCATGACCAATCTCCATGAAAGAATGCTGCCGACGCGCATCCGACTGAGCTACCGGGACTGGCACCTGCTGGGGTTTGCAAGGAGAAACATTATTATTTTCTTATATTTCTGTAATTGGGTGTGGGTACTCATTATTATATATTTGCAGAAAAATATCATGGGTTTTCATCAAAAGTGGCCGGCCATTTTGGAGATGTGAAAAATGCCGCGCAGATGTGCTACCGTAATGATCAGTTCAATGTGCAATGAAAATTAATCTAACAAACTTTCAGTCTTTGTTTGCTTTGTTTGATTTGATTTGAGGTTTAGCGTCCCAGTCAACATTATTGAGGTCATTTCGGAGACGTTGCTTTCATTTTTGTGTAACTTTTACCCGATATTGAGATGAAATGACATCTCAATCCCTGCCGTCCAATCAAACCAATAAATTATATGTGCATGGACGGGCCGGCTCGCACCACTTCGCCTCGGCAGGCTTAGACCTTAATGGTTTACCAGTACTCATTTGTGCGTTTGGTTTCAGCTCTGTGTGGAAGCATCATGCAGCCAAATCTATTTCTTCAAGCCCCGATGGGCGGGGGCTCTCAATTATTAAACCCACTATGGCAGATAGAGTAACACACAACTGATTTCTCGCAATATCACATTTGCAGCTCTGCAAAATCAAAGGTAACATGTTAATCTTAATGTCTTTATAGCTCATTAAACTATGAGATACTGTCAATCATTTGTAGTTCTCCTGGACTCGGAAGCCTCTGTGTTGTATTGGTTATGCTACTCGCGTTGTAAACCAGGGATCCCAGGATCGATGACAGTCTTTAAACTGATATCCCGTCTCCGTATGACCTTAGCTGTTGATGGGACGTATACTCAAAACACTCACTCACTTCTCCTGGACTACCAAGCTCTCCCTTTAAACAATTAAAACGTTGTGTTTCTTCTTCTTCTTCTTCTTCGTCGTCTTCTTCTTCTTCTCACCAGCTTTTGAAGTCTTACTAAACGCATTGGATGGCCGATTGTTCCTGCGTTTAGGCTCGAAAAGGGATCCTAAGCTTGAACGCCTTTCGTCGAACCCTTAAATAGCTGTACTTTTTGCGAAACGAGTAGACTATGATCATCCAGACGGATCCTGCAGCTTTAGTGTGAATGGTTTCCTCCCTAGTCTTACAGTATTTCTAGATTTCTGATAGAGAGAGAGAGAGAGAGAGAGAGAGAGAGAGAGAGAGAGAGAGAGAGAGAGAGAGGAGAGAGAGAGAGGAGAGAGAGAGAGAGAGAGAGTAATGAACATTCCTCTAAGCCTCACTTGGAAACTGTGTTTACAGGGTTTTACTAATTTCTGCTCTGGGGCGGGGCTGGTTGGGCGAGGTGAAGGTGTATCTTTTGCCACTGGGGCGTCCATCTGGCAGGCCTTCTGTCCTTGTTCGTTTTGATGTGTTTTTAGCTCATCTGTCACGTAGTGACAAGGTGACAAGGTGAGCTTTTGTGATCACTTTTTGTCCGTCGTCCGTTTGGGCGTGTGTGCGTCCGTCCGTGCGTGCGTCCGTAAACTTATTCTTCAAATGACATCTCCTCCTAAACCACTAATCGGATTTTGACCAAACTTCACAGGAATGATCCTTAGGTGGTCCCCTTTCAAAATTGTTCAAACGGTTCCGGTCCATTGCACATCTAGGTCACAGGAGCTAAAAATAGATTTTTTAAACGAAAACTTCAAAACTCTTCTTCTCTGAAGTCGCAAGGCCCAGGTCTTCGGTATTTGGTATGAAGCTTCATCTAGTGGACCTCTACCAAGATTGTTCAAATTATAGCCCTGGGGGCCAAAATGTCCCCGCCCCGGGGGCCTTTGGTTTTACATAGGCTTATATAGGGAAAATCATTAAAAAAATCTTCTTCTCTGAAACCACAAGGCCCATGTCTTTAATAATTGGTGTGTAGCTTTACCTGGTGGACCTCTACTAAGATTGTTCAAATTATAGCCTTGGAGCCAAAAATGCCCCCGCCTCGGGGGCCTTTGGTTGTACATAGGCTTATACATTGAAAATCTTTAAAAATCTTCTTCTCTGAAACCGCAATGCCCAGACCTTTGATAATTGGTGTGAAGCTTCATCTAGTGGACCTCTAACAAGATTGTTCAAATAATAGCCCTCGGGACCAAAATGACCCCGCCTTGATGTCTGAGACAAGATTAAAGTCTAACAAGGTTTCATATTTGATAAAAACACACAGGAAGGTTGGTTATTGGCCAATATGACATCAAGGTCTAGGAGCTAGACTAGCTGTTCCCTAAATTGTACTGTCATTTTTGTTCAGTCAATATTCACCATGCTTATAAGCATTGAGTATAAAGCGTTGTATTTCTTCTTATTCTTCTTCTTCTTCTTCTTCTTCTTCTTCTTTCTTCTTCTTCTTCTTGTAACCAGCTTTTGAAGTCAAATTACTAAACGCATTGGATGGCCCATTGTCTCTGCGTTTAGAATCGAAAGGGGATCCTAAGCCTGAACGCCTTTCGTCGAACCCTTAAATAGTTATACCTTATGCGAAAGGAGTAGATTATGATCATCCAGACTGATCCCAGCTTTAGTGAGAATGGTTTCCTCCCTGGTCTTACAGTATTTCTAGATTTCTCGAAGAGAGAGAGAGAGAGAGAGAGAGAGAGAGAGAGAGAGAGAGAGAGAGAGAGAGAGAGAGAGAGAGAGGAGAGAGAGAGAGAGAGAGAACGTTAGCAGTTTCGTATAAATAACATTGTACTGAGTGAACAGTGGTGGCATTTTCTTTTTTCTATCAACCCTATTACAATGGTGAGCACTCAATGAGGCGAATCGTACGAGAACCCAAAACATTTGTACGAGTAAAGGAAAGTGCCTCTATATTTAATCAGGAAAGTAACCGTTTTGGAAATATGAAAGAATGCATATTGTCGCCTGGATTTGTCATCCTATTGTCACAAGAGAGAGAGAGAGAGAGAGAGAGAGAGGACGAGAGAGAGAGAGAGAGAGAGAGAGAGAGAGAGAGAGAGAGAGAGAGAGAGAGAGAGAGAGAGAGAGATCAACAAAAAGGGATGATCAGAATGTGCTTGCTTAGGACAGGTGCTTGCTTAATACAGGTGAATTTTAATGCATTTTCCTATTTTGGGAACCGAGGGTATGCTTGCTTAAGACAGGTTTGCTTGTTAAATAGAGGTGGCCACTATACCAGGTTTTACAGTAGCCACCTTGAGGTCAGAGTGTTGCGTGAGAGGGTTATCTAAGAATCATAGGTTTGACTTGGCGAACAGTGTATACCCAGAACAGACGCAACAGAAAGCGGCATCTGATCAAGATGGAGATTATTGCTTAAAAACGAGAATTTAAGGGTTAAATGAAACAATTTAAATTACAGCCCAGGACTATTTCTCCGACCTACACTCAGGGACAATCGACCAACCAGATTTCTCAGTGCTTTGATTTTTATAGGCCAGTTTTGAAAAAAAAAGCCGGCCTCGGTAGCTCAGTCGGATGCACGTCTGACTGGTGATCAGGAGGACGCGGGTTCGATACCTGTCACGGTCGGCAGACAATCTTTCGAGGGGATTGATCATGGAATCTTTTCTACGGCCATTCCTTCCTTTCCGCTGATACAAGAAGGGCAGTTGTCAGTTTCTTTCGAAAGAATATGCACCGTACTGGTTAACCACGTTCGTATAAGCTTGTCCAGGAAAAAGGTGGATAGGTAAACTGACCGGCTCCGAAATTACCTGAAACAGTTTTGATTGGGCGTTAAACTCCAATACAATCGACAATTTGGCCCCGCCCATTGGGTCTTGAAGAAACTGATGGGCAGCATGATGCTTCCACGCAGAGCTGAATCCGACCCGCACACGAGTACTGGTAAACCGCTTAGAGGATCTAAGCCTGCCCAGGTAAAGCGGTGCGAGTCGATCCGTCCATGCTTAAACACACTATTGGTTTCATTGGGCGACAGGGCTTGAGATGTCATTTCATCTAAATGACGGGTAAAAGTCCAACAAAATTGGAAGCAACGTCTCCAAAATGACATTTACAGTGTCGACGAGGACGTTATACCTCGAATCAATCAATGAAATCAATAGACAATTGGAAAAAAAAGGAAGTACATGTATTATGACATTGCGCTGTCCGTCCATCCGTCCGTCAATATCTTTGTTATTCCTTGAGGGATTTGGAAATTCCTTGGCTGAAATCTTTACCATCATGAGACAATGTGTCGTATGCAAGACCCAGGTCGGTACCCCGAGGTCAAGGTCATGGAGGTGAAAGGTAAAGAAAAGTGTATTTTCTTGTGTCCTGTCAAAATACCTTTGTTATTCCTGGATGGATTTGGAAATAACTTGGCAGCAATATTGACCATCGTGAGACAATTTGTCGCACGCAAGACCCAGGTCGGTACCTCCATGGTCAAGGTCACAGTGGTCCAATGTCAAAAAGGGTCATTTTTCGTGTTTCGAGGTGGGCGAAAACCGGAGTACCCGGAGAAAAACCACCTGGCCTTGCAGACCTTGGCGTCTCATATATGACCCGAGCGAGGCTCGAACCAACGCGGTGAGAGACCGAATGATCAAGAGTCAGCGCTCTTAACCACTAGGCCACGGAA
This sequence comes from Lucinisca nassula, assembly GCA_963580285.1. Classification (NCBI taxonomy): domain Eukaryota; kingdom Metazoa; phylum Mollusca; class Bivalvia; order Lucinida; family Lucinidae; genus Lucinisca; species Lucinisca nassula. The sequence continues at coordinate 63,119,583 of OY757021.1, read as the reverse complement.
ATGTTTAAGAGCAAAAATGAGTAGCGCAGACTATATAGGTGGTACCGTTTCTAGACATACAGCGTAGACCAAGATCGGCCATAGAGTACATTGCTTCTGATCAGGGTCGGCACTGTTCGCCTTGTATGTATGCAACAACAGTTTTGAACATGATTCAGGGCCGTACGCAGACCCTGAAAAGGGGCAGGTTGAGGATGCGAATTTCAGGTATTTTGCAGAGGGTGAACAACTGCATGAATCTGAGATAATTTCCAAAAGATGGGTGGGGCTGCGTTTGCAACCTCCCCACTCTGTTGAACAAAACCCAAGCACTACCCTAAGACGTCAGAGCGCATCGTAAGAAGAAAATTCTGGACTGAGCTCGTTTGTTTGATTTAAAGTTTAACGTCCCCGTCAACACAGTATATAGGTCATTTGGAGACGTTACTTCCAATGTTACGGGACTGTCAGCTCTGCGAGGAAGCATCATGCAGCCCATCTATTTATTCAAGCCCCGATAGGCGGGAGCGGGTGGACTGTGCTCGTGCACTTGGGCATTGGCAAATAGAATCTACATAATCAGACGCCACATAACGCGATGTCTGATCAGATCTACTGTGCTAGCTTAAGTTAAACGAACAGTTCGATTCTCAGCTCAGGACTATTTTCCCAACCTACACTCAGAGACGATCGACCCACCAGTACTCTCAGTGCTTTGATTTATTCCCGGATCACTAGGCAGAAATGTTACCCATCATGAGACGATGTTTCGCGCACAAGACTCAGTCAGTACCTCGAGGATCAAGGTCATACGTAGAGGTCAAAGGTTAAAAAGGGGTAGTTAACAACTTTGTTATTCCTGAATGAATTTTGAAATTACTTGGCAGGAATGTTAACTATCATGAGACGATGTGTTGCAAGACTCGGATCGGTACCTACAATGTCAACATCACGTGAAGAAACACTATGCCCCCAACACTGATTGCTCCTATAGTTGAAAAGGTAATACTTCACATGGCTAAAGTGAGATCCATTTATAAACTTTCAAGGCTTAGCTTTGATACTTTTTGAGTTATAATGCCGACGAGATTTCATCAAAAATTTCACAAGGGCCATTTCTCATGAAAGGGACATAATCAGAGAGAGAGAGAGAGAGAGAGAGAGAGAAAGAGAGAGAAAGAGAGGTAGAGATTTTCACCAGTACTAGAATGCACTATGTTACACAGGTGAGATAATATTAACCTAAATATAAAAAGGCTTTTGTGGTTTCAACGCCAAAAAAGTTGAAGATCAACCTGAACATCCATGCAGTCTGATCAGCATCTTTGTTTTTTGCTGATTAGATTGTATATTGCCTCTTACTTTCTATTTTTTTTTTAATTTCAAGACTGTCTCACTCTCTCTGTGTGCATGTGCGTGCGTGTGCGTGTAACACATAGTCATATGATTATCATGGAATGATATTGCACTTAAAGTTATCAATAAGAAAACGGTACACAGTGGGCAAATTGTATTCAAGTTCCCCTTTGACTTTCTGAAACCTAGAAGATAACACCAGTGCTGGAGTTAATTTTACAACTCAGGCATCGGCAGGTAAATTATGGCCAGCAATGAGTCTCATGGGAGGTGTGCAGACCGTTCAGAGAGTAATTTATGTGTCTGTCTGATATTCACCCTGGAAGAATGGGGTCCTATTTTCTTATTTCTGCTGTTTGGTTTGAGATTAAACATCCCTGCAAACATTATTGAGGTCATTTTACAGGCGTTTTTTTCCGAATTCCGGCGCGTATCATGGTAGTTATACTGCAAACATAGGTTGTGGGTGCTCGTTAGAACCGCTTCGTTGAGGCGGTCAATGAGGTTGTTCTAACGAGTACCCACAACCTATGTCTTGGAGCAGAAATAAGAAAAATAATGTATACCCCGTAAACCCCAGTTCTCTCTATATATAGTGGAGATTAGGTGGATGGTCATTTCACGGACTTATTTACGTGATGTGATGCTTCCACGCAGACCTGAAACCAGCCCGCACACGAGTACTGGTAAACCGCTTAGAGGATCTAAGTCTGCCTTGGCAACACGGTGCGAGTCGGCCCGCCCATGCTTATAAACCCTTTTGGTTTTATTGGACGGCAGGGCTTGAGATGCCATTTCATCTTAATGTCGGATAAAAGTCCCACAAAATTGGAAGCAACGTCTCCAAAATGACCTTTACAGTGTTGACAGGGACGACTTCAAATCAACAAACAAACTAAACATCGAATCGATGTTAGTTCGACGTTGATCAAAGATTGGTTGTAAAGTGATGAAAAATGTGGATACTATATCAAATTGTCATTTTAATCTATCAGTCGAAACAGTACAGACTATTCCATTATTTAATCTTTTAAACCTACAATTTTCATAGTCTACACTTGGTTTTGGGAAAAGATTGAAGGTCACACCCTGCATATGTGGCATATTATTGTCACTTCAACATTTTCTCCAGACCTATCTTTTGTAACCATTGTTAAAGCATTTTACATACCAAATCTGCACAATTTCATTGTCACTTCAGGAATGGATTTTAATAGGTAATAAATGCATTTAACCTCAATGTAACCCCATGCCAGAGTTGATTGACTTCAAGCCAATAGTTCGATCGTTGTTTGGCGATTGCTAACCACCGTAACCTTAGACAAGCTAACCTAACCATAGAATGTCGACAACAACAGAGTTAACTTCCTTGACGGGGCGTGACTAAGCAAGGGCTAGAGGTTGCATCCTGTTGTTTAATAGCTTCAGCTTCATTAGTAGGCCTACACTGTAGCCTAGCTGACTTTGGAATTCATTACGCAAACATGCCTGTACAAATACATTGTGAAATTTACCATCTAAAAACGAAAAATTAAATGAAAAATTGTGATATTTTCCTTATTTCTGCTCAAAATATAGATTGTGAGTACACGTTAGAACCGCCGCAATTAGGCGGTTCTACACGTTAGAACCACCGCAATGAGGCGGTTCTAACGATTACCGACAATCTATAATTCAGAGCAGAAATAAGAAAAATAAGGTTTACCCCCTGTAAACCACAGTTTTTCTTTATAAAAGTGGGGTTCATGGGGGTCAGAATCATATAGGCGTGTTTTTGTGATGTAATGTTGAATCAGAATGAATCAAGAATCTTTGGGTGCTCCTTGCGTCACGAAAACACACCTATATAATTGTGACCCCATTGAACCCCACTTTTATATAGTAAAACTGGGGTTAACAGGGGTAAACCTTATTTTTCTTATTTCTACTCAAAAATAGATTGTGGGAACTCGTTAGAACCGCTTCAATGAGCGGTTCTAACGAGTACCCACAATCTATATTTTTAGTAGAGATAAGAAAAGTATCACAATTTTTCATCTTAAAATGTTTCCTTTTTCGGCAAAATAGTACAGGCAGTTTTTCGTAATGTCTACATGTAGACTATTATCATATTGCTGTGAAATTCTTGTCGGACATGCATTGCATTTCGTATTCAAAATAATATACAAAATATGTACAATTCTGCAAATTCTTGGCCTAAAAACACAATATTCCCAGCCTAGGCCAGGACAATATGCATGTATAGTTACTTTCTGTGATCCATATAAACAATACGTATGCGAATAGCTGCACAACGTGAAACTGACAGGATTGTTTTTCTTTTCTATTCTGTCATGAATACACATGTCAACACGAACCGAATTCTTTGTCAAACCACCAGCGTATTTTTCCGTATTTTTCAAATGTATATAAACCAATATGCATGCGTTTTTTTTGCGCAAGGTTTGCCGCACAAGCTGCGTACTTTTTCTGTATTTTTAAAAAATACGTCCTTCAATACATACACATTTTGCTGCGTAACATTTGTTGCACCCGCTGCTTATTTCTTCTGTATTTTTCAAAAATACGTCCTCCAATACGCACACGTTTTGTTGCGTAAACTTTGTCACACCAGTTGCTTATTATTTCCGTATTTGCGCACAAGACGGACGTAAATACGTACTGTATTGCCAGTGTATCAGTATGTATTGGTGAAAATTCGCATTGCGTATTTGTCCTTATTTTGTTCATTTTTCACTGTGTGTGTATAAGAAAGGAACATTTGAAGGGACTGTCATCTGTAGGGACTGTCGTCCCGATGCCTATCATCAAGTTTCAGCTCAATCAGACACACGCTTTGGGAGATTTTCTTTTAAGAATTTCAAGATGGACACAATGGCATACAGATTGGATATAAGCAAGTTGTTAACTTGTCTCTCACATTGTCTCAGCTTAATTTGGCTTATCAT